>CM073573.1:8968640-10168640 GCA_037074715.1 Magnolia kwangsiensis | reverse complement strand
ACAAACTGGACAAGATCAATAAACGCCCTGACATCATCCTAAAAAATAATGCCAACGGATTCCAACTGACTCGTGACTGTCTTAAACTCGTTTAAATGTTCAGCCACGCTTCCACCATCTGACATCTTCATGTTGAATAGCTGTTTCATAAAATGAACCTTGTTGGACATTGAGATTTTTTATACATGGTGGCTAGGACTTCCATTAATTCTTTTGTGGTTGTCATCTTAGATATATTCAAGGCGACGCTCTTAGACAAAGAGAGTCGGATCGTTCCTAAATCCTTCCAATCTAATAAAAATCATTCATCTTCTGTCATCTTTTCTGGTTTATTCTCTTTTCCTCCTAGAGGAATATAGAGGTATTTCTGATACAGATAATCCTCCATCTGCATCTTCCAGAAGGGAAAGTTTGAACTATTAAACTTCTTAATTCTAGTTTTCCCTTCTACCGTTATCGCTCCTAATAGAACTAAACCAATAGCTTTGATACCAGTTATTGCGCAGCAGACCAACAACGCAGTGAACTGAGATCTAATCTCCGGTCTCACCCACAAACGATAAACAAGAAGAAATATAAACTAGAAAAAGAATCAAAGCATTCCAAATAAACCACAAGACAAGATATACGTGAAAAAATCCCAACAAGGGTAAAAAATCATGAATGTAAACTTCCACTATGAAAGAAAACGAAGATTACAAGACAATATACTAACCTCTCCCTTGGAAGTATAGAGAAAACCCTTTTCTCACACCTTGGAATAACTCTCATAATACTTAGAAAAGCCCTAGGGACCCCTATTTATAGTTTAGGGAACTCCTCTTTTGCACTTCTACGAAAATGGACTCAAAAATCCGCAGTCCGCATTGAATCCAGAAACGAATTTGGTTAACTTTGACTGGTCGAGCATGGGCCTCGACCGGTCGAGTACTGTGGAACAGAAAACCTGATGCTCGCTGGACTTTGAGTCAAGCCAACCCACGACTGGTCGAGCGGCCATCCAGATTTGGCTCCACATCTCAATAGTGCAGTTGTAGGTGTGGTTTTACGTTATGCCATATGATGTGTGCCACTTAAGTTCTAGTTCAGCCAGAAATTTGAGATTATACAGAGAAGCTTCACTTGTTAAATGGAGTGAATGTCACGCTCGCAAACTGGTGGGTCTGACAAAGCTCGGGTGTCCCAGTGCGAAGATTCCTGTCCTTTGCTGCTGGTAACTTGTTCTTCCTCCCACTGCTTATCAGCTACTCAACCATGCCACGAGGAGGATCATAGAGATACAAAAAAACTCGAGGCTTTGTAGAGTATGATCAGGGTTCCATTCTGGCATGGTTGGGCAATCCAAACCATGGTTTTCTAACATGTCACTTTAGATGAATCATGCCTTTAAAATTTGTTTGGATTGGAACATCTTACCTCAAACATAAACAAATGTTTATGTTTATGTGACATCCAACCTATCTAATATGTTGGCCTCACTTCCAGGAACACCAAGTTAAAAATTCATCCCTATCCACTACTCCAGTGGGCCACACTTTTATCATTGGATACTAAGTTTTTATGGTGTATCCCATTGGATCGGTAGATATGGCCGTTTTTTGAATTAGGTGATCCTCATGGTAGGGCCAACCTATTGGAAGGGTTGGATTTCACATGTATTTAACAGGTTTGAAGTTATTCGCTTGTGGACCTCATGTTGTGGTCCAATCTGTTGGACTTCAGATCTTCTCTTTTAGAAGGCGCTTATATATTTCGCATGCCCTTGCTGCTTTTTTCACAAGTGCAGAATGCTCGTGCTCCAAATAGAGGCGGGCATAGGATGACTCGATCTGGCTAACTCAACTTGTTTGACTCGTTCAGATCCGACTCAACCCGAACCAAATGAGTGAGTCGGTCCGAACCGAGTAGGCTTAGCCTAATCCGAACTCAAACTAAGTCAAGTTTGAGTTACCTAGTAGCTCAACCCAACTCAACCTGAAACTCGATTCAGTTAAACTTGACTCGATCAAAAACCTGACTCAACTTGGATTTGGGTATATATTAAAAAAAAAAAAACCTAGTTTCTATCATCTCTAATCTTACCCGCCGCACCCTACCTTGATTCGATCCCCAATTCTCTCCCTCCATACCTCCCTCATCCTCCTCTTCTTCCAAGCCCAGCAGCCACCCACGACCATTACTCTCCTCCTCCTCCTCTCTCTCCTCTCCACTCTCTTGGTCTCTCCCTCTCTCATCTCTCAATCCGACTTGGTGCCAACTTGACCCAACTCAGTACTTTTGACTGGATTGGACTCGGTCCGGATCAGTTTTGTAACATCCTGAAAATCGGGGGTCGAGTAGAAACCCAACTCCCGAGTTCCAAAACATCACTTATGCAACATAGATAATAATGAATGAATGTTGTCTGTAGAAGGGCATTAAACATGATTGAGATTATACCAAAAACAACATATCATACTCTAGGGATGACTAAATTAAGCAAGCGGAAGATTGTGATAAATATATAAAGTACATAAGTGGTTTCAAATCTCCAGAATATGAATATATAACAGGGCTGAATAGATACATGTCTGGTGTCAAATTATACCACTTACCAGGAGATAAAGTGTTCAACTAAATCATATAGACCTGCGACCCCGTCGAATCAGGACAAGGTCGAAGAAGACCCGCCTGAATACTGCATATAGGAGAATGCCTTCTCATCATCCTCGAAGTCTGGCTCTGCCTCGCAGGCTACGCCATCATCAGAAACTACAACAGGGTTTGGTTGGTGTGTACAACACCATCTCGTAACGTGGAAGTGAGTAGCTAACTCAGTGGAACAATAGAGTAAAGATTAACATGTTATCAAATTAGTCAAGCGGTAATAATAAAATAAACATATCAAACATTCATAAATACTGTAGTTAATGCAAGGATGAATGACATAATGTATGCCCTCGCCAACATACTCCCTCATGAGACACCATCTTACGTTCACGACATGCTTTCTTCCCTCAGTACTCCACATCTTCTAGGCACATGCAGTGCGATGTTATGAGTGTGATTATCGAGTTATTATTAGTCCTTTTCATACAACAAGATTGGAAAGCTAATGTACCTCCCATATATCAATTCCTAACAATGATCCAGTCTAGGGTCGTCAGTCCTAGCATATCTCATACGAAGTGTGGTTCTAGGTCGCTGCAAGGGCTGTCAGGGCTGTTACACGCAATCGTTACACCACTCTCCCATCACCTTATCAATATAGGCCTAGTTTGTATTCCTGTTGCTACGGAAGGGTCGTCGCCTCCACGTAGACTCAGAGTATGCTCGAGGTCACTACAAAGGGCTGTCAGGGCTGTTACACGCAATCGTTACACCACTCCCCCATCACCTTAACAGTGTAGGCCGACAGCTCGAATACAGTGTCCCATACCACCATATTCAGCTCACGAGTCTGGGTTGCTCACTGGTTACTACGGGGAGGCTCGTGTCCCTAGCATAGGCCGACAGCTCGATCACGGTGTCCCATAACACCATGTCCGGCTCATGAGTCTTAGCGGATCGAGGTACCATGGTTAACGGAATTTTCACTGGTAAGTTTGGTACTTTAGATTCAAGCAGTAGCGTCCATACATGGTTAACATACATTGAGCTAATCGGGTTACTCGACGAGTTCGAATAGTACGAGCACCCGTTGAGTTGATCGACATGAAGTGCATAAGCACCTCCTGTGGCCTAACTACTGTTGACAAGCAACGCACGGCTCGGGTTCGTCAAATACGTCCTACGTGGCGAATAGGTCTCGGCCACGAACTCAAGGCGTATTACCGATTGCCTGGACTATTCAATAGCCTCAAACACATTCAACTACAACATGATGTCCCATGAGATAGTCAAAGCAGTAATGGATCAAGATTACAAATCATTCAATCATATGAACATGTTCTGAAGTGCATTGTAAACATGAATTCACACATATTCAATTCATAATCAAGCAGACATCAAAATAAGTCATACATGGAGGAAATTATACACATCATTGATGTGGTCGAGAATCATATCTCAACCCGCATATAGGTATATCTTGCTAACTACTAACTCATTCAGACACTTTTACAAACACTTAGCCTACACATTACATCATACATATTATGTGTTAGTTTGCATATGTATTATGGTAAATCCTTTCGTCAAAGGGTTGTCGCCCATATAACAATCATATATCCACGACAGTTTGTCATGGCGAGCACGAATACAAAGTCTATACTCATTCAGTCATTTTCACAAACATTTAGGCTGCACATACTAAATACATATCATATGTTGGTATATCATGTATTTGGGCTAAACCTTTAGCCCAGGAGTTGTTACACATACATCTAGCATACATAGACGGCAGTTAATCATGGCAAACACACTTTCATATTGTGTATGTATACGGTATTTTATACGAATACAGAGAATACACAAAATTTCATATTCTTCGTATTTAACCGAAACGAAAAACGGATAGCATGTTCTACATGTGAAATAACATCTACGTCAGGAATCTATCATTATCCGACATTGAAAGCTTTGAAAAATGACAACCTAAACGTCTAAAGTCCGTACCTTATGCCGTAGAAGCGTAAAGAAGTCGATGGAATCTCTAAGTCTTCGTCAACATTGATATGACAACCTATAACACGAGGTAAGTCAACTATTTTGCTACTTGCAACTATCGAAACCCTGAAACAGATTAGGGTTAGGTTTTCTTACCTAGAAACGTATTCAGAATCGCTGGAATAACGATTAGATCATGATGGTTAAGCACGTGCAGCAGTAGGATAGAGTATTAGGGAGATCTTCCCACTTCTCCCATACTTTCTCTCTCTTTACTCTCTCCTCTCTCCTAGGGGTTTCTCAAATTCGTATGGGGGGAATGAGAGAGGGTTTAAGGTCCTTATATAGGCCCAGAACTCACGAAAATAGGCCCCAGGCCATGGTATACTTAGGTTATGTCCAAAGGGAGGTTGTTCCGATCCAACGGAGCACTTCTGGAGCTCCCTTTGCTAAATGTGGTCGGACTTAAGTTTACAAATATTAGATCTTGATCAAGTTAAGTTTTCAGTCCGATCGGATTTTCAGATCGACTGTGGCGGACCAGTTTCAGTTCAGCGGTCACCGAAAGTCGATCAGAGCCACAAGTACTATGACATGTAAGGGCCACCTATCCTGATCCGAGGGTAAATTTGGGTCAAAATTCAAAGGTCAGAACACTTAGAAATAACGTGCAAGCGATACGTTTCAGATTTCTTAAAATTATATTTAATTTTTTTAAAATCTTCATTTTCTCATACTCTTTACTTTGGACTCAAGGAAATCGTCTTAGAGCATTATTTGAACGTGATTTTCGCGGTGCTTGTCAAGTCCAACTACGCGGTCAATATCTTTTAAGTTTATCGCTATCGGACTTTCGATGTGCGGTCCAGGTCCGATATAGAGTTTCAAAGTACTTCCGAGAGCAACTGGTTTAGAGTTAGATTCTAGATTTTAGGGTAACATAGCGTTAACAATTTTATAGGTTTTGGATCTTACAGATCGTATTTAAAGTGGTTGGTGCTACTTTCGCAGTTAATCTAGTGTAGTGCTAGTTAATTCACATTAAATTTCTAAGAAATTTAATTCTAAACGATTTCTTTTGCTTTGGAATTGAGTTTTAAGAGTGATATAGTTGACTCATTGCCTAAGGACGTCTAACTCCAGGTTAATAAAAATTTAGAGTGTTACAAGTTTAGATAAGACTGAAATCGGACCTGTTGGCCTTGACATGGAGTCAGGTAGAGTACGAGTTAGACCTATTTCAGAAACGAATTGGGTTGAGTCAGCCTTAACTTGGTCCGAATGTATGCCCAGCTCTAAAGCCTCCGATGTTAACGCTGGAAGTGTGCATGTTTAAGTTGATGTAATAGGAAGCAGCGTGGGACACACATGGATTCCAGTGGCAAATCCATTCCGTCCATCAATTTTGAAAGACCACAGTAGGAGGAAAATCTAAAAATAAGGCGGATCCAAAACTTAGGTGGGCCACACAAAATGAAAAAGTGGGAACGGAAATTTCCACCGTTGAAACATTCCTGGAGCTGCCCCTTATGTTTATATGCCATCCAAACCGTTCACAGGGTTATTACCACAAAGATATCATCCTGATACAAAATTTATGTGGCCCCCACATATTTTCCAATGGTGGGCGTTCAATCCCCGCTGTTTCTTGTGGTATGGCCCACATGAATTTTGGATCTTCCTGATTTTTAGATTCCTGTCCTAATGTGGTCTTACGAAACTGATGGACGGAGTTGATTTGTCACGAACATCTCCCAAAACTTTCGACTACAGGAACTTCACGTGGCCCGAGGCACCGGTAATCCGCGTCCGTCCCAAGCATCCGCACTCCGTAGGGAGACGAAGAAATGCTCATCACGCAGGCACAGACCATCACATTAGCGGTTTCTGCTATCTTACGCACTTGGCGAAGCAAATGAGGGCTGTAGTTCAGCGAGTCCTCTCTGCAAGCGTCGAGGTCAATCCTCTCATCTCCCACCGTAAACCCTCTTTCTCTTTAATTTAAAAGGGGAAATAGATTCTTGAATGGCGCATGATAGAAATTGCAGGTTGATGGGCACACGATATCGGAGATCGGGCCCGGCCTCCTCGTCCTCGTCGGTCTTCACGAAGCTGATGTAGAATCTGACGCAGACTACATGTACTCTCTCTTTCTCTCTGCATCGAATGCGCAATTCTTTAAATCTTGCAATCAATCGATAGCAATAACAAAAACGTTCTATTCCGAAGTTTTCCCACTAAAACTCGGCGTATAACCATCTTTACCATCCAATCAGCTCACATCTTACACACACATTTTTATTTATAAACATATCTATTGTTAAGAACCTAACCAATACGCCAAAGGCCCCAGGACTGATGGAACGCATTAAGTTAGGCTCTTTAAACCTTTGGGATCGCAGCCTACTTCCACGGCAGGTTGCAGCCCATTCTGTGTTGGCACTCACTCTGGTCTCTATTCCACGTAACCCTGTCCAGGCCATGGCGGCTGCACTCTGGTTGCTCAGGTAGCCTTTTCCACGCCATGGCGGTTTTCACTCTGGTCCAGGTTGCTCTCTCCACAGGTCACCCCTTCTGTTACTCGAGCACAGGACATCTGATGTAGAACATGACACGGATACATTTGTAGCATGGTTGGATCAAAAGAAGGTGGACCGTAAATTGATCATAACTTTTGATCTGGGTATTGTTATGGGCCCATAACCTATCAATCTTTACCGAAACAGGCCATCCGAGGTCTGTCCGTTTCATCAGAAAATGTGCACTTTCACCTCAAAAACGATTTTTTGAGGAATTATAAATCAATCAAATTTCGAATTTTTAGAATTTATTTCTATTATTATTTTACATCTCTCCTCGTGGATTCGAGGAATCTCTGTGTGGAGTCCAAAGAAGCTTCGTGGATTCAGAGTAGTTATCCTTGAGGAAGACAGTGATCGACCTCAACACGTCGTTCCTTGCGTCAACATCAATACGCCAAGAGCCCCAAGATTGATGGAACGTGTTGAGTTAGGCAGAGGCTCTTTAAACCATTGGGATTGTAACATCTGCACGATAATCTAAGCCTTATCCCAATTAATTGGGGTTGTCTACATGAATCCTGTTCCGCCATTCGACCCTATTAGGGGCCACACCTTTAGTTAGATGATAGGTCATGAAGTCTTTTCTTACAAGCTTGATCCATGTCCTTTTGGGCCTTCCCCTTGTTCTTTTAGAGCCTTCAACTTGTACCAACTCATTCCTTGTAACCAATGTGGCTTTTGGTATGCACTGCACATGACCAATTCATCCAAGTCTACTTCCCCCCATCTTAATACCTACTAGTACTACTTGTAAGTTCCCTTGACTGGATTCATTTCTAATTCTATTCTTCCTTGTCTTGTCACTCATTCATCTCAACATCCTCATTTCAGTTACACTCATCCTATGAACATATTGTCTCTAATTGCCCAAATTTATGTCCCATATACCATGTCTGGTCTTATAGCTATCCTATACAATTTCCCGTTTAGCTAGAGAGTGTGCGTTCCTCCCATGTAGAAAAAACGATTCCCATTTTGCACGCGCGCGCGCACACACACAGGGTGCCCTACCCCCATGTGCATGCGCAAAATCGGAGTCGTTTTTTTCCTCCTTGGCACCCACACGCAGACACACACACACGCGCTCGTGCGCGGAGGGCGTGACTTGTTCTAATTGAGCGTTACATGGGAGGAACATGTACATGCACGGATATTAGTACAGGGGCATTTTTACACCAGGTTTGGGTGGGGTGGCCTGTGGGATGCGGGGGCACACTTGGGGTGGGTGGCCTGCGGAACCCATGTGATTCGGGGCCTGTGTAGGCGGGTGGCTCGTGTGAGGCGGAACCCATGGATTTGGGACTCATGAAGAGGATTTGGCCGAGAATCTAACCCTTGGATTTGGGGCCTGGGCTATGAGATAAAATGATTAATTCGCCATGCTCTATTAGTTCGAGCTATTAGAGCAAGTGGTTAATTGTCTTGCATCAGATGTATGTATGCATGCATGCGGCGTGGCTCACATGAGAAACGGTGTAAAATCGGGTCTTGAACCTCTAAATTCATGTGGTGTGGCTCACATGAGTGTTGGAATGTCATGATTTTCAAGGTGTCCCTTCATCTTAGTGGGTGAATAGATGGATTGCATGTGCACCATTGTAGACCCCATACACAATTGTATGATTTTAATGGTGGGTGTCCTGGTCTCACTTGTTCCCCATGTTGTAACCCACTTGAGTTTGAATTGGGTTGGGTTTTGGGTCCCAGTTGGAACATGTGGTGACACACCTGATGGATCTCATACACATGAAGTCATCCGTTCACATCAAGGAATAGTTGTGCCTTCTATATGAGTATGACTAGGAAGTCAACCAAACGTTTTCATAAGAAGAAGCTTGCAATTTTTTCTACCTCTTAGGGTGAGTAAATGTTACATGTATAACTGTTACCACCCAATGGTTAAAGAAGAAGAAGAAGATAAATTTAAGGTGGAGTCGCAGGTCACTCCCCACAACGTCATAAAATTCATGCTTAAAGCCTTGAAATTCATGTGGTGTGGCCTATCTGAGTGTTGGTATGTCTTGATTTTCAAGGTGTCCCTTCATCCTAGTGGAGCGTGTCAGATGAATAGCTCAGATGGCATGTACACACCTTGGTGGACTTCACACAAATTTGGACAATTTTATTAGTGGGTTCCCCATGGTGTAGCACACCTGAGTTTTGAATTGGCCTGGCCCTGGTTAGAACATCATGGATGGGGTGGATGTCATCCACATGAAGTCATCCATTCATGTTAGTGTATGGTCATGCCCCCAGTAGGAGTATGGCTATGCAAATCACACAAGTGTTTTCGTAAGAAATAGCCTGCAACTTTTTCCTAAGCCATGGGGTGAGTAATGTCTTTGTGTTAAAGTTTTTACAACCCAATGGTGAAAATTTTGAAAAGTTTTAAGGTGGAGTTGCAGGTCACTCCCCACAACAGCTCTTCCCTGTTTGGATGGTGGTTTGCTGAAAATGCCAAATAAAAGGGGGGCTGTATATGATGTTCTGGCAGAGTATTCAGGCACTCAAAAAATTCCAGTATACGGGCATTTTGTGGAATCATCCCAATTCCATATTCTGCTAATAGTATGTTTTGGTTGTGTAATCATAGCATATTTAGGATCACCAGCATGTCTTGCCACTTGGGGTCCAGATGCAGAGATGGTCAGTGATAGGAAGCGTTCATGTTCTAAGCACTAATTTTAGTGGCCTTTCTTTGGATGGTCACACTGAAAGGGTGATCCTGATCATTTTTTCTCTAGTCGTCCACATTCAGTTCCTATCCATGGTTAGAATTATACATTCAGCATAAGTTTCTGCTCATCTGGGGTTTAAACATGAGTAGTTGTGATCATCTGAACACCTTTATAGGTGGCCTGAAATGGGCAGCACATGCTCGTAATATGACAACACGGGTAAATGAACTCCTTTGCTTGAGTGTGGCATATCCTACTCATTAACACAGTCAATGTGCACGTTTAGTGCATTTAGCTCTATTTTAAACGTCCAAATCGCAGGTCCCAGTGCTGTGAGGCTTAATCCAAAATCATACAGCGAGGGCAGTTGTAATTGTCCGTTTGGTGGCCATCAGATGAGTGATCATAAATTCATAATAGCCTGATCGGATGCTTAGGATCATCAATGCAGCTTGATCTTTAGGTCAACTCTTTCCTCAGTGCAATCACAACAGTTTGGATTGAGCTACATGCAGGTCATGCATAAAGTGCATGCATTTGATATGCCATACAATGGCAGAGGTACAATTCCTCCAACTTAGATATGTCTTGCATTTGATGGATAAACCAAACTTTATTAGGAAAAAAGAAAGATTAAGATACAACAGAGGGATGAAGCAACAACATCCCAACCACAAAAAAAGCAGCAAAAGCTACAACAGCTCCTGATTTAGCTAAGAAATTAGCATCAGCATTATCTTCTCTCTTAACTTGTGAAAAGGAGATAACTTGTGAAAAGGAGATCTCTCCTCCCCTACTCAGGTCCCAAACCTCTTCAATCATGCTAGCAATCTTCCATGGAGACTGCACAGTGGACACAGAGCAGTCACATTTGTTGAAACACCTTTGATGGTCGCAGGATAGAAGCCATACCGAACCACAACTTTTGTAGCTTGCAGAAGATCACCCGCCTCCACAAATTTTTGTGTCCTTGATCCCAATAGGACACAGAACTCAGCCACGGTGTCCCCATTATAATCCCAAACAATGACCCCAACTCCTACAGGGCCAGGATTACCTAAGAATGGTTTGCTGCCTGCAATGCAGGCGCATCTAATAGCTGACCCCTTGATTGGGCGGCCAGGATCAATATGCATAGGTTTCACTTGGATTTAGGTCAATATTAGTTCACAAGATTGCTAGTCTATATGAATTTTCACTTGTTATTTCAGTCTTGCGTTCTTTCTTAGACAATTGGTGCATGAAAGCTTTCTTACAAACGATACAAACCAGCACTCTTACAATCAATGTTATCATGACACTCGAAATTGAGTGTGTATGCATTTGTGTTCATTTCCTACTATACCAAAAATACTCCTGTATGCATTGTATATGATAAAAATACTTGGGGCCCTTTTGGATGCACTTTTTCTCAAAATGGAGTTTCTGGAAAGGGGGGTTTCAAGCCTGCTACTTTGGTCAACTTGGCAATCAGTGCTTTTAGTGCCTATTTTGTCGAGCGGTAGATGAGACTTCGTAAGTGCACCCAAACGCACAACATCAATTGCTGGTTGGATCAAAATGGCATTTAGGCATCAAATGCTCCTTCAGAGGGAATGTCAAAATGAGCCCTTGTGCTTGTATCGGATACTTAACAGACTGTTGTACGAAATGGTTTAACCCTATCTTGTAGCATTGAGATTTTTTACTCTCTAAACCATTACATTTTCTTATTGTAGTGGCGTGGTTGGTGGGATGTATGTATTTTAGTATTTATGCCATATATTTTACAAACTTGGGAGTCTTGTCCCATAAATTCATTTGATTGGACACCGATATCCGTATATGTATGTGAGCACGTCTGCATTTATGCATGGTTCTAAGCCCTGGTCTGAAAGAGTTAAAAGTAGGGAAGCAGCACACATGAATCAACCTTAGATATTATATATTCACATTTTTATTTGCAACTAAAATAGTACCCATGTGTTTTTGTATTTTATTTGAAGTTCTATGGAGCTGTTTTATAAATTTTATTGACTTTGCTGAAGATAACCTTAGGAATGGTTTTGTTTTCTAGATGTAGGAAAGTATTGAACATGAGGCTATTTCCAAATGAGAAGAGCGGAAAAGCATGGGACCAAAATGTAAGTGTCTTCTATAACCTATTTTTATATTTAAGCGCATATATATATTATGCAACAATGCAGATAAATACCTCCACCATTATCTTTGCATTTTCCCTACCATTTGAGGCTGGCTTTATGGATCGTGTTCTGCAAATTAATTCTGTTTAGGCTATATCCTTGGTGAGTGGACATGATTTATATCCCTTCTCACCATTTTGATCCAAGTCCTTTTAGGTCTTTCCCTCATCCTTTAATACTCTTCAATCTTAATAAAAATCCTCATATTTATTCTGGCCATCTGCGAAACATTGGCCATCTCTGCTTCCCGTAGCAGATGGTCTACTTATCTCAATCTTGTCTCCATCATTTTATGTCCTACTGGGGCTACCATTAGGCATTCTCCAATGACCTCATTCTTGATCATATCCTTCCTAGTATTTTCCACGTTTATCTGACCAATTTGTTGAGAGTAGTTCTAGGGTCCCTTAAAACTATCCATCAACCTATTCATCTATATTAAAACATCTTTGTTTTAGACAATACACGTGTGCTCTATATGCCATCCATTGCAGTCCCTTAAAACTATCCATCAAACCTATTCATCTACATTAGGGCGCTCAACTCAACTTCCTCACTTGTTTGAATGGCTACCTCCTGTTGTGTCTTCTCAGCAAATTTTTGGGAAGTGGAAGCCTGTGAAGTTGAGATAAGAGGAACATCCAAGGCCCCAATTGTATTTCCATTGAGCCAGATAAATGATCCTTCGTGTTCCCGTAGAAAATTTTAGTTATAATGGTCGAGCTTTGAATGATATTTGATTGACCATCCCTTAGTAGTCTTTTTGAAATGATTCTCAATTATTTGCAGGTCATGCAGAGGAATTTTGGAGTTCTCTTGGGTATTTGAAGTGCTACACAATTTTTGCAGATTTATGATTTTATTCTCTTGATGATAGGTACCTAACAGTCCATGTGATTATGACACTAGTGACCCAAATTACCTGATTCTTTGCTTGATGTTTGTGTTGATTTCTCAGTGAGCCAGTTTACTTTATTTGGCATTCTAAAGGGCAACAAGCCAGATTTTCATGTGGCTATGCCACCTCAGAAAGCAAAGCCCTTCTATGATTCTCTAGTCGATAAATTTCGCAAATCATACAACGCAGATTCCATAAAAGGTATTCCTATATGCTATTGGTGACTATGTTTACTTCGTTGGAACTTTTGTCTTCCCAGCTACAACATTTCCTATGAAGAATTGTAAGCAGAGATGATCGATCAAATTCATGACCTTTCTTTTGGTTGAATTTTCCAAGAGATCCTTGCTTAGAAAGCTTGAGTATGAATATGATGAACACGTCCTCAGCTTTGTTGTATTTTCATTCTCAATGTGAACGTGCCTTGTCCCAAAAGTCATGCTGGACCTATTACGTGGACCACACTTGCATGTTGAATATAAGCTATTCACTGGCTTGGATCTTGCATGGTACGGTCTGACGACACATTGATTGGCTTGGACCTTGCGCACATGTGCCATATGGGGAGTTGCATTCAATTAATTGTCTTGGGATGCACACTCCATTGCAATTTTCTTTTTTAAGTGAGTGAAATGAGGCTCCCAGCCAAACTTTACTTGATGGCCATTTTGTACTACGCATATATTGCAATTTCCAAATGTTCACTTTTGTTTGTGTACTACTAATGCTTCTATAGGGGCCAACTTCAATTGGTGACTTATACATCATCATCATTCTAACCCCTATTCCAACTAATTGGGGTCATCTACATGAATCCTGTTCCGCCATTCCACTCTTCTAAGTACCATTTCCTTGGTTAAACAATTGGTCATCAACTCTTTTCGTGGTGCCTCCACACTCCACCCATGGCTTTTTGGGCCTTCCCCTTGCTCTTTTAGAGCTTCAACTTGAACCAATTCACTCCTAAGTAGTGCAGTTCTTGGTCTCCATCGCAATTGACTAATCATCTAACTCTATTGTCCCTCATTTTACTACCTATTGATGCTACTCCTAAGTTCCCTTGAATGCTTTGATTTGTAATTCTATCCTTGTCTTGCCGCTCATCTATCTCAGCATCCTCATTTCAACTATGCTCATTTGCTCATCCTATAAACATTTTGTTCCTTGGCTGCTCCAACATTCTGTCCCCTAAAGGACGGCTGGTCTTCTAGCTATCCTATAAAATTTCTCCTTCAGTTTCATTGGTATGTGGTGGTCACATTCAACTCCATAGGCACATCTCCACTTTATCCACCCAACTCTAATTCTATGAGTAACATCCTTCTCAATCTCTCTACTCTCCTCCCAAGATATTCAAAATGGTCCATGGGTAACTTATACATTAGATAATATTTTCCCAAGTTCCAGTCAATGTTGAAATCACAATCTATACTTTTGCTTCTCTAGTGCACAATCAAAAGCTAGTATCAGTTGATGCCTTTTGCAGAATTTAGTTACGGCCTGTTTGGATTCATGGAAAGGAAAGGAAACATTGTTTTTCATGAAACTCATTTTCCATTATTTGTCAAGCCTTTCTTAGTGGGAATTTGTGCGAAACACCATTTCTCACTTTCTTCGTTGGAAAATTAACAAATTTATTTTCCCACTTCCACTCCTTGCAAAGGCATTTTCATAGAAAGAAACTTAGTTTCTCTAGGGTTAATCCCAAATGCGCCCCCCTATCTTCAATTGCCTCATATGTCAACATGTGTTCATGTGCCAAATGAGCCATTGTGCATCAACTAGACGTGGATTGTTTGGTGACCCTGCCACCACGGACACCTATGGTGGCCTGATGTGGTGGGATTTGATTGGGCCACGTACTGTTATTAGAGTTGGGTCCATGCAAAGCATGTTTAAAGGTTGTTAGGCCGAGTATGTACTTGACCAGGTCACATCTCTGACAGCGGCACGTTGCCCAATCAAATCCCACCACGTCGGGTCACCATGGACGTCTATGGTGGCAGGGTCACCATGCAATTTGTGTCCCTTCGGTTATGCCTCACATGTGCCAATGTGCCATATGTGTCGCCATCCATATTCTCTTGTGCCCTACATGTGTAAAGCATCCCACATGTGACACCATCCATCTCCTCTTGTGCCTCACATGCGCTAACACTCTGCATACCACCATTCATAATCTCTTGTGCCCTACCTGTGCAAAGTAATACATGCACCCATGCGCTACATATGCCATCGTTCATCTTCAATTGCTCCAAATATGCCACTGCCAGTGGTGTTAATGTGTACAAGTGCTGCCATCTAGCTTCAAGTGCCCATGTATCAAATATGCCAATGCATGTCTTGTGCCACTGTATGGCTTCAAGCATCTCACATATACCACATGTGCCCCAATTCTGCTTCAAGCACACACATATTCTGCATATGCCACATTTGTCACTATCTATCTTCAATATATATATATATATATATATATATATATATATATATATATATATATATATATATCTCTATTTGTTTCCTTTCCAACAGTTTGAAATAGATCTGAAATTTCTAGGAAAATCTTAGGAAAAAATATTTCCAAGAAACAATATTTCGTTTCCGATGCTTTCCACGAATCCAAACAGGCCCTTAGTGTTATTTGTATAACTCAAGATGCTTGAGTAAACTCAGATCTGAAATTTATTCGTGAGTACTTCCTTCTGTCACTTGAAACTAACTGATCTCCTTGAGAGGTACTGATAACTAAACTCGACTGTCTGGAAATTTTCAGAACTTCCTTTTATCACTTGAAACTAATTTATCTCCTTGTGATGTATTGACAACTAAAATACTTGTAGTATGAGAATCGATCAGTACTTTGTTTAACTCACCGAAGAGTTGGTTCTGTCTGTTTGCAAGATTAGCTCTCTGACCCTTTTCCTGCTAAGGATTGGTATTGCTTAGAAGTAATATTTCATCCCCCCTTTCCTCTGTGTTGAAAAATAACCTACTTAACCCAGTGGTTAGAGTACTGCTTTCATATGGCGAGAGTCATTTGTTGGCTTTTCCATATCGATGTATGAACTCATCAACATGTTCCCTTATTTTATAGAGGAATGCCAACTGCAGTTACTCAACTAGGAAGATAATTACCTGGTCACATGAAGATTGGTGCTGCATCAATGTTCAAGGGTGGAAAAGAAATATAGCAGATAGATGGGACAATCCTAACCTTTCATTTGTGGCCTGAAAACAGATAGACGGTCAAGAAGAGATATACAGCAATGGTCCACGTTCAACTGAGAAAAGGCCTAGGATTGGTGTCTAGGATCTTCCCACCTGGGAAAGTTTTGGTGCATGGTTCATTCATGTTCGGGCTGAACAAATCACTGGTCTAGATCAGTGGACCATGGGTCCACATGCACGAACTGAAAACCCAAGTATACTGTGCATATCATGGGTCAAGGTTCATATAATTCCCCTACGAGGAGAAACTTTGGGGACGTAGGCATCTCAGGAATGGACCTAGGCGGGCCCTTGACGAATCTTGGAGTGACTAGGAAGGGTTTTCCTAGTCAGTCAACTTGGTGCTTTTGTCAAGTTTATCATTGCTCATGCGATGCAGTACAACTTGAAGGTATTGAATTAGGATAGGGACCTACCAATTAGAAGAACAATACCTCCAAGATCATGCTATAAAATTGATAATCTCTCCACTTACAGCAGAAAATAGAAAAACATAGGAAAAAGGATAAATATGTTTAGTCACACTGGAAAAAAAGAGAAGAAAAAGGAGTGGCTATGAACGTATCTAGAGGCATCTCACCACTCGATTCTACAACTGCTGTAGGATGTGTCCCATCTAGAGTACTCCTATGCTTGCCTTCTGTTTGCATATGCCCCAAAGGAACCACTCAATTGGGCAGTGGGTCCCACAGTCCAATTGTTTCTTGTAAATGACCCATTGGATTGGTGTTGTGGGACCCAGCTCCAATCAGGCCACTAGGAACACCTGATTGGTCTTCTGGGTCTACACATCAATCAAATCTTTGACCCATTTGATTCGTGTTGTGGGGCCCAGGTTCAATCAGGCCACTAGGAACATCACCCGATTGGTCTTCTGGGCCTACACATCAATCAAATCTCCCATTCTTCAATCAGACAGCCTGTGAAAATCCATCTTGGACCTCACTTGTATGTTTGCTTGATGGGTGGTCTGGAGTGCATCATCATGGCTACATTTCTGTTATTGAGTCTTTTATTTCATTGATTTCCACTTGGGTTTGGCCATTTCATGCAGATGGTGTTTTTGGAGCAAAGATGAAGGTAAATTACGCGTTTAACGATGATTCTGTCAGTCTGCTCCCTTCAACAAGTTCTAACTTTTGTTTGTCCTGATTGTATGAAGGTTCATTTGGTAAATGATGGACCTGTTACCATGCAGCTTGATTCATCACATTTACTACCATCCAAGTAAGCAGATCATTGCAATTAACTTGGACATGGCGTAACCTTCATTTCTTTGTTATTTTTGAAGTTCTGGCAAGCACCCATGCACCTCTCCGTAGGTGGGCCGAAATGAAGATGGTTCATTCATCAGATAAGCTAATCATGTTTGAAAACGGTATGGTCTGAAAAATTGCTGATGCTCCACATTCAACTTATTCATGATCACCTATAGATCAAGTGACCTGATTTTGGGGCCTTCTAACATGATGTGGCCTGGCGGATGAGCTACCTGGATCTCTCACATGTGGCACATGAGCCAACGTGTGGAATTTGTGTGCAGAGGTGCATTTAGGCTTAATGGAACACTATTTTAACTGCTTGATTAATAGTTAGCAACGTTTAACAGCACCACATCTGACGTTTATGAGATGTTACTCTGTAGGAATAATACAAGTGAGGTGGTAGAAGAGGAGCAAGAACCATGATTGCTTTAGTCCTGCTTGAAGAATGCAAAATCAGTATTAGGCACTGTGGGTGTGTTTGGATACATCATACATTATCAAATCAAAGTACAAGTTGTAAGTGGAAATTAACCAAATTGCAGTTTTCAGTAGGACTGAAAAGGAGCAAAACTAGAGATTGGGGGCTCTTTCCTCATTACAAGTACTATGAAGCCATCATTAAGCTGTGTCGTTTCCTCTTGATTAAAGCTGAATGTTTAACAATTTGGTTCACCTTTTGCATCATCCAAACGCATCCTGAATGGACATGAAATCGCAATTTTTTATTTTTTATTTTTTATTTTAATTTTTTTTTTAATAAATTCGAACAGAAAATATTTGTGAAATCATGATCCTGATACTGTGCAGGGGAACTTCCTCTAGTTGCAATGGACTCTCTCAGAGGTTTGATATGCACACAAGAGCTCCCTTCCTCCCTCTCTTAAGTGGAACTGGGTTGGGTCAGCTCGCGGCTCAATTGGTCCAACTGACTTCTGGTGCCCACTGGCTTCTGATGTCGGTTCCGACCAGGTTAAATGGTCGGCAGGTTGGGCTCTCACAAGAATGGCCCATTGAAACCAATGGGTTTTACTCGGGCTGAATCCTACCCAACCGGACTGGTGAATGTCGGGATATCAATGGGTGGGGGACAAATGACCCGACCTGACCCAAATCCAGAAGAAGAAGAAAAAGAAGTATGGATACATGCAATGTGTTTGTATCTACTTACTAACTGGAGCAGGCTGGGCATGCCTTCAAGCCCAACCTGATTACAATAAAATGGGTATGTTTGGGCTTGGGTTTGATGGAGTTTGTGGGTGGGATTTCTTGCCCCATTTAGTACAGTGGTCACTAATCCTGACTGGACCTGACCTATTGCTACACCCATATGCATGGGGGGAGCCGATTAGGTGCAGCCCCAGCCTCACCCAAGATGGCGTGGCCCTTACTGTGGGGCCCATCTTGATGTTTGTATTCTATATCCGCACCGTCCCATCTAGGGCATGAGCCAAAAAATGAAGCAGATACAAATTTCAGATAGTTTAGATACAAATTTGAGGTGGACCATACAACAAGAAACATTGGTGATTCAATGTCCCCATCATTAAAAACTTCCTAGGGCCCACCGTAATGATTATTTGCCATCTAACTTGTTGATAAGGTCACATAAGCCTGGATGAATAGAAAAAACAAATATCAGCTTAATCCAAAATTTGTGGCCCATTATAAGTTGTTAATGGTCAATCACAACCCAAGATTTGGATCCGTTTCATTTCTGGGCTCATGCCCTAAAATGATCAGGCAAAACAGATAGACGGGGTGGATATAGAATACATGCATCAAGGTGGGACCCACAATAAGGGCCACACCATCTTGGGTGAGCGAGCCCGGGCCACGCCTAATCCGCACACCATGCATGGGTGCGGGGCAACCAGATTTCTTAAAAATATTGAAAGGCATTTAGAACAATAGTATTACGTTCTACCTAAAGTCCAAATGCATGTACGTTTCATCTCGCCCCGTCTCCATATGATCATATGAACTCGGCGGTGAGGAGATTTGAAGAGATGTGATTGGTGGGGCCGTCGGCTATCAGAGATTAGTCCGGCCTTTTTAAAGGTTATTTGGTACGTACTCAGCACATCTCTATCCGTGTATGGCCCCACCAAGCACATCTCACCACGTGTCCTCACCCACCTAATCCGTGTCCAATATTCATGGTTTCTTTAATAAGGCCCTGTACATGTCCTGCCTCATAAATCAGGCCAATCTACTTGTTAGTTTAGCCGTATGGCTCATAAATCAGGCCATCACCGGCTCGTACTTCATGTTCCCATCTTCTCCCCACAGCGACTGGATAGCCTGATTTCAGGCCCAACATGGTTGATATAGATCTTGCATACATCTACCATGTTAGCCTGTTTTGGGATTTAAAAGTACATCGCAACGATAGCTGTTATCTCAACCTTTATTAGATAAAACTGTTGGATAATCACATCGGATTCAGGATTTTGTTTTTTTTTTTTTTTTTTTTTTTTTTGTAGTAGTAGTATAATGAACCGTAGACACTGGAGAAAAATTTGCATATGAGATCTACCACGTCCATCAGATACAACATGGGGTGTTGGCTCTTGATCCCAAAAATCATGCTGATGTAACACTCAGGTGGGCCATCTGATAGGGAATTATGGCTAAACATCCAGATTTTGATGTTATGGGCCACTGTAGTTTTGGAATAGTGTGGTTTTTGGAGAATGATTGTTGGGTTCAATACAAACCAACGGTGAGTGGGCGTTCCATACCAACGGAATCCTATGGTCCTGCTTGCCTGAGTTTTTTGATCATCATGATTTCTGGGTTCCAACCTACCCGATGAACGGTTCTTATTATAAGTTGTCCACGGCTCAAAATCGCACTTGCCTATTTGATCTAGCCATGTGGATCATGTGCACATAACCAACGGTTCTGAATCCACATGAGATGCGTGCATGAGTTATATGGAGATTCAACAGAGGAAAAAAAACCGAATCCCAGCCATACATATAAAAAACCAACCGTCCGATATATAACAACAAAAAAAATTTCCGTTGCTGGGACTCGTCGAGTGAAAGCCAAATATCTTAACCAAACTGCAACGGAATTGTGAATATTGTTAAAAGTTATTTTATTTAATTAATATTAAAAAGCTTTTCGTTGCCGGGATTCGAACCCGGGTCGCTCGGGCGAAAGACGAGTATCCCACCCAACTGGACTACAATCGATAGTGTTAGAAATTATTTTATTTAAGTAATATTTAAAAATTGTTTTGTCCCCCACGGAAGTTTTGAATCAGGTTAATATTTTATATTTTCCTTTATCCAAGTTACGTGACCTTATCAACGGGTTGGATGGTAAATAAATATTATTGAAACATTTCGTTGGGCTTTAAGAAGTTTTTAATGGTAGGCGTTCAATCATCACTGTTTCCAAAAGTATGGTCCACCTAAGATTTAGATATTCTTCATTTTTGGGATCATGCCTTAAAATCATGTGGCAAGGATGAACGACATAGATATGGAATAAATGCATAAAGGTGGGACCCACTGTCTTGGGTAAGGCATGGGCCGCACCTAATCTGCTCGCCACTACTTAACTCTCTAATAAAACTTCCACCAATCCGCATTAAACGTCTATCCTGCTAAATGAATGGGCCTGACTTTCCCATATATAACGGCTGTCCTTATGGTGGGGTGCATCTTACACTTGCCAGATTGGCACGTGTTCACGTGTGAAATGGTGTATGACAAGTGGGGTTGCAAACGTCTTATAAATGAGCAACGGTCCAACGGTGATGGTTGCACTTTAATGGTGTGGTTTCATGTTGCTTTAATGAAAAAGTTATTCTATCATTAAAAGTTAGCCCACCAATGCACGGTCATGATTGTTAGTTGAATTCAACCAAACACTAGACTATGCCTTTATTTAGATTGAAGGTCTTCATTTAGCTTTGGGTCCTTGCTCTTGCACTTGCTCGCGTGGTAGACTTTCAGGAGTTTCAACTCCCGGTCAAGGTTCGAGTACCCATAGGTGGCGAAACTCCACCCGCCTGAGTTTGTGGGGGTGTGTGCGCGTTATGTTAACCAAAAAAAAAGAAAGAAAAGAGGTCTTTATTTAGATTCTGTGTAGCGTGTATCAAGCTATCCTCACAACTACAAGTTGTTATCAATGATCAGGGGATTTGTAAGATAGTAGAGTTTAGTCTTTTATAATGATATTTTTTAATTACCTTATCACTTTGAGACTTCTCTTTCACTAATTATAATTATTTTTAACATTTTAAAAAAAGAATGTAGAAGAATAGATAAATATAATTAAGAAGGATATATAATATTGATCTTATTAATATTTGAATATATGACCCATTACAATTACCATAGTATCAAAATAATATAAAGAAATAAACAAACGAGAGATAAGTACTTGATTTATCTGTAAGAATAGATGATCAAGGTGAATATTTAGCATGATATGACCTGAGGTGCGTGATCGCCTAAATAAGAACTCAGTTGATCGGGATCCAATAATTTAGGATTGTGTACATTTAATTTAATTTAATAGTACAGTAACAGTGGACATTGGACAATAATGATTTATGTTAAGACTAGGCTAGTCTATGCTATGCCCGGATAAAAGTAAAGATAGATGTACGAGGTGTAAAAAATAGATGAATTATGTTTAGCATAGGCCTTGATCTCTTTTTCATGTACTTCTCCGGCAAAACTATCGTTGGGTTTCCTTGTCGATCATGTATCTTCTATGCTTTCAGCATGCATTTCAAATAAGAAGGATTCCAAATAAATCCAAAATTCTTGGTTTTTTAGATCTCTTCTTGTAGTTATCCTCTTTAAGAAACAACTGTATTTAGATTCGAAATCAATTAGAGAAATCTCTACCGTTGATCCTAGACTTGAAATTGATCATGATCATGCATCTTGATAGCCCAATCAAACCACTTCTGAATTTATCCTAGACTCTCTCTCCCTTTTGATCGGATTCCTTAAGGGGTTGATGGACTGGATCCACTCAATCCTAATATGTTATCGAATGGGTTGGACTAGATTTTTCATCGAGCTCTACCATTCTCTTAATTCCAATTATTGTATGGATTGGGATCTGATTTCTCTAATGTCCATCTTCTCTTGATTTAGATCTGAACCACAAATAAATTTGCTTGGATATTAATCCGATATTTAAATATTCAAAATCTTTGTGCTCTTCGCAAATTCTCCGAGCGTCTATAGAAAAATATTTTATTCTAGAAAGATAATGAGAGATGGCCTTATCGAATGTATTATAACTAGATTCGTGGTATGATTCATTCTCTCAGTGGGTCTTTATAAACGTGCTAGGTACACTGCCTCATTAATTAGCTTATCGATCATAGCTACGTGATATGCGACGATTTGCTTGATTAAAGGCATGCATAAGAGTTTGTGCCACCACATTAATAATATAAAGTGTATTTCTAAAGGAAGATTTGTTGAATATATCTTTGGGCACAAGTATGATTTCCTTGAGTACCAAGCTTGTATTATTGACACATGACAATTTACCATTAGTCCATATCAAGGCATTGAAAATGGGTGTAAATAATGCCCCCTACGTTCATTCAGATCGAGAGATGTGATGAGACGTTTGACATTAAAGTTTTTCAAGCCATTCTGATGTGTGACACGTAGCAGTACGGGGTTGGGGATCGACCATTTTGTGAGTTAATGCATGCATTAGAATTCTCCTAGCATGATTGCCGGCTTTTATTATAGATGCAAAATCTAATGGTTCATGCATAAGGCTAAAAAATGACACTATCAATGGACGACAGTCTAAGCTTGACAGCTTGACCGCTATTTTATTAATAGAATGAAAATAAGGTTCAGAACAAAATTGGTCAAAAACATCGACTTTATAAAAAACTATGATCCATACCAATCTTTGTAATGACCAATTTTCTTATTTTTTTTTAATTCCTTCATTCCTCATTCCGGTCGTCCTAATAAGTGGTCATCATTTCTTCGGTTTACATGGACTCTCATAGAGTTAGATTGTGCTTTTTTAGAGATTGGCCGTTAATAGAATTTTTGCTTTCTTAGCCATCCATTTCTAACTGTAGATATGCTCATCTGCGTATGACTTTCTTAACTCTTAGCTGTCTTTCCCATGTTAGCGACCACTTACCATACTTTTCTTTATTCGCTTCAATCAGTAGCTTGGTCTTCTACACTAACTCTCCTTCAAAAAAGCTTTTCCCCTTTACTTTCTTACTGTAGGATCTAGTGACTTTTGAGTTTATGAACCTTCGGATTATCCAAGACCTACAATCGGACATTGTCTAGCTCTTCTAGCTTCATAAACATGGATTTAGTAACTTCTTCATGAGTTAGCTTGTGCTAAGATGCTACCCTCAAAGATGAAATGCTAACATCAATGGGTAATATAGCATCATGACGGTATGTCAGTGTGTAAGGTGTCATCCTGTATTGGTCCTTTGTGAAGTCTTGTAAGCTCATAATACTTTGGACAACCTTGTATGCCACGATGGTGGATTATCCTCTATCATTTGTTTAATGCTATTCTTTAGGATCTTAAAAGTAGAGTCGGTCTGTCCATTAGCTTAAACATAATACGGCATAGAATACACAAACTTGAACTTATATGCCTGCTATAAAAGCTTGGATTTTTTCTCATGAGAAAATTGCTCTCCTGGTTACTGTAATCGTCCTAAGAATGTCGAAGTGGGGAATATGGGATGTTCCTTGATAAACTTTGTAACTTTTACTGTCCTAACTCTTTTCGTTGACACCTATTTAGTAAAGTAATCGGTTGCTACAATGATGAAACTCTGATGTTTCGAGGAAAGTAAATATATCTCGTATGATGTCATTGACCCAACCTTGAAAAGGCCATGGTTTCACGATTTGATGCAACTTTGATGTTGAGACGTGCTTGTAATGGACTATGCCTGATATCCCTTTGCATACTTTATGCAAGCCAATTCTGAATAGCTGGCCTATAGTAACCATGCCTTTAGATTAATGAATGCATCTTTTGACCTGGCTGGTATGCCACAGATGCTTTCATGTACTTCACCCATCATCACCACGGTTTCATCTTCTCCTAGACACTTAAGGAGAAGACTATCGACCCATTTTCTGTACAAGACTTGAGTTGTCGTCTAAGATCAAGTAGTGCAGTGACATCTTCCCTACTAATCGATTAGTCCCGATACTCGGCCTCATCATGTAGTGGATAATCTGCCAACATTTCCAATGACGCTATTTCAACAGTTTAAGGCCCTTTGTTGTACCGTAGAGATTGAATGTTTCTGGACGATAAGAAACCTCCCACATGATCCTTATGTGAGTTTCAACCCTGCCACGATCCATGCTATTTCATTGACACCTCTATTAAATTCCCGTGGGATATACATTAGTAGAACATTGTTAAATTTGAGCATCATCTGCATTGTTGTTAAGCATTAAGGCATCAAAGCCCAGTTGATGCACACTTGTATGTCCCTGCAAGTTGGTTTAACACCAACAAAAAGTGACCAATGACTTAGATATTCCTGGCTTTCAGTTCCATCAAAAAATTTCAGGACGATTATCAATACTTCATGTTTAGCTTGATTATTAATTCATGTGGTCAAATTTCAGTTGAAAGACATAATCTTCCATCTTCTTGGCTGGGGAGATAATAATGTTCCTTATTTTAAAGAGAAATTTCCAACTGTACGACCAGTATATGCCCATTCAAGAGACGAAGTCCACCGCATTTTACTTTTCAAGAATACTCCCTAGGTGTACGGATGCCTTGCAAAAGGTCGAAAATATCCCTACTTTTTCCTTCAAGCGCTTACGCTCCTCGAACTCCCAGGTACACGAACGGTTCAAAGGAGATCAACGTTACATGGGCCTAGCAGTTATGTATTTATTATATCCACAACGTTCAACCATATTTTGAGATCATTTTGGAGCATTATCCAAAAAAAAAAAAAAAATCATATCCAAATATCAACTAGACCACACCACAAAGAGCAAAAGAAACCGTTGAAACTTTTATAGGCCCACCATAACATTTATTTTCTATCCAATCTATTCATAAGGTCACAAAGACATGGATGAAGAGGAAAAACAAATTTCATAATGATCCAAAACTTCCGTGACCCCTAAAAGGGTTTCAACGGTATACGTTCATTTCCCAACTGCCTTTTACAGTGTGGTCCACTTGATAGTTAGATCTATCTTATTTTTTGTCCTAAGCCTTAATATGAGCTCTCGAAATAGATGGACGGTTTTGATATAACACAGACCTCATGATGGGACCCATAAAAACATAAAAAAACAAAAAAAAAACCACAGGTTACTGCAGTCTGCCAGATTTTTTATTTTTTATTTTTAATGGGGAGAAATCTCCCTTACATTTATCTCAAATAAATAATTATATAAATATGTATATATAAGTATATAAAAATATTTTTCTATCTCTTCATTCATTTGTTTGTCTATTTATTTAACAAGCATATCTCCTAAAGTAGAATGAATAACATAACATATCATATATGATTTTGGAATAGGAGAAACTAATTTATCCAACTAATATAGTAATTTTTTGAGATTCCATCGGGTCGACGGTTAAAAATTCACTTCACGGTCAATTCACTTCACTTCACGGCCATTTTCATGCACTTCGCGGTCAATTCACTTCACTTCACCATCATTTCCATGCATTTAATGGTCATTCTCAGTGATTCCATATTCATTCACGGTCAATTCGACGCACTTCATGGTCAATTCACTTCACTTCACAGCCATTTTCACGCACTTCGCGGTCAATTCACTTAACTTCACCATCATTTCCATGCATTTCACAGTCATTCCCGACGATTCCGTGTTCATTCATAGTCAATTCGACGCACTTCACGGCCATTTCCACGCACTTTGCGGTCATTTCACTTCATTTCATCGTCATTTCCATGCATTTCACGGTCATTTCCGGCGATTCCGTGTTCATTCACGGTCAATTCGACACACTTCACGGTCAATTCACTTCACTTCACAGCCATTACTATGCACTTCGCGGTCAATTCACTTCTCTTCACCGTCATTTCCATGCATTTCACGGTCATTCTTAGCAATTCTGTGTTCATTCACGGTCAATTCAATGCACTTCACTTCACAGCCATTTCCATGCACGTTGCTGTCATTTCACTTCACTTCACCTCATTTTCATGCATTTCACGGTCATTCCCGGCGATTTCGTGTTCATTCACGGTCAATTCGACGCACTTCACGGTCAATTCACTTTACTTCACGGCCATTTTTATGAACTTCGCGGCCAATTCACTTCACTTTACGGTCATTTCCATGCATTTCACGGTCATTCCTAGCGATTTTATGTTCATTAACGGTCAATTTGACGTACTTCACGGTCAATTCACTTCACTTCACGGCCATTTCCACGCACTTCGCGGTCCTTTCACTTCACTTCACCATCATTTCCATGCATTTCACGGTCATTCCCGACAATTCCGTGTTCATTCACGGTCAATTCGATGCACTTCACGGTCAATTCACTTCACTTCACGACCATTTCTATGCATTTCGCGGTCAATTCACTTCACTTCACCGTCATTTCCATGCATTTCACGGTCATTCCTAGCAATTTCGTGTTCATTCACAGTCAATTTGACATACTTCACGGTCAATTCACTTCACTTCATCATCATTTCCATGCATTTCACGGTCATTCCTAGCGATTCCGTGTTCATTCACGGTTAATTCGACGCACTTCACGGTCAATTCCCTTCACTTCACAGCCATTTCCACGCACTTTGCGGTCATCTCACTTCACTTCACTGTCATTTCTATGCATTTCATGGTCATTTCCGGCAATTCCGTGTTCATTCATGGTCAATTCGACGCACTTCACGGCCATTTCCATGCACTTCACTGTCATTTCCATGCATTTCACGGTCATTCCTAGCAATTCCATGTTCATTCACAGTCAATTCGATGCACTTCACGGTCAATTTACTTTACTTCACGGTCATTTCCACGCACTTCACGGTCATTTCACTTCACTTCACCCTCATTTTCATACATTTCACGGTCACTCCTAACGATTTTGTGTTCATTCACGGTCAATTTGACGCACTTCATGGTCAACTCACTTCACTTCATAGCCATTTCCACATACTTCACGGTCAATTCACTTCACTTCACTGTCATTTTCATACATTTCACGATCATTCCTAACAATTTCGTGTTCATTCACGGTCAATTTGAAGCACGTCACGGTCAATTCGAAGCACGTCACGGTCTATCCACTTCACTTCACTACCATTTCCATCCACTTCGCAGTCAATTCACTTCACTTCACCGTCATTTTCATGCATTTCACGGTCATTCCTAACGATTTTGTGTTCATTCACGGTCAATTCGACACACTTCACGGTCAATTCACTTCACTTCACGGCCATTTTCACGCACTTTGCAGTCATTTCACTTCACTTCACCGTCATTTCCATACATTTCACGGTCATTCCCGGCGATTCCGTGTTCATTCATGGTCAATTCGACGTACTTCACGGTAATTCACTTCACTTCACGACCATTTCCATGCACTTCGCAGTCATTTCACTTCACTTCACCATCATTTCCATGCATTTCACGGTCATTCCCGACGATTCCGTGTTCATTCAAGGTCAATTCAATGCACTTCATTATCCATTCACTTCACTTCACGGCCATTTCCACGCACTTCTTGGTCATTTCACTTCACTTCACCATCATTTCCATGCATTTCACGGTCATTCCCGACGATTCTGTGTTCATTCACGGTCAATTCGATGCATTTCATGGTCAATTCACTTCACTTCACCATCATTTTCATGCATTTCACGGTCATTTGTAGTTATTCCATGTTCATTCACGGTCAATTCAACGCACTTCACGGTCAATTCACTTCACTTCACGGCCATTTCCACGCACTTTGCGGTCATTTCACTTCACTTCACCGTCATTTCTATGCATTTTACGGTCATTCCGTGTTCATTCACGATCAATTCGACGCACTTCATGGCAATTCACTTCACTTCAAGGCCATTTCCACGCACTTCGCAGTCAATTCACTTAACTTCACCATCATTTCTATGCATTTCACGGTCATTCCCGGCGATTTTATGTTCATTCACAGTCAATTCAATGCACTTTACGGTCAATTCACTTCACTTCACGACCATTTCTACACACTTCGCGGTCAATTCACTTCACTTCACCGTCATTTTCATGCATTTCACGGTCATTCCTAGCGATTCCGTGTTCATTCATAGTCAATTTGACGCACTTCACGGTCAATTCACTTCACTTCACGCCCATTTCCATGCACTTCGTGGTCAATTCACATCACTTCACCGTCATTTCCATGCATTTCACGGTTATTCCTAACGATTCCGTGTTCATTTATAGTCAATTTGACGCACTTCACGGTCAATTCACTTCACTTCACGGCCATTTCCACGCACTTCGCGGTCATTTCACTTCACTTCACCATCATTTCCATGCATTTCTCGGTCATTCCTGGCGATTCCATGTTCATTCACGGTCAATTCAACGCACTTCACAGTCAATTCACTTCACTTCATGGCCATTTCCACACACTTCGCGGTCATTTCACTTCACTTCACCGTCATTTCCATGCATTTCACGGTCATTCCCGGCGATTCCGTGTTCATTCACGGTCAATTCGATGCACTTCACAGTCAATTCACTTCACTTCACGGCCATTTCCACGCACTTTGTGGTCATTTCATTTCTCTTCACCATCATTTCCATGCATTTCACGGTCATTCCCAGCGATTCCGTGTTCATTCATGGTCAATTCGATGCACTTCACGGTCAATTCACTTCACTTCACTTCCATTTTCAAGCACTTCGCGGTCAATTCACTTCACTTCACCGTCATTTTCATGCATTTCACGGTCATTCGTAGCGATTCCGTGTTCATTTACGGTCAATTCAACGCACTTCACGGTCAATTCACTTCACTTCACAGCCATTTCCACGCACTTTACGGTCATTTCACTTCACTTCATCGTCATTTCCATGCATTTCACGCTCATTCCTAGCGATTCCATGTTCATTCATGGTCAATTCGACGCACTTCACGGTCAATTCACTTCACTTCACGGCCATTTCCATGCACTTCGTGGTCATTTCACTTCACTTCACCATCATTTGTATGCATTTCACGGTCATTCCCAGCGATTTCGTGTTCATTCACGGTCAATTCGATGCACTTCACGGTCAATTCACTTCACTTCCCGACCATTTCTACGCACTTCGCGGTCAATTCACTTCACTTCACCGTCATTTCCATGCATTACACGGTCATTCCTAGTGATTCCGTTTCCATTCACGGTCAATTCGACGCACTTCACGGTCAATTCACTTCACTTCACCGTCATTTTCATGCATTACACGGTCATTCCTAGTGATTCCGTTTCCATTCACGGTCAATTCGACGCACTTCACGGTCAATTCACTTCACTTCACTTCATGGCCATTTCCATGCATTTCGTAGTCAATTTACTTCACTTCACCGTCATTTCCATGCATTTCACTGTCATTCCTGGCGATTCCGTGTTCATTCACGGTCAATTCAATGCACGTCACGGTCAATCTACTTCACTTCACGGCCATTTCCATGCACTTCGCGGTCATTTCAATTCACTTCACCGTCATTTCCATGCATTTCACGATCATTCCTAGCGATCCTGTGTTCATTTCACGGTTTAGGTTTTGGGATTTGAGAATGGGTTTGGTTTAGGTTATAGATTTTAGTTTCAGTTTAGGTTATAGGTTAATGGTTTAGGTTAAGGTTTAAGTTTAGGTTATAGATTTTTGGATTTGAGAATGTGTTCGGGTTTAGGCTATAGGTTTTGGTTTTGCTTTAAGTTATAGGTTTTGGGATTTGAGAATGAGTTCGGGTTTAAGTTATATGTTTTGATTTTGGTTTAGGTTATAGGTTATAGGTTTAGGTTTAGGTTTTGGGATTTGAGAATGGGTTCGGGTTTAGGTTATGTTCACTCCCCAAGTGCAGGGTTGTGATGTAGTAATAACTCGGTAAGACCGAGGTCGAATCCCAAGGGACTGAAACTTGTACGTAATCTGAAACTAACTAGAACTAGAATTAGAATGAGATGAAATCTAAATTAAGTCGTAATTTGAGGAATAATTGTGAAATATCTATCTAAAATTTATAGAAATCAGAGGAAAGGAAACTAGGGATTCAGAGGATCCACTCGTAGAGATCAGGGAGATCTTATGCCTGTTTTATAAATCATGAAAAATTAACTGAACTATTATTGATATAGTTTTCAAGAGATGAAAGGAAGATGAATTAGAATGGATTCCATCACCAAACCATGCCCAAGAGACTATGGCAAACAATAGAATTAAACTAATTACCAACCAATCACATGTATGAAGGTTAGGAAGGGTACTGACATCTGACCATGCCCAGGAGACTATGGTGAACAACAGAGCTTCCTGACATCATAAACATAAAGGTAGAAGGACATGATCAAAGCCATTGTAGACCCATTGTAATTTCAGTCACAACAGACCATTAAAGACTAAAACATGCCATTAATTAAACTAGCATCAACATTAGTTCAATTCATAAATTAAACAAAAAAAATCATAAATTAAACTCTCCCATCTCACTACAAGCTTCACCTCTTAGCCCTAGCTAAGAGGTTTAGTCAGACATGATTTGGGCTAGATCCAAATAAATAAAGAGAAAAAGAAAAGGAAAAGAAAAGGGAAAGAAAAAAACCAAAGCTCTTCTCTCTCTCTCTTTCTCCTGACGTTCCAACCCAGCCAAGATCTGGATCTTCCTGCCAAGGTCTGAATAATTGCTCCCCACGTCCAAAACCTCCTTATATAGCTGTTGGAGTGGTGAAAATCGGACTTGAATCGGATTTGAAAAGTTATCGCATGCGCAGTGAAAGCCTTTTTGAAGCCAAGTTCAGTGCCTCAAAAATCGCCACTTTCTTTGCTCAAATTCCAAAGAAATACCATCCCTTAGGACTTTCTTGGGTCCTCTACATGATAGACGGTTCAGATCTGTCATATGATCAAAGATGGTGGGCCACAACTGCCTGCAAAAGTTGATTTTCGCGGATGTGCGAAACCTTTCGCACCATTTCGCTGTTGTGATCGGTGGGCCCCACAGAAGCATTTTCTAGGAAATTCACCCTGTCCATTGCATTTAGAACGAAATTTTAGTCAAGAATAGGTGGTTTTGAATGTCTATTGACGCGGTCCAGAGAATAAATTACAACAAAATCAGATTTGAATGTTGCAGGGCGGTCCACTTGTGGCCCCTATATCATACACGTGTGCATGCATGGATGTGAAATATCAGCATATTTTTGTAGCATTTGATGCCCTCTACAAGATGAACGGGTTAGATTTTTCATACGAGTGACGTGTGGGTCCCACAAAGGTTCGTAAAAACAGCCAGCTGCCGCTCGTTGCGTAGCTGAAAATGGCAAGTGCCGTTTCATGCATGGGCAGGCTCTGTTTAATTTGGAAGGCGGTCTTGGTGCTCGAGGTACATACAATGTATGTGATGTACATGCACCATATGCAGGACCTACTATGATGCTTATCAGAAATCTGCACCGTCCATCCTTTTTCTCATATTCTTTAAGCCGTCAAGGATAATTTGGAAGCATATCCAGATAGCATGTGGGCCCCACTTAATGAATTAAGGGGCTGATCTGTCCGTTGGCCCACTTTTCGAGATCTTCAATGGCTTAAATTTAATATGTACAGTTAATTTATGGCCCCCATCACATGTATGAAGTTTCGAGTCAATCGGATGGCGAAAACCATGTGATCTTGCATTCTGGATGCGTTTCAAGTCACTTGAGCTTCAGTTTCTTAGTTTTTTTGAATTTCTGACCGTGTAAATCCGTCAATCTTGGTTCCTGTTGAGGGTCAAATATTGCATATTAGACCCCAGATATTATCTGGATTTACGAATATAATGCTATCTAATGGCTTGTTTTCTCATTCTTGTATTGCAAGGTGATTTTATGAGCATGGATGGAAAAAGGACGTTAAAAGTTGAGATTTAACGATCTGATGACGCCAAAGGCAAGGGACACACTCTAGGGGACCAAGATTGACAAATATACACGGTCAGAAATCTGAGAAAAGTAAGAAATTGAAGCTCAAGTGGCCTGAAGGACGTCCAGAATGCAAGATCACGAGGTTTCCACCATCCGTTCGGCTTGAAACTTCGTACATGGCCTAAAGACCATAAATTAACCGTACACGTCAAATTTCAACCGTTAGATCTCTCTAGAAGTGGCCCAACAGTCAAATCAGCCCATAAATTCTCAATTTTGGGGCCCACCTGCTATTCGGATATGCTTTAAAATCGGTCTGGACGGTTTAAATGAGATGATAACAAGGGTGGATGGATCAGATTTCTAAAAGGACATCACCATGGGCCCTACGTACATAGTGCGTGTACATAGTGTACACGCACCGGCCGTGCACCAAGATACAAGAACGGGTCAGCGTGCGCTGACCCGAGCTTCTTCTTAAGGAAAAAAAAAAAAACGAGCGGACGCACCAGCGTCCGCCAGTTTCTTACTGTGGGCCCCACCCATCGCCCAAATGCATGATCCAACCCATTCATTGTGTCTAGGGGATGGCCACGCCCCTATCCATGTTGACCTTCTCACCCCATGCATGCTATCATGCGATTGCCACCGTCAAACGTCAGATGGACGGCGAAACAGAATATTTCGTGGGCCAAGCCAAAATCAATCTGAAACCAGTCATTTCTTACTGAAAATTCGAGAGGAATTCGGTGGACGGATTGGATTTCTCAAGTGTCTAACGAAATGGGCCCCACAAGTGCCACAACGGAAGAATTCTCCATTTTCGCATCCGCGTAATGCACGGCCGCTGGCCGTTTTGTGGAAGATAGTGGGCCCCACACGTGCCCTGTAAGCTCAATCCAAACCGTTCATCTTGTAGACGGATGTGAATACTACAAAACCATGGTGACCTTTTGCATCCATGCGTACACACGTGTGCATTACAGAGGCCACAAAAGGGCTACCTTGGGACGTTCAAAATTGATCTTTTAGTGATTTCTTCTCTGGGCTACGTCAATGGACGTTCAAAACTACCCATTCTTAACTGAAATTTCGTTCTGAATCCAATGGACGGGGTGGATTTTCTAGAAAATGCTTCTGTGGGGCCCACCGATCACAACAGCGAAATGGTGCGAAAGGTTTCGCACATCCGCGAAAACTGACTTTTTCAGGCGGTTTTGGCCCACCATCTTTGATCATATGGCAGATCTGAACCGTCTATCATGTAGAGGACCCAAGAAAGTACTAAGGGATGGTGTTTCTTTGAAATTTGAGCGAGAAAAGTGGCGTATTTCGAGGCACCGAACTTGACTGTGAAAATTACACTCCGTGTCCTACTACAACTCTGTCACTGACTCCAGCCTTCCAGCAGTTATAAAAGGAGATTTTGGACGTGGGGAGCATTCATTCAGGTCTAGGAAGGAAGAAAAAGAGAAACGTGGAGGCTCGGGCAGGGATGTGAAGCAGAAAAAAAGTGTATTTTCTTTTTATTTTATTTCAATTGTAGAGATTTAGTCATCCATGTCTGGCTAAACCTCTTAGCTGGGGCTAAGAGGTGAAGCTTGTAGTGAGATGGGAGATTTGATTTTATTTTAATTTTAATTCATGAATTGACGTTGATTTTAGTTAATTATTATGGGAATGTTTTAGGTTTTTAATGGTCTATTGTGACTGAAATTACAATGGGTCTGCAATGGCTTTGAATATTTCCATTCTTTTTAATGTTTATGATGTCAGGAAGCCCTGTTGTTCACCATAGTCTCCTGGGCATGGTTGGATGACGGTACACTTCCTAACTTTCATACATGTGATTGGGTGGTAATTAGTTTAATTCTGTTGTTTGCCATAGTCTTTTGGGCATGGTTTGGTGATGGAATCCATTCTAATTCATATACCTTTCATCTCTTGAAAACTAGATCAATGACAGTTCAGTTAATTTTCATGAAACATGCATAAGATTTCCCTGATCTCTACAAGTGGATCCTCTGAATCCCTAGTTCCCTTCTCCTGATTTCTCTCAAGTTTAGATAATTATTTCACCAGTATTCCTTCAAATTCAATCAGATTAGATTTCATCTTAGCCTAGTTCTAGTTCTAGATAATTTTAGATTACGTACAGTTTCAGTCCCTTGGGATTCGACATCGGTCTTACCGAGTTATTACTACATCACAACCCTGCACTTGGGGAGTGAACAAGTTTTTGTCAACCCCCAACCAGCATTTTGCTAGTCCCGAGCAAAATATGCAAAAAATAAGTTGAGAATTATGGGAGAACTTTCTATGAAATCGAGTGAGATTTTAAACAAAATACGAGAAATTTAATATCCATGAATGTTAGAAATTGTTTTCTCCTGAGCTCAAGCGCACGGTAGACTTCATAATCAAGTGTAAAGTATTAATCCATCAATTAGAAAAATTTTAAACATTGAGATCCATGGATGTATATTCTAATCTCGGCTTATCATCATTAAGAGATCCAATCATCAATTTCATGATATCATTGGTAACCAACAAGAAAATTCATGACAACCAAAACCTAATCCAAAACTTGCCTCATAGATTAACCTATTAACTTGTGATTTTTCTATTCAAAATAATGCCAAGGAAGGAAAATCAAATCCTTACCTATAGGGAGCAAACCTATGGTGAAGATTGTACACCTGACTCTTTTTCACATATCATTCATGGGGAATTAACTCTACACCTATAGGGAGTAAACCTATGGTGAAGATTAATTATCCAACCTTTTTAATTTTTATACCATGATGGCAAGATATTTCAGACTGGTTCCTTTCGTGCTTAGTGATTACCAAGTTAATCCTTCGATATGGAACTGAAATCTTAATGTGTAAGCAATACGTGTCCTGAAATCATGATTCAATCAATGTTTACAACTTCTAATCATGGATTAATAATTCACTTAACTATGAAATCTAACAGATACGGAATCCAAGAGTCATAAATCCACCATTATGTACCTTGAAAATCTAAATTAGGGATATCTGTCAAAATCACTTCGAATTTGTAGAAATTTTCAGAAAATTATTTTTTAAAAAAATTTCACAATTTTTGCTCAAGACCAAGAAAAATACTGATTAGAAAACCTAATCTCCCACCCCCAACCTAAAATCTACATTGTCCTCAATGTAAAAGATATGAGCATGCAATGCACATGGGACAACGAAAGTAAATGAGAAGTGATGGGAAGATAGTACCTGAATAACGAATCAAGAGAGTTTCCAATAGATCACGGCATGGAAGCTTGTCAGCATGAGAGAGAAAGCAGAACAAAAATAACAAAAATAAAATCCTACCTATACCACTTTCGCAGGCGCTCTCGATTGCATTTACCGTATGCAACAAGCCTTTAAACCCCTAGGTTACCCCTAGTGGACGAGTTGTAGTCTCGTGAGGGTTTGCAGTAATGTTACCCACAAACATTGAATCGATCATGGAACTTGATCATTCCATAAAGTTCCTCTTCCGGCCAATATCTTGATAAGTTTCTCAGTAAGTTTCTCAATAGGATCATCCAAAAGCCCTTTTTACAATAGGCTTGGATGCCCTGGAGTTTGACTTTTCAGAGAAACTTATTTACCTCATTAAAAATGTGTTGATGATTCGCCTGAGGTATCCAAAGTATAAATGATTCACCTGTGTCAGAAAAAGTTTCAAGTTAGTATCCCATGGTGAATCAGAGACTACAGATAGATCAAGTTAAGAAAAATTTTCAGGAAGAGGTGTAGTCTCAACACATTCCGAAGTAGCAGACTTCGGTTCAATTTCTAGCTCCTTATCCCCTAACGGTAAACATTCAGGATCTGTGGAAGAAGGGGCTTCAGAGTAAGGGTTCTCTCGGTCAGTACTGACTGCCGAGATGTTGTCTTGCAAGGCATTCACTATGTCTCTTATCATGGGATCATTTGAATCTGCAAAGTATGCCAAGCAATCATCAAAAGAGTTGGGACATTCTTCTGAGAGTGACTTATTTTTCACCTTGGAGCTTGTGATAATCTGCTCAAGGAATCCATCATCCTTGAAAGTGGACGGATGTATGCTCTCTTGCTCCAACCCTGCACAGACAGATTGAGGGTCAGTGTGCGAAGCATTGATATGATCACTCTGTTCATTGAAATTACGCAGAAGAGGCATTGAATCGTCCACATTCAACAGTTTAGATGGTAGCCTCAACTGGGTGGTTTCAAATTTCAGAGTCGTAGCGCGCAACTCCTCTTTCTCCCGAATCATATCATCATTCAATTCAGGGGAGTGGTCCAAATATGTTTCACAAGAGTTATAAGGGTCGGTCATAAGGGGCTCCTCCACTTTTAGATCAGACATGTCAGGTGAGTGAAGTATCTCATTATGACCATTCTCTTCGCGTACTTCTTGATCATTAACTTGGACCAAACTTGAGATTAGTTCCAGGGAAATTGTAGTTATACATTCAGGATTGTCATCCCAATACTCATCATATTTTGGTTCAGTGCAGTGCACACTTGGGATGAAATCACTTTCCTCATATTCTTCACCTAGAATGGGTTGAGATTCGCATAAACTAACATCTTCATCATCATTAGAATCTAGTGTGTCATGTGATTGAAGTGTATCATTATATTTGAAAGACAGCCATGTCTCTTCCCCATTCTTTTGAACAGTTATAGAAATCGACTCATCGGTAAATTGGACCGTATGCTCGTTAATGGAATCCAACTCCTCATTCCAAATTCTAGAGTTGTTCAAAGGCGAGTTAGGATCACTTTCCTCACATTGTATTTCTGGAATGAGTCGTGGCTGGGATGACCGAGCCTCCTCTATTCTATCAAGGCACGAATTGAGTCCTTCCATTGCTTTTCTGAATTCCGCAAACCACTTCATGTTATGCTGAATTGAATTTTCCTGATTCGTTTCTGGTTGAATCTCAAAGGTAGAGGGTCCAAGAGAATAATCCTTATAACATGTTATTGGTTTATTTTCACAGCTTTGATGTTTCCACTGGTTATAGTCATACTGATCATACATGGGAGAATATGATGGCTGATAATAATCCTCATTCCCATAATTACGATCGTATACAGCCCTATTAACCGATGGAAGAGAACGTTCTAGTCGGTTCTCAATGTCTGTTTGTGATGGAGAAAAATCTTGAGGTATACGTTGAATTCCACAACCCTCGGGCATTCCCCAATATCTCCTATCCATCTCAGCGTATGCACGTACCCACGATTCTATGGTAGAACCCTGACTCTAAGTCTAATCCTATAACAAAAGAAAAGTCCTATAAAAATATGGAAAGTAAGAGAAGAAGTTAGAAGGGTGTTACTAAATAAGAAGTTCCTATGTTAAGATCCTGCAGAAGAAAACAAAACAAGTTAGTTTCTAAAACAGTTAGTTTAAGATTATAAAATTTCTAAAAACCCTAATAGAGAAAAAATAAAGAAATTAGAAAAGATATCACCAAATTAGAAGTTTCTATCTCAGAATCCTACAAAACAGGAAAGACAAGTTCGTTCAAAAAAAATCAGGAAAATCTAAACCTAAAACTGAAGTTAGTAAAAATCCTAATCTTAAACTAATCCTAAAACTAATTAATTTCAGAAAAACGTAGCCGACAGTCCCCGGCAACGGCGCCAAAAACTTGTTCACTCCCCAAGTGCAGGGTTGTGATGTAGTAATAACTCGGTAAGACCGAGGTCGAATCCCAAGGGACTGAAACTGTACGTAATCTAAAATTATCTAGAACTAGAACTAGGCTAAGATGAAATCTAATCTGATTGAATTTGAAGGAATACTGGTGAAATAATTATCTAAACTTGAGAGAAATCAGGAGAAGGGAACTAGGGATTCAGAGGATCCACTTGTAGAGATCAGGGAGATCTTATGCATGTTTCATGAAAATTAACTGAACTGTCATTGATCTAGTTTTCAAGAGATGAAAGGTATTTGAATTAGAATGGATTCCATCACCAAACCATGCCCAAAAGACTATGGCAAACAACAGAATTAAACTAATTACCACCCAATCACATGTATGAAAGTTAGGAAGTGTACCGTCATCCAACCATGCCCAGGAGACTATGGTGAACAACAGGGCTTCCTGACATCATAAACATTAAAAAGAACGGAAATATTCAAAGCTATTGCAGACCCATTGTAATTTCAGTCACAATAGACCATTAAAAACCTAAAACATTCCCATAATAATTAACTAAAATCAACGTCAATTCATGAATTAAAATTAAAATAAAATCAAATCTCTCATCTCACTACAAGCTTCACCTCTTAGCCCTAGCTAAGAGGTTTAGCCAGACATGGATGACTAAATCTCTACAATTGAAATAAAATAAAAAGAAAATACTCTTTTTTTCTGCTTCACGTCCCTGCCCGAGCCTCCACGTTTCTCTTTTTCTTCCTTTCTAGACCTGAATGAATGATCCCCACGTCCAAAACCTCCTTTTATAGCTGCTAGAAGGCTGGAGTCAGTGACAGAGTTGTAGTAGGACACGGAGTGCAATTTTCACAGTCAAATTCGGTGCCTCGAAACACGCCACTTTTCTCGCTCAAATTCCAAAGAAACACCGTTTCTTAGTACTTTCTTGGGTCCTCTACATGATAGACGGTTCAGATCTGCCATATGATCAAAGATGGTGGGCCAAAACTGCCTGAAAAAGTCGATTTTCGCGGATGTGCGAAACCTTTCGCATCATTTCGCTGTTGTGATCGGTGGGCCCCACAAGCATTTTCTGGAAAATCCACCCCATCCATTGGATTCAGAACGAAATTTTAGTCAAGAATGGGTGGTTTTGAACGTCCATTGACGTAGCCCAGAGAAGAAATCACTAAAAGATCAATTTTGAACGTCCCAAGGTAGCCCTTTTGTGGCCTCTGTAACGCACACGTGTGTACGCATGGATGCAAAAGGTCAACATGGTTTTATAGTATTCACATCCGTCTACAAGATGAACGGTTTGGATTGAGCTTACAGGGCACGTGTGGGGCCCACTATCTTCCGCAAAACGGCCAGTGGCCGTGCATTACGCGGACGCGAAAACGGAGAATTCTTCCGCTGTGGCACTTGTGGGGCCCATTTCGTTAGACACTTGAGAAATCCAATCCGTCCACCGAATTCCTCTCGAAATTTCAGTAAGAAATGACTGGTTTCAGATTGATTTTGGCTTGGCCCACAGAATATTCTGTTTTGCCGTCCATCTGACGTTTGACGGTGGCAATCGCATGATAGCATGCATGTGGTGAGAAGGTCAACATGGATAAGGGCGTGGCCATCCCCTAGACACAATGAATGGGTTGGATCATGCATTTGGGCGATAGGTGGGGCCCACAGTAAGAAACTGGCGGATGCTGGTGCGTCCGCTCATTTTTTTTTTTTTTTTCCCTTGAGAAGAAGCTCGGGTCAGCGCATGCTGACCCGTTTTTGTATCTTGGTGCACGGCCGGTGCGTGTACACTATATACACGCACTATGTACGTAGGGCCCATGGTGATGTCCTTTTAAAAATCTGATCCATCCACCCTTGTTATCATCTCATTTAAACCGTCCAGACCGATTTTAAAGCATATCCGAATAGCAGGTGGGCCCCAAAATTGAGAATTTATGGGCTGATTTGACCGTTGGGCTACTTTTAGAGAGATCTAACGGTTGAAATTTGACGTGTACGGTTAATTTATGGTCTTTAGGCCATGTACGAAGTTTCAAGCCGAACGGATGGTGGGAACCTCGTGATCTTGCATTCTGGACGTCCTTCGGGCCACTTGAGCTTCAATTTCTTACTTTTCTCAGATTTCTGACCGTGTATATTTGTCAATCTTGGTCCCCTGGAGTGTGTCCCTTGCCTTTGGCGTCATCAGATCGTTAAATCTCAACTTTTAACGTCCTTTTTCCATCCATGCTCATAAAATCACCTTGCAACACAAGAATGAGAAAACAAGCCATTAGATAGCATTATATTCGTAAATCCAGATAATATCTGGGGTCTAATATGCAATATTTGACCCTCAACAGTTCCCTGGAGTCCATCCCTTTCCTTTGGTGTCATCAGAGCGTTAAATCCATACTTTAAGCTCCCTTTTTCAGTTTATGCTCATAAAGTCACCTTGCAACACAAACACGATTAAAACGGGCCATTAAAAAATATCATGCTCGTAAATCCAGGTAATAAATGGGGTCTGATATGCAATATTTGACCCTCAACATAACCCCCAACCAGCATGTTGCTAGTCTCGAGCAAAATATGCGAAAAATAAGTTGAGAATTACAAGACAATTTCTATGAACTCGAGTGATTTCTTGAAAAACAATTCAGACATGAGAATCTAAGATTCATGAATGTTGGGAATTATTTTCTCCTGGACTCAGGCACCCATTAAACTTCATAATCAAGTTTAAGGTATTAATCCATCAATTAGAACAATTCTAAACGTTGAGTTCCATGGGCGTATAATGTAATCTCGACTTATCAACATTAAGATTCAATTTGTTATTGCATGAAATCATAGGTAATCAACAGGAGAATTCTTGATAACCAAACTTGCCTCATAAATTTCATCTTTTGATCTTTTCAACTTTTTATTTTTCCATTAATAGTCATGCCAAGAAGAGAAATCAAATCCTTACCTATAGGGAGCAAACCTATGGTGAAGACCGTACTCCTATACCTTTTTCACACATCATTCATGGGGAATTAACTCCACACCTATAGGGAGCAAACCTATGGTGAAGATTAATTACCCAACCTTTTCAATTTTTATACCATGATGGCAAGATATTTCAAGCTGGTTCCTTTCATGCTCAGTGATTACCAAGTTAATCTTTCGATATGGAACTGAAATCTAAATGTGTAGGTGAGATGTGTCTTGAAATCATGATTCAATCAATGTTTAAAACCTCTAATCATGGATTGATAATTTGAACTCAACCGTGAAATTTATCAGGCAGCTAATCCAAGAGTTATAAATTACCAACATCACGTATCTCGCAATTCTAAATCAAAGATAGATGTCAAAATCACTTCGAATTCAAAGGAATTTTTAAATTTTTTTTAAAAAAAAATTTCACAAATTTTGCTCAAGATCAAGAAAATACTGATTGAGTTACCTAATCTCCCACCCCTAACCTAAAATCTACATTGTCCTCAATGTAAAAGATATAAACATGCAATGCACATGAGACAATGGAAGTAAATGAAAAGTGATGGGAGGATAGTACCTGGACAACGAATCAAGAGAGATTTTTTTTAAGAGATCGCTGGAAGAGAGCAGGTTAGTACGAGAGTGAAACTAACAAAAATAACAAAAATAAAATCCTACCTATACCACTTTCGCAGGTGCTCTCGATTACATTTAGCACCTGCAACAAGCCTTTAAACCCCTACGTTACCCCTAGTGGACGAGTTGTAGTCTCGTGAGGGTTTGCAGCAATGTTACCCACAAACATTGATCATGCCGCAAGGTTCTTCTTCCGGCCAATATCTTGATAAGTTTCTCAATAAGTTCCCCAACAGGATCATCCAAAAGCCCTTTTTGCAATAGGCTTGGGCGCCCTGGAGCATGACTTTCCAGAGAGACTTATTTACCTCAGCGAAAATTTTTCGTTGATTTGCCGGAGGTACCCAAAGTATATATGATTCACCTATATCAGAAAAAGTTTTCACATTAGTATCGTATGGTGAATCAGAGACTACAAGTAAATAAAGTTTAGAAAACTTCTTAAGAAGTAATGTAGTCTCAACACATTCCGAAGTTCCAAACTTCGGTTCTAGTTTTAGCTCCTCTTCTTTTACTGATAGACGTTTAGGATCAAGGGAAGAAAAAGTTTCAGAATAAGAGTTCTCTTGGTCAGTGACGACTACCGAGATGTTATCTCGCCAGGCATCCACTTTGTCTTTTAACAAGGGATCATTTGAAACTACAAAGTATGCCAAGCAATTCCAAGAGTTGAGAAGTTCAACTAAGGGTGACTTATTTTTCATATTAGATCGTGCGATGATTTGCTTAAAGAATCCATCGTCCTTAGGTTTAGGTTATAGGTTTTGAGATTTGAGAATGGGTTCGGGTTTAGGTTTAGGTTATAGGTTTTGGGATTTGAGAATGGGTTCGGGTTTAGGTTATAGGTTTTAGTTTTGATTTAGGTTATAGGTTTTGGTTTTGGTTATAGGTTATAAGTTTAGGTTCAGGTTTGGGTTTAGGTTTAGGTTATAGGTTTTGAGATTTGAGAATGGGTTCGGGTTTAGGTTATAGGTTTTAGTTTTGGTTTAGGTTATAGGTTTTGGGATTTGAGAATGGGTTCAGGTTTAGGTTATAGGTTTTGGTTTTGGTTTAGGTTATAGGTTTTGGTTTAAGTTATAAGTTATAGGTTTAGGTTAAGGTTATGGTTTAGGTTTAGGTTATAGGTTTTGAGATTTGAGAATGGGTTCGAGTTTAGGTTATAGGTTTTGGTTTAGGTTAAGGTTATAGGTTTTGGGATTTGAGAATGGGTTTGGGTTTAGGTTATAGGTTTTGGTTTAGGTTTAGGTTATAGGTTTTGGTTTAGGTTATAGGTTATAGGTTAGGGTTTAGGTTAAGGTTTAGGTTTAGGTTAGAGGTTTTGGGATTTGAGAATGGGTTCGAGTTTAGGTTATAGGTGTTGGTTTTGGTTTAGGTTATAGATTTTGGGATTTGATAACGGGTTCGGGTTTAGGTTATAAGTTTTGGTTTTGGTTTAGGTTTAGGTTATAGGTTTTTAGATTTAAGAATGGGTTATGGTTTAGGTTTAAGAAATCAGGTTCAGGTTCGGGATTGGATTTAAGTTTGGGTTTTCAATGTTAGGTTTAGGTTTAAGTTAGGGAATTGAGATTAAGATTATGTTTAGGTTTAGCTTTAAGGAATTGAGTTTAGGTTATAGGTTTAGGGAAAGGTTAGGTAGGTAATAGGTTTTGGGATTTGGGAATAATTTTAAGTTATAAGTATAGGTTTAGGTTAGGTTATAGGTTAAGGTTTAGGGATTCGAGTTTAGGTTTAGGCTAAGGTTTAGGTCTAGGTTTACGTTTAGGGAATTGAGTTTAGGTTATAGGTTTAGGGAAAGGTTAGGTTTAAGTTATAGAGATTTGAGAATAGTTTTAGGTTATAAGTATATGTTTAGGTTAGGTTATATGTTAAGGTTTAGGGATTTGAGTTTAGATTATAGGATTAGGTTTAGGTTTAGGTTTAAGGATTTGAGTTTAGGTTATAAGTTTAGGTTTAGGTTTTAAGTTTTAAGTTTAGTTTTAGGTTTGGGTTTGGGTTTGGGTTTTGGGATTTGAGAATGGGTTCAGGTTTAGGTTATAGATTTTGGTTTCGGTTTAGGTTATAGGTTTTGGGATTTGATAATGGGTTCGGGTTTAGGTTATAGGTTTTGGTTTTTGTTTAAGTTATAGGTTTTGGGATTTGATAATGGGTTCGGGTTTAGGCTATAGGTTTTGGTTTTAGTTTAGGTTGTTGGATTTAAGAATGGGTTATGGTTTAGGTTTAGGAAATCGGGTTCAGGTTCGGGATTGGGTTTAAGTTTGGGGTTTCAAGTTTAGGTTTAGGTTTAGGTTAGGGAGTTGAGATTAGGATTAGGTGTAGGTTTAGCCTTAGGGAATTGAGTTTAGGTTATAGGTTTAGGGAAATGTTAGGTTTAGGTTATAGGTTTTAGGATTTGGGAATAGTTTTAGGTTATAAGTATAGGTTTAGGTTAGGTTATAGGTTAAGATTTAGGGATTTGAGTTTAGGTTTAGGCTAAGGTTTAAGTCTAGGTTTAGGTTTAGGGAATTGAGTTTAGGTTATAGGTTTAGGGATAGGTTAGGTTTAATTTATAGGTTTTGGGATTTGATAATAGTTTTAGGTTATAAGTATAGGTTTAAGTTAGGTTATATGTTAAGGTTTAGGAATTTGAGTTTAGGTTATAGGTTTAGGTTTAGGTTTAGGTTTATGGATTTGAGTTTAAGTTATAGGTTTAGGTTTAGGTTTTATGTTTTAAGTTTAGGTTTAGGTTTGGGTTTGGGTTTGGATTTTGGGATTTAAGAATGTGTTCAGGTTTAGGTTATAGGTTTAGGATTCGGTTTAGGTTATAGGTTTTGAGATTTGATAATGGGTTCGGGTTTAGGTTATAGGTTTTGGTTTCGGTTTAGGTTATAGGTTTTGGGATTTGATAATGGGTTCAGGTTTAAGTTATAGGTTTTGGTTTTGGTTATAGGTTTTTGGATTTAAGGATGGGTTATGGTTTAGGTTTAGGAAATCAGGTTCAAGTTCGGGATTGGGTTTAAGTTTGGGTTTTCAAGTTTAGGTTTAGGTTTAGGTTAGGGAGTTGAGATTAGGATTAGGTGTAGGTTTAGCTTTAGGGAATTGAGTTTAGGTTATAGGTTTAGGGAAAGGTTAAGTTTAGGTTGTAGGATTTGGGATTTGGGAATAGTTTTAAGTTATAAGTATAGGTTTAGGTTAGGTTATAGGTTAAGGTTTATGGATTTGATTTTAGGTTTAGGCTGAGTTTTAGGTCTAGGTTTAGGTTTAGGGAATTGCGTTTATGTTATAGGTTTAGGGAAAGGTTAGGTTTAAGTTATAGGTTTTGAGATTTGAGAATAGTTTTAGGTTATAAGTTTAGGTTAGGTTATTGTTAAGGTTTAGGGATTTGAGTTTAGGTTATAGGATTAGGTTTAGGTTTAGGTTTAGGAATTTGAGTTTAGGTTATAGGTTTAGGTTTAAGTTTTAAGTTTTAGGTTTAGGTTTAGGTTTAGGTTTGGATTTTGGGATTTGAGAATGGGTTCGGGTTTAGGTTATAGGTTTTGGTTTTGGTTTAAATTATACGTTTTGATTTAGGTTATAGGTTAACGGTTTAAGTTTAGGTTATAGGTTTTTGGATTTGAGAATGGGTTCAGGTTTAGGCTATAGGTTTTGGTTTTGGTTTTGGTTTAGGTTTTAGGTTTTGGGATTTGAGAATGGGTTCGGGTTTAGGTTATAGGTTTTGGTTTTGGTTTAAGTTATAGGTTTTGGTTTAGATTATAGGTTATAGGTTTAGGTTAAGGTTTTGGTTTAGGTTTAGGTTATAGATTTTGGTTTTCGTTTAGGTTATACGTTGTGGCCGTGAAATGCATGGAAATGACGGTGAAGTGAAGTGAATTGACCGCGAAGTACGTGAAAATGGCCGTGAAGTGCAGTGAATTGACCGTGAAGTGCGTCGAATTGACCGTGAATGAACACGGAATCGTCGGGAATGACCGTGAAATGCATGGAAATGACGGTGAAGTGAAGTGAAATGACCACGAAGTGCATGGAAATGGCCGTGAAGTGAAGTGAATTGACCGTGAAGTGCATCGAATTGACCGTGAATGAACACGAAATTGCCGGGAATGACCGTGAAATGCATGGAAATGACGGTGAAGTGAAGTGAAATGACCATGAAGTGCGTGGAAATGGCCGTGAAGTGAAGTGAATTGACCGTGAAGTGGGTTGAATTGACCGTGAATGAACATGAAATCGCTAGGAATGACCATGAAATGCATGGAAACGACGATGAAGTGAAGTGAAATGACCACGAAGTGCGTGGAAATGGCCGTGAAGTGAAGTGAATTGACCGTGAAGTGCGTCGAATTGACTATAAATGAACACGGAATCGTTAGGAATAACCGTGAAATGCATGGAAATGACGGTGAAGTGAAGTGAAATGACAGCAAAGTGCATAGAAATGGCTGTGAAGTGAAGTGAATTGACCGTGAAGTGCATCGAATTGACCGTGAATGAACACGAAATCACTATGAATGACCGTGAAATACATAGAAATGATGGTGAAGTGAAGTGAATTGACCGCGAAGTGCGTGAAAATGGCCGTGAAGTGAAGTGAATTGAACGTGAAGTGCATCGAATTGACCGTGAATGAACACGGAATCGCTAGGAATGACCGTGAAATGCATGGAAATGACGGTGAAGTGAAGTGAATTGACCTCGAAGTGCATGGAAATGGCCGTGAAGTGAAGTGAATTGACCGTGAAGTGCGTCGAATTGACCGTGAATGAACACAGAATCGATAGGAAAGACCGTGAAATGCATGGAAATGACGGTGAAGTGAATTGAATTGATCGCGAAGTGCGTAGAAATGGCCATGAAGTGAAGTGAATTGATCGTGAAGTGTGTCGAATTGACCTTGAATGAACACGGAATCGCCGGGAATGACAGTGAAATGCATAGAAATGACGCTGAAGTTTAGTGAATTGACCTCGAAGTGCGTAGAAATGGCCGTGAAGTGATGTGAATTGACCGTGAATTGCGTCGAATTGACCGTGAAGTGCGTCGAATTGACCGTGAATGAACATGGAATCGCTAGGAATGACCGTGAAATACATGGAAATGACGGTGAAGTGAAGTGAAATGACCGCGAAGTGTGTGAAAATGGCCGTGAAGTGAAGTGAATTGACCATGAAGTGCGTTGAATTGACCGTGAATAAACACGGAATTGTCGAGAATGACCGTGAAATGCATGGGAATGATGGTGAAGTTAAGTGAATTGACCGCGAAGTGCGTGGAAATGGCCGTGAAGTGAAGTGAATTGACTGTGAAGTGCGTCGATCTGACCGTGAATCAACATGGAATCATTGAGAATGACCATGAAATGTATGGAAATGATGGTGAAGTGAAGTGAATTGATCGCGAAGTGCATGAAAATGGCCGTGAAGTGAAGTGAATTGACCGTGAAGTGGATTTTTAACCATTGACCTATGAAATCTTGGAAAATTACTATTTTAGCTTCTCCTATCCAAAAATCATATATGGTACGCTATGTAACTCATTCTAGTTTAGGAGATATGCTTGTTAAATAAATAGACAAAGAAATGAATTAAGAGATAGAAAAATATTTTTATATACTTATATTTACATATTTACATAATTATGTATTTGAGAAAAATATAAGGTAGAAAAAGTTCTCCCCATTAAAAATAAAAAAATAAAAAATAAAAAATCTGCCAGACTGCCGTGGTTCGGCGGCAGTGCCGTTGTAGTCCGTAGAATTTTTTGAATTTTTTTTTTTGATTTTTTTGTGTGTCCCATCATTAGATCTGTGTTATATCCAAACCGTCCATCTATTTCAAGAGCTCATATTAAGGCTTGGGACGAAAAATAAGATATATCTAACTATCAAGTGGACCACATTGTAAAAGGCAGTTGAGAATTGAACGTATACCGTTAAAACCCTTTAAGGGGTCATGGAAGTTTTGGATCATTATGAAATTTTTTTGGGTCATGGAAGTTTTGGATCATTATGAAATTTTTTTTTCCTCTTCATCCAGGTCTTTGTGACCTTATGACTAGATTGGATGGAAAATAAATGTTATGGTGGGCCCTACAAAAGTTTCAACCGTGAAAATCAATTTTCTGCTGCTCTTTGTGGTGTGGTCCAGTTGATCTTTGGATATGATTTTCTTTTTTTCTGGATAATGCTCTGAATTGATCTCAAAATATGGATGAACGTTGTGGATATAATAAATACATAACTGCTGGGCCCATGTAACGTTGATCTCCTTTGAACCGTTCGTACAACTGGGAGTTCGATGAGCGTCAGCGCTGGAAGGAAAAAGCAGGAGCATTTTCGACCTTTTGCAAAGCATCCATACACCCGGGGAGTATTCTTGGAAAGTAAAATGGGGTGGGCTTCGTCTCGGGAATGGCCCATATAATGGTCGTAAAGTTGGTAATTTCTCTATTTTAAAGGATCCGTGATCCATCAAATATAAGTTACCGTGGAACAAGGTGTACAACGTGAATCTCCACTTCCTCAGCTGTGATTTGGTCGTGCACCATTACAGTATGATCTGCCAAAAAATGCTAGCGACTTGCCTTTCATTACTTACTTGGAAAATACCAACATGCATGCTTAGTCCAAATAATCGGATCATAAGATAAAGCCTATCATGTGAAGCCGATCAATGAAAGTCTTACAGCCCACACGTGAAACATCCCAGACAGGCGTGTGGCCGAAGGAATGGACAATTGTAACCACGTGCCCACGTATGACCTATACATACTAGGAGGTAGTTTTCTACAGTGCATCTCAGTTTATTGAAATAAATTAAGCTGGGCCTATAGCTATTGGACAGCATCATGTTTGGTGATCCAAACCGATTAGAAGGCAAGTTTAAGTGTCAATGGAGGATAGTTCATGCTGGAATTTTCATATTAGAATACCTTAGCACTTTGATTATCTAACTTCTTTCCGTGATTATGGACCGTCCCTGACCTTTTGCGTTTGCTGGTGGGCTATTGATTCTAAAGCCCAGAATTTTGTCATCTTTAACAATTTTGAGTAAGACACCTTTTTCATACTTTTAGATCAACATCACTGAAAACAGGCCAAGGACCAACGGCATGCAATATATAATTGTGATGTCTTCAGTCGCAATACTTCGGGATGTATTCAGGAAATAAAACCTTATTCAGGATGAATCTTCCTAGTTCGTAAAATTCAGTTATTTGCCTCGTACTGTTGATGTTAGGAAAGTGAAATGCGAAACAGTGACAGGTAACCAGATTTCAACGGAGGCAGATTGGCTGGTGTACCACACACCACTGACCTGGCTAGTGTGTTGACGTCACCAAGTTCTGTGGGTCCTATCATAAGGTACGTGTTATATCCAAACCGTCCGTCCATTTTTCATGCTTGTAATAAATATTTAGCCAAAAAATAAGACAGATCCAAAGATCAAGGGGATCACACTGCAAAAAAAAGTAGGGGATTGAACGTATAACATTGAAACCATTTTGTGGGCCATGGAAGTGTTGGATCAATATGAAATTTGTTTTTCCTCTTCATCTAGGTATGTGTGACCTTATGACCAGATTGGATGGAAAATAAACATCATTATGGGCCCTACAAATGTTTTAACGGTGAGAATCATTATCCTGTTACCATTTGTGGTGGGGTCCACTTGATATTTGGATATGACTCACTTTTTTTCTCATTCTCTAGAATGATCTCGTAAAATGGATGAACGGATACATCATTGAGGGGCCCTTATGTAACTTGAGAACCGTTCGTACAACTTGAGCTCGAGGAACGTCAGCGCTCGTATTTGCACTGGCACGTACCCACACCTACCAGGTGGGTGATTTGTGGTCCAACAGCCAATCCACTCCCGCTTTGAATACGTAACACCTACTGCCATTAAAATCCTCTTCACTTCGCTTTGAATACGTAATACTGTTTCCAAAAGTATGGTCCACCTGAGATTTAGATCTTCTTCATTTTTTGGGATCATGCCCTAAAATCAGGTGGCCTGGATGGACAGCATAGATATGAAATAAATACATCAAGGTGGCCCCACTGTCTTGTGTAAGGCATGGGCCGCACCTAATCTGCTCCCCACCACTTAACTCTCTAATAAAACTTCCACCAATCCACATTCAACGTCCATCCTGCTAAATGAATGGGCTTGACTTTTCCATGACGGCTGTCCTTATAGTGGGGTGCATCTTACACTTGCCAGATTGGCAGTGTTCACGTGTGAAAGGGTGTATGACACGTGGGGTTGCAAACGTCTTATCAATGATCAATGTTCCAACGGTGATGGTTGCACTTCAGTAATGTTGCGGTTTCATGTCGCTTTAATGAAAAAGTTGTTCTATTATTAAAGGTTGGCCCACCAATGCATGGTCACGATTGTTAGTTGAATTCAATCAAACACTAGACTATGCCTTTATTTACATTGACGGTCTTTATTTAGATTTTGTCTGCAGCGGGTTTCTGATTAACTATTTGTGAAATGGTAAAGGTTAGTCTTTTATAAATATATATATTTTAATTACGTTAGGCCTTCGGGACTTCTCTTTTAACATTTTTTAAAAAATGTAGATGAACAGATAAATATAAAAAGGTTAAATAATACCAATTTTATTAATATTTGAATATACCACATTTTACAATTAATAAATTATCAGAATAACATAGAGAAATAAATAAATGAGAGATAAGTACCTGATTTATCAGTAAGAATAGATAATTGAGACGAATAGTTAATAGGATATGACCATAGGTGCGTGATCGCCCAAGTAAGAACTCAGTTGATTGAGAACCAATAATTTAAGCTTGTGTACATTTAATTTAATTTTATGGTGCTGTAACGATGGACACTGGACAATAGTGATTTATGCTAAGACTAGCCTAGGCTATGCTATGCCCGAATAAAAGTAAAGATAGATGTACAAGATGTAAAAAAATAAATGAATTGTGTTTAGCGTAGGCCTTGATCTCTTCTTCATGTACTCTTTTTATAAATTTTCAAGGCGGCAAAACTGTCGCTGGGTTTCCTTGTCGATCATGGATCTTCTACTCTTTCGGCATGCATTCTGAATAGGAAGGATTCCAGATAGATCCAAAATTGTTGGTTTTTTAAATATTCTTTTTAGAGTAGATCATCTTTAGGATACAACTGCATTTAGATTTAAAATCAATTACAAAAATTTCTACCGTTGATCCTAGACTTGAAATCGATCATGATCATGCATGTTAATGGCCCAATCAAACCATCTCATGCATTTATCTTGAACTCTCTCTCCCTTCCGATCGAATTTCTGAAGGGGTTGATGGACTAGATCCACCTAAACCTAATCTGTTATCGAACGGGTTGGACTAGATTTTTCATTGAGCTCTCTCATTCTCTTAATTCCGATTATTGTATGGATTGAGATCCAATTTCTCTAATTTTCATCCTCTCTTGATTTGGGTTTGAACCACAACTAAATTTGCTTCGATATCAGTCCAATTTTTGGATATTTAGAATCTTTGTGCTCTTCGCAAGTTCTCGACGTGTATCTGAAAAAATCTCTCATTTTAGAAAGACTATGAGAGATGACCTTACCAAATGTATCATAATTAAATTCATGGTACGATTCATTCTCTTTGTGGGTCTTTATAGAAGTGTTAGACACACTGCCTCATTGATTAGCTCGTTGATCATTGTTACGTGGCACGCGAGGATTCACTCCATTAAAGGCATGCATAAGAGTTTGTGCCACCACATTAATAATGGAATGTGTATTTTCGAAGGAAGATTTGTTAAATATATCTTTGGGCATAAGTATGATTTCCTTGAGTACCAAACTTGTATTATTAACACATAATAATTTCCAATTAATACATATCAAGGCGTTAAAATGGTGTAAACAATGCCCCCCATGTTCCTTCATATTTAAAGATGTGATGAAACGTTTGACATTCAAGTTTTTGCAGCCATTCCAATGTGCGGCACGTGGTAGCACGGGGTTCACAATCGACCATCGTGCGAGTTAACATGAGCATTAGAATTCTCTTAGCATGATTGCCAGCTTTTATTGAGGATGCAAAATCCAATGTTTCATGCACAAGGCTAAAAAATGACACTCTCAATGGATGGCAGCCTAAGCTTGACAACTGGCCACTATTTATTAATAGAATGAAAATAAGGTTTATAACAAAATTTATCGAAAACATCGACTTTATAAGAAACTATGATCCATACCAATCTTTGTAATGACCAATTTTCTTGCTTTTTTTATTCCTTCATTCCTCATTTCGGCTATCCTGATTGGTGGTCATCCTTTCTTTGGTTTGCATAGACTCTTATAGCTTGGATTGTGCTTTTTTAGATATTGATTGTTAATAGAATTTTTGCTTTCTTGGCCGTCCATTTCTTACTATAGATATGCTCATTTGCGTACGACTTTCTTAACTCTTAATGGTCTTTCCCATGTCAGCAACCACTTACCATATTTTTCTTCATTCACTTTAATCGGTAGCTTGGTCTTCTTCGGTAACTCTCATTTAGAAAAGCTTTTCCCCTTTACTTTCTTGTTGTAGGATCTAGCGACTTTGAATTTATGAACCTCCAGACTATCCAGGGCCTACAATCGAACATTGTCTAACTCTTTTAGCTTCGTAAACGTAGGCTCAGTAACTTCTTCACGGGTTAGCTTGTGCTGGTAGGCTACCCTCAAAGATGAAATGTTAACCTCAATGGGTAATATAGCATCCCTGTATCGGTCCTTTGTGAAGTCTTGTAAGCATAATACTTTAGACAATGTTATATGCCACGATCACGGATTATCCCCTATCATCTATTTAATGCTATTCTTTAGGATCTTATTAGCAGACTCGGTCTGTCCATTAGCTTGAACATAAGATAGTGTGGAATACACAAACTTGAACTTGTATGTGGTTGTAAAAGCTTGGATTTTTCCTCATGAGAAAGTTGCTCTTCTATTTACTGTAATCATCCCAAGAATGTCAAACAGGTGAATGACATGTTTGTTAATAAAATTCATAACTAATACTTTTCCAACTCCTTTCGTTGGTGCACTTTTACCTATTTCGTAAAGTAATTGGTTGCTGCAATGATGAAATTCTGATGTTTTGAGGAAAGTAAGTATATATGTCATATGATATCAATAACCCAACCTAAAAAAGGCCATAGTTTCACGATCAAGTGTAGCTTTGATGCTGAGACGTACACTATGTCTGGTACCCCTTTGCATACTTCATGCAAGCTAATTCTAAGTAGCTGGCCAATAGTAACCATGCCTTGGGATTAATCAACACATCTTTTGACCTGACTGATGTGCTCTACGCATGCCTTCATGTACTTCATTGATGACTACCATGGGTTTGTCTTCTCGTAAACACTTAAGGAGAAGACTATCGACCCATTTTCTGTACAAGACTTAAGTTGTCGTCTAAGATCAAGTAGTGCAGTGAGATCTTCCGTACTAATCGATTAGTCTCGGTACTCGGCCTCATCATGTAGCGACTCATTTGCCGACGTTTCAAATGACGCTATTTCAACAATTAAGGCCCTTTGTTGTACCGCAGGGAGTAAACGTTTCGTTTCTGGATAATAAAAAGCCTCTTAGATAATCCTTATGTGAGTTTCAACCCTGCCACGATCCGTGCCATTTCATTGACGTCTTTAGTAAATTCCCGTGGGATATACTCAGTACAACATCATTAAAGTAGAGCATCATCAGCATTGTTGTTATGCATTAAGGCGTTAATGCCCAATTGATACACTTGTATATCCCTACAAGCCGGATTATAGGACCAACAAAAAGTCACCAATGACTTCGCACACACCCCCACGCACTCACGAGGTGGTGGGATATCACCACCTATAGATACTCAAACCGTTGACAGTGTTGAAACTCCTGTGAGTCTACCACAGGAGCAAGAGTAAGGATCCACTTCGTATTTAGCTTGATTATCTAACTTCTTTCCGTGATTATGGACCGTCCCTGACCTTTTGCGTTTGCTGGTGGGCTATTGATTCTAAATCCCAGAATTTTGTCATCTTTACAATTTTGAGTAGACACCTTTCTCGTACGTCGTACTTTTAGATCAATATCACTGAAAACGCGATTCAAGGTCCAATGGCATGCAGTATATAATTGCGATGTATTCCGTCGCAATACTTCAGGATGTATTCAGGAAATAAAACCTTCTTCAGCGATGAATCTTCCTCGTTCGTAACATTCAGTTATTTTACTCGTACAATGGATGTTAGGAAAGTGAAATGCGAAACACTGACCAGGTAAGAAGGGTAACCAGATTTCAACAGAGGCAGATTGGCTGGTGTACCACACACCACTGACCTAGCTAATGTGTTGACGTCACCAAGTTCTGTGGGTGAAGGTACCTGTTATATCCAAACCGTCCATCCATTTTTTTTGCTCAAGATTTATTACGAGCAAAAAAATTGGATGAATAAGACAGATCCAAATGGACCACACTGCAAAAAACAGTAGGGTATTGAACGTATAACATTGAAATCATTTTGTGGGCCATAGAAGTTTTGGATCAATATGATATTTGTTTTTCCTCTTCATCCAGGTATGTGTGACCTTATGAACAGAGTAGATGGAAAATAAACATCATTGTGGGCCCTACAAATGTTTAAACGGTGAGAATCATTATCCCGTTACCATATGTGGTGCGGTCCACTTGAGATTTGGATATGACTCACTTTTTTTCTCATGCTCTAAAATGATGTCGTAAAATGGATGAACAGATACATCATTGTGGGGCCCATACGTAACTTGAGAACCGTTCGTACAACTTGGAGCTCGAGGAGCGTCAGCGCTCGAATTCGCACCGACACGTACCCACACCAGCCAGGTCGGTGATGTGTGGTACGACAGCCGATCCACTCCCGATTTGAATACGAAACACCTACCGCCATTAAAATCCTCTTATCAGTAGGGCTTCGCGGTACACGTGCCAACATAGAACGTGTGTGCAACATGTGTCATTAATTAGGTAAGGCCCGAATACGCCCAATAATGTGTGGACTCTCGTGTCTGTTTTTTTTTTTTTTTGGCTAACCGTCCATTTTTATCAAACGTGTATGGCCTGGGTGATGAGTGGACTGGTCTAGTTTTCAGATAAGGAGATGATCAAAGTGGTCCCTACCTGATGAACAGATCGGATGACTGAAACACGTGCTCTATATGACATTCGTGAAGTGAAATCTTGTAGATGATAGTAAGTTGCAGCAGAGGTAAAGGTCTTTATAAAGGTGGGAAAGAGTTCAAGAGGCACACATCTTGTAGTAGAGGTAGTTTGTGAGTGCATGCATGTTTAGTCGTATGATGGGCATTATGAGGATGGTATTGGTGGTGGTGGTAGTGGTGATGGCACTGTTACGTTTGGATGCAGAAGCGCTTAATGTCGTGGAACTAAGACGAGTTGCGGCTAGAAACAATGTAACTTGCATCTTGGTCTTTGGAGATTCCAGCGTCGATCCCGGCAACAACAATCGGCTCCCTACGACTGCCAAGGGGAACTTCCGACCGTATGGGAAGAATTTCTTTGGAGGCCGGCCGACCGGAAGGTTAACCAATGGCAGACTCCCCACTGATATCATTGGTACGTTTTCATTGTCATCATCACCGTCGTTATTGTTGTTGTTGTCGCCTAAATTTCAATTTTCACCAGTGGCCCAGTTCTGAAATGGGCCGATGGAAGTATGCATGTGTGAATTTGGGATTCACATGGGCTGGCCTGGCAGGGATTGGACTGATTTGTGATGGCTTCGGGCATCCCAGGCCTTCAGTTTTCTGGACAGTTAAAAGATTGGGTTGGGCCTGGGCCTTAGTTGCAGTAAAGCTCAGTAGGTTTTTCGTCCAGTACTGCTCTTAGTTATGTCTATACGGCGATAAGCGTCTGATGAATGGTGGCCGTTCATGTTCAAATCAAAAGATCCAAATTATGAAAAGGTCGAAACAATGTGAGACCCATCGTATGAATGGTTTCGATCATTGGAAGATTATCTGAATTCAAGGGCTAAAAAGTCCTTACTATTGCAATGCGCCGAGATGGATCGATACTCGTTTAGAGGCATCACATCCGCCAATCTTGACCATCAGGCTTTGCGAATTGGATTTGGACCACAGCCCTTTTGACTTTAGCCACCATTTAAGCAGCTTGTGTGCAGTGTAAAATCTGGATGAAATACCACAGCTTAAAATGAGATAGTGAACTGAAAAGAAGCGAGTACTGCGGCCATGGCCCACCTTATGAAAAACTCTGATGTTCCACTTGTGTAAGCATGCGAGTACCGCAGGCACTGGGCTGTAGATTAGGGGTGGCAATGGGCCAAGGATAGCCCGAGCCTGAACAGGCAAAGAATTCCAGCCCTAACCTGACTCGCGACCCATTACCATGTGAGTCCCTGACCCACTTGAAGTTCACTAAATCAAGCCAACTTGGCCCAACACATTTAATTGCAATAACGTAAGGCGTGGACAACCCAACCCGACCTGGCTCCATACGACCACAATTGCCAAAATTGCACCAGCCTGGTCCAATTTGTGGATGCATACAAGCATGCGTGTACTTGGTGCTTGTATTTATTTATAGTCTATTAGATTATTTCAGGCTTTTGGTTGGATTGGGTTAGGTCTAATCATATGGCCTAATTCAAGAAATAATCACTTAAGAGGCTGTCTGCACATTTTCAGTTATGAAAGATACAGAGAGAATTTCTCCTGTCACGTAGCAGCATGTCAGTGAACAGTTCTCGAAGAGGGAGCAGATTAGGGGCAGCCTCACCCAAGACTCTGCGGTCCTTATCATCGGGCCATCTTAATGTATTTATTTTATATCTATATCGTCAAATCATTTTAGGGCATATGCCCAAAAATGAAAAATATCTATATCTCAGATCGACCATATTACAGGGAATATTATGGTGATGAACATCCTTCCATTAAAAAATTCATAGGGCCCACGGTAATATTTTCAGAAATTTTATTTTCCAATCCAAATCTGTTGATAAGGTAGCATAAACCTATATGAAGAGAAAAATATATATATCAACTTGATACAAAACTTTTGTGGACCATTAATGGTTAATAACCACTATTCCTATGGTATGGTCCACTTGAGAAATGGATCTACTTTATTTTTAGGCTTACTTATAACACCCTGAAAATCGGGGGTCGTGCATACACTCGACTCCCGAGTTCCCGGGCATCACTTATAACCGGTTTTTTTTTCGTTAATGTGCGCTTAAATCAATTTTAAATGTGCAGTCTAGAATTTTCTGGAACATGAAGCACAACCAAACAAGCCCACTGAAATGAAAGAGTTTCAATATGTGTATATATACATGTCCAAAAGAATAAAGGGATCGCACGTGGCGATACCCAACAAAATCACAAAAAGAATAGCATGTCCAAAATAGAGCCGAGCCTACTGCTCGGTGATGCAATCCTACCCATCAAGTTGATGAAGAGCCGTCCATCAATTGAAAATAAGATAGTTCGCCCTCCTCGTTGTAGCTTGCCTCACCAGGTTCCTCTTGCCCTGCTTCACCTGCATCTAAGCACGAGTCTGGTTGGTGTTTTAAAACACCGTCCTAGAGTGGGAGTGAGTGATCAACTCAGTGGGTGCTATTAGTCTTAAGTTACAACAGACATCAATTATAATATGAATTCAATGAAATATAGTCAATCATCAATTCCTAACAACTCTTATTTAAATACATGTATGGGGAATGATATGATGCATGCCCTCACTACAACGCTCCCTCGAGCGACTCCATCTAACGATCGCGTATGTTAACACTCCCTCAAAGCGACCTCGACTTCTGAGTCGCCACCCAAACTAATGCGATGCAATGCGGTCGTGTTAGCCGAGTTATTAATTAAGTCCATTCATCCAGTAGATTGGAGAATCTGATACACTCCACATATCAAATGTCTTGAAATAGTTGGGAGGCCAAGACCCCCCAACGTGTGAGGCTAAGACCCCGCGATCCTTGATCCCATCGGGTTCCCCATGCCTGACTTCAAGCACATGGGGAGTGCTGAGAACTGGGATCGCTCGCGGTCACTACTGGGAGGCGCGTCACCCCAATGTAGGCCGACAGCTCGGACACAGTGTCTCATTCCACCATGCCCGGCTCACGAGGCAGTGGATCGACTTCAAGTGGTTATCGGTGGGCTGCAACGGTGGTAGGGTGTTCAAGGTTCCATACATGTGTGAGCAAACATGGTTAACAATCATGATTGACAGTAAGTAAGCCAGACCGCACGAGTTAGACGAGCACGTGACGAGCGACATCTGGTATAAAAGACCCATGTAATCGAACTACTGCTGCCCATACGCACCCGTCCAATTCGTGGGTTTAGTCTTAGGGTAACCCAACCAATGAGATTACCGTCTCACCTCAAGTTCTTACTCAATCAAGGGTTGGTGATGATTCATAGCATGCCAACATCAAGGTTATTAACTAGCCTACAGTAGCATGTTGCATATATTCTATCATACAGTTCAAACATTCCTAACCAACATGTTACATTATCATAAACAAGGTGTATGTGAGTCGTGTGGATTAGTGAGGAAGTGAAACACTTCCTACATTTCAAGGAATAAAAATGCACAAGGGCAAAACATCATACATGTCATAAGCAACAACATATGAGAAGATCATGCAACACATGACTATACAATCATCTACTACAACTTAAGCATGTGAGCGGCACAAATAACATCATAAGAATAATACACAACATACAATTTCATACATCTCCAAACAAATCACCCAAATCCTAGGGTCTCTCTAGATTCTACAAGTGCCTCATCCAAGCAAGCAAAATCATTAGATTCATGATATAAGTGGTGCTAGGCCACTTAAGATTAATAGTCCGCACCTAGGATCGTTGGAGATTTGGAAAACGACCTAGGAATGAGGGCTTGTGGTTGATCGGCCGGAATCCCTAAAACAAGCATTTGTATGTTAGAAATTCATGTCATTCTTCTTCTTGACAAGGGTTTCAAGAGGAAAAGAGTGAGAGATTGTACTTAGATGGCCCACGGATGAATTTGGGGTTGCGGTAGAGAACTTCTCCTTTGAGGAGAGGTAGAGAGTTAAAAATGGTTGATTTCCGTGAGCCTCAACACGATCTAGGGTCCACTTTGGATCTTCCTCACTCTCTCTTTCTTCAATCCTCTTTGCTTCTTAGTGGTTGGGGAAAAAAGGGAAGTTGTGGGAGGGCTAGAGTTGAGTTGTAAGAGAATGGAGGGAGTATAAAGGAGAGAGCTTGATTGATGAAGATTTTAGGAGTTATGAGGGATAGTTTGGTTGTTGGAGAATTGAAGAAGGATATGAAGGAGAGGGAGGTATTGTTGTTGGAGAATGGGGAGAGGTATGAGACAAGAGCTAGGGTTTATTTCCCTAGAGCTGGGCCCTTTGGCCCTAAGTTTCCATAAATCCCCAAAGTAGCCTTCTAGGACTCCCTTTTGACTTTGGGGCGGACCCCACACTCCTTTGGCCACCAAATTGGGTATACAGGTGTCTCATGACCCAACAAGGGTTCATGCAAGGTTTGAGATAAAAAGGATAAGCGAATGTGGGGTTTGACCATATGGTCCCGATCTTTAAGTGGCCCTGTGGGGGTCTATTTCGATGATTGGAGAGGTTCTGGTGGTCCCCTGACCATGAAATTTATAGGATAAGTGGACCATGGCCTGATGAAGGGCCATGTAAAATTTGAGGATGATCGGATATTTGGTTAGGTCGTACAGGCCCGAATTGCGATCAACGGTTACCTTGCCATGATCGGGGCCCAGGTTTTGTTGACCGGCGTAGGCTCACACATTAGACCTTCACCTTAAATTTAGAAGAAGTCTGACGGCTGGAATGCCCAGAGTCTCAATTTTATTATCCCGTGCCAGATTCCAAATATGGCCTTGGGTGGATTGTCAAGTGCTAATGGAACGGCTCAGACAGCTAACTCCTGGGTGTCCAATGAGTCTGTGGCCCGCGATGGACCACAAGCCCAGTGAGATTTATGGTTCCTTAAAGTTTTATAATTTTTCGACCTCCCTGTGTGGCAGTATAGCCCGTACAGGCTAATGCTAAGTGTAAACGGCCGTCTGGTCTACTCTGTTGGACTAGTCTTAGATTAATTTACGTGTGGTACCTCACCACAAGTAGTTTAAACGAACGGTCCTGCGGTAAATCCTACGTGGACGCCCCAAGACACTGTGCTGGTTAGACGGGACGTTACATTACTACATTAAGGTGGCCTCATGGTAAGAGCCGCACCATCTTGGGTGAGTCCAAGGCGCACCTAATCCACTTCCCTCTATTACCTGGTTTAACTTGAGCCTGACCTATTTACTTGAAAGGCCACATTTTTCAAGACTTTTTTTACTTAGGCCCCATTTGTTAAATCTGAAGTCTAAAGCCTGAATCTGAAATTTGAAGCTCAATCTAAAATCTAAAGCCTGAATTTGAAATCTGAAGTCAAAAAACTTGTTTGATAATTATGGTTGAAGTCTGAAAATTAAGTATTGAATTTAAAACAATCTGTTTGTTAACAAACATCTGAAATGTCTGAAATATGTTAATTTGACACATTTGTCCCTATCTCCTGTTTAATTGGGAATGTTTTACACCTGATGTAGATTTTCCGCCAACTTTCATCTCCTTTAAACCGTTCGTACAACTCAGAGCATTTTTACAGATCATTGCCCCTACCTCCATGATGTATGTGTTTCATTCATTCCGTTCATCCATTTTTACAGATCATTCTAGTGATTCATGTTAAAAATTAGAGGAATATAAATCTTGGGTGGATCACACCATAGAAAACAATAATGATTGGATATACATCATTAAAATCCTCCTAAGGCCCACTGTACTGTTTATTTGAAATTCAATCTTTTTATTAGGTCATACAGGACCAGATGAAGGGAAAAAACAAAAATCAGCTTGATCCAAAATTTTTATGGCCCCCAAAAGGTTTTTAATTGCGACGCTCATTCAATAATGTTTCCTGTAATGTAGCCCACTTGATATTTTGATATACGTAATTTTTTGTCCAAACCATGAAATGATCTGAAAAAATAGATGGATGGCATGGATGAAACACATACATCATGGTAGGGCCCACAGAGCATCGACCACAGCCACCCCGGTGGTAGTGGGAGTAGCCAATCTGGTGGCAGTGGGAGTTGCCATTGGCGGACGCGGATTTTCCTGCGCAAGGAATCTGGGTGGGGCCCACTGCGATGTTTGTGAGAAAGCCACACCATCCATCCGTTTTTAGGGATCATTTTAGGATATATGGCCAAAAATAAGGTGTATTCAAAACTCGAATGAGCCACACGAGAGGAAACAGTAGAGATGCAGTGACCACCGTTGAAACATTTATATGGCCACAAAGGTTATGTATCCGTCTAATTTTTTATATTTTCACTTCATCCCTGTGAAAATGACCTTGTAAATGGCTTGGATGGAATATAAACATCAAGGTGGAGCTTAGGAAGGTTTCAATGGTAGGCATTCTTTTCCCCACTATTTCATCTAGTATGGCCCACTTGAGTCTTTTATCCTCCTTATTTTTAGTTGTATGTATTAAAATGAGCTTAAAAACTGGATGGACGGGTTATATTTCTCAAAAACATCACAGTATCCTTCACCATGCATCCCAGTGTAGGAACTTCCTGCCAAAGACTTTCGCAGGAAAACCTCGTCTGCCACTGGCCGGTGCCATGTTCAACGAGGACGCGGACTGCGTACTATCCCCGCCCGTTCCTGGCTCCGAACGGGCAATTCTGTGGGTGGGCCCATCGTGATGTATATGTACATCCAAACCATAAATCCCTTTTCTCAGATTATTTTAAGGCATGAACACAAAAATGAGGTAGATCCAACGCTTAAGTGGACCACACTAAATAATAATCTTAGTTGCATTAAAATGCACCAGTTGCATTAAATGCAAGAGTCATCTGTGATGTCGTCCATTTGATTGTTGGATCTACCTCATTTTTATTTTGATGCCTTAAAATAATATGAGAAAAGGGATAGAGGGTTTAGATGTACAGATACATCACGATGGGCCTGCCCACAGAACCACCTGTTCGGAGCTAGGGACGGGCGGGGGTATTACGCAATCCGCGTCCCTTGTACGAATGGTTTAAAGAAATCAAAGTTACATGGCCCACTGTGATGTTTTTTTTTACCATCCAACCTATTCATTAGGTCACGTAGATGTGGATGAAGTGAAAACAGAAATATCAGCTTGATCCGAAACTTCTCCAGCTCTCAAGAAGTTTTTAATGGAGGACGTTCAATCCCCGCCTTATGGTCCAATTAATCATTAGACCTGCTTCTTTCATTGAATCATATTTTAAATTATCTGAAAAAGTTGATGGACGGTGTGGATCAAACACATAAATCATGGTGGGGCATAAAGAAGTTCCACAGGTTAAAAGTTGATTTTGTATTGTGCAATGGAAAGAAAAAATTTCCATCATAACTTGAAAGGGATACTTTTGGAAGAATTTTTTTTTTTTTTATGAAAAATCAAAGAGTGCATTGTGCGTTCATCATTAAGCCAGACTCCTATCACTGAAAAAATTCAGTGAAAAATTACTTAGCACTTTTTGTCTTCCGCGTTAACAATGCATTAACAAACACCACTAAACACCAAAAATTTTCTATTCTGCATTAAGTGCAAAAATTCAACACTAACAAACACGGCCTTAGACATATTTTCCAAATAACCTGAAGCCGAACCACTTCCTATTTAGCTTAGTCAAAACCTGCAACAGAAGCAGGTCAGGTCATTTGACCGGTGGGCCCACCACCCCACCGTAGATGTGCGTGTGATTAGCAAGCTACTGAATTTATTGGCGAGTTATCATCTTACAGTGATATTGGCATGAAATTACAGCGGAAGCATTTGGGGTGACGAGGTTAATTCCAGCATTTTTAGACCCAAATCTAAAGAATGAAGATCTCTTGCACGGCGTGAGTTTCGCATCGGCTTCATCTGGATATGATGATCTGACTGCCAACCTCGCGGTACGTTGGATGACACGTGTGTAACATTCTGCCTCATTCTATCTGATGAACGTTGTGATAATCTAGAATACATGGGAACCTTGCCATCCACGTAGTTGCATTGCGACTAGTTGGAGATCACCTGGACCGTGCATTAGCAAACGTATGTAAACTTTCTCATATGGATGATCTTGTCCATCCATCTTTGCATGTCACTAATTGGCTGGTCAGGATCATATTATTAGTATGGTTATTTAAAGACAGCCCACCAAGAGTATACTGGAATTAATCATGGACGGTCCAGACAGGTTATGTGGAAAAGGTTGCCATATACTTTAGCCGGTTGGAGCATTACTCTTTTAATTTCACTGATATACATGGTTAGCTATTCATATATGGTTAATGTGTGTAGTGTCGTGATACCCTGCGCCTGGACAGATGGGCCACCATGTTAGTTGATGTATGGCTAAGAACAAAGAAAATGGTCATGGAATTTTATTGATTTCCACAAAGGATTGATGCACCTTTTTTATTTTTTCATATTTAGAAAATCACTTAGCAAAAAATTTATTTAGTTTTAAAATTCTCTCACTTAAAGATTAATTTATTTAATCATGAGAAAAATATTTTTAATAATAATTCTCCAAACATCATTTATTGTTAAGTAATAATAAGCTCAAAAGATTTAATATATTGAATAAAATTTTTCCTTATAACAGGTATCATCAACATATTCACTCAATTATCATTAGTGTCAATATTATAAGATAAAATATGTTAATATTTCATCACATCATGAATAAAGTGATACTAAACATCAATGTATTAGGTCCGAACATAAAATATTAGATTATTAACTAAGTATAAAGAACTTAGACTATTATGATGAATAACCACCCCTTAATGTTTAAATTCTAATTATTCTAACAACCTATTCAATAGATTTTTATATTTAGGTGTGAATTAGAAAGATAAATTTTTGTACTTCTAGAAACATGACATGCATAAAAATGGAAATCCATCACAATTCAAACACCACAATCCACCATAGGAATCCATCATATATAATAATCTCACCTCACACTCTTACACAGACATAAATTCAATTCTCCCCTTAACCCCATATAAATTGTCTTATGTTGCTATAATCTATAAATACAATGGCTAAAACACTCTCTGTATATTACAAGTTATAAGATGCTGAAAGGATTAAAAGCTTGCATGTTAATAAATTCAGTTTGGTTTACTTGTACACCATATGTGTAGTTTGTAAGTAATTTTCAGTTCTCGTGTATCATCCGTCACACTTTGTTGAGTATCAAATTATTTCTCTAAGTAAAATGAGTTAAAAGAAAAGGTGTGCGCTCAAGGCATTGCTATTAATTTTATGTCTACTCCTGCATATGAACGTTGCTGGAAAAAGAAACCCCCCACCTATTGGACGGTCCAGATGACGCCTTTGGAGAATGCAAATATGTGGACTGCCAATTGGTTAGCAGAGGGAACTGTTGCAGAGAGCCTGTGAAATAAAAAGCTCTATAGAACCAACGTGTAGGTGTGACATCCATTCCGTGCATCAGGCTGATATTTAGATTGTCTCTTTGTTCAAGTGGACCCCAGAAAGGGTCCAACGGTAGATGTCCTCATCTCCACCGTTCCGTATGGTGTGACATCTTAACATATGAGGTAGAACAGATTGATGGAGTGGATGCCGCACACATTATGGTTAGCCCTGCAGATCGTTTTTGTTGGCCGGGCTACGGTGGACATCATTATACCATTGTTTCGTTGGGTGTGGTATACATGAAGTTTAGACATGTTTCAATTTTGAACTCATGCTTTAAAATGAGCTGAAAAAAATTAAAAGAATAATATAGATGAAACACATACATCATGGTGGGCTCCATAGAGTTCAGTCAACGTAGACATTTATGGTGTTGGGGTGACCATACAATCTATTATTTTTTATTATTATACACGATGCATTTTTTTTTTCCTTTTTTTTTTTTTTTTTTTTTTTTTTTTTTGGGTTTTTAGGAGATTAGCTTGTTAGTACACACCCATGTTAGCACACACACTCCATGTTAGCCACTCCCCTAGGGATCGATACCAAGACCTAAAGTGTTGAAAGAGGTATCTCCGCTCAGTCTGCTAGTTGAGTATTATACACGCGCTAACGTACTCACACTACAGTAGAAGTTCACCTGACTTTGAAACTCTCATTCATTGGGTAATGCTATGCACCGCTGTCAGGGATACCCTCACCTTCCAAACAACTCTTTTAAACTTGCATTGCACACCTGACCGATCAAATCTAGCCACGTCAGTAAAATGTCTGGATGCTGGCACCTCACTTGCTGAGTTGGCGTGGGTCAGGAACATTTGATAGCTTTCCTTCCATGGTATTCAGTGTTAGTGCTTCCACATGATCAGTCCCATTAAATGAGTTCAACGAAGTGGTGCTTGCCGAGGTTGATCTGAACCGTTCATTTTATGTCTACACTTTACATGGCCGTTGGTACAAAAATTTCACCTCTTGGACAATCCACTGGGCCCCTTCGAAGCATGAAAAAGGATCAGCACCGAAGCTTTATATTCAGCATGAGCAAAAGTTGGGATAGTTGGATGTGAATTTCACAGATGAACGGCTCCGATTGCAAATGGCCGGCCTCATAAACTAAAATCTACTATTAAACTGGTGGGCCATGACCAACTTTGGCATAGCTCATTGAGGTTTTCCTCTTTAAACTAACCTTTTGTAGTGTATTGGTTGGGAGATGACACGTGAGAGCCAGAAGAACCGGAGTATCGTAGATCCAAATTACTACATTACACGTGGGATCCACTTTATATGAAATTGATTTAATTTGCACATATATCGGATGATCCTACCCATCTAAAAAAGTGACCTTCAAATTGATGGCAGGGAAGTAAAACAGATAAGTGATAGCTATAGCCTTCTGATAAGTATGATTTTGGCCAGATCGTCCATCTATAATGAGGCCAACTATTTGGAAGGTTCAGATCAACCGATGAACCTTCCACGTGCAATGTAGAGAGATGGTCTAGTGTATTCCGGTTCTCCCAGCTCTACCGTATCATCACCCTCCATTTTATTTTATTTTTGGGTGGCAGAAGGTGCTGCCTTTATCAAAGCAGGTAGAATATCTAATGCATTATAAGATCCAATTAAGACGGTTGGTAGGAGAGAAGATAGCAGAGGAGACGGTTAGGAATGCAATCTTTATAGTAAGCGCCGGTACAAACGACTTCCTCGCCAACTACTTTTTGGAACCGACTCGATCCAAACAATTCACGGTCGATGCATACGCGGATTACCTGATCGACCACGTCAGTAATCTTACCAAGGTGCTCCTCAATCTACCATACCATTTCGAAAATCCACACATATGGCACTCATGTAAAGCTATCCATACCATCCAAGTTTGTGGCAAACATTTCCAATGGATCAGATTCTACAGAATCACACTTATCAAGTATTTCTAACCAACCACAATTGGGTCAGCAGTTTGGACGGTCTGGATTGCCCTAACGGTTGAAATAACCAAAACATGTGGGCTGGCAGGCCCATTTTAGCCTTTGATTGGGCCTACTTTCTGGGCCAATAAATAAATGGGCTTGGAGACTACATAGCTTCTTTCTGAGGCCCACTAATGATCCTTATCAGAAGCTGATGGGCCTGAGTTTGGATTTAACCTATTAAATGGGCCCACCCGCTGGCATATCCATTGAAATGCTTTCTATCTATATTTGAAAGAACATTGATCTTTTTCTTTCTTTGTGTAACAGGCAATGCATAGACTAGGTGGGACCCGATTCATAGTAGTCGGCATCCCACCGTTGGGGTGCATTCCAATCGTCAGGACACTAGCGGGCCAGACGGATTGCGCGAACCGTTACAACCAAGTTGCATCTTTGTTCAATTCCAAACTAAGAGATAGGTTAGCCACATTGAAACAGGTACTAGGTGTAAGAACCACCTACATTGATGCATATGGGACCTTGATGAAGGCAACTAAGAAGCCCATGACATATGGTAAGCAAAACCATCACTAATGTCGTTGGGACTTCATACGGCCCGATCAGTGTACCGATTGATGAGATTCCTGTTATTGAATTTGATTATTAGGTTTTACGGCGACATCGCGTGGCTGTTGTGGATCCGGCATGTTCGAAGCTGGCGAGACGTGTAAGGGTCAGAGCACTTGTATGGACCCCACCAAATACATATACTGGGATGCAGTTCATCCGACGGAGAGGATGTATGAGTTTATTGCTAATGATGCTGTAAGATCCATTATCAAGGAGATCTTTATTTAAGTGCTAGGAATTTTCATATTTATTGTGTTGTAGTAAGATGTGAGGTCTTGATGAAAGTCCCATGTATTGGGATTGGGCCTGGTTTTGTTTAGCCATGAGCCGAATTAATGGGCCAGGTTCGAACCTAGTCCTAGTTTTGATGATGGTTTTGTATTGATGGTTGGATGTGCCTATGACCAAGATAATTTGGGTGGGCCCAGGAATAGATGGACTTGTAGAAGACCCTTTTGGGCCCAGGCATAGATGGACTTGTAGAAGACCCTTTCTGGGCCCAGTAGTACTCCAGAAGATTTTAACCCGGATGATCCTAATCAATGAATTGTATTGGGTCAATGTGGACCACTAAAAAGGGAGTTTTCAATTATTCATATTCAAATCCACAAATCATTGGTAAGGATCATCATTTTAGTGTGATTTTGGAACAAGTTCTACAAGAGCCCAGGATATGGACGGTTCTGATTACCCGACCGTCTCTGTGTCTTCAGCATGAAATTTTGAGCCGTGCCGTAAGGAATATTCGACTATCTCTTGTTTTGGACCATGTGGTAAAAACTCTTACGGGTGGACCTGAGCGAAGGATGGGCAGCAGAACGGATTACATAAAGGCAAGGTACCGTAATTAGAATCCTTACCCTTACTCCAATGGTAGGCTCCTGGGAGTTTCAACACCCTGTCCAGGGTTCGAGTATCTTTAGGTGGTGAAACAGTGGTGATTGACCGGCACTGGGCTAGTATTTGTTTTTAACCTTCATCAAGGTGCACCCTAAGTCAATAGATTGGAGGACAAATAAACACTACGGAGACATTAAGGTGTACCCTTAGAAGTTTCTAATGGTAACATTAAGGTCATTGAGGTGCACTCTAAGAAGTTTTTTAAGGGTAACATTAAGGTCATTGAGGTGCACTCTAAGAAGTTTTTAATGAGAAGTTTTTTAAGGGTAACATTAAGGTCATTGAGGTGCACTCTAAGAAGTTTTTTAAGGGTAACATTAAGGTCATTGAGGTGCACTCTAAGAAGTTTTTAATGAGAAGTTTTTTAAGGGTAACATTAAGGTCATTGAGGTGCACTCTAAGAAGTTTTTAATGGTAGCGTGTTTGATTAATATGTTTTTTCTATGGTATTATTCACTTGATTATTAGATTTACTTCATTTTTGGGATGATGCCCTAAAATAATATGAAAAATTGGATAGACAACGTTGATGCATAATACATACACCAAGGTGTGCCCCACAATAAGGGTCACGCTACCTTGGGTTAGTCCAGCTCTGACCAAATCCTGCTACTCACCATATCATCTTTCTAGCCAAAGTGGATTACATGAGACCCTAGCCTCACCCAAGATGATGTGACCCTTATTACCTTGATCTATGTATTATGTATTCACGTAGTTCATACATTTTTTTTCATATTACAAGACGAGTTAACTCAATAGACTCAACTCGTTCAACTCGTCCAAACCCAACTTAACCTGAACCGAGTGGGTGGGTCGATCCTAACCGAATAGACTTCGCCCAATTCAAACTCACATCAAGCTGAGTCAGGGTCACCCAGTGACTCGACTTGACTTGACTCGAAATCTGTTTCGGTAATGACTCAACTCAATTCGAAACACAACTCGAATTGGGTTCGAGTAGTGTGTGTATAAACTTATATCTAATTTAATCTACCTGCCGCACCCAATTTGACCTCTCTCATTCCCTCTTCTTCCTCTCCCGAGCCCGACAACCACCCCCTTCTCTCCCTCCTCCACTCCCTCCCTCATCTCCTGCACTCGACGGTTCCAACTCGACAACCACTAGCTCGACAGTTCGACTGCTCATCTCGACTGAGTAGCTCGTCTGCACGGACATCACCCCCCTAAATCACCCACTTTCTGCCGATTCTCGACAACCACCCAACTATCCAAATCAACTAATCAAGATAATTTTGTGTTCGGAAATAATTTTATTTCACGTATTTCATTTATTCTTATGAAGTACATCATATTGGGTTATTTTGATTTGGGGTGAAATTGGGCTCGGATAGAGTTGAATGGACAAATTGGAATGAGTTGGGGGCTTATATTTGATTCGAGTTGGATTAGGTGCATCCGAGCTAGCTATGGTGTGTTCGGGCTGACTTGGGTGCGACTGGATTGACTTGTGCCGAGCCATTTTTAAACCCTAAACCGTAAACCTTTAAAAAAAGGTCAATTCGATCCGACTCGGTGTTGACTTGACCCAAATTCGAATTGGGTCAAGCATGTTGGACTTAGTACCGAGTCGGGTCAGGTCTATTTCAAAACCAGGTCAGGTCGGTTCAACCGTAACTCGGTCCGACTCAACTCAATGCCCAGCTCTAGATCCAATTATCACATGGACCATGCTATAAAGAAACAGTGGTGAATGACTATTAATGGGCCGTAAAATTTTTGGATGATGCTGATATTATTTTTTCCCTTCATCCAGGCTTATGTGATCTCATCAACCTATTAGATGGTATATAAACACTATAGAAACATTAAGGTGCGCCTTTAAAAGTTTTTAACGATAGAACAGTCAATATTCACCACAGTTTCTTATGATATGGTCCTCCTGATAATTGGATCTGCTTCATATTTGGGATAATTCCCTAAAATGATCTGGAAAAATGGATGGGCGCTGTGTATACACAATACACACATCATGGTGGTGTTATAAAATATTAATTTTTTTATATTTTTTAAATTAAAAAATAATATATATAATATATAAAATGTGTTGATAAAACACCTTTTTCATGGTTTTGGGAATAGTCCTACATTGGAAAAAGAGAAGAACTTTTTGTGGTTTATATGAAGGGTGTGGAGTATTATAATACTTACACACATAGTCCAAAGGAGAATGGAACTTGCGCACTAGAACACCCGCGCGAGGGCTCGGTGTGAGGGCATAGGCATGTGAGGCAGTATGGCTGTAGACGCGCTAGTGGCGCACTTTGCACTTCACATGTGCAAGTCGCGGTGCGACTAGATGGCTAAGGTGAGTGGCTGGTTGGACGAGAGACTAGAGGACTGAGCGATAGATCCTCCAGTATATATATAGAGCTGAAAAAGAGTTGTTGTAGCAGATCTACACCTGTACAATTAGTGTAGGGTCCAGCTGTAAATGTTGCATGGCTAGCCTAACATCTAGAAAATGGCTAGCTACTGTCTCACAACAATCAGCATGCAACAGCTTAATGGCCCATGCACAATAGTCAGAAAACGGTCATAAAACGGCTAGTTTTCTCCAACAGCCAGAAAATGATCATGAGATTTATTTCCCTGAACCATAACCCCCAGCCACCACAGCTTATATAAACAAGGCCTGGATGAGTTTCCAATCCATCTAACCACACTCCAGCAATACTAATACGAATTAAAGCCTCTCCTATCCTATAGACTAAAAAATTAGCAATATAGCAAGGTTAATCAGAACCATCGCTTGAAGAACAAACCAACGCTGTGGTCTAGAACGGTTCAACTAAACCATTCACTAAGAATTGACCAGTGTAATAGTCTAAATCACAATTTCTCTTCTCTTTTCTCTTTTGAGATTTTTTCTTTTTCTACCAGAAAGCGTGTAAAAGAGTTCCATTTGGTAGGCCTTCGTTTTGCTAAATGCAGACCCACACCAGGCTCGTCATATCTTAGAAGTGGTTTGCCTGTAACTTATCAGCGTACTCAATCTTTTTGAGTAGGGGTAAATAACGCTTTAAGGACAACGTCTCAGACGTGCTTCAACCTGTCCTTAGTTCAGATCATCTTGATTTTTGAATTCCATATTTTACATAAATATTATTATTCTGTATAAAATTTCCAACAATCTTAAAGCATTATTTGTGATTAAATATGACAGTGTTTCATCCATCAAGTTGATGAATCGGGACTTGATACGTCTTGAACAGTTCAATGGAACCAATTTTATGAGATGGTAAGACAAGCTGAAATTTTATCTGACGGTGCTGAAGATCTACTACATATTAGATTCAAATCTACAAGCATTACCTGAAGCATCCGACAAAGACATACCTGAATAGGTGGCTGCCCGCACTAAACAAGATACAAGGTTGAAGAAGAAGGTACCAACAAATTTTTCATCGCTAGGTATTTTGACTTGAACATGGTAGATAACAAACTACCGTTGCCCAAAATCCAAGAACTGCAGCTAGTAGTAAACAAAATCAAAGTCATCAAAATTGTTCTTGAATCATTCCAAGTCAGGGCTATAATCGTTAAATTGTCACCGATATAGAAAAATTATAGAAAGAAGTTGCTGCATAAAACTGAGGACTATACACTGGAACAAATTCAGAAACACCTAAGAATTGAGGAAGAATCCCGTAACCATGACAAAAATAATGATAACGGGAATGCCTCGTCCAAAGTACATGTACTAGAGAACACTAATAATAAGAATCTCGAGAAGGATGATTCTTTGAAACCCAATAAAGGAAAATTTAAAAAAAATACCCAAAAGAAGAACGAAAAGTTTAAAGGCCCATACCACGTTTGTGGAAAAACTGGACACTATGCTCGAGTATGTCGATATCGTAAATCAAAAAAATAGGAAAGTGCAGTAGAAGAAGGCGATATTGTAGCTATAATCACTGAGGTGAATACCATCCAAGGCAAAATTTCAGGTTGGTGGTATGATACTACCGCTATAGTACACGTGTGCTACGAGAAATCAACCTTCAAAACCTATGAGAAATTGACCGATGGTTAAGAAGTCCAAATGCGTAATGAAGTCTGATCGAGGGTCGTCAACAAAGGAACTATCGAACTGATATTCACCTCTGGGAAGAAAGTGATTCTAACTAATGTACTGCACATTCCAGACATGTGGCGAAACTTAGTTTCTGGGATCTTTTGGGTAAACCAAGCATAAGGGTGGTGTACAAGTCAGAAAAATAATTTTGTCTAAGAATGAGAATTTTGTCGGAAAGGAATATGATTATAATGGGATGGTTAAGTTTTCTCTTAATGAAAGTAGCATTTCTGCGTATATGGTTGAATCCGCTGGACTGTGACATGATAGATTAGCCCATATAGGGAATAGTAACTTGAAGTTTATGACTAAGAATAGTTTAATCTCATACACAAATAGTGAAACAGATAAATGTGAAGTGTGCATACGATCCAAAATTATGAAGAAACTTTTTTCAAGTGTTGAAATTTGTCTCAAGTATTGGATCTTCTGCACAATGACATCTGTGAGTTAAATGAAATTCTTACTCATGAAGGTAAACGGTACTTCATAACCTTTATACATGATTGCTTTAGATATATGTATGTTTATCTGTTAAAGAGAAAAGATAAAGCATTGAACATGTTTAAAATATATAAAACAGAAATAGAGAATCAACTAAATAAGAAGATAAAAATTATCCGTAGCAATAGAGGAGGAAAATACTTCTCCAATGAATTCGATAACTTCTGTGAAGAACATGTACTAATACATCAATGTACTGCGCCATACACACCTCAACAAAACGGAATAACTGAAAGAAAGAATAAAATATTAGTAGAGATGGTTAACTTAATATTGATAAAGCAAAATTACCATTAAGTCAATGGGATGAGGCATTGCTTGCAGCGTACCATATACTAAACAGAATTCCTTATAAAAAATATAAAATATCTCCATATGAAACATGGAGAGGTCGAAAACCTAATCTAGGATATCTTAAAGTATGGGAGTGTCTTGCATATTGCAGAACTCCTGATCTAAAAAGAACTAAGTTAGGACCAAGAACTATTAAGTACACCTTCGTATGGTATGCACAATATAGTAAAACTTATAGACCTCTAGATATAGAGTATAATACAATAATAAAATCAAGAGACATTGAGTTCTTTGAGAACTCACTATCCTTGAAGTCAAAGGATAATGAAATCCTAACACCTAATAGAGAACCAAATAACACAGATCCACAGATAGTGGAAGCTACTGTTGAACCTCGTAGGAATCAAAGGACAAGAATAGAGAAGAGTCTAGGAGATGACTACATAAACTCACAACGTATCTTTTTCCATCTTGTAGATAGAGATAGAGAAAATATTATAAGATAACCTATAGTAGTGACTATAGAAGATGATCCTAAAACATATAAAGTGGTTGTAACCTCTAGAGACTTGACTTTCTGAAAAGAAGCTATAAATGATGAAATGGAATCCATAATGTCAAATCAAACATAGGAACTAGTAAACTTATCTCCGGGTTCTAGACCTATACGTTATAAGTGAGTATTTAGGAAGAAATATCACACTGATGGGACTATCCAAACCTTTAAAGCTCGACTAGTAACTAAAGGTTTTAGACAAAAAGAAAGGATAAATTATTTTGATACATTCTCTCCTTTGGCTAGGATAACATCTATTAGGATATTATTTGTATTAACTTCTATACATCATCTTCACATCCACCAAATAGATATAAAAATCGTATTCCTGAATGGTGACCTCAATGAAGAAGTTTACATGTAACAACCTGAAGGATTCATTTTATCAGGAAATGAAAATAAAGTATGTACATTAATCAAATCTTTATATGGATTAAAACAAATACCAAAACAATGGCATGAGAAGTTTGATTTCAAAATACTATCTCATGGTTTCATATATAATGTAACTGAAAAATGCATATATTCTAAAGTAAATGGTAGTTGTATTGTTATTATTTGTTTGTATGTTAATGACATGTTAATAATAAGCAATAAAATGAAAAATGTAACTGAAATAAAGAGGTTTTTATCTTCCGTATTCAAAATGAAGGATCTTGGACAAGTTGATACCATCCTAGGCATCAAAATTAAAAACATTGTGGGGGTTATGCTTTGTGTCAATCTCATTATATTGAGAAGATACTACACAAGTTTAACCATTTAAATATAAAAGAAGCAAAGACCCCGTTTGATCTAAGTATCAAGCTAAAAGAAAATAACGAAAGAATAGTTGCATAATTGGAATATGCGAGTATGATAGAGAGTCTTATATATGTCATGCAATGCACTAGACCTGATATCGCATATGTTGTGAGTGAACTTAATAGGTTTACTAGTAACCCCAGTACTGAACACTGGAATGCAATTAGTAGACTCCTTGATTACTTAAAAGCAACCAAAGACTTAAGACTATTTTATTTAGAATTTTCTGTCGTATTTGAAGGATATACTGATGCGAGCTGGATATTGAGTGCATAGGACAACAAGTCTACTGTAGGGTGGGTATTCACCCTAGGAGGTACAACTGTATCTTGGAGATTTAAGAAACATACTTGTATAATGCACTCGACTATGGAGTCTGAATTCATAGCCCTGGTAGTAATAGGCAAAGAGGCTAAGAAGCTAAGAGATCTTCTATTAGAAATCTCTTTGTATAAAGCATATTTCGACTGTGTCACTACATTGTGATAGTGAAGCCACATTAGCTAGAGCTTATAACGGCATATATACTGCTAAGTCTAAATATATCAGTCTTCGACATGATTATGTCAGACAATTGATTCGAGATGGAATCATTGTTATTTCCTATGTGAAATCAAACAATAACTTAACAGACCCTTTCACTAAACCTCTACCGAGAGAGGTAGTAAAGACTGCATCTAGAGAGATAGAGTTGAAACTCTTCAACTAAAGTTCCACCAGTGATGACAACCTAACCTAAAGTCAGAAAATCTTAATTTTATGTTTAAATGGGTAAGAACAAGTCACTAATATGTGATAAGTTTTCAGCACTAAATTATAAAACTTCATCCATAATAGATAAGTGCCGAGCATTACGAAAAGTGGTCGAGTCTTAGAACTCTTAATGAAATCTAGTCTAAAGGACAAGTGTCGTATGGTAACGAAGACACTGGAAGGATTTCATATATATGAACGTAGAGATGGTGCCGTCTCTCATGAGAGTTAAGAGTTTTCTCTCGGGATCGTTCGCGAATTAGAATAAGCACATGGTCATTAATTGTTGTAACACCCTGAAAATCGGGGGTCGTGTAGAAACCCGACTCCCAAGTTTCAGACCATCACTTATGAAAAAAATATGATTATGATTCAATGTTGTCTGAGTTAAAGCATTCACATGAATAAGATTATACCAAAACTGTAATTTATACTCCATATCCAGTGATAAGATGCAAGTGGAAGACTGAAAAATATATATATCACTGTACAAAAATAAAATAATCTCAAACTGCCTCCAAAGTATGAATACATCACTGAGTCTCATATACATGTCATAAAGTAAGAAATAAATGTTAGGTGATAGTCCAACTAGCATGTCCCGCCGATCCAGGCCACCTACGCAAAGCCGTCGGAGAACTGCATATACGAGAACTCATCCTGAACCTCGTAGTAATCCGGCTCAGTGTCTTGAATCGTCTCATCACCTGTATCTAAGACAGAGTCTGGTGGTGTTGCAAATACCGTCCCATAACGTGGGAGTGAGTGATCAACTTAGTGGAATAATAAAACAAAGATTAGCATGTTATCAAATCAATCACATGTTAATAGTAAAGCAAACAATCAACATTCCTAGATACTGTTGTTAATGTATGCATGAAATGATATGATGGATGCCCTCAACGACATACTCCCTCATGCGGCACCATCTGCGTCCACGGCATGCTTTCTTCCCGCAGTGCTCCACATCTTCCAGGCACATGCAGTGCGATATGGATAATGATTACCGGGTTATTATTAGTCCTTTTCATACAGCAGGATTGGAAAATTAAGGTACCTTCCTTATATCAATCCCAACACAGATCCTATCTAGGGTCGTCACTCCTAGTATCTCATACGATGTTATATTTGTAGGTCGCTGCAAGGGCTGCCAGGGCTGTTGCTCGCACTCGTTGCACCACTTCCCCATCACCTTATCAATACTGGCCTAATGTACTCTCATCGCTACGGAAGGGTCGTCGCCTCCCGTAGGCTCAGAATACGCTCGCGGTCACTACAAAGGGCTCGTCACCAATCAGAGTAGGTCGACAGCTCGAACGTAGTGTCCCATACCACCACAATCATCTTACGAGTCATAGGTGCTCACTGGTCACTACGGGGAGGTTTGTGGCTCTAGCGTAGGCCGACAGCTCGACCACGGTGTCCCATACTACCATATCCGGCTCATGAGTCTTTATGGATCAGGGTATCATGGTTAAAAAAGTTTCCAATGATAAGTTCAGTACCCTAGGTTCAAGCAGTTATGACTCATATAGGGTGAACATACAATGGCCAGTTGGGTTATTTGACGGGCTCGAGTAGTATGAGCGCATCTCAAGTCGAACGACATGAAGTGCATGAAACACTTCGTGTGGCCTAACCACTACCGCCAACTCAAAACACGACTCGCGTTCATCGACGCGTCCTTCGTAGCAAATAGAAGCCAACCACGAATTCAATCCATTACCGACTGCTTGGACTAACGTATAGCCTCAAACACTTGAATATCAACATCAGTAATCATGTGAGAGTAACAGAAATAAAATACAACAATGTAAGCATGTTGACACATGTTATAACAAACAACTTAAGCAAATCATCCAACACATGCATTTCATGTATATAATGAAATCAATACATATAGCCAACATGATGGAAATCATTTACATCAGCATATTACTTGAGAATTCAATCTCAAAACTCATTCACAACAGCATCTACTCAATACATACTAATACAAACATTTATACAAACACTTAGCCTACACACTTTAGTCTACATAGCGTATGTCGACTCAAAGCGCACATTTGGGCGAATCTCTTCGCCAAACAAATCATGCACGCATTCCTAATATCCTAACACGACAAATAACCATGACAAATATTTCAGCAAAATGTGGATGTAAACAGTATTTCCTACAAATGACTAAAATGCCCTAAATCTCATATTTTTCATACGTTTACGAAACGAAAAACGGACAGCAGGTTATACATGTCAAACGGCGTTGCCGTCGATAATCTACTATTAAACGACATTGAAAGCTTTGAAATCAGTCAATCAAAGCGTCTAAAATCCTCACCTTTCGCCCTATACGTGTATCGATTCGAACGGAACATATACGCTTCGTCAACGGCGAAAAGGCGACCTAATACACAAGATACATAAGCTACTTCGCCATTTGAATTGAAAGAATTTTAAAACAGCAAGTAGTTAGGATTTTTCTTACCTAGAAGTGCGTTAGAATCACTGGGAAAGTGATTTGAACGCGTTACTTTGGTATGTGCAAAAGCTAGTGCAAGTGGAGGAAAATCTCTCCCACAAGTCTCTCACTTTCTCTCACTTTCTCTCTCTCTCTCTCTCTCTATCTAGGGTTTGTTGCAAATTCGGATAGAAGGGTTATGAGAGGGTTTAAAGCCCTTATATAGGCTAAAACCTCACCTATTTAGACTTAGGAACAAAGTATACTTAGGTTATAACCAAATCGGGGTTGTTCCGATCCAAAAGAGCGTTTCGGGAGGTCCCCTGGCCGAACGCGATCGGACTTAAGCTCATGGTCACTAGATGTTGCTCACACCAAGTTTTCAGTCCGGTAGAGTTCCCAGATCGCACGTGGCCGTCCAGTTTCAGTTCAGTGGTCATCGTACCTAAATCAGGCCTACAAGTCTCATGATATGAAAGAAAAATTTTTCCTGATCCGAGGGTGAAATTTGGCTGAATTCTGACGGTCAGAACGCTTAATATATAACGCGCAAAGACTCGTGTCAGATTTAAATTAAAATTTTAAATCTTTACCCATTTCTCACTCTCTTCACTCCAAGCTCAATGAAATAGCCTCAGAGCATCGGTTGGGCTTGATTTTTGAAATGATTGTCAAGTCTAGCTAAGCGGTTATAACCGTCTAAGATTGTAGACATCAGACTTTCGACGTACGGTCTAAATCAAATATGAAGTTTCAAAGGGTTCCTAGAGCAAACGGGTTTAGAGTTTGATCCTAGGTTTCAGGGTATTATATCGTCATTGATTCTACAAATTTTGAGTCTTGCAGAACGTATTTAAAGCGATTGATGCTAATTTCACAGCTAAACTAGCGTAGCGCTAGTTAACTTATACTTATTTTCTAAAGGAATTTATCCTAAGTGATTTCTGATTGACTTGGTACTTGGGTCTCAGTACGGATTTTTTCGAGGCGTTACAATTGTGCTGAGCAAGATTGTGGGAACTCTAACAAACACATATCGAATATGTGTGTGGTTTCTCCGACTCTGTTATATAGGAATAACTGGCTTGATGCTACGGCTACCAGTCATTTCGATAGAGTTTTGAGATACTTACACTAAGGGAAGATTAAAATCGAAAGATATCTTTCTTTATGCATATAAGCTGATTATTCTGGCAGAAATGTTTTATCGAGAAAATATATTTTGTAAAAATCACTGGGGGATTATTATAAAATATTAATTTTTTAAAATATATTTTAAATTAAAAAATTATATATATATATATATATATATATATATAAAATATGTGTTGAAAAAATACCTTTTTTATGGTTTTGGGGATAGTCCCACATTGGAAAAAGAGAAGAAATTTTTGTGGTTTATTAAAGGGTGTGGAGTATTATAATACTTAAACACATGGTCCAAAGGAGAATGAAACTTACGCGGGTTCAGGCTCGGGCACGGGCTCGGTCCCGGTCTCAGGCGTGGGCGTGGGTGTGTGAGGCAGTGTGACTGTAGAGGCGCTAGTGGCGCACTTCACACGTGCACATCGTGTTGCACCCTTCGCGAACCGGAGCGAGATGTGTACGAGTCGCGGTGCGACTAGATGGCTAGGGTGAGTGAATGGTTGGAAAAGAGAGAGAGGTCCTCCAGTATATATAGGGAGCTGAAAAAGAGCTGTTGCAGCAGATCTATAACAACAATGCAATTAGTGCAGGGTCCAACTGTAAATGTTGCATGGCTAGGCCAATAGCTAGAAAACAGCTAGCTGCTATCTCACAACAGTCAGCATGTAGCAGTTTAATGCCCCATGCACAACAGTTAGAAAACGACTATAAAACAGCTAGTTTTCTCCAACAGCCAGAAAATGGTCATATGATTTATTTCCCTGGACCATAACCCCCAGCCACCACAGCCTATATAAACAAGGCTTGGATGGGTTTCCAATCCATCTAACCACACTCCAGCAATACTAATATGAATCAAAGCCTCTCCTATCCTATAAACCTAAAAATCAGCAATATAGCAAGGTTAATCAGAACCATCGCTTGAAGAACAGACCAACGGTGTGGTCTAGAATGGTTCTACTAAACCATTCACTGAAGAATTGACCAGTGTAATAGTCTAAATCACAATTTCTCCTCTTCTCTTTTGAGATTTTTTCTTTTTCTACCAGAAAGCGTGTAAAAGAGTTCCATTTGGTGGGCCTTCATGTTTGCTAAACGCAGACCCACACCAAGCTCATTATATCTTAGAAGTGGTTTGCCAGTAACCTATCAGCATACTCAATCTTTTTGAGTAGGGGCAAATAACGCTTTAAGGACAACGTCTCAGACATGCTTCAGCCTGTCCTTAGTTCAGATCATCTTGATTTTAGAATTCCATATTTTATAGAAATATTATTATTCTGTATAAATTTTCTAATAGGTGGGCCCCATGGTAAGGGTTGCACCATCTTGGGTGAGGCGAGAGTCTCACATAATCCGCTCTCCTTTCGGCTAACATGTTACTTGTGATGTTAGTACCATGAAAATGATAGGCCACCTGAGACAGAACCCTAGCTCCTGTATGCAGAGGCTCCATGGGCCCACACCCACAGTAATGTTCGTGATAATCGCTAGCTCATGTAAGGACATAGCCTCAAAATGAGTCAGATCTGTGACTTAGTTGAGATACATGACTGGAAAGAGTGCAGATGAAAACACCCACAGTTGAAATTTTTTTAAGCCCCACCATGATGTTTATCTGCCATTCAAATCATTCATAAGGATATTTTCACTTTCAATTTTAGAAGGGATTAGGTTCTTGTCGATTTGCATGTATTCACCCTTGACCTTCCGAAACTATATGCATAACCTGAATTCATATCCTCTGTTTGCCACAAACAGGTATTTCTTATTATCCGGGCATCATGATTGATCCATGACATTGTGGGCACTTTTGCATTAATTGCAGTATGAGCTGATGCGGCCCAACCACATCGTAATAAATAAGTTTTATATATATATATATATATATACAAGTAGAAGATCCCAATTCACTTAACACACAAGTCAAACGATGGTGATGGTGAAATTCCACTAGCGTGAGTGTGTGGGGTGTGTGTGCGTGCGTGCATAGAAAAAAAAAAAAGGAAAAAAAGAAGAAGAAAAGTCAAATGATGGTGATGGTGAGATACCTATAGGAGGTGAAATTCCGCTAGCGTGAGTGTGTGGGGTGTGTGCGTGCATAAGGGAAAAAATAATAATTTGAAAGTCAACGATGGTGATGGTGAGATGCACATGCAGTTGTGTATGATTCTAGACTAATGTGATCTAAAATAATTGAGCTACAAAAGGCAACCTTGATTGATATTTAAAGAGTGAGCCAACTGCAAGTGAAGCGAAGACCGATGCATAAGCCAACCTTGATTGATAATTATTGAGTTGTGTAAGGTGACCAGTGATTGAGAATTTAAGAACACACCCACCTTAATTGATGAAATACTTGATAGATTGGAAGTGCCTGAAAACACAAATATTAACCTCTTCCAAAACTTTTGTGACCCACAAAGGTTTTAACGGTGGTTTTTCAATCCCTACTGTTTCATATGGTGTGTTCTACTTGAATTTTTTTTATCCGGCTCATTTTTGTACTCATGTCCTAGCATGAACAGGCAAAGCTGATAAAAATAGTAGATGTCAAACAGAATTCGTAATGGCCTAGAATAGCTTCCGCTTGTAATGAACCTTAGCATCGGCAATTTGCATCAGTTGGCTACACAAAATCAATGGAAAGCTGATGGTCTTACTTGGCACACATGGATGGAATCCAACGAGTGGGACATCCTAATTGTGAAGAAGGTTGATTTTCAAGTTGAATCCTGTAATTATCATGACATTGATGTCCTACATGTGCCATGTTGGGAAATGATAAACTAATTTCAAGACAGAGATTTGAAATTCAATATGAAGATTTGCATCTTTAAATGTTGAATGGCTTTTGAGTAGATAATTGATATGATTTCACAAAATGGTTTTAAAATGACAATTGTAAAAGGGTGTAGGTTATTGTCACCTAGCAACAAATGTAACTACCACCTAAATACTAATCAACTCAATTGTTGTCACATGTAAGACACATGGCACCAATGCTGTGCGTGAAGCCATCCGTCAAGCACACTCAACTCACAATGGCTAGAATTTAGACCCTGATGGATTAAACCTTTGGCTAGATCCTAACTCACTCCCTAACTGCATCATGGTTCAAATAGGCTCAAACCATGCGAAAAACACGACACCAAAATCGTGGATCCGTCGTAAAACCAAATAAACGACTGATTTCGTCCGTTGCTGTTTACAGGGTCTTTTTTGTTCCGACGGATAAATTCCGTCGTTTAATCTGCGACGGATAAGGTTCGTCGCAGATTACCGACGGATAAGATCCGTCGCAAAAAATAAAAAATCCGTCCCTGAAATTTGAAAAAACCACAAGGATGTGGTGAGTTAGAATATTAGCGACGGATAAATTCCGTCTCTAATATGACGAGCGACGGACCTCAAATCAGTCGGCTGTTCACTTGCTGAGAATTTAGCGACGGATTTGGTCCGTCGCTAAAATATCTGTAAATTTAAAAAAATATATCATCAAATTTTTATTTATTTATTATTATTATTTTTCAATCTTACACCTGATAATCATTCAAAAAATAATTCACACGATTGTTTAATAAGAATCCTATTCACAAAATTTGTAACAACTCAATTCAATAAAGAGGAAATCGCCCAAGCTAGGCTAACCCAAACAACTAAAAATCTAAGCCATCCTATTCATGAATACAATTACATGTGTATGCACAGTGGGTTTCTCACAAGTACACATGAAATAACATTATAAATGAATAAAATTAAAAGATTGAAAGAACAAAAATCATTTTAGTACACCAACAAAACCATAGAGCTTACCTTTTTTAGCTTCTTATTCAAAGGCTGAAATAGAGCACCTACAAGAAAAATAGAGGGTCCTATCACTTATTGGGTGGATCCCATGTCTTCCACCAATGACAAGGCTAAAACTATAATGGACTAACAATCCAAAACACCATCTGAGTCAACAATCAACTCACCCATTACCGGGAAAAAATGCTTGCGTTAGGTACAAGAGCCGATATAACCATGGATTTCTTTCTGTTGCAGGTAAAGACAACCAACACTGATCTGCTACAATAGAGAACTATCAATGTCATCTCTATTTCTAGAGGGACAAGAACATGCGGAGTGAAACAACGGAACAACATGAAAATGAAATTCAGGTAAAGGCTAGGAGCAAACCTGGTTGGGCATCAAGTTCAATCACATGTAACTTCGATGTAATATGTCATGCATTGGTAGTCTTTGATGCAAAGAAAATAAGAGTCGAAGGGTTTTCATTTCCAGCAACGTTTGTACAGCATAAAATAAAGTAATTAGAGGATGACAAGTCAAATAACAACAAAAAATTAAATGGCAACTAACTAGTATATAAGAAATGGCAAGGCCAAGTTGAGAGTTTTAGTGAGTGTTGGGTTGCTGGTTTTTATATTTCTTGGCATGTTTGGTTTCCTGGTTATTACAAAGAAAACATGTTTGGTTTACACTTTTTTGTTGGTTTTTACATTCCCAAGGAATTCCATTCCCCAGATTTTACTCAAAAACTTGCCCCAGCTTTTACTAGATGTTTGAAACCATATAAGAGTTGGAAAGCATGCACATGCATCTATGAACATGTACATCAACTTTCAAACTCGAATAGAAACTGTGCATAAGATAATGACACATCAGGAAAAAAAATGATATCACCACATGGACCATCAATAAAATGAGACCCATTCAACCCATAAGTACATAGAACATGTAAACCACACTAGAAAAATGCATCTAGACAAATATATCTAGCATTTGTTTAGTTTCACCAAACAAAAGCACATCTGCCTAAAGGGTGCAGTATACGAAAATGGATGCATTTGGAAGAGCATACCCGAAAACTGTCAAGACTGCACAGTTATTTGCCAACTTGAACTGCCACCTTCAGCAATTTGCTGATGGAAACCTTTATGCATTAGATACTATCAACTGCTGGTGAAATGAGTCCAAGCCATATACAGTAAGGACCCTCAATGCATCTTTTAAATCCAAGTTCCACCTTTTATTTACTCTGGTTCGCAAATTTGCACAAGCTTTTCAATTTGCAAGGTTGGCAAACCTGAATGCACGAGAAATGAAAGAATAGTCAAAAGACGGAAAGGGGAAAGTAAATAGAGACTTCATTTATTTGTTTGTTTATTTATTTATCTATGAACCAAGGGCCTATTTGGGTGCTACTCAAATAATAGACCTAGTTTCGGTTCCTCCCGACCAAAAGTTAACCAATTTTAGATTCGAGATAAGAACCAAGGGTCTATTTGGGTGCCACTCAAAATAGTTCATCTCATTTTAGTATGATCTCGAATCCATAATTACAACTAAATTAAAATGAGGTAAATTCATTTTTAAGTGGCACCTAAACAGGCTTTAACATTTAAATTGAAGTGTAATCCATTCAGACCTTACCCTCTAAGATCTTGTCAAGTTCTCTTGACCCTGAAGTTATCTGAATGATTTTGAGCCTTTGTGCATGGAGTTGGCTAGCACTGGTAAAACCCATAGGAACCAACTCTGAGGCTGTCGATAGATCAAGTAAATTAGCCCATATATTTTGTTATTTATTGATAATGAGCAGTGTTGCTAAAGAAATTGAAAAGGAAATGAGTTTATATCAATTTTATGTGAATTTTAAAGTTTTTAAAGTTTGACAAAGAACATCATCATTAGCCCCATGCAGCTGGGCCAACATGCATAAGTTACCTATCTTGTTTGTGCATGAGGCTATGGTTATACAGCAACATCAACATCCCCAATAAATGGTTGAAGATTCTATATGAGGCGTTCGTCAAATGTAGATGCTGAAAAGGAAATTATCATGTTCTGATGTCCCAATCAGTGAATAATTACTTACGCTGCGGATATAAGCAAACCAGCCTACTACCTAGATCCTACACGTTCAAATGTCGTTCCTTATTCGAGGGCCTTCCTGATAGCATCCATCCACCATTGTCCATTAGCACTCCCCTCAAGTCCTACCTACAATCAGCAGAACAATCAATATCTGTAACTAATAAGGAGTATAGATTACAAGTGAGATAAAGTTATGTTGCTCCTACAATGCTCCAATACACATTAGGTAACACTTATCATATTAGAAAATATTTTCAAGCTATGCTTAAAGTGAAATGAAATTATGTAATAATAATAATAAAATATCAACCAAAGATACAACACCAAGAACTTCCTGATGTAGATGTTTCTCGGTTACAAACATTGTAGCAGAAAGCAAAGATTGGCTCGTCCTGCAGTCATGGAAATGGTTGGCATAAGATATTTGTCAAGACATTAATTACTTTGAAAACTAAAATACATAATGTGTCAATGCTCAGCCAGAACCTTGAAACATCAGTTTCATTCAACTCTTTGCCTCTTCTTGTAATGAACTCAATGACAGCCTGAATTGCACCTTTTGCTGACTGCTTCACTTTTATCACATATAGCAGCAGTGCATCCATGCATGGTGATTACAAGCTACACAAAATCGATAAGAGATATAGAGCTGCTCAAACTGAACTTCATGCAAATCAACAGAAACAAAAATAAAATAAAATAAGATAAAATGAAATAAATCCTTGCGTCATCTTTGGTTAGCAAAATGCAAACAGAAGAAACAACCCTGTTGAAGACCTCCGACTGATCAATAGAAGCATCCTACAAAAGAAATTTTGAAAGATATTTTCATGCATGATACTGTTTCTCTGCAACATTAGCAGAATAAGCTTATTCTACAACTAGGCAGATTCCTCAGTGACATTTGTAGAATAAGCTTATTCTACAATATGTGTGGAGCACATCATGATCTGTGCAAGGTTCCACTGTCCATCATGTGTGCCCCCCTCATTTTCCTTTTGGAGGACAAAAATCAGGCTGACCCAAAACTTGGTATTGGACATGCGAAGAAACAAAAAGTTCCCTACCACCTGATGCACATTGGGATAGAACTCAAGTGTCCTGCAATTTGATGCACATTGGGATAGGATTCGTCCATCCACCACAAAGCCAAAACACTCAAACATACCAATTCATAATATTTTTCTCAAAATTATACTGCTTAATCGTTAAATATCATGAAGTTTCTTGATGATAAAGATTTTGAAAGGAAAAAGTCTTACCAAAAAAATGAAGAAATTCTGATTCTTCATTCCTGCTCCCTCCACAACTAACAACAACTAAAAAAAAGAGGGAGTGCATATGTGTCCCACATGTAGATGTAAAATAAGCTTATTCTACAATAGTTGTAAAGGAACAAGCCGCAAAGAAAAACAAAATTGAATCAATCAAAACACTATCTTCAAAATACTTGCAGCAAAAAAATTTTCACACGTTCTTTTTTCTCCTTTCGTAAGTCACAATTGTGCAGTAATTGTACATGCAAGTGTAGAACAAATGTTGGAAATAATCTAATAAAAAACCTATTTTCCGCGATTTTAATCTTACAGCAATGTACAACAAGGCTCCGGCTCCCATTTGAGTTACAGAATTTGACCCGAGCTTTCGCCATAATGGGTGAGGTACTCACTTAGAACGGGGTGCATGCTTGCCATTTGAGTTAAAGAATTTGTACCCATTTCAGCCATGTGCTTGGATAACCAAGCATGATAACTTGACTTTTCCACCAAGCATGATAACCAAAAATCTACCTTTGCACCAAGCAACCTTAAGGACATGTTGATTCATATGTTTTAAATTCGACAATTCCATAAATTTATAACCATTTTCTAACCATGGTCTATCCGTGTTCTGGCCCACCACACGAACAGTTTGGATTTTGTAAGCATCAGTCAGTTGTTTGTCCCATTGGAACACGTGTGCAGTCAGAATTCCTCTTTCGAAATTTCTACTGCTGCTGGACATTGAAAAAGAAAAATTGAATATGGTACTTCTGGATGTTGAAAAACTAAATGAGTATGGTGGCTTTAGATTATCAGTCCCTGATGTGCTATTTTTTATCCTGGCAATATGTATACATGAAAGAACTACTAGTGGTGAGGATGGATTTCACGTTAACACCACTATGAGCCCACTGAATCCACTCTTAGATATGTAATCCCACATTAGGCCCTAGGACAAAAAATCAGGCTGATCTGCAGGCCACGCCAAAGAAAACAGTTAAAAGATACATTCACCCTTGATTTTTAGGCCCACTGTGCTGACTATATAAAAATCCAACATTCATCTACCTCACAACAATTTATACCAGTATGCATACCTTCCAATCATGGGCCAGTCCAATAGAAGTTTTCCCATATCCAATAGAGAAGCAGATTATTTTGGCTTTGCTTTTCTTTTCTCAGAAGCAAAAGCATCCTGAGATAAGCAGGCAAATATATGATATAAGGTTTTTTTTTCTTTATTAAAAAAAAAAAAAAAAAAAAAAAAAAAAAAAAAAAAAAAAAAAAAAAAACAAGAAGGAATCATTACTAAGAAACAGAAGTAGCATAACCTAGTTAAAATATGTTCATAAATATTTTCAAACCTTATAGGTGTGCTTGGATGGACTATTTGAATTCAGATGACAATAACTATTAGTCTAGCATTGACTCATACATAAATATTGTGACTCATACATATAGAGCAAAAAATGAAATATCCATTTAAATAGAAAAATAAAATGAAGGATAGAGTATGTTTGGGTGTTCGTAGAAACTAGAAATGTAGGTAGGCAGGATGCTTTCTGCCAAATAACATCATTTTGTCTCAGATCCTAACTGAAGTACAATGGATATGATTTGTGGTACGTAATGTAGTTCTGGGTTTTCACGCAGTCACAAATGCTCAGCGGAATGGACCAAAATATTCATTCCTGGAATTTCATGTACATCCAAACACACTTTGGGGGACAAGGGTAATTTGGTCAGTAAAGAGATTGTCAAAAGCACTCATAGGAAAAAAAAAATAATCCATTTAGGGTGGAAACATTCATTTTTGGGGCTGAAAATAAAATGGCTGATTACATAATATAATATTTTGTGAATTTAAAGAAAATCAAAGAGGAATGGAGTCCTTGTAACATAGATTACATACTATTTGTGGGCGATGTGCTAGAGGTTTTATCTTTATAATAATGAATTCAATGTCAGCTTCACTAAATGAATGCCCACCAACAGTGTAAGATGCCTGCAATTAGTTATGAAGTCTCCAACAGCTCCTCTTATGTTTTTGGAAGAGAAAAGTGAAATCAAAACCCATCTCTTTGAAGACCAGACCTTTGGACCCAGAACCAATTCATAGAAAGCAACAAATAGTTAGCGTTTTTTTTTTTTTTCACAAATACAAGCTAATAATCTAATACAATAGTTGAAAGAAGAAGAAGAAAACTAATTTTACCAAACAATGCCTCCACATTTTTAAAGTATGGTAAAAGTGGTTTTCAACTAGTAAAATGATCCACAATACATTGGCTTCTCAGCATAAGCAAAATTGCATGCATTTAATGCTCCCATCAAAGTGATTTAGTGGGCATCAACAATTCATGATAGACCTTCTTATCCAAGGGTAAACAATGATTAAATGTTGGCTAGATTGGCCCCACATTGATTCACACTATAATTAATAAGGTATGAAGAATTGTTACTAGATTATTTCTCTAGCTGTGATAAACTGTGTGAAAACAGAGGATTATTGTTCTATTTATAGGATATTTTCTCAGGACTATTTGCTGGGACAAACGATACACTCATCAAATTCCTTATTCTCAGATATTCTAAATTTTGGTAGAGGCAGAAATGTTAATTATATAAATGAAATGTTCCTTTTCTCCCTCTCAATATCTAACCACTAGTTTTATCTTTCTTTAGATAGTTGCCTAACATTCAAAACAGAGGGTGTTGTCTTTAAAACAACGATTTATGCAACACTCTAGTTTAGGTAATTAATAGAACATGATCCATATCAGCTACGCCAAGGACACATTTCTCAACATTGCAATTTTGAAAGGAAAAAAAATCTGTGAAGAACAATGCCCTAGCTAAACAGAATAACATTTCTGAAGACCATTTCAAAACATAGTAGGGACTTGGGACTACCCTTGCACAAATAAAGGATGCAAGTTGCCTGAGACCCCACCCGCTGGAAGTACCTGTGGTTAGAAGCCACATGGGGCCCACCAAGATGTCCATGGGAAATCCACCTCATCCATCAGTTTCTCCAGCTCCTGTTAGGACATGATCTCAGAAATAAGCCAGATCCAAAAATTAAGTGGACCACACTACAGGAAACAGTGGGAAAGGAAATGCCCACCACTGAAAATGTCCTGGGGCCCACCATGACATTTATATGCCATCCAAACTGTTCACAAGGTCATTCTAACTAGAATGAACTGAAAACACAAATATTAGTCTGATCCAAAACTTCTGTCCCCATAAAGGTCTTGACAGTGGGCATTCAATCCCCACCATTTCCTATTATGAGGTCTATTTGACTTTTGGATCTGGCTCATTTTTTGGATCATGTCATACATGAGCTGCATAAACTGATGGACTCACAGACATCTTGGTGGACCCCATATAGATTCTGACAGCATGAACTTCCTGTAGGTAGGGGTCACAAGCAACTCGTGTCCCACGAATAACTAATTAATATAAAGATGCAGTTGCAAAGATCAGAGTCCAAGACCAACCACATTCAGCTTGCAACCAAAATAACCAGTTATTGCCAAGAAATATTATTATGCATCCACGGAGAAGAAGTTTTCAGTTTCCTAATATGTGCATGGCGCACACAGAAGTATTGATCAGCGTTTGATGGTTGGACCACTGTCAGATTTAGGCCCATTTCAAAGGACCAATACATGATGGTTGTCACCATTTCAAATGGCCATAGAACCCCATTTATTCAACCCTTGCCTTCTGGGGCTATGTTTTTCCAACCACCAGAATAGAACAAGAAAAAGATCCTAGAAAATGATACCCACAAATCGCTAAAATCGCTAAAATGTGAAGTAATCCCCAAATCGCTAAAATCCCCAAATCCCTAAAAGCCACAAATTGGCAAATCCCCAAATCACTAAATCTTCAAATCCCTAAATCGGTATTGAGATTGAGAGAGATTGAGAGAGACTCATGATCGTGAATGCTAGCCTTCAACCGATCGGCAACGCGCAGTAGGGTGGAGAGGGCGTGCGTGGGTAGGCTGTTCAGCAACGCTCGGTAAGGTGGAGAGGCCGTGCGTGGGTGTAGAGATCAGAGAGAGGAAGAGAGAGAGAGAGAGAGAGAGAGAGAGAGAGAGAGAGAGAGAGGTGGGAGAGTTGTGAAATAGGGCGTCCCTCTCTAGACGCCCTAAAACGGTACCAAGTACACTCGCCACCCAAGTTCTGTGGGCCCCACTATGATGTATTTTTTATATCCACACCGTCCATCCATTTTAAGATATCATTTCAAGTCATGAGCCAAAGAATGGGGCAGATAAAAATCTGTAGTGGACCCCACCACAAAAAACAGCAGGGAGAGTGATTCCCACCGTTGAAACTATCCTAAGGCCCATTGTAATGTTTATTTGAAATCCAACCTATTCAAAAGTTAAAAAAAAATACACATGAAATAAGGGAAAACAAAAATAACAGCTTGATTTAAAACTTTTGTGGCCAATAAAAGTTTTTAATAGTGGGCGTCACTCCCCCTGGCACTCGGCTCGTGGTTGGTGGTCGGTGCTATGTGGGCCCCACCCTTATGTATGTATTTCATCCATTACGTTCATCCATTTTTAAATATCATTTTAGGGATATATTACAAAAAAGAGAGGTATGTACATCTTAGGTGGACCACACCACATAAAAACAATAGTGATTGGATATCCATCATTAAAATCCTCTTAAGGCCTACTGTATTGTTTATTTGACATCCAATCTGTTTATTAGGTCATACAGGCCAAGGTGAAGGGGAAAAACAAAAATCATCTCTATCCAAAACTTTTATGGCCCCCGAAATATTTTTAATAGTTGATGCTCATTCAACATTGTTTCGTGTAATGTGGTCCATTTCAGATTGGGATATATCTCATTTTTTATCCCATGCCGTAAGATGATCTTTAAAAATAGATGAACAACATGGATTAAACACATATATCATGGTGGGGCCCATAGAACACCAACCACCAGCCATATGGCTAGTGTAAGGGGAAGTAGCCAATCTGTTCCCCTTATTTGTGATGCGGTCCATTTAATCTTTGAATATGATTCATTTTTTGGATAATTCTCTAAAATGATCTCGAAAAATGGATGAACGGTATGGGTTGACCCCAAATTTTTGGTAAATCCAAAACTCAAGTGGACCATGCCACACTAAACAATGTGGAATAATGATTTCCACTGTTGATACCTTCCCTGGGCCCACAGTAATGTTTATTTGTCATCCAACTTGTTCATAATATCAAATAGATATGAATGAAGAGAAAACACAAACATTAGCTTGATCCAAAACTTCTATGGCCTCCAAGAATTTTTCGATGGTAGAGGTTCAATCACACTATTTCCTGTGGTGTGGTCCACTTGAGCTTTGGATATGCTTTCTTTTTGTTCTTTAGACCCCAAATCATCTGTTAAAACATGGATGAACGGAGTGGATAAAATAAATAATTAATGGTAGGCCCCACAGAGTTTACTCAGAGTAATTAGTAAATCAAAATGGAGTGTAGAGAGGTTTCCTTTCATAATCATATATTGGGCTTGCTTAAATGTGATTCACATATCTAACCCACTCATTATGTGTGTCCCACTTGGATGAAGGGTTAGACCAAGTTTCAACCGCATCCAAAACTCATGTGGGCCTCACCAAGTGCTTTTATAATTTTTAGGATGTCTTTACATGGTTTTAGATGGTATGGCCTACCTAAGTTTCTTATACGGATGATTTTTGAGATATCTCATAACCTAAAGGGGACACATCAAATGCACGGTGCTGATGTTCGACACACATCATGATGGGGCCCACAAAACCTACTAACATTAATTTTTAGGTTCTCGCAAGGTTAATAAGTTGGGTCACAATTTTGACCATAATATTTGGCCCATTTTATATGTTTGGTCCATTCACTCTATTTTACCGATCAATACCCTCAATTTGACTATTTACTAAATCCCAATTAAGCTATTTTATTTTTTTTTTGCAGATAAATTTCAATTTCCATTTAAAAATAACATTTTTTTCAAAATGTATATTTTTTTAGGCTTAATTTTTCTTTAAAAATATTTAACAAAATATCATTTTTATTATAAAATATTTTTAAAAAATTAAAATACAAATTCTAAATTTTTATTTTCAAAATCTCAAAAATTTCTTTAATATTGTTTAATTTTAAAATTTTAAATTCTTTCTAATTTCTCCATTTTTTTTAAAAAAAAAAAGAAGCATTTTTTCCGAACTTGTCAACTTTTTTTGAACTTCCCAATTTTATTTTATTTTTCAAAATACAAACTCTCATTTTCTTTTGCAAAATATTTTCATTTTTTAACATCGTCAACATTTTCATATTTTTTAAAATATTTTTAATTTTCTTTTTCAGGATATTATTTTTTTCTCGAAATCAAATTCTTTTTTTCAAAATTATTCAATATTCTTTTTTCTTTCCCATAAAATAGATTTTTATTAAATCACGAAATTTATATTTTCAAACTCTATTTTTTTTTTGCTCAATAATTTTTTTCATGTCATTTTACAAATCATTTAAATATTAGTTTTAAATTTAAAAAAATAATAATTTTCACTCATTTGATATAAAAATAACATATATATATATATATATATATATATATATATATATATATATATATATATATATATATATATATATTGTATTTAATCAACTGTTAAATATAATATTAGATACAAGTTTGTACAATTAAACCATTGAATTTGTATTTAAAAACAATTCTTAGATTAGAAAAAAACATAATTTTTCACCATATTCTTTAATAAAAATAAAAATAAATAAATGTTTTAGGCAAAAGTCCATTAACGACGGACCACGATCCGTCGTAAAAGCAACTAAAAAACGTTGGGCATCGCTATTTTCCGCGGGAAATTGTAACCTATAGTAAACGTCGCAAAATTCAAATTTGCGACGGATTTAATTCGTCGCTATTTTACGACGGACTAAAATCCGTCGTAACTTCGATTTTAGCGACGGATTTTGGTTCGTCGCGTAATTCGACGACGTTTGAACAGGTTTCTGGAAAAAGATGGTCTAGCGACGGACTTTTTCCGTTAGTGACGGATTAAATCCGTCGTTAAACCAATTAATTTCCATCGCAAAAATACGTCGCAATATCACTCCTGGCATAGTGAAGGGGAGAGAGAGAGAGAGAGATTCTTTATGCTTGTTACATATGTGCCAAGTGCAAGGTGTGTCAAATAAAGCACCCTATAGCCCATATTACGGGTAGGTGCACACTATTCTCGTGAAAATTAGAACGCAAGTTTTTATAGCAAAAGTTCATTCTTCTACTATTTATTACTTTTTAAAATCTAGTATTTTATTTTTAAAAATGTAACTTTCTTATAAAAATATAACATAGCTTTGGTGTTGAGTTGTGTACATGCATAACTATACATTTAACAAGCAAAAACACATTTTCTGATTATAATCACACATGACTACAGATAAATAATGTTCTCTCATGTGCATGTGTAACCTCCATGAGTGTGCTGAAAATAAGTGTACAATGTAGGTGGTGAGTGGTGAAAATGAAAGAAGAGAACACTATCTACTTAATTACCATTAAAAAATAATAATAAAATAAACTGTTTTTATAATGTACTTGTTATAACTTATGCAAGTTTTCTAAAATAGCTCATATTTAAAAATTAATTAATTTCTTTTAATATAGTAAAAGATATCCATTCTTACTCAAGCTTGTAAAAAAATCTTATATGACTCGTAAAAATCCATAAATTACAACTTACGTTTAAAAATTAATAGCTAATGAAAATGTAATTCACTAAAACTAATAAATTTTAACTTCAAACTCAAAATTAATTATTTATGATCTTATTTAATTCACAAGTAGTGCTCAAAAATAGTTTTTCAATGCTATATTATGTATAATTTTGATAATTGATCACCATGATAGCCCATTTGGACATGATTTCTTTCAATTTTAGTCATCCATATGATTATCCTTGAGATTGTTGCTACGCGATGGTTGTGCACTTCCATCTTCGTGCACCGGCACAAGCAGTGTGCGCCTATGCATGGACATACTAGGAGTGCACACCTGCATAGCCTCAGGTTGGCCATATATGCTAATGCGGATCTTTATTAGAGAAACTAACTAGACAATGGAGTCTCTACACACGTGTGGCTCACCTTATGACTAGCTAGCTTTGTCTAATCTTTGAGACAAGGCATATGCAAAATTAATAAAGATCGTCTGAGGTTCTGCTCTCACACAAGTGTGTTATGAGTACTGTAATACCTGAGATACAACTCCTTGACAATGTTTTCACCCAGCATGCACTCACTAGTAGAAAAGTAGCAACGATAAAACATCATACAACACAGGGGTCCAAGTATACGCAAGGGTGCATGTGTGTGCACACGCCCAGCTAAAGATTTTCGAGCCAAATTTCTTACTAGTTGCATCCCTACGCTGACATACAGACTTAAACATAGCTTAACACATTTGATAATAGTTTATATTGGACAAAGATATACAAACTTTTTTTTTTTAATCCATCCTATTTCATATGTGGGAGTAAAGAAAATCACAAAATCACAAAAAAATCACAAAATGATTGGACAGTCCGGGTAGCTATAAAATTATGGCTTGTGTACGTTGGAACTATCACTGCCATTTATTAGTGATGTGTAACTAACAAAGGAATCTACTCTTCCCACCCTATGAATGTGAATCAGATGTGGGCTATGTCGGGTCGAACCAACGTGAAGGGAAGAGGAATGCTGTGGTGAACAGTTTTTTTTTTTTTTTTGGGTAGTAGTGGTATAATGAGCTGTAGACACTGGAAAAAACTTGCATATGTGATCTACCCCGTCCATCAGATACAACATGCGGTGTTGGCCCTTGATCCCAAAAATCATGCTGATGTAACACTCAGGTGGGCCATCTGATAGGGAATTATGGCTAAACATCCATATTCTGATGTTATGGGTCACCGTAGTTTTGGAATAGTGTGGTTTTTGGAGAATGATTGTTGGGTTCAATACAAACCAACGGTGAGTGGGCGTTCCATACCAACGGAATCCTATGGTCCTGCTTGCCTGAGTTTTTGATCATCATGATTTCTGGGTTCCAGCCTACCCCATGAACGGTTCTTATTATAAGTTGTCCACGGCTCAAAATCGCACTTGCCTATTTGATCTAGCCATGTGAATCATATGGACATAACCAACGGTTATGAATCCACATGAGATGGGTGCATGAATTATATGGAGATTCAACAGAGGAAAAAAAACGAATCCCAGCCGTCCATATAAAAAACCAACCGTCCGATATAGAAAAACAAAAAAATTTCCGTTGCCGGGACTCGTTCGGGTGAAAGCCAAATATCCTAACCAACTAGATCACAACGGAATTGTGAATATTGTTAAAAGTTATTTTATTTAATTAATATTAAAAAAGTTTCGGTTGCCTGAATTCGAATCCGGGTCGAAGCCGAATATCCTAACCAAACCAACTAGACTACAACGGATTCGTGAAGAGTGTTAAAATTTATTTTATTTAAGTAATATTTAAAAATCGTTTTGTCCACCACTAAGCCACGGAAGTTTTGGATCAAGTTAATATTTTATATTTTCCTTTATCCAAGTTACGTGACCTTATCAACGGGTTGGATGGTAAATAAATATTATTGAAACATTACGTCGGGCTTTAGGAAGTTTTTAATGGTATGCGTTCAATCACCACTGTTTCCAAAAAGATGGTCCACCTAAGATTTAGATCTTCTTCATTTTTGGAATCATGCCTTAAAATCATGTGGCAAGGATGAACGGCATAGATATGGAATAAATGCATAAAGGTGGGACCCACTGTCTTGGGTAAGGCATGGGCCGCACCTAATCTGCTCGCCACTACTTAACTCTCTAATAAAACTTCCACTAATCCACATTAAACGTCCATCCTGCTAAATGAATGGGCTCGACATTCCCATAACGGCTGTCCTTATGGTGGGGTGCATCTTACACTTGCCAGATTGGCACGTGTTCACGTGTGAAAAGGTGTATAACAAGTGGGTTGCAAACGTCTTATAACTGAGCAACGTTCCAACGGTGATGGTGGCACTTTAATGGTATGGTTTCACGTTGCTTTAATGAAAAAGTTGTTCTATTATTAAAAGTTGGCCCACCAATGCACGGTTATGATTGTTAGTTGAATTCAACCAAATACTAGACTACGCCTTTATTTAGATTGAAGGTCTTTATTTAGATTCTGTGTAGTGTGTATCAAGCTATCCTCACAACCACAAGTTGTTATTAATGAATAGGGGATTTATGAAATAGTAGAGGTTAGTCTTTTATAATGATATTTTTAAATTACCTTATGACTTTGAGACTTCTCTTTCACTAATTATAATTGTTTTTAACATTTTAAAAAAAGAATGTAGATGAATAGACAAATATAAGAAGGATATATAATACTAATCTTATTAATATTCGAATATATGACCCATTACAATTACCATAGTATCAAAATAATATAGAGAAATAAACAAACGAGAGATAAGTACTTGATTTATCTGTAAGAATAGATGATCAAGGTGAATAGTTATTAGAATATGACTAAATGTGCATGATCACCTAAATAAGAACTCAGTTGATCGGGATCCAATAATTTAAGATTGTGTACATTTAATTTAATTTTATAGTACTATATTAGTGGATGCTGGACAGTAGCGATTTATGCTAAGACCAAGCTAGTCTATGCTATGCTCGCATAAAAGTAAAGATAGATGTACAAGGTATAAAAAATAGATGAATTATGTTTAGCGTAGGCCTTGATCTCTTTTTCATGTACTTCTTCGGCAAAACTCTCGCTGAGTTTCCTTACCGATCATGTATCTTCTATGCTTTCGGCATGCATTTCAAATAGGAAGGATTCCGAATAAATCCAAAATTGTTGGTTTTTTAGATCTCTTCTTTTAGTTTATCCTTTTTAGGAAACAATTGTATTTAGATTTGAAATCAATTAGAGAAATCTCTACCGTTGATCCTAGACTTGTAATCGATCATAATCATGCATCTTGATAGCTCAATCAAACCACTCCTATATTTATCCTAGACTCTCTCTCCCTTTTGATTGGATTCCTTAAGGGGTTGATGGATTGGATCCACCTAATCCTAATATGTTATCGAATGGGTTGGACTAGATTTTTCATCGAGCTTTGCCATTCTCTTAATTTCGATTATTGTATAGATTGGGATCCAATTTCTCTAATGTTCATCTTCTCTTGATTTAGGTTTGAACCACAAATAAATTTGCTTGGATATTAGTCTGATATTTAGATATTCAGAATCTTTGTGTTCTTTGCAAATTCTCCGAGCGTCTATAGAAAAATATTTTTTTCTAGAAAGATAATGAGAGATGGCCTTACCGAGTGTATTATAACTAGATTCGTGGTATGATTCATTCTCTCAGTGAGTCTTTACAAACGTGCTAGGTACACTGCCTTATTAATTAGCTTGTTGATTAGAGCTGCGTGATATGCGACGATTTGCTCCATTAAAGGCATGCATAAGAGTTTGTGCCACCACATTAATAATGTAATGTGTCCGAAGGAAGATTCATTGAATATATCTTTCGGCACAAGTATGATTTCCTTGAGTACCAAACCTGTATTATCGACACATGACAATTTACCATTAGTCCATATCAAGGCGATGAAAATGAGTGTAAACAACGCCCCCCACGTTACTTCTTATCGAGAGATGTGATGAGACGTTTGACATTTAAGTTTTTGCAGCCATTCCGATGTGTGGCACGTAGTAGTACGGGGTTGGGGATCGACCATTGTGTGAGTTAATGCAAGCATTAGAATTCTCCTCGCATAATTGCTAGCTTTTATTGCAGATACAAAATCCAATGGTTCATGCATAAGGCTAAAAAATGACACTATTAATGGACGACGGCCTAAGCTTGATAGCTTAGCCGCTATTTTATTTATAGAATGAAAATAAGGTTTAGAACAAAATTGGTCGAAAACATCGACTTTATAAAAAACTATGATCCATACCAATGTTTGTAATGACCAATTTTCTTGCTTTTTTTTTATTCCTTCATTCCTCATTTCGGCCTTCCTAATAAGTGGTCATCCTTTCTTCGACTTACATGGGCTCTCATAAAGTTAGATTGTGCTTTTTTAGATATTGGCTGTTAATAAAATTTACACTTTCTCGACCGTCCATTTCTAACTGTAGATATGCTCATCTGCGTAAGACTTTCTTAACTCTTAGCGGTCTTTCCCATGTTAGCAACCACTCACCATACTTTTCTTTATTCGCTTCAATCGGTAGCTTAGTCTTCTACACTAACTCTCCTTCAGCAAAGCTTTTCCCCTTTACTTTCTTACTGTAGGATCTAGTGACTTTGAGTTTATGAACCTTCGGATTATCCAGGGCCTACAATCGAACATTGTCTAGCTCTTCTAGCTTCATAAGCATGGACTTGGTAACTTCTTCATGGGTTAGCTTGTGCTGATATGCTACCCTCAGATGAAATGCTAACATCAATAGGTAATATAGCATCATGACCATATGTCAGTGTGAAAGGTGTCATCCTGTATTGGTCCTTTGTGAAGTCTTGTGAGCTCATAATACTTTGGACAACGTTGTATGCCAAGATTGCGGATTATCCTCTATCATTTGTTTAATACTATTCTTTAGGATCTTATTAGTAGACTCGGTCTGTCCATCAGCTTAAACATAATAGGGTGTAGAATACACAAACTTGAACTTGTATGTTGCTGTAAAAGCTTGGATTTTTCCTCATGAGAAAGTTGCTCCCCTGGTTACTATAATCGTCCTAAGAATGTCGAAGTGGGGAATGGCATGTTCCAACGTCTTATAAATGAGCAACGTTCCAACGGTGATGGTTGCACTTTAATGGTGCGGTTTCACGTTGCTTTAATGAAAAAGTTGTTCTATTATTAAAAGTTGGCCCACCAATGCACGGTCATGATTGTTAGTTGAATTCAACCAAACACTAGACTATGCCTTTATTTAGACTGAAGGTCTTTATTTAGATTTTGTGTAGCGTGTATCAAGCTATCCTCACAGCCACAAGTTGTGATCAATGATTAGGAGATTTGTGAAATAGTAGAAGTTAGCCTTTTATAATGATATTTTTTAATTACCTTATGACTTTGAAACTTCTCTTTCACTAATAATTATTTTTAACATTTTTTAAAAAGAATGTAGGTGAATAGATAAATATAAGAAAGATATATAATATTGATTTTTATTAATATTTGAATATATGACCCATTACAATTACCATAGTATCAAAATAACATATATAAATAAACAAACGGGAGATAAGTACCTAATTTATCTGTAAGAATAGATGATTGAGGCGAATAGTTAGCAGGATATGACTAGAGGTACGTGATCGCTTAAATAAAAACTCAGTTGATCAGGATTCATTAATTTAGGATCGTACATTTAATTTAATTTTATAGTACTATAGCAGTGGACGTTAGACAATAGTGATTTATGCTAAGACCGGGCTAGTCTATGCTATGCCCAGATAAAAGTAAAGATAGGTGTACAAGGTGTAAAAAATAGATGAAGAGCCTAGGATATGGACGGTTCTGTTTATCCGACCGTCTCTGTGTTTTTGGTATGAAATTTTGAGTTGTGCCCAGACCAGAATAGTGTCCTTAAGGTGGGTCGTATGGAATATTCGACTATCTTTTGTTTTGGACCCATCTGGTAAAAAATCTTACAAGTGGACCTGAGCGAAGGATGGGCAGGAGAACAGATTACATGCAGGCAAGGTACCATAACTTATGGTACTATACAACAGCAAATTAGGTGGGACCCGGGACTAAGATGGTACAGCCCTTACTGTGGGGCCCACCTTGATGTATTTATTTTGTATCCATGCTGTCCAACTGTTTTTCAAGTTTATTTTAGGCTTTATCTCAAAAATGTAGTGGATCCAATTATCAGGTGGACTATACCATCGAAAATGGTGGTGATTGACTGTTAATGGGCCACAAAAGTTTTGGAAAAAAATCGATATTTGTTTTTGACCTTCATCCAGGCTTATGTGAGATTGGATGGCAAATAAACACTATGGAAACATTAAGGTGCACCCTAAGAAGTTTTTAATGGTAGCATGTTCAATCAACACTTTTTTCTATGATATTATCCACCTGATTATTTGATCTACTTCATTTTTGGGATGATGCCCTAAAATAATATGAAAAATTGAATGGACGGTGTTGATGCATAATACATACATCAAGGTGTGCCCCACAATAAGGGTCGTGCTACCTTGGGTTAGTCCAAGCTCTCACAAATCCTGCTACTCACCATATCATCTTTCTGGCCAAAGTGGATTACGTGAGACCCTGGCCTCACCCAAGACTATGCGACCCTTATTACGTTGATCCATGTATATGTATTCATGTAGTTCATACATTTTTTCTATATCATAGGACGAGTTAACTTGATAGACTCGACTCATTCAGCTCGTTCAGACCCAACTTAACCCAAACCAAGTGGGTGGGTCGATCCTAGCCGAATAGACTTCACAGACTTCGCCCAATCCAGACTCACACCAAGTTGAGTCAAGGTCACCCGGTGACTTGACTTGACTCGAAATTCGATTCGGTAATGACTCAACTTAATTTGAAACATAACTCGATTTGGGTTCGGATAGTGTGTGTATAAACTTAAATCTAATCTAATGTACCTGCCGCACCCACTCTGACCTCTCTCATTACCTCCTCCTCTCTCGAGCCTAACAACATCCCTCCTCTCTCCCTCCTCCACTCCCTCCCTCATCTCCCGCACTCGACGGTTCCAACTTGAAAGCCACTAGCTCGGCCGCTCATCTCGACTGAGTAGCTCATCTGCACGGACATCACCCACCCGACTCACCCACTTTCCGTTGATTCTTGACAACCATCCAACTATCCAAATCAACTAATCAAGATAATTTTATATTAGAAATAATTTTATTTCACGCATTTTATTTATTCTTATGAAATACATCACACTAGGGTATCTTGATTTGGGGTGAAATTTGGCTCAGGTAGGGTTGAATAGACAAATTGAAATGAGTCGGGTGCTTATATTTGATTTGGGTTGGATCGGGTCCGTCCGAGTTAGCTGTAGTGCATTCGGGTTGACTTGGGTGTAACCAGATTGACTCGGGCTGAGCCATTTCTAAACCCTAAACCCTAAACCTTTTAGAAAAAAGTCAATTCGATCCGACTCAGTGCTGACTCGACCCGAACTCAAATTGGGGCAAGCATGCTGAACTTCATATCGAGTCAGGTTAGGTCTACTTTAAAACCAGGTCAAGTCGATTCAACCCTAACTCAGTCTGACTCAACTCAATGCTTAGCTCTAGATCCAATTATCACATGGACCATGCCATAAAGAAACAGTGGTGAATGACTATTAATGGGCCGCAAAAGTTTTGGATGATGCTGATATTATTTTTTCCCTTCATCTAGGCTTATGTGATCTCATCAACCAATTAGATGGTAAATAAACACTACGGAAACATTAGGGTGTTTTTAATGATAGAATAGTCAATATTCACCACTGTTTCTTATGATATGGTCCTCCTGATAATTGGATCTACTTCATATTTGGGATAATTCCCTAAAATGATTTGGAAAAATGGATGGGCACTGTGTATACATAATACACACATCATGGTGGGCCCCACGATAATGGCTGCACCATCTTGGTTGAGGCGAGGGTCTCACATAATCCGCTATTCTTTCTGGCCAACATGCCACTTGTGATGTCAGTACCATGAAAATGATAGGCCACCCGAGACAGAACCCCCAGCTCCTGCATGTAAAAGCTCTGCGGGCCCACGCGCATAGTACTGCCCGTGATAATTGCTAGCTCATGTAAGGACATAGCCTCAAAATGAGTCTGATCCATGACTTAATTGAGATACACAACTGGAAAGAGTGCAGATGGAAACACCCAATATTGATATCTTTTTAAGGCCCTCCATGATGTTCATATGCCATTCAAATCATTCGTAAGGTTATTTTCACTTTCAATTTTAGTAGGGATTAGGTTCCTGTCAATTCTGTGGGACCCGAATTCAGATCCTCTTCTTGCCACAAACAGGTATTTCTTATTGTCTAGCATCATGATGGATACATATTATAGTTGACATTGTCAGTACTGACGCATTAAATGCAGTATATATTGATGTGGCCCAATCACACTTCAATAAACAAGTTTTTTCTATTTGTGGCTAGCATGAGATCCGAATTCACTTAACACACAAGTCAAACGATGGGGATGGTGAGATGCACAGTTGTCTGTGATTCCAGACTGATGTGATCTAAAATAGTTGAGCTGCAAAAGCCAACCTTGATTAATATTTAAAGCGTGAGCCAACCAACACCCAGAACCATAGTTCAACTGACAGACTGAGTGGAGATACCCCATTTCAACACTTGAGGGCTTGGTATCGATCCCTAGCGGGGGTGGCTAACATGGAGTGTGTGTACTGACATGGGTGTGTACTAACAAGCTAACCCAAAAAAAAAAAAGAGGGAGCCAACCACAAGTGAAGCAAAGCCCCATGCATTAGCCAACCTTGATTGATAATTATTGAGTTGTGTAAGGCGACTAGTGATTGAGAATTTAAGAACACACCCACCTTGACTGATGAAATAATTGATAGATTGAAAGTGCCTGAAAACACAAATATTAACTTCTTCCAAAACTTTTGTGACCCACAAAGGTTTTAATGGTGGTTTTTCAATCCCCACTATTTCATGTGATGTGTTCTACTTGATTTTTTTTTTATCGGTCTAATTTTTGTACTCATGTCCTAGCATGAGCACATGAAATTGTGCTCCACTTGAATTTTTTTAGATGTCTCATTTTTGTACTTATGTCCTAGCATGAACAGGCGAAGCTGATAAAAATAGTAGATGTGGATTTCGTAGTGGCCCAGTATAGCTTCCTCTCATAATGAACCTCGGCATCGGCAATTTGCATCCGTGGGCCACGCAGTTAGAATCAATGGAAAGCTAATGGTCTTACTTAGCACACATGGATGGAATCCAACGAGTGGAACATCCTAATTGTCAAGAAGGTTGATTTTCAAGTTGAATCCTATAATTTTCATGGCATTGATGTCCTACAGGTGCCATGTTGGGAAATGATAAATCAATTTCAAGATACAATGAACTCATAGATTTGAAATTTAATATGAAGATTTGCATCTTTAAATGTTGAATGGCTTTTCAAGAGTAGATAATTGTTATGATTTCACAAAATGGTTTTAAAATGACAATTGCAAAAGGGTGTCGGTGAGCCTTTGCAAAAGGGTGTCGATGAGCCTACAAGGCTTACCCAAAGCTTGATTTAAAAATAATTGTATACCCTGGACTATAATAGCTAAGATACATATATATATATATATATATATATATATATATATATATATATATATATATATATATATATATATATATATATATATATATATATATATATATATATATATATATATATATAATATTTGAAGGGATGTTGAGTTCTTGAAGAGGCACCAATATGTCTTTTTAAAAATAAATTGTAATGCCCTAAACTTCAAGGGTCGAGCAAGGCTTGACTCTCGAGATTTCGGACATTACTTATGCCTTACGGAAGCCAATTTTTCGATTATTTTCACATTGGGCATTTGAGCATGCATATAAAATTATACTAAGCAATGTATCATACTCCGGAATGAACACAATTAAAGCAAAAAATTTAATCGAAATGCATGTGGTTTAATTCTCCAGAGTATGGGTCCAACTAGGTCCAATATACAATTCTAAAATCAAGAAAAATGTGGAAAAGTGACATTTACCTAAACCCGATCGCTCAACTCTCCATATTAAGAAGTGTGCAGCCTACATTGGCCCATTAGAAAGCTGAAAGTAAGAGAACTCTTCCTCATCCATGCCTGCCTAGTCTAATGCATCGGCCTCGGTGGTTCCTACATCTATAACAACATCTGTTTGATGTTTTAAAATACCGACCAAGAGTGGGAGTGAGCGATCAACTCAGTGGTTTCATAAAGCATGGGTTACACATGTTATTAAGTCTATCAGCATAGGAATGATAAAATAATGTAAAACAATCAGTTCCTAATTATTCTTATTAATGCAAATAATGGCGTTTATGAAATGATGCATGTCATAACCATTCAACACTCCTTCAACACGCGACTCCGACCACCTAGTTCGTAAATGACAACACTTCCTTATCACGTGACTTCAACACCTGTTTCGCCACATTTTATATTTATGCGATGCGATGAATGGTTATGTTAACAAAGTGATTAATTATGCCTATTCATTCAGCAGTTTGGAGAAACTAGGATACTTTCCTTTTAGCCATTAGTCTTAACTGAATTACTAGACATGTGACAACCACAATGGTCCTATGCCTATAATTCTTGATCCATCTGGGTTCGTCACTCTCAGTTGAATACATATGAAAAGTAAGTTGTAAAAGTAATGCTTGCGATCACTACTGGGAGGTTCGTCACCCCAGCATAGGCCGACATCAAGGACACGGTGTCCTATACCACCATGCTTGACTCATGAGTCTTGAGGATCGCGATGGTAATGGTTAATAGTAGACCTTTGCAATTGGTAAGGAGGGTGTCCCAAATTCAAACAGTTATAATCATACATGGTGAACATATATAGGGTTAGCCGGTTCTTTGGACAATTTCGGTTGATACGGGCGAATACTGGCGTAACCGACATGGAGTATATAAGCACCTCGCGTGGCCCAGCCACTGTCGATCGTCCATGTTCAACCCGGATCAATCAAACGTATCCAGGGTAGCCAACCTAATTTGGTCAACACATATCCAAAAATTTGCCGACTAACCAGACTACTCTTGTAGTCCTACTTCTTAATCTAAGCAAGTCAACGAGCATTAAAGATGATTGGATTCACATTCAATCATTAAAATCAATAATCTACTCATTCAGGCATTTCATCGAATACGTAGGTGTCGCTATACTACAAATTCCAATCGATTGAACATAAATTGAAATATATGTATGTTATCGTCCACATATTACATCAACAATCATAAATCATTAATTGGTGTAATAGCATTGATAAATCACAACTTAAACACCTATGGTCCGTACCTTTGCAATGATTTGCCCGATTCAAACACTTTTAATATTAGGAATTTAAGAAAAATGATTCATATACCAATTTAGAAGCAATTAGGTAAGATTCATACAATTTAATCTAAAAAAGCCTAGGTCTGGAAGTAAGATTTATTTCTTACCTCCCAATCGCGAGTGGGGTAGATTCGGCAGAGAAAAATGATCAAGGCTAAGGTTTTGATTCGAGAAAACTAATGAAGGGAAGCACCAAAACTTCTCCACTCCTACTCTCACTTTTCTTCTCATCTTCTTTCTCTTTTTCTCTCTCCTTTGGCAAAGGTAAATTTGTATGGGGAGATGGGGTGCTCAAATGAAGGCTTTATATAATACCGAAATTGGTGAAAATGGCCCTAAGGCCTACGTTTTCATTATAATATCCCTATGAGAGAGTGTTTCTAATTTCTAAGGCTCATTATGGGGTGTATATACTAATATACATCGTAAGATAGTTAACCCTAATGATGATCTACATATGGATATGATCGGCTCACCATTTGGATGCACCAATCAAGGGGTATGATCAAAAGTGTTGTAACACCCTGAAAATCGGGGGTCGTGTATAAACTCAACTCGCGAGTTCCAGACCGTCACTTATGCAACAAAAATGATTATGATTCAATGTTGTCTAAGTTAAAGCATTCACATGAGTAAAAGTATACCAAAACTGCAATTCATACTCCAGATTCAGTGATAAAAGCAAGCGGAAGACTAAAAGATATATATATCACTATATGGAAAACAAAATAGATCTCAACTGTTTTCAAAGTATGAATACATTTCTGAGTCTCATATACATGTAAATAAAAAAAATCAAATGTCAAAATAGTCCCACTGAGTAGTCCCGTCAATCCAGGCCACCTAAGCAAAGCCGTCGTGGTACTGCATATATGAGAACTCGTCCTGGTCCTCATCATAGTCCAGCTCTGCTTCCTGAATCGCTGCCTCACCTGCATCTAAGACAGGGTCTGGTGGGTATTGCAAACACCATCCCGTAACGTGGGAGTCAATAGCTAACTCAGTAGAATAATAGAGCAATCATGTGATAATAGTAAAGCAGTAAATTAAAAAATCCTAATACTGTTGTTAATGCAATATGACATGACATGATGGATGCCCTCACCGATGATCTCCCTCATACGGCACCATCTTACGCCTGCGGCATGCTTTCATCCCACAGTGCTCCACATCTTCCAGGCACATGCAATGTGATGGTGATATGATTACCGAGTTATTATTAGTCCATTCAAACAGCAGGATTGAAAAACTAAGGTACTTCCCTTATATCAATCCCAACACAGATCCTGTCTAGGGTCGTCACTCCTAGTAATCTCATATAATGTATATTTTTATAGGTCGCTACAAGGGCTGCCAGGGCTGTTGCTCACACTCGTTGCACCGCTTCCCCATCAACTTATCAATACAGGCCTACTGTACTCTCACTGCTACGGAAGGGTTGTCGCCTCCCGTAGACTCAGAATACGCTCGCGGTCACTATAAAGGACTCGTCGCCTGATCAGTGTAGGCCGACAGCAAGAATATAGTGTCTCATACCACCATAATCTGCTCACGAGTCATAGGTGCTCACTGGTCACTACGGGGAGGTTTGTGGCCCCAGCGTAGGTCGACAGCTCGACCACGGTGTCCCATACCACCATGCCCGGCTCATGAGTCTTTGTGGATCAAGGTACCATAGTTAACAGGGTTTACAACGGTAAGTTCAGTACCCTAGGTTCAAGCAGTTATGACTCATACAGGGTGAACATATAATGGCCAGTCAGGTTACTTGACGGGCTCGACTAGCACGAGCGCATCTCAAGTCGAACGACATGAAGTGCGTAAAACACCTCGTGTGGCCTAACCACTGCCACCAACTCCAAAACACGGCTCGCGTTCATCGACGCGTCGTTCGTGGCAAAGATAAGTCAACCACGAATTTACTCAGTTGCCAACTGCCTGGACTAGGTATAGTCCCAAACAATTATGAATCCACATCAGCAATCATGCAAGAGTATTGGAAATGAAATACAACAATGTGAGCATGTTAACACATGTTATAACATACAACTTAAGTGAATCATCTAACACATGCCTTTCCTACATATAATGAAATTATGCATATAGCCAACATGTAGGAAATCATTTACATCAGCATATCATTTGAGAATTCAATCTCAAACTAATTCATAATACCATTTAATTCAATACATACTAATACAAACATTTATACAAACACTTAAACTACACACTTAAGTCTACATATAGTATGTCGACTCAAAGTGCACATTTAGGCGAATCTCTTCGCCAAACTAATTATGCACGCATTCCTAGTATCCTAATGCAACAAGAAGCCATGTCAATCACATCAGCAAAATATGGATGAAAACAGTATTTCCTACAAATGACTAAAATGCCCTAAATCTCATATTTTTCGTCTGCTTACGAAACAAGAAACGGACAGCATGTTGTACATGTCAAACGGCGTTGCCATCGATAATTTACTATTAAACGACATTGAAAGCGTTGGAAACAGTCAATCAAAGCGTCTAAAATCTGCACCTTTTCTCCTATAAGGGTATTGATTCGAACGGAGCGTATACGCTTCGTCTACGGCGAATAGGCAACCTAATACACAAGATCCATAAGCTACTTCACTATGAAAATGAAGGAACCTCAAATCAGCAAGTATTTAGGGTATTTGCTTACCTAGAATCGCGGCGAAATCGCCGAAAAATTGATTGAGGCGCGTTGCTTAAGCACGTGCAACAGGTAGCACAAGCAGCAGGAAATTCTCTCCCACCTTCTCTCACAAACTCTCACTTTCTCTCTCACTCTTGTTAGGGTTTCTAACAAATTCGGATGGGTGAGAGGAGTGAGGGTTTAAGCCCCTTTTATAACCTAAAACTTGCCCAAAACAGGCTTGGGAACAATGTTTATTTGATACCTAAGCAAATCGGGGCTGTTTCGGTCCAAAAAGATATTTCTGGTGGTCCCCTGGCCGAACGCGATCGGACTTAAGTTCATGCACGTCGGATGTCGCTCACATCCCATTTTCAGACCAGTAGTGTTCGTAGATCACACGTGGCAGTCCAGTTTCAGTTCAGCGGTCACCGTACGTAGATCAGGTCTGCAAGTCTCATGATATGAAATAGAAATTTTTCCTGATCCAATGGTGTAATTTGGCTAAATTCTGACGGTCAGAACGCTTAATACTGACGCGTCAAGTCGTGTACCAGATTTGAATTTTAAATTCCAAATCTAACCCTATTCTCACTCTCTTCAGTCTAGGCTCAATGAAATAGCCTGCGAATGTCGGTTGGACTTGATTTTCGAAATGATTGTCAAGTCCAGGTAGGCGGTTATAACGGTTTAAGATTGTAGGTATCGGACTTTCGACGCGCGGTCTAGATCCAATACAAAGTTTCAAAGAAGTCAAGAGAACAAACCGGTTTAGAGTTTGATCCGAGGTTTTAGAGTATTATAGCGTCATTGGTTCTACTCGCTTTAGGTCATGTAGAACGTATCTAAAGTGATCAGGGACTATTTCTTAGCTACTCTAGCGTTGCGCTAGCTAACTTACACTTATTTTCTAAAGGAATTAATCCTACGCAATTTCTGGTCGAGTTGGTACTCGAGTCCAAGTACGAATTTTTTCAGGACGTTACAAGTGTGTTCGACGGTCACCGATGGTCGATTAGGGCTGCGGATATATGGATATGTGTGGAAAAATATCTTTAGTCGGTACCCCGACTTTGACAATGAATCGACGGTTCGAAAGCTACAACTTTATGAAAGAACAAAGTGGCTAGTTTCACTTAAGTTCTGGATTTTCATTTAAGGTATTCGGACAACTCAAGCACTCGCCTTGTGAGTCTAAGTTGAGCGATTCGAGAAGCGATCTCGACTCGATGTCTCGTGATGGGCGTCAAGCCCACTAAGACAAACATATTTCTATAACGGGTTTAGTGGTCCATTAACGAGCGGTTTATAGCTCATTTAGATAATCAAAGTATTTATGGAATGAATTAGGTAATGAGATATGTTGCGTGAAATGATTAGATTCTAAATTAGCAAAGTTCATAGTGTGGTCTATTCGCCACTAGCGAAAATGACGATTCAACTATAGTAACTCTAAACCGTTGGTTCTTAGTATTCACTCCCCAAGTGCAGGGTTGTGATGTAGTAATAACTCGGTAAGACCGAGGTCAAATCCCAAGGGACTGATATCTGTACGTTATCTGAAACTAAGTAGAATTAGAACTAGGCTAAGATGAAATCTAAACCGAATGTAATTTGAGGAATAATAGTGAAAGTATTAATCTAAAATTTATAGAAATCAAAGAAAATGAAACTAGGGATTCAGAGGATCCACTTGAAGAGATCAGGGAGATCTTACACTTGCTTCACGAATCATGGAAGTTAAACTGAACTGCCGTTGATATAGTTTTAAAGAGATGAAAGGTATATGAATTAGAATGGATTCCATTACCAAACCATGCCCAGAAGACAAAGCAAATAACAGAATTAAACTAATTACCAACCCATCAACATGCTCTGAAGGTTAGGAAGGGTACTGTCATCCGACCATGCCCGGGAGACTATAGTGAACAACAAGGCTTCCTGACATCATAAATATCATAAGGAAAAGGAAATAGCAAAACCATCTCAGACCCATTGTAATTTTAGTCACAACAGACCATTAAAGACTAAAAATATTTTCTTAATTTAAACTAAATTCAACATTAGTCAGTCTAGACAAAAGGCACAAGCAAGGTCTCTCCCATCACGCTACAAGCTTCACCTCTTAGCCCTAGCTAAGAGGTTTAGCCCAACATGATTAGGCTAATCTCAAAAAGAATAAAATAAAAATAGGAAATAAAAATAAAAGAGAGAAAATAAGGCTGTTAACAGCGGCTCCACGTCCACACTCAAAGATTCAATGCCTTCTCTCTTTACGTCTCTCCCTTTTAAAGTTGCTGGAGGTCGGCTGTGAAGAGGGAGTCGATTTTGAGAACCGACTTTGCTGGAGACTTTACGCAGCCAGAAGACAGTTCCCAACTGGAAGCTTGAACGGCTTGCATGCGAACTCAACCTGCGTAAATAAGCTTACGCTGATTCTTGGTGGGGCTCATGATCGGCGTCTTCGTAGAAATCCACTCCATCCATTACCTTCGTGACAAAATTTCTGGTGGAGATAGATGGCTTTGGAGTGCTTTTGACATGGCCCAACTACTGGATCATGTGGCTGTCTAACCTGCTTTTGAACGGTTAGGAGTCAATCCTTACTGTCTTTTTAAATTCTTTCACCTAGGTATTGGTTATTTAGGCTGTATACTTCTGATGGAGGGTCTAGATTAGACCTATGGGCCCTAATGGTGGCCCACAAGAGAGGACCGCAAGCTCTGTTGTGAAACAGAGCTTGCACGTCAAACACTGTGAAAGTCGGTGGGGTCCACTTAGCTTTCCTTTTGAAAATCCACACCGTCCAGTGGCTTCAGGACGAAAAACCGTCCGGGAAGGAGTGTTTTTGGAGGCATTTCGGTGCGGTACACTGTTGAGGATCAAATATTGTATATTGGACCCCGGTTATTTCCTGGATCTACGCATAAGATACTCTTTAATAGGCCGATTTAATCATGTTTATGCTGCAGGTTGAATTTAGGAGCTTGAGCTAAAAAAGGATATTAAAAGCTTGGATTTAACATTCTGATGATCACCAAGGCAAAGGACGGACGCCAAGGACTAAGATTGACAGATATACACGCCAGGGACACGAGAAATTCCAGCCGTTCATTTTCAAATGACTAAAATTGGTGTAGAATGCAAGATCACAAGGTTTCTACCATCAGATTGACACGAAACTTCATACATGGCCTGGGGACCATAAATAAACCGTACACGTTGAATTTCAGCCCCTGGAGCCTTGTGAAAGTGGCCCAATGTACATATCAGGCCATAAAATCATGATTTGGGGCCCACCCGAGATCTGCATATGCTTAATTTTTGGTCCCAACGCCTAAAAAAATATTACAAAGTGGATGGTCGGTATGGATTTCTCATAAAAATCACAGTGGACCCCACCTGAGTTGTGAGTGCACCGTGCACAAGTGCACGCGCTGTGCACTGAAAACCAAAGTCGGTTTGACCGACTTTGACCTGATCCGGTTTCTATTTACACAGCGTCCGCAAGGTGCGGACGCTGAACTGCGTTGTGGGCCCCACACATTCTCCTGATAGATGATCTGAACCATTCAATGTTCTCAGGAGGTGGGTATTACCCTCACCTAGGCGTCAGTTCTACTCCATGCAGGCAATTGAAAGATCCTATCCGTTAAACGTAGGTTGGACGGTGGAGTAGAAAAGCTCGTGGGCCGTGCTGAAATCATCCAGATCTCGGCCTATCTAAAAGGTTTTTCGTCATAAAATCAATGGATGGCATGGATCTTCCATGAAACATTTTCCTGGGGTCCGCCAAACATCATACAGCAAACGTGGAGCCTCTGTTTTCGCAACCCAGGACGCTGATCCATGTTGTGGGCCCCATACATTGTTCATATGGACAATCCAAACCGTCCAACAGATTCCAAAGGTCCTAGTGACCTTTTCCTAGGTGGAAGTATTTCAAGAAAGAGCGAGGATCTGATTTTGTCCGTGCAAATGAAGGATCGACGGTGCAACGAAATAATCCATGGGTCACTCCGAATTTGATTCAAAACCAGTCATTTCCACATAATTTTTTGAGCTGCAACGATTGGACGGATTGGATTTCTCATCAAATCATGATAATGGGCCCCGCCATCATCTCAATGCAAGAGTGGAAGCTCTGTTCGCGCGTCCGCAAAATCCGGCAGCTGTGGGCCCCACTGCATTCGTGATTGTAATCAGATCGATGATTTGATCCATCCAAAAGATGGAAAGGAGGGTTTCTACCCTTTCTATGCAGTCGAAGATCGCAAAATGGGTGATCAGTTGTCTTAGATTCAGCTCAAACGCAAGATGGTTCACGTTTAGTTACGCAGGAAGTGCGTAAATCTTCCGCAGCTGACTCTATCTCTGACTCTCTATCACAGCAGTATGCAGCCGACCGACCTTTGATAGTTATAAAAGAGAGAGAGAACGGGGGGAGCACGGGAGGTGGAGAGCTTGGGACGTGCAGCCAGTTGGAGATGTGGAGCAGAGAGAGAGAGAGAGAGAGAGAGAGAGAGAGAGAGGAGCTTTGGTTTTTCTTTTCCTTTTCTTTTTCTCTTTATTTATTTGGATTTAGCCTAATCATGTTATCAGGCTAAACCTCTTAGCTAGGGCTAAGAGGTGAAGCTTGTAGTGAGATGAGAGACTCCATACTTTTAATTTAATTTTAGTATATGAATTGATGTTGATTTTTAGTCTTGATGAAATATTTTTAGTCTTTAATGGTCTGTTGTGACTGAAATTACAATGGGTCTGCAATGCCTTTGTATATTTCTTTTCCTTTTATGTTTATGACGTCAGGAAGCCCTATTGTTCACCATTGTCTCCTGGGCACGGTCGGATGACGGGACCCTTCCTAACTTTCATAGCATGTGATTGGTTGGTAATTAGTTTAATTTTGTTGTTTGCCATAGTCTCTTGGGCATGGTTTGGTGATGGAATCCATTCTAATTCATATACCTTTCATCTCTTTGAAAACTAAATTAATGACAGTTCAGTAAATTTCATTATTCATGAAACAGGCATAAGATCTCCCAGATCTCTACAAGTGGATCCTTTGAATCCCTAGTTTCCCTTCCTCTGATTTTTCTTAAGTTTTATATTAATAGTTTACAATTATTCCTCAATTTATAATTCAATTCAGAATTCATCTTAGCCTAGTTCTAGTTCTAGTCAGTTTCAGATAATGTACAGGTTTCAGTCCCTTGGGATTCAACCTCGGTCTTACTGAGTTATTACTACATCACAACCCTGCACTTGGGGAGTGAACAAGTTTTTGGCGCCATTGCCAGGGACTGACAGCTACGAATTTCTGAAATTAATTAGTTTTGGGATTAGTTTAAGATTAGATTTTCTTGTTAGAACTTTCTAATTCTAGGTTTAGAAGCTTAGTTATTCCCCTTTTTAGAAACTTTTCCTAACTTTAGATATTTTCTATTTTTCTTTAGTTTTGGATTCTTCTTTCTATCTAATTTTTTAGAACTAACTCAATTTTTCTGTTTTGTAGGAAACTTCTAATTTAGTAAGTTCTTTCTAATTTCTACTTTCTTTGGAATTTCTTCTTTTCTTTAGAAATTAGTTTACTTTTAATTAGGAATTTTATAATTTTAGAAACTAACTTATTTTGTTTGTTCTGCAGGTTCTTAACTTAGGAACTCTGATCTAGTAACTTCTTTCCAAATCCTCTTTTTCTTTCTAAATTTTTATTTCATTTATCGTTTTTAGGTCTAAGTTTAGAATCGAAATTGAGGTTATGGCTGAAAATCAACCTCAAGCACTACCACAACCCAGGGTTGAGGAAGTACAAGCTGAAAATGAGGTACATCAAGTACTCCCGCCTCGTACTTTATGAGATTATTTACAACCGGCGGGGGTGAGTACGCCCTCATGTATGATTTTTTCTGAGAATACAGGACAGATGGACATCAAGCCAGGGGTTATCCAACTCCTTCCTAAGTTCCATGGGCTCGAGTCTGAAGAGTCGTATCTACATCTGAAAGAGTTCGACGAGATTATAACCACCTTATACTTTCCTAATGTATCTGAGGATACTATTAGGCCGAAACTCTTTCCATTTTTCTTGAAAGAGAAGGCCAAGATGTGGTTTCACTCATTGCATCCTAGATCCATTGGCACATGGAATGATATGCAGAGGGAATTTATGAAGAAATTTTTTCCACATAATAAAACAATTACCCTCAGAAAAGTAATCATGAACTTTGCTCAAAAGGAAGATGAAACATTCTTCCAATGTTGGGAAAGGTTCAAGGATTTGCTCAGTTCATACCCACAACATGGCTTTGAAACGTGGCGCATTACAAATTTTTCCTACGATGGACTGACATCTTCCATGCGCCAAATGGTCGAGACAATGTGTAATGGAGAATTCATTAATAAAAATGTTGACGAGGTATGGGATTATCTCGATAGTCTTGCTGAAAAAACACAATCATGGGACTATTACCCAAATCTGAACACTACGTCTAGGCCGACTCATTCAAAGGAAAAGGGCGGAATATATCTCCTGAAAGAGGATGGTGATCTTAACACTAAGGTGGCTAATCTCACCAGAAAATTTGAGGCCATGGAAGGAAGGAAGGAAAAGATTAATGAAAGTGTTTGTGGCATCTGTGATTGCAACATTCATACTATTGAAAATTGTCCTACAATACCTGCCTTTCAAGAAGTATTGAATGAACAATCCAATGCCGTAAATAACTATCAAAGACCTTTCAATGGACCACCCTCTAATACGTACAATCCTGGCTGAAAAAATCATCCTAATTTTAGTTGGAGGAATGGACCAACGACTACACCTCAAGGTTTCCTAAACCAAAATCCAACTCAAGAGAAACCTCAAGAGGATTTGATTCTAAAATATTTTCAAAAGCAAGAGCTTTTCAATCAGGGTATGATGCAAGCCTTTCAAGACCTTACAAAAGCAATACATGAACTTAAGGCTGAAAATACGATTGGAAACAAGGGGAGCTTCCCAGCTCAACCTCTTCCCAATTCTCAAACCGCAATATGAAGTTAGTGACCCAAGCTCTTTAAATCAAATGGGGCACGCTAAATCCATCACCACCCTTAGGAGTGAGAAGATTATTGATAAAACCCTTCCGGTTAGGCCTGAAAAGCCTCAAGAATCAGAAGAGGACAACAACGATGGATCTAGTGATTCCCCATAAAAACTTGAACTGGAACCTCTAGAGAAGCCAGTTGCTCCGTTTCTCCAATAGTTGGTTGAACCAAAATGTCTCTCTAACTCTCAAGATATTCTAGAGGTGCTGAAACAAGTGAAAGTCAACATTCCTCTACTTGACGTCGTAAAACAGATACCTTCATATGCGAAATTCTTAAAGGACTTATGTACGACCAAACGACGGCAAGGTGCTCAAAAGAAGATTTCCTTAACTGAGAAAGTGAGTACGGTCCTAAAACAAGATGTGCCGTAAAAATTCAAAGATCCCGGTTGCCCAACCATATCATGTGTAATCGAAAACTATCGAATTGATCATGCACTTCTTGACTTAGGAGCGAGCGTCAATCTGATTCCCTACTCGGTATACCAACAGTTAGGTTTAGGTGAATTAAAACCCACTCGGACCATTCTACAACTTGTTGACCGCTCTGTTCGTGTACCAAGAGGGATAATCGAGGATGTGTTGGTCCAGGTTGATAGATTTTACTACCCTGTAGATTTTATCATCTTGGACACCGAACCCATCATTGACACAAGCACTCCGATTCCCGTCATTCTTGGTCGCTCATTCCTGTCCACTTCAAATACAATTATCAATTGCAGGAATGGTGTCATGACTATGTCTTTTAAAAATTTGACATTGGAATCGAATATCTTTTTTAATAACGGCAGCAACTTAGAGGATGATGACGATTTTCACGATATTAACATGATTGATTCTTTTGTTGAAGATATAACACCTCTCACCTTATCCTCTAATCCTCTAGAGACGTGCCTGGCCCACTCCCATGATATTGATGATGATATAATTAGGAAAACGTGTGTCATGCTTAATACTGCACCGGTACTTGAAGTTAACTGGAGGAGGCCATAAATTGAAGAATTGCCCCAATTTGATGTAGTGCCTCTACCGTCTAACCTCAAGCCACCGAAGCTTGACCTAAAACCTTTACCCTCTGATTTAAAATATGCCTATTTAGGTCAAGATGAGACATACCCGGTGGTGATCTCTACCCACCTAGAGAAAGAATAAGAGAGTATGCTCATATTTACTCTCATTGAGCATAAGGGAGCTCTAGGATGGACAATAGCGGACCTCAAAGGAATTAACCCATCGATTTGTACTCCCCGCATATATCTTGAGGATAATGCAAAGGCTGTTCGACAATCATAATATAGACTAAATTCAAACATGAAGGAAGTGGTTAAGGCCGAGGTTCTCAAACTATTGGATGTGGGCATCATATACCCTATATTCGATAGTCAATGGGTGAGTCTAACTCAGGTAGTTTCTAAGAAGTTCGGGATCACTATCATAGCCATGCCAATAATGAACTCGTGCCGACCAGAGTTACTACTGGTTGGAGAATGTGCATTGACTACAGAAAGCTGAATACCGTCACAAGGAAAGACCACTTTCCTTTGCCCTTCATTGATCAAATCTTGAAAAGGCTAGCAGGTCATTCCTATTACTGTTTCCTTGACGGGTATTCGGGTTATAATCAAATTAAAATCGCCCCTGAGGACTAGGAAAAGACCACATTTACATGTCCCTATGGCACCTTTACTTACAGAAGGATGTCATTCGGGTTACGTAATGCCCCTGCCACCTTTCAGCGATGCATAATGAGTATCTTTTCTGATATGGTCGAAAAATATTTAGAGGTCTTCATGGATGATTTCTCTGTTTTCGGTTCATCTTTCAGCGAGTGCTTAGAGAGTCTTAAATGTGTGCTGAAAAGATGTGAAGAAAAGAATCTGGTACTTAATTGAAATAAGTGTCATTTCATGGTTCAGAAGGGAATTGTCCTTGGACACATCATCTTGTCCAAAGGAATCGAGATAGATAAGGCAAAAATTGATCTTATCTCTAACCTACATTCACCTAAGAACATTAGAGACGTGCGATCCTTTTTAGGACACACAGGATTTTACAGACGATTCATAAAGGACTTCAGTCTCCTCTCTCGTCCTTTATGTAATCTTCTTCAAAAGGATGCACCGTACGAGTGGACTGATCAATGCCAAGAAGCTTTCACTAAGCTTAAGGGCATGTTAACCACTGCACCGATCATGCAGCCACTCGACTGGAGTATTCCTTTTACACTTATGTGCGACGCCTCTGATTATGCTCTTGGAGCGGTTTTAGGCCAGAGAAAAGATAAGCGGCCTTATGTCATTCACTACGCAAGTAGGACTCTAAATCCTGCCCAAGTGAACTATTCGACTACGGAAAAGGAACTCTTAGTCGTAGTGTTCGCTTTGGACAAATTTAGGTCCTACCTGATCGGATCCAAGATCATCATCTACACAGACCATGTGGCACTTAAGTATCTTCTCTCTAAGAATGATTCTAAGCCCCGCCTGATACGATGGATCCTTCTCCTCAAAGAATTCGATTTAGAAATTAAAGATAAAAAGGGAGTAGAGAACGTGGTGGCCGATCACCTTTCTCACCTTAATACTTCTGATTCCCTTGAGGCGACTCATATCAATTACATGTTCCTTGATGAACAACTGTTCAGAGTCTCCCATTCACCTTGGTTCGCTGATATTGCTAATTATCTTGCTACAAGTTACATACCGACACACTAAACGTCACAAGATAAGAAGAAATTCTTTACCAAGGTGCGTAACTTCTTCTAGGACGATCCATATTTATTTAAAATTATCCAGACCAAATCGTAAGGAAATGTGTGCCAGACGATGAGCATCAGAGTGTCATCTCCTTCTGTCATTCACAGGCCTGTGGTGGTCACTTTTCTGCTAAAAAGACCACGACCAAGATTCTGCAGTGTGGCTTCTATTGGCCCACTATGTTCAGGGACACTCATGAGTTTTGCAAGGCTTGTGAGCGTTGTCAAAAATTGGAAGCAATGTCCCATCGAAATATGATGCCCTTGAATCTCATCCTTATCATAGAAGCATTTGATTGCTGGGGCATTGATTTCATAGGAGCTTTCCCCAATCCTTTGGAAATGTATATATATTTTTCACCATAGATTATGTCACTAAATGGGTTGAAGCAATTCCATGCCACAACAACGACCATCGCACGGTCATTAAATTCTTAAAAGAAAACATCCTGTCGCGGTTCGAAACGCCTCGAGCCATCATTAGTGACGGGGGCTCACACTTCTACAATATACCATTTGAGAGCTTAATAAAGAAATACGGTATCTCTCATAAGGTAAGCACCCCATACCATCCACAGACAAGTGGGCAAGCTGAGATTTTCAATAGAGAGATCAAACATATCCTGGAGAAAACGGTTAACCCTAACTGTAAGGATTGGTTAATCCGATTGACCGATGCCTTATGGGCATACCGTATTGCTTTTAAAACCCCTATTGGAACATCTCCCTTTAGACTTGTCTATGGGAAGGCTTGTCACTTGCCTATGGAATTGGAACATAAAGCATATTGGGCGATCAAAAATCTGAATTTCAATTTGGACAACGCTGGCTCATTACGCAAACTTCAATTAAATGAACTTGAAGAAATTCGAAATGATGCGTACGAGAACTCGAGAATTTACAAGGACAAGATGAAGGCGTTTCATGATTAACATATTCTACGAAAATCATTCACGCTAGGTCAGAAAGTCTTTTTGTACGATTCTCGATTACATTTTTTTCCGGGTAAGCTTCGATCTCGTTGGACCGGTCCTTACATTGTTGTTACTGCTTATCCTCATAGGGCCGTCGAGATAAGAGATTTCGACAATGGCAAGGAGTTTAAAGTCAATGGACATCGATTAAAGCCATTTGTCGAGACATTTGATTCAGAGGACATGTCCATGCCTCTGATTGCTCCTGTTTACCAGGATTGATCTCCTAGTCTGATGGAGGTATAGGTAGGTTTTTCGCTTTCATAGGACTAAGGTAGTTGCTTTATTTGTCTAGCTGAAGACAGTAAATTTAGCGCTCCTAGGAGGCAACCTAGCTTTTCATTTTATTTTTCTAGTTAGTTCGTTCAATGTTTGTGGGTAACATTACTGTAAACCCTTACGAGACTACAACTCATCCGCTAGGGGTAACCTAAGGGTTTAAAGGTTTGTTGCATACGCTAAATGCAATCGAGAGCACCTGCAAAAGTGGTATAGGTAGAATTTTATTTTTGTTATTTTTTATTGGTTTCACTCTCGTGCTAACCTGCTCTCTCCCAGCGAATGCTTGGAAAATCTCTCTCGATTAGTTATCCAGGTACTATCCTCCCATCACTTCTCATTTACTTTCGTTGTCTCATGTGTATTGCATGCTCATTTCTTTTACATTGAGGACAATGTAGATTTTAGGTTGGGGGTGGGGGATTTGGTTACCTAATCAGTGTTTTCTTGGTCTTGAGCAAAAATTTGTAAAAATTTTTAATTTTTTTTTAGAACGTCTTGTGAATTCAAAGTGATTTTGACGGACATCCTTGATTTAGAATCATAAGTTACGTAATATTAGTAATTTATGACTCTTGGATTCAGCATCTGTGAGATTTCACAGTTAAGATTGAAGTGTTAATCTAGAATTAGAAGTTATAAACATTGATTGAGTCATGATTTCACATGGCACATCTCGTTTCCACATTAAGATTTCAGTTTGATATTGAATGATTGACTTGGTAATCACTATGCATGAAAGGAACCAGCCTGAAAAATTTGCTCGTCATGATTTATGAAAAAAAAAAAAAAAAGATACCTTTGGAAAGGGTTGGGCAAATGGCCTTCACTGTAGGTTTGCTCCCTACAGGTGAAGGTTTGATTCCCCAGGGTTAACATTCAAAAATCATTAGGTGACTGGTCTTTACCATAGGTTTGCTCCCTATAGGTAAGGATTCGATTTCCCTCCTTGGCATTACTTTTAAGAGAAAAATCAAAAGTTGGAATTTCTGAGGCAGGTTTGGTTCGGGTTTTGGTTATCATGAATTCTCTTGTTGGTTACCAATGACATCTTAAAATAATGAATTGAATTTTAATGGTGGTAAGTTGAGATTACACTACACACCCATAGAACTCAATGTTTAGCATTTTTCTGATTGATGGATTAATACCTTGCACTTGATTATGAGTTTACCATGTACCTGAGTCCAGTAGAAATAATTTTCAACATTCATGAATCTTAGATTTCTCGTATCTAATTTATTTTTCAAAATATCACTTGGTTCCATAGAAAATTCTTTTATAATTCTCAACTTATTTCTCGCATATTTTGCTCGGGACTAGCAAAATGCTGGTTGGGGGTTGTGTTGAGGGTCAAATATTGTACATTGGACCCCGGTTATTTCCTGGATCTACGAATAAGATAATCTTTAATAGGCCGATTTAATCATGTTTATGCTGCAGGTTGAATTTAGGAGCTTGAGCTAAAAAAGGATGTTAAAAGCTTGGATTTAACATTCTGATGATCACCAAGGCAAAGAACGGACGCCAAGGACTAAGATTGACAGATATACACGCCAAGGACCCGAAAAATTCTAGTCGTTCATTTTCAAATGACCGAAATTGGTGTAGAATGCAAGATCACAAGGTTTCCACCATCAGATTGACACGAAACTTCATACATGGCCTGGGGACCATAAATAAACCGTACACGTTGAATTTCAGCCCCTGGAGCCTTGTGAAAGTGGCCCAATGTACATATCAGCCCATAAAATCATGATTTGGGGCCCACCCGAGATCTGCATATGCTTAATTTTTGATCCCAACGCCTAAAAAAATATTACAAAGTGGATGGTCGGTATGGATTTCTCATAAAAATCACAGTGGACCCCACCTGAGTTGTGAGTGTACCGTGCACAAGTGCACGCGCCGTGCATTGCAAACCAAAGTCGGTTTGACCGACTTTGACCCGATCCGGTTTCTATTTACACAGCGTCCGCAAGGTGCGGACGCTAAGCTGCGTTGTGGGCCCCACACATTCTCCTGATAGATGATCTGAACCATTCAATGTTCTTAGGAGGTGGGTATTACCCTCACCTAGGCGTCAGTTCTACTCCATGCAGGCGAATGAAAGATCCTATCCGTTAAACATAGGTTGAACGGTAGAGTAGAAAAGTTCGTGGGCCGTGCTGAAATCATCCAGATCTCGGCCTATCTAAAGGGTTTTTCGTCATAAAATCAATGGACGGCATGGATCTTCCATGAAACATTTTCCTGGGGTCCGCCAAACATCATACAGCGTACGTGGAGCCTCTCTTTTCACAACACAGGACGCTGATCCATGTTGTGGGCCCCATACATTGTTCATATGGACAATCCAAACCGTCCAACAGATTCCAAAGGTCCCAATGACCTTTTCCTAGGTGGAAGTATTTCAAGAAAGAGCGAGGATCTGATTTTGTCCGTGCAAATGAAGGATCGACGATGCAACGAAATAATCCATGGGCCACTCCGAATTTGATTCAAAACCAGTCATTTCCACATGATTTTTCGAGCTGCAACGATTGGACGGATTGGATTTCTCATCAAATCATGATAATGGGCCCCGCCATCATCTCAGCGTAAGAGTGGAAGCTCTGTTCGCGCGTCTGCAAAATCCGGCAGCTGTGGGCCCCACTGCATTCGTGATCGTGATCAGATCGATGATCTGATCCGTCATCGATCTGATCCATCCAAAAGATGGAAAGGAGGGTTTCTACCCTTTCTATGCAGTCGAAGATCGCAAAATGGGTGATCAGTTGTCTCAAATTCAGCTCAAACACAAGATGGTTCACGTTTAGTTACGCAGGGAGTGCGTAAATCTTCCGCAGCTGACTATATCTCTGACTCTCTGTCACAGCAGCATGCAGCCGACCGACCTTTGATAGTTATAAAAGAGAGAGAGAACGGGGGGAGCACGGGAGGTGGAGAGCTTGGGACGTGCAGCCAGATGGAGACGTGGAGCAAAGAGAGAGAGAGAGAGAGAGAGAGAGAGAGAGAGAGGAGCTTTGGTTTTTCTTTTCCTTTTCTTTTTCTCTTTATTTATTTGGATTTAGCCTAATCATGTTATCAGGCTAAACCTCTTAGCTAGGGCTAAGAGGTGAAGCTTGTAGTGAGATGAGAGACTCCATACTTTTAATTTAATTTTAGTATATGAATTGATGTTGATTTTTAGTCTTGATGGAATATTTTTAGTCTTTAATAGTCTGTTGTGACTGAAATTACAATGGGTCTGCAATGCCTTTGTATATTTCCTTTCCTTTTATGTTTATGACGTCAGGAAGCCCTATTGTTCACCATTGTCTCCTAGGCACGGTCGAATGACGGTACCCTTCTTAACTTTTATAGCATGTGATTGGTTAGTAATTAGTTTAATTTTGTTGTTTAACATAGTCTCTTGGGCATGGTTTGGTGATAGAATCCATTCTAATTCATATACCTTTCATCTCTTTGAAAACTAAATCAATGACAGTTCAGTAAATTCCATTATTCATGAAACAGGCATAAGATCTCCCTGATCTCTACAAGTGGATCCTTTGAATCCCTAGTTTCCCTTCCTCTGATTTTTCCTAAGTTTTATATTAATAGTTTACAATTATTCCTCAATTTATAATTCAATTCAGAATTCATTTTAGCCTAGTTCTAATTCTAGTCAGTTTCAGATAACGTACTGGTTTCAGTCCCTTGGGATTTGACCTCGGTCTTACCAAGTTATTACTACATCACAACCCTGCACTTGGAGAGTGAACATACACTTGATCTTTTATTTCGCCGTCCATTCTGCTTTCAACAGCCAGGATATTCTCATAGCTTGCATGGGGTAAAATCGACGCCTAGGTGAGGATTGTAGCTACCCCACGGGACTAATGAACAATCCAGATTATAAAAATACCTGATGGGTGGGGCCCACAAGCCAAAAACGGCGGACGTTGTGCATCCGCTGTTTCCTTATAAGAGATGGCACGGGTCAAAGTTGGTCAAACCGACTTTGGTTTGCAGTGCACAGCGCGTGCACTTGTGCACGATGCACACACCACTCAGGTTGGGTCCACTGTGATGTTTATGTGAAATCCGTTCCGTCCATCCTTTTCACCATCTCATTTTAACCGTGGAGACCAAAGTTGAAGCATATCCAGATAGCAGGTGGGCCCCAAATCAGGGTATTAGGGGCTAATGTGTTTGTTAAGCTATTTTTACAAATATCAAAGGGTTCAAATTTGACGTGTATGGTTAATTTATAGTCCCCAGGCCATGTATGAAGTTTCATGTCAATCTGATGGCAGAAACATTGTGATCTTGCATTCTACACCAATTTCGGGCCATTTGAAGGTGAACAGCTGGAATTTCTCTGATCTCTGGTGATGCCTGAGTGTTAAATTCATGCTTTTAGTATCCTTTTTCAGTCCATGCTCATAAAATCACCTTGCAACATAAACACGATAAAAACAGGCCGTTAGACCGCACTATGTTCGTAAATCCAGGTAATAACTGGGGTCTGATATGTAATATTTGACCCTCAACACTTAGGTAAAAGGATACTGAGTCAGTTTGGTCTGTTAATTAAGATCCGATCCTTAGTTGTCTCGACTTTAGGTGAGTCTTTATTTAGTTGCAATTGCCTTGATTAGTCAATAATATGTCCGGTAGATGTGGGTCCCATGTGAACAAATCATGTAGTTAAATTCGGTGTTTAAGTGATCGGCTAGATTCGTTGGCTTCATATGATTGATTAATCGAATTTATACGGTTCTTTATTAGTATCACTCATGTATAGGTTAACATCGAATATTAATGGTCAATAAATAACACTATAAGTTAATTATAATGAAAAATTTTAAGAGTTTTTAGAAATTCAAAATAGCCAAAATCTAAAACGTTACCTAAACACATACTCATTTGCTGCAAATAATCATTTCTACATGAATGGACATGGCTTTTATTTGTGGTAGTTATTTTTGTCTTTTTTTTTAACACAAACGATTATGCGATAGTAAAGAAAAAAAATTATTGTCACCTAGCAACAAATGTAACTACCACCTAAATACTAATCAACTCAATTGTTGTCACATGAAAGACACATGGCACCAATGCCATGCGTGGAGCCATCCATCAAGCACACTCAACTCACAATGGCTAGAATTTTAGACCCTGATGGATTAAACCTTTGGCTAGATCTTAATTCACTCCCTAACTGCATCATGGTTCACGTAGGTTCAAACCATGCCGGAGGGAAGGGGGGGGGAGGGAGAGAGAGAATGATTAGATTCTTTATGCTTGTTACATATGTGCCAAGTGCAAGGTGTGTCTGATAAAGCACCCTGCAGCCCATATTACGGGTAGGTGCACAATATTCTTTGTGAAAATTGGAACCCAATTTTTTATAGCAAAAGTTCGTTCTCCTACTATTTATTACTTTTTAAAAATTAAGTATTCTACTTTTAAAAATATAACATAGCATGCGGTGTTGAGTTGTGTACAGGCATAACTATACATTTAACAAGCATAAACACATTTTCTGATTATAATCACACATGATTACGGATAAGTAATGTTCTCTCATGTGCATGTGTAACCTCCATGAGTGTGCTGAAAATAAGTGTACAATATATGTCATGTTCAATGTAGGTGGTGAGTGGTGAAAATGAAAGAAGAGAACACTATCTACTTACCGTTTTATTTAAAAAAAAAAAAAAAAAAAAAAATCAACTGTTTTTATAATGTACTTGTTATAACTTATGCAAGCTTTCTAAAATAGCTCATTTTTAAAAATTAATTAATTTCTTTTAATATAGTAAAAGATATTCAATCTTACTCAAGCTCGTAAAAAAAATCTTATACGACTTGTAAAAATCCTTAAATTACAACTTACGTTTAAAAATTAATGTTAATGAAAATATAATTCACTAAAAATAGTAAATTTTAACTTCAAACTTAAAATTAATAATTTATGTTCTTATTTAATTCATAAGCAGAGCTCATAAATAGCTTTTCAATGCCATATTATATGTATAATTTTAATAATTGATCACCAAGTTAGCCTATTTGGACATGATTTCTTCCAATTTTAGTCATCCATATGATTGTCCTTAGCTTGTTGCAACGCGACGGTTGTGCACTTCCATCCTCGTGCACTGGCACAAGCAAAGTGTGCCTATGCATGGACATACTAGGTGTGCACACCTACATAGCCACGGGTTGGCCCGACATGCTAAAGCGGATCTTTATGAGAGGAGCCAGCTAGACAATGGAGTTATCTACATGTGTGATCCACCTTATGGCTAGCTAGCTTTGTCTAATCTTCAAGACAAGGCATATGCAAAATTAATAAAGATTGTCGGAGGTTCTGCTCCCACACAAGTGTTTTATAAGTACCGTAAAACCTAAGATACAATTCCTCGACATTGTTTCTACATAGCATGCACTTATTAATGGAAAATTAGCACTAGCATATGCCTTGTGTATTTCATCTGGAACTAGAGAAAATCACAAATTGACAAAAAAATCAAACCAAAACATTAACTTTTAAAAAAAAAAAACTTATAAATTGGCTGAAATACACAAAAAAGAGAAAAAAATAACCGAATAAAAGTTTTGATGGTTCTCAACCCACACAAGTGTTCATTATGCCTATGAAGTTGTGTACTGGATCGGGTACACTTAGCATCTCTCTTGGGATGCACACCGTTGACAATTGGGGGTTTCCTGATGAGTGGCCTGGATCTTCCTTACATCTGCACGTGGTGGATGGTGGTGTTGGCATGGTGTTTATTCAAGCAAGTACCAGTAGCAGGTTCTGCAAGAGGACGGAATCATCAAATCTGCTCTATTAGACCACTGAATTACAGAGTCCCCGAGCCTTCCGCACGTCGGTGGAACGCGTTCGGTGAAAACGCGTTCCAAGTCCCAACAAAAAATGAGTGGGCCACACGCATCTGATGGAAGGTGAGATGACCGTTTAACGAGTACATCTCAAAAGATACAGATGAAGTAATCAAACTGACAACTACCCTCCTGAAATCGCATTGATTTCGTTAGGTCTTCTTTCAAATTTCATTGATGGTAACAGTCCATAGCTCGCACTCTCCTTCCCTAGCTGTGTGGTAGTACTTTCATAGAGCATTAATAATGGAAAAGAGAGGATTACAAGGTCCTGATTCACCTATTTCGTACAAGTGTCATCTACACCCTTTAATAAGATGGGACCACTGTGGATGGATGATAAATATGTGAAATGGTACTATTGAGGTCGATCTCATGGGAGCTTCCTATAAGGTCAATCTCTGTGGGCCCCACCGTGATGTGTGATGGACCACGCCATCCGTTTTGTAGGTCCTCTCTAGGTTGTGGCATGTTTAAAAAATCAGCCGTATTTGAAACTGAGGTAGGCTATATCATCTGAAATCACGTGAAATCTTGGTTAAAACGTATAAAAGCACTTGGTGGGGTCTACCTGAGTTTTGATGGCTAAAATTTGTTGTGACCCCTCATCCAAGTGAGACAAACACCATGGATGGGCTGGATGTCCAAACCACTCTCAACTGTTTTTTGTGGTGTGGACCTAAGTCATGGATGATTTTCAGCCCTTGACTCTGATAAATTTCACTGAAATTTTAAAAACATCACATTGTTCTCATGGAAATTTGATCAAACCTGCTCCTGAGAAATTTCGGGGCCGAGAAAACGTCAAGAAACGAGATAAATCGTTATACTACATGTCCAAAACAGTGTAAAATACTCTGGTCCACCTCCAACGCAGTGGTGTGGGGAAACGGATTGGCTACTCCCCCGACCACCAGCCAATGGCTGATGGTCGGTGCTCTGTGGGATCCACCATGATGTATGTGTTTCATCATGCCGTCGATCTGTTTTTAGAGATCATTTTATTGTATGAAACCAAAAATGAAGTATATCCCAATCTCAAGTGGACCACATTACAGGAAACAGTGTTGAATGAATGTAGATCATAGGATTTTAATGTTGGATATCCAATCACTATTTTTTTATCCTGTAGTGTGGTCCACCTGAGATTTACATCCCTGTCATTTTTGGTATCAAGACATGAAATGATCCGTAAAAAGGGATGAAACACAAACATCATGGTGGGGCCCACAGATCACCGACCAACAGCCAATCTGTCTCCTTGGTGTGGGCCCAAAACCTTAGACAAGATCGTAGCCGGCGTATCTAGATAGCTGGAATGATGGCCCACCCTCTTAATGGGCATCCCAACGACTCGAAAAATGTGGTGGGTCCCACGGCTACTTCAAACAGGACCTCTTTATTGCAGTTGTACCATTTTCTCACCGCAGTTAATTGTCTTTTTCTTCGTATCTTTCCCTTTCAGCTGTTAGTAACAACTACCCAGTACACATGATAAGTAAAAGAATTTAGACCCTCTGCTTGTCAGCCACATGTAAATCTAACTGGTCCGATTCAGTCCAATTGGAAATCTCAATGGCTTGATCCGAACTTGATTCGATCTGGGACTGAGTGCAGGTCACCTGACTCGAACCGATCCAAAACGTGCTTTGCCTGTTCCGACCCGAGTCTGATTCGGTCAGGAAACCCAAGTCGAATCGAATAGGGCACGGTTCAGATCAGTCCAAATTAAGAAAAAAAGTAATTTAAAAACTTAAAAAAATAATAATAAAAAATACTAACACCCAATCGACAGACCACCCGACCAGCAGACACTGCAAGGTCACTCGACTAACTTCAAGGGTCCACCCAATCACTACTAGGTGGCCAGGGCACACCCGGTCGGGCAGGCATGGCAGCACGACCTGCACCACCTGACATCCATTAAAAAAATAATAATAATTTTAAAAAAAGAAAAAAAGAAAAAAAAAGCAATAACCATACCGGATTGAGATTGGGCAAGCAGGGACGGTAGCAGCATAGTAGCAACGTTGTCAAGCAGGCAAGGATGGCAGCAGGAGCAGGCAGCATATGATTAGGGTTTCAGAGTTGAGATCGGGAGCGGCAAGACGAGTTGGGCAAGTAGGGACAACAGCAAGCAACACAGCAGTAGTGTGTAGGGTTCTTTTGGGTGGGAGAAGGTAAGAAAGAAAGGAGTAAGGGTAAAAACGACCAGGTAGTTTTTAGGATAAAAAACTAAAATGTACACACACACACACACTATCGGACTCCGAATCGAGTCGGATCGGATCGGTCCGGATCCACCCCAACTCGAACTCGATCCGAAATTCATTCGGATCTGAATTACCCAACTTGATCCTGACCAATCCATGTTGTTGGTTCGGTTCGGATCGGGTCTAATCGGGTCGGATCCACCGGATCAGATCTATTTTTTCCACCTCTATGTAGGAAATCTGCTTATTATAATTTAATTCGACCGTGCAATAGCACTGACAACGAAGTGGATTTCCTACTAATGTGATTTCCTGTTAATGCCTTTCATAGAAGTTCATGGAAACCTACATACGGCCCACTGTGATGTTTGTGAGAAATTTATTCAGTCCATTCATTTTTTTCAGATTATTTTAAGACTTGAGACAAATGTGAGAAGGATAAAACACTTAAGTAGGCGGCGCTAAAGGAAAAAGTGGGTAAGAAAATTACTACTGGTCAAACCTTCATGGGTTGACAAGTTCGTAATGTCATTCCTACCAAGATGATCCGAAAGCACAAATGTTAGCATGATTCAAAACTTCTGTGCCCCACGAAATATTTCAACTGTGAACGTTCAATCCTCACCTTTTAGGTCCACTTGAGTATTGGATACGGATCATTTTTGGTCCTATATCCTAAATTGATCTAAAAAAACAGATGAAGGGATAAATTTCTCACATCATGGTTGACACACTTAGGTTTCCAGCACAGTTTTGAGAAATATGCATCTTGTTGACAATATCAATGATGACATAAACCAAACACGATGCAAAAAAATATAATTTTCTTGAATGCGGCAAGCCAAGCATCTGTATTCAAAGATAAAGGATCATTAGTTGGGAGTGGATTAGGTGCGGCCTAGACGCAAAGACCCACCTTGATGTATTGATTCCATATGCACACAATTCATATGTTTTGCGAGAATATTTTATATCATGGGCATAAAAAGGAAAAAATCTATTTCTGAGGTGTACCATACCATATGAAACTGTGATGATTGACCACAGAGGTAGTTTGGTTAGTTGGTCAGCATCCTATGGCCTCACCATGATATGTGTTTTATCCCTGCCATCCATTCATTTTTTTTCAGATTGTCTTAAAGCTTGATACGGAAAATGAGACAGATCTAAATCTCAGGTGTATGACAGCGTAGGAAAACAGTAGTGTATGAATGTCCACCATTAAAAACCTAGTAAATGAATGTCCACCATTAAAAAACTTCATAAGGCCCTCTGTAATGTTTATTTAACATCCAACCTGTTAATTAGGTCATATAGGATGAACAGTAAAGAAAACAAATATCAGCTTGATCCAAAACCTCTATAGCCCTTAGAGAAGTTTTTAATGGTTGGTGTTTAATCAACAGTGTTACACGTGATGTTGCACGCTTGAGATTTGCATCTAACTCATATTGGGCTCATCCAATAAAATGGTCCGAAATTTTGATGGATACTGTGGTTGAAAAGCATACGTCATGGTGGGGCTCATAGAGCACTAGCCACCAACCATTGTCTGTTAACAGCATGACCGGTCGATCAGCGGCCTTGAATGCCCATTATAATGTTTATTTGCCATTGAAGTTGCTGAAGGGGGAAAACAAATACCGGCTTCATTCAAAACTTTTATAGCCCATTAATCAACACCTTTTCATACTGTATGGTAGGTCCACCTGATAATTAGATATGCTTCATTTTTTAGAATAATGCTCTATAAAGATCTGAAAAATAAATAAATAATAGATGGATTTTATGGATACATAATACATACATCAAGGTGGGCCCCAAGGTTAACCCCAGGCAAGGGCCGCACCGTCCTGTGAGGCCGGGGCATCACCTAATCCGCTCTCGTCATAGTAAGGTTCATTGATTATGGGCCCGGATGAACGGATATGGATACATCTGTTGCTTTATACCTGACACATGGCTAGTTGGATGGTTGGGTCCCTACTGATGGCTGACTCATATGGATTTCAAATACCCATGTGGTGGGTGTGGAAAAACACACAAGGGCTAGCTGGATAGTACATCCTCACGGGTCGGCAGTCACCGTATGGCTCACGCTTGAAAACTACCCGAAATAGGGATTTTCTGTTGCTCGTACATGATGGGATTTCAATTTTCTATGGTGCGTGCCTAGCTCACGGACGGTTCTAGTTGCTAGTTGATCGTTGATCCTTTTAATTTTTGCCGTTCACTTGAAGGCGCCGTTCATATGCCTACGTCAATCCGTCCTCTTACCGAGGTTTTCCAAGGTGAGCCAGTGATGGATTGGAATCACTAGATGGACAGCCGTATCCATCCTAGATTTTTTGCGCGTACGAAGACAAACGTCAGAAGAAAGAAATTAAATTACGGTGAAACGGACGCGGCTTTCGCAGGAAGTTCCTGCTGGAAACTTGGGTGGGGCCTAGCTTTATGTTTTTGAATAATCCACCCCGTGCATCCGTTTTTTGAGCTCATTCTAAGACTTGAGACGAAAATTGAGAAGAATCCGGACTCATGTGGGCCGCACTAAATGAAAAGGTGGGTAGGGAAATTCCTACGGTTGAAACCTCCCTGGCTCCGAAAGTGATGTTTACCTTCCATCCGCACCTTATAAATTCGTAACTATTAGATGAACTGAAAACATAAACATTAGACTGATTCAAAACTTCCATGGCCCACAAATATTTCAACTGTATATGCTTAATACTCACGTTTTCGGCCCACTTGAATCTTGGATCCGGTTCATTTTGATTCCCTACGAGCTCAAAAAAAGAGATATACAGGGTGCATTTGTCGTAAACATCTCAATAGTGTAGTAAATGTGTCAAGTGAAGCCTAATTGCATAGAAGCCTGGTATGATACGTGCTACCGACCCTCACGGTGTATATGTCCCCAAGTTCTTTAGCCCCATCAGGATGTTTATGTGTGTCCATCCATTTGGTAAGATTGTTTTAAGGCGTGTGAGACAAACTGTAACATCTTGAAATTTGAGGGTCGAGCAACACTCAACTTCCAAGTTTTCATATGTCACTTATATCTTAATTGTAGTAATTTTGCATATAATTCAATTAAAATGGACAATAAAGGAATCGACTGGAATATAAACTACAAACCACAACTAAACTATTGAAAGAAAAGTAGTTAGAGGATACGAGTCAATAGGAAATATCAAACGGGTCACATAAGGCATTGTTCGGCAAAATATACATATGAAATGTCCAAAAGAAATGTGCGCTATATCTCCTCGTTCAACAACTCATAATCAACCTGCACAGTATATGGTGATCCGCCCAGAAGCTCGAAGTAGGAAAGCTCTTCTTCCTCGTCTATGCTTACCCCACTCGACTTGTCGAGCTCCACCTCACCTACATTTAATGAAGTGCCTAGTTTGTTTTAAAACACTGTCCTAGAATGAAAGTAAGTACCTAACTCAGTAAGTGTCCTTAGTCATAAGTTATATGAAATAAAAATTTCATAATGAATTTAATGAAAAGCACACATTCACAAATCTCTAACTAATCTTTATTAATGTGTATGCATGAATTATGGTATAATGCATGACTTCACTAACAACACTCCCCCAAGCGACTTCGTCTAACGTTCACACATAACTAACATTCCCTCATTACGACTTCAATTGTCGAGTCGCCAACCTAATTAATGCGATGTGATCATGAACATGTTAGTCAAGTATTTAGTTAATTTCATTCATCCAGCAAATTTTAAAAAACTGATACACCTCAACGATATCATTGCCCTTATCCATTTACGAGGCCAGGGCCCGACGATCCTTGATCTCATCAGGTTCCTCACCCCCAATGAAAACACGTGAGGAGGACTGGGAAACGGGATCGCTCATGGTCACTACGGAGAGGCTTGACACCCCAGCGTAGGCCGACAACTCGAGCATAGTGTCTCATTTTATCATGTCCGGCTCACGAGTCTGTAAATCAATTATAGTTGTTGTTAGTGGACGTTAGAGAGCGAGAAGTGTTTCAGGTTCCAAATAGGCGTGATAAAAAATGGTTATCAAACATGGTTGGTCAGTCGGTGGACTAAACCACTCAAATTTGGGCGAGCACATAATGCAAGACATTGGGTGCAGGCAACTCACGTAGTCACACTACTGTCGTCCATTCATGTCTGTCCAAATCAGTCAGCGTGTTCACGGGATGACTCAACCAATGAGACCACCCTCACAAAATGCAGATTCCTGACCAACCTAGAGAGGTATATTCAATAATATTTCTAAACAGATAAGATTCATCCTCAAGTACAAATGGAAATAAACATATAATAAATCAAAGTATAAATTTCAAGATGTTAAAATGAATGCAAACTACTCTTAACAACAGAAATTAGACGTGTGTGCATGCAATGTCGAATTGCCTAAAAGACAAGAAGAACACAAGTCAACCATACTGCAGGAAGATACAATTATGCATGTAACAAGGAAGAAGATGCAGGAAATAAGATGCAAGAAAGAACATACAATATAGTTTCCAGGTCTAACAATTTGAAGACTGATCTAACATCAATTTATCAGCTATGCATGTTAGGTGGACTTATCAGACAAAATCTTAATTAGGTTTTCCTTTAAATTGCATATGTACATCAATCTAGTATCCATAATCATTAAATTTATCCTAGAATTGGTACTTGGTCACTTAAGGATAATGGTCCGCATATATAGATCGTTGAGAGCTTGCGGAATTGACCTAGGGATGTCGAACTCGCTAGTTGATTTGCTGAGGTCTTGAGCAATTGAACCCGCATGTTAGGATACATGTAAGGGCCTAACTTAACAAAATGAATTTCTGGAGAAAAATGGTAATTACTTTCCAATCAGCGAAAATTTTGCTCTTATGGCTATGAATGTGAGATTTTTTTAGGAAAAGGAAGGAGATTCTCTAAGGTTCCAAGTCTCTTGGGCCCTACCTTTTACTATACTTTTCTTTCTCTCTTCTCTCTCTTCTCTCACTCTCATGTTGCTGGAATCTATTGTGGGAGTGAGTGAGGGAGAGAGTTAAAGGGTTTAATCCCCTGGATCTAGGCCAAATGGCCCTGAGTTATATTAATTCCTTTTAAATGGCCCTGTAGGACTCCTTTTTGGCTGTTGGGGCTGCCTTGATGTTCCCCTGGTCATGAAATTTGTAAGATAGGTGCCCTATGACCCGATGAAGGGCTGTGCAAAGTTTGAAGGCAAACGGATGCGAAATTTTATCGCAAGGGGCTATTTGCGATCAACGGTCACCGTTCCTTGGTCAGAGTTCAGACTTTGTGGATGGACGCGGAGAAACGTTTTTAGTTTTCGGTGTAAATTTAGGAGAGATCCGACGGCTGAAATATCCCATTTCGTTGTTTTAAGAAAAAGGGTCATTGATTTAAAATTTAAACTTTAGGCTAAGCTTAGGGCAAGTCGCACTTGGTAAGCACCGATTGGATGACACGAATATTTCATTTCCAGGCGTCCTCTGAGTCCGTAGTCCGTGACGGACCACAAGCCCAGTGAGGCCCATGGCCTTCCTAAGTTTTAGATTTTTCTGCCCTTCCTTAGGCGTTGCATGGCCTGTACAAGCAGTTGTTAAGTACAATCAGGCGAATCGGCTTTACGGCCCGCACTTGGTCCAAACATATTCAAACTCGACCACATAATGGGATAACCTGGATTAATTAGTTAGTTGTATCCCTTACATGAGCGGTTTAATCAAGCAGTCCTGTGGCAGTTCTCACATGGACGCCTCAGGACACTTTTCTGGTTGGGCTAGTTATTACACAAACAACCCTCAAGTGGATCACATCATAGAAAATGAGAGGGATTGAACGCTCCCCATTGAAAATTTTCCCGATCGAAGAAGTTTTAAATCAATCTAATATTTGTTATTTTCCTTCGTTCGAGTCCACGGGACCTTAGGGCCAATTTGGCCGGGTGGATTAGAAGTGATTGAATGGTATTACGGTGGCTAGCATGGATTTCTAGGTAATAATGGTGTTGTCAGTGGATTGTCTTCATATCCATGGGATTGCTATATCCTTAGATTGTTATATCCAAACCGTTTGGCATGCTTGACCAATTCGGGGATTAAACCTTCCCATCCCTTCCAATCCCACGAACCAAACATGTCCCGGGCAACTTTGAACGGATTAGGGTAGATTGGATGAGATTTAAAAGTAATCATGTCAGTGGATTATCTTGAGATCCATGGGATTGGGATTTGATCACAGACTCTGTTTGGCTCGCACGGCCATTCTCAGGATTCAACTTCCAATCCCTTTCAATACCATCCAATCTCTTCCAATCCGACCAGCCAAACAGGCCCTTAGCTACATGTCAAATAAATATTATAATGGGCCTCAGGAAGGTTTTAATTATAGGAATCATTGTCCCACAACTTTCTTTGATACGGTACACTTGAGTTTTAATCTACTTAAATTTTGGGTTCCTGCCTTAAAATAATCACCAAAAATAAAGGGACGGCGGGGATATAACATATACATGATGGTGGGCCCCATAACTTGGTGTAGTAAGCACACCACGAAAGTGGGTGGTGTGTGTTACACCACGCAACCCGCCTCCCGAATGCGTTGAAATCGAGGCACTATAAATATACAGAGCGCTATTTGACCCTCGGCCAGAGTGCGATGGTGGATACGCAGGCAGCAAGATCTCGCACATGCAGCAAAACATGAACTATAAATACATGGAAGCGGAAAGCTGATGAATTGACGTAAGCAAGTTCCGTGGGTCCCATAATAAGGCATGTGTTATATCCAAACCGTCCATCCATTTTGGGAGCTCGTCTTAAAGCCTGAGCCCAAAAATAAGACAGATATAAAGATAAACTGAACCACACTGCAAAAAGTAAGGAGGATTGAATATCTACCATTGAAACCCTTTTAGGGATCACACAGGTTTCGGATCAATATGAAATTTGTTTTTCCTCTTCATCCATGTATTCGTGACCTTATTAACAGATTGGATGGAAAATAAATGTTATGGTGGACCCTATGAATTTTTTAACGGTGAAAATCATTATCCTCACTTCTATTTTTGGTGTGGTCCATCTGAGCTTTGGATACGATCCATTTTTTGTCTAATCCTCTAAAATGATATCAAAAAATGGATGAACGGTGTGAATATAATAAATACATCATTGTGGGGCCCACGTAACCTTGATCTCATTTGAACGGTTTGTACAACTAGAAGCAAGTGCAGGACACGCATCTACACCAGCTATATAGCTGGTGTGTGGTACACCAGCCAATCCGCTTCCTAAATACATTGCCAAACTGTGGACACAGGGCAGACAAATCATTATTCCAAAATCAACAGCGGCCTTTTATTGGTGAGCATTTGTTGGTGGAAGTTGTATCTGGTAGACTACTTTTCATTCCAACCGTCCATTAAATGTCAAAAGTAATATCAATATATATTTGACTTATGAACAGATGAGATGGGCACAAAGAATTGGATGGATTAATTTAAGTTAGCTATATCCCATGCGTACAAAGGATAGGCGTATGAACCATCACTCTCTGCCAGAATATCAAAGTTTTCTGAAGCGGATTGACTGGTGTACCACACACCACCGACCTGGATGGTGCGTTGAAGTCTCCAAGTTCAATGGGTCCCACCACGAGGTATCCAAACCGTACGTTCATTTGGCGAGATAGTTGCAATGCTTGAGCCTAAAAACAAAACAGATCCAAAGATCAAGTGAACCACACTGCAAAAAGAACTGGGGGATCGAACGTCTACCATTGAAACCCTTTTACGGGTCACAGAAGTTTTGGATCAATGTGATACCCTATGAACAGATTGGATGGAAAATAAGCGTCACGATGGGCCCTATGAATGTTTTAACGGTGAGAATCATGGTGTGGTACACTTGAGCTTTGCATATGGCTTATTTTTGGAATCATGCTATAAAAATGATATCTTCAAATGTATGAACGGTGTGGATATAATAAATACATCATTTTGGGGGGTGATCTCCCTGGCACCGTTCGTACAGCCCAGAGCTCGTCTTCGCACGACACGTACACAAACTGGCCAGGTCGGTGATGTGTGGTACACCAGCCAATCCGCTTCCAAAGTTTTCACGTCCGTACTACTGGACTCTCTCAGAACTAGACTCAAATGCAAAGAGCTGCCAGAAGTGTAATAATATTGTAATGGGCATGTGATAAGTGGTCACGCAATTCGCGCGAGGAATGATCGAATACTCAGTGAACATGTTGAAATTAATCCACCCATTTATGGAGTGAGACAAACTACTCTTCAGATGATTGGAAAAAAAAAAAATAAAAAAATGAAGAAGAAGAATAAGAAGCAGCAAAAGCTCTGTAGTGGATACAAACAAGTTCCCACTTAAAGACAAGACCAGCCACGTTCTCGGTGGGCCCCACCTGACGAACCAACGAGTTTATATAAAGGAGGAGGGCCACTCATTTCCATACATGTGTACTTTCTTTTCTATACGTCTGTAGTTGTTTACACAAATGTCTGTCAGTAGAGAATCAGGGATGGGGGGGTTGATGCTGTTGCTTATCACAGGGCTGCAGCTGCAAGCTCAAGCTCTTAATCTCCGAGAACTGAGATTATTGGCCGTTGAACACAATATCACATGTGCATTGGTTTTTGGGGATTCGACCGTTGATCCTGGCAATAACAATCATCTAGCGACGACTTTCAAGAGCGATTTCCCACCATATGGGAAGGATTTTTTCGGTGGCCGTCCTACCGGAAGATTTACAAATGGCAGACTTCCGACGGACTTGATCGGTATCCTCATTTCTCATCCTTATTTTCTTTACTAGTGTTGAAAGCCGGCATGTGGGGCCCCCAACAAGGGCCCACATGTAGTCATGGCGTAGTTTGATCAGTGGACCATCTCTGCATGAGGACATTGACAAGATCAAGTCTTTAACCTAGTCATATATGTGAAGACAAACCGTTCAATTCTATCTTGAAATATGTTTTCATGTGTAGTTAACAGTGGCACGTTTGGATGGACTATTCAATTGAATTGGAATAAGTAGTCTTGATAGAGTGGAAATAACCAAATTGCGATTCCTTTTGTTCAAATGGAGTCTCTCTATGAAATTGTTTGTTTGTTTACCACAGCGGAAGAATTCGGTATTTCAAGGATGATTCCAGCTTTTCTAGACAAGGGTTTGAAGAAGACGGACCTCTTACATGGTGTTAGTTTCGCTTCGGCTGCATCTGGTTACGATGATCTTACAGCACACTTCACGGTATGATATCTCGCCCTCCGTTTTACACACACATGTGAACTAACACGTGTGAATTCTCTCTCTTTTTCCAACTAGCTTGCTTCTATATATTATTTATCAATCCCTACATATTAGGGTCATCACATGGTTGGACGTGGTTTTAGAGGCTTGTTGTGTTGGTCCAATAAATAGAAGTATAACAGAAAAGAGTTAAAATCCATTATTGTAGCTGTCTTTAAAGATAGATCGGTCCCCACAAGGATCGAATTCTTGATGTAATAGCTTCCAAAGAGAAAACACAAGAGGCAACTAGGACACGTATGTTGGCGCGCATGTGGTGGCATGATAAAACACGAGCAGCTCAAGATACATGGTGCACACGTGGCAGGCACACGAAAGATGGAGTATTGTTCACAAAAAGTCTCACTGCATTGCGACCGCAGCCAAACACGCCTCTGTGAAGATGTTTCCAAGGAATTATCTTAAGTTACTTTTTGGATATCACCTAATAAGTTACTTTTTCTACTTATCTCAGTAGATTAATAAGTTTGGTTTAAGATAAAATATAAGTAACTTTTTTTTTATATATACTTAAAGTTACTTAATCAGTTGAGGCATTAGTAGGTTATCTTAAGTAACTAAAGATCTAAATGCCTCCTTAGCTTCTAACATAAAATGCTAAGAGAAGAAGTTAATATAAATGCTTTTTCAACCGTCTTTCCATCACATGTAGGACCAAAACATCTCATCGAAAATCAAAGAAAACAAGGTTTTTTTTATAATTTTTTAAATATATTTTTTCCAACATGTTGTTAACGTACATTGATTCATCGCTAAAATTAGCATGGCTATTGGCTAAGGATTGTGATGGGAAAATGTAAGATTTGGTTGGTTAGCATTTATGATTAAGACAAGTTCATTGACATTTCTTGTAAAACATACGTATACATATAAGGTGAACGAGTACATGTTTTCATTGAAACCGCTAATTTACTCTTTATAAATAGATCCTAAATAGAAAACCGAATAGAATAGATAGCCCTGTAAGACTGCGCTACATGCCCATCTCATACATTGTGGGATCCAGTTGGCCCACCATAATACTATATGAAATCCATCTGGACGGATTTTTGTATAAAATTGGGCCTAAAATCTGTCCAGTAGGTGTGGCCCACCTGAGTTTACGATCAGAGTGATTTTTGTAATTTTTATCCTCTTTGGTGAGTCACACCTGATGAACGGATTGGATGAAATATAAACACCATGATGGCTACACATAAACCTCTTGTTGCGGCCCATCCCCATTGTTGCCTTTGGTGTAGCTCACCTGAGTCGTGGATCAGGCTGATTTTCTGGAATCGGGTCTATCCTAAAGGGGCCCGCCTGATGGACGGAGTTGATGCAGATATGCAATCGGGTCTATCCTAAAGGATTCCGATCTATTTCTGCCAGGGTATGATATCTTTCTCGTATGTAAATATGGTTGGTAAGCTGTAGCTAATAAACTCATTTCAAATGTGACACGTGCCGGCTGGTTGCAGAACGTGTTGCCCTTCTCGAAGCAGATAGAGTATCTGATGCATTATCAAATCCATCTTAGAGCGTTGGTGGGTGCAAAAAGAGCGGCTGAGATTGTAAGCAACGCAGTCTTCGTACTAAGCGCTGGTACCAACGACTTCATACAAAACTACTACTTGGAACCGACTCGTGCAAAGCAATTCACGTTGGAAGGCTATCTGGATTATCTGATCAGTTGCATGAGCACCAATATCAAGGTGCTCCTCAAACCACAGACTTTTTTTTTCTTCAATATCGCGCGTTTTCGTTCATGGACACACGAATCGTACGGTTTAGATCCATGCATCCACGCGTGCCAATGAGACGCGTACAGAAAATCTGAGCCGTCTAGAAGGTGGGCGCCACCGCTAAGTTGCTGCTGTTTTCAAAACTGGTTTGGTCCACTTATCGGGTGGGCCATTTTATACAGCAAACGTATGTTGCATTTGGCACTTGTAGGGGCATGGAGAGGGACTGGGCTAACAGCCTAACTTCCGCTAGCATATGTTTTTGGAAAAGAGAAAAACTATGATACACGGGCGAGTATGATGCTCAATACTCATGCACGTAGAAATTGTACACGTGGCATAGATTTACGGTATGCCTTAAATTAAACCACCCAAATCGTGGACCCTGTGGACCCTACATGTATGGATCGTCACACGAAGATTAAACTCAGCATATGATCCTAACTGCCTTGATGGGTAAAACAAAATATAGCCGACGGTCCAAATTCAGTAAAGAAATGTCCATTAATCGTCTGATTGATGGTCTAACCAATCTGATATATCAAGGGATGATGCCCTATCTACAAGGGTCCCACCATCTGTGGAGTTTAATTTAAATAACACATGCCACGCGTATAATCATTGTGTACCTGCATGTGAAGCATCACGCTCTGACAGATTATCAAACCAACTCTGAGAGAATGTGATGGCTGAGAGTTGGGTTGGCGTTCTGCACGCGATTCACCTAATGCACGACCCTCGTTGCCTATTCACCCATGCTGACATTGCCTAGACGGTGCTCTCTAGGGTCCAAAATGATCTATATATTTTTGCCACACAGTCTATCCATTTTTTCAGCCCATCTTATTAAAACGAGGTAAATCAAAATCTCAGGTGGACCACACCATAGGAAATAGTGGTGATTGAATGCCCGTTGTTACAAAAATTCTTAGGAGCTACCAAAAGTTTCCGATCATGTGAATGTTTGTGTTTTCCTTTCATTCAGGTATTTGTTATCCAATCAATAGGCTGGATGAAAATAAACATTGCAGTCAGCCCTCGGAAGTGTTTAAGGATGGGGTCCATATTACAGTCGTGTTCAATCACTGTTGTTTCCTGGTCTACTTGATATTTGGACCTACATACTTTTTTGATTCAATTCTTAAAATAATGATTCAAATGAACGAATGACATGGATAAAACATATAAATAATTGTGGGGCAATAGAGCAACATCAAGTAATGATGTAGGCATATTCGTGTTTTATCTAAGTTGTTTATACATTTTTTAAGCTAATAGGAAACAATAAAGAGGGAATGCTTATTACTGAAAATTTTCGTTGTCTAATAAAAGTTTTTGTTCAAGCTTATATTTTTGTTTTTTCTACGTTCATGTGTGCGTGATAAAACTTTATCGTTAAATTATGAGGAAAGTATAATTAACAATGTTTTATGTGGTGTGGTCCACCTGACATTTGAACATGCCTCATTTTTGGCCTCGTGCGGTAAAATGAGCCGGAAAAATGGATAGATGATATTAATAAAATACATAACTCATAGTGGTTCCACCAAGCTTTTACACCAGCTAGCTAGCTGCACGTGAAACAGGAGCAACCGTTCAAATAGTGGGCCAAGCTCGGATAAGGTTCAGATGGAAAACTACACTGATTGGTTAGCTGTTGTAGAAAAGAAAATGGATCTTTTATTTTTTTTTTTCTTTATGACCTGTCTCCCTCCTTGGGGAAACAGTTTAATTTTAGTTATTTATAACGCATGTACTTTTTGAGTGGCTGCATATCAGCCACTAGTTTGTCAGAGTTTCAATCGACTGACAAAATGGTTGGATGCGTTTTATTCGTCTTAAATGCGTGCTCTGTAATTGTGGTGCAATGTTTTCAAACAGCCTGGATAGAATCTGACGAGCAATGCGATCGGATGTATCTCTGCGATTTCTGGTGTGTGAGAGTCGATCTGTCCTTGATTCCAAAGACATCCGCCGATGGGGATCAACTCCCACTGTTGATCTATGGGACACGGATTGCCTGTCGTGGGGGCTACCATGGTGCATGTGTTCTATTCATGCTGTCCATCTGTTTCCTGGGGTGCAGTTCACTTGAACTTTGGATTCTTCTTATTTTTTGGCCCATGCCTTGAACTGAGCAGGTAAAACGGATGGACGGCTTGGATAAAACATATACATCACGGTGGCCTTCATAGCTGGGTTGCCAGGCAATTGGAGTCTTCATCTATGCACTGCACCAGACAGCGTCGTACATCCCGTAGCCGTGGACCCGACTATCTGATCACAGTTTAGGGCGTGTTTGGCCAGTTGCATTGGGAAGTATTAGGAGGGATGGGATTCCAAAAGCATAATTATTACCCATGGCAGGGGTTGTTCATACCATGGGATAAACTTAATTCCCTACTTTATTTATAATACAGTGGTGCATTGAAAGTATATACTCACCATCATTTAAAACAATGAGAATAGCACACATAAGTTATATCTAAACCGTTCATTTATTTTGTAACCTTATTTTATGGCATGTGCTTAAAAATGAGGCAGATCTAAAACTTACATGGCCTCAAAGAAGTTTTCAATGGTAAGTATTTAATCCCCATTGCTTTCTATGGTGGGGTCCACTTGTGCTTTAGATCTATCTAATTTTTTGGCCCATGCTCTAAAATAATCTCAAAAAATGAGTGAACAGTATAAATATAGTCCACACATCATGTTGAGACCTATACAACTTGCTTTAGTTGAGTGAAATAGGCATAGGACCGGGTTCGATTCCACGTAACCTAATTTCACTCTTCCCATGAGTGGATTTGACACACGACCAGATGCAATTCCATCCCACCTAAGCCCGCCTAATCCAGCCGGCCAAACACGCCCAGCGGCTCTAGATGATCCTATCCAGCCCGCCTAATCCGCCAGATGCAATTCCATCCCACCTAGACCAGACGATCTGGGTCTGATTCGGGTCGACCCGGTTCCGACGAGATCCCGCTACTATCGTGGTACGGACCGACGGATCAGGAGCCGTTCCTGTGACCCACCAACATCCCTGTTTATTCTGTGGGTGGAGGTTGGATATAAGTGGACCCAGGTCACCGTTACTAATCTGATAGTACGATCCAGACCGCGATTCAACCTGACGACCGTCCAATATAAAGATCTCCGTTCCAGACATTTCTCACCGTCTGATCAATGTTCTTCGTTTAGATGATTAAGAAAAAGAAACAACCATGGTCCACTACCACTCAGTGAAAAGTCCAGGGATCGAAGGACTGGATTCATCCTATCTGGGAGTAATTTTAGTGGCATGGTTCATCCATGGCAGCTACATGTTATTCAACGGTCTGGATCACCAACCCACGGACCACTTGCAGAAAACGTGTGCCCTAGTTACACCATTTCTCCACGGAGGCCGATTCTGATCTGTTGCACCGGATCAGGAAGGGCCTTTCGTCGCCCAATACTTGACACATGGCAGTTGGAAAAGCAGATTTTTTTTTTCTTTCTTTTTGGCCGTCCAAATAGTAGGCCCCATCAAGAGAAGAGCCGTGCTCCAAAATCACACCAAATAGATGATCCTATCCATCAGTTTGTTTCGTTAAATCTATTTTAATCCTCACCGTCCATTTGAAGGCCATCATCCAAATAAATAAAATCCATCTGATAAGTCATTCGAACAATGGCCATCCACGATTCCTTCCTAAACTACTATTTATTTTTATTTTTATTTTATTATTTTTTTATTATTATTTTTGACGAACTAACATGGGCCACATCAGGAAATGCATAGACTTGGAGGGACAAGATTTGCCGTCGTGGGTGTCCCACCAATGGGATGCCTGCCACTTGTCAAGACGCTAATGGGAACGACAGGTTGCGTAGATAGCTACAACAAAGCAGCAGAATCGTTCAATTCCAAGATAAAAGCGGAGTTAGCTACGTTGAAGAAGGCATTAGGTGTAAAAACTGCCTACGCAGATTGCTACGGTGCGCTGCTCAATGCAACCATGAATCCAATGAAATACGGTGCGTAAATAAGAGAACTGTATCCAATACAGGCAACTGTACCACAAGTTGTGGTCCCGTGACATCTTTATTGATAACATATCTATTTTTTAGAAAATCGGTTCCATTAAAATGGTAGGCCCCACCACGTAGATCAATTTTTTCGAAAATTAGATTGATCAGATCACTCGGTGGTCCACACATCTATGTTGAGTCAAACTGTCCGTTTCCATTGATTCAGATGGTGTTGCCCAGCTGATGAGAAGAATGGGCTGATTTTTGTCCCAAATCATCTTCATGATGGGGCCTACCTATTTAACGGTAGCATGGTCTTACGTAAGCGACATATTGGTGGGGAAAAATGTTACTGTACCTTTGCCTGCAAAATCATTATTCCTATTTTCAATATAGTCCGCGGACTACTAAACAAAATCTTTAGTCTGCCAGTTGGGCCATGCATATGGATTATCAGTACGGTGTAAGAACCAGAGGTCAGCATGAATGAGTTGAAAAAAATAACCCTAACCGTTAGATCTATGTATAGATAGTATCCATTTCTTGAGTGGTTAGGATCATCTATATAAAAAAAGTGGACGGTTAAATGACCTATCCACGGTGGGCTATCTAATGAAATGGCCGTACACAACAGCGAACTACGATTTCAATTCAGTAGTCCGGGGACTACCCACCTTTTGTAACCGTTAAGGATTTGACATGGTTTCTTTTTCTTTGAATTGTGTAGGTTTCACAGAGACTTCGAAGGGGTGCTGTGGCTCAGGAGTGATTGAATTAGGTAGCACGTGTAAGGGAGAGAGCACGTGTGAGGATACCAACAAATACGTATTCTGGGACTCTGTCCATCCAACGGAGAGAATGTACAGGCTTATTGCCGACGACGCTATCAGATCCGTCTCTGCCGAGTTCTTCGCATGAGTGCATTGTGGACGGTTCATCGTCAAGCGCTCAACACAATGCACCAAAGCACGTGCCAACGTGCCACACGTGTGAAGACTTGAGACATTCGTCTATTTGTTTACGCAGTGCCTGTGTCTTATCTTGTGAATTATGATGGACCGTCCATCATGTGAGAAAAACATACACGTTGAATGTAGACCATTGGAGTTATTAATATTATTTTTTTCGAACCATCCATTTCTTCTTTCGTGTGTGGCCCATTTGAGATGTCTAAAGGGCTGGATTTTGGAGTAAGGAACATTCACCTTTTGGACATTCCTATGAACGTCCAGGATGAAACGGACATGTGAGTGTGTGGCGTTTGAAGATGTGGACACTCTAAATCTGCATTCACCTAACTTAAGTTGTATGTGTCTGCGGAAGAAACAATTACGACTGTAGGCGCTACTTTTGGGGTAATTATTTTTTTCGCTGCCGGGTGGACAGACGGAAGTGATTTTTTAGAATACGGATGAAAATACCCCTCGGTTACCCTGGGATGTGAAAAAGAAGGGTTAGTTTAGTCCGAAATAGGTTGACCGTACAAGCAGGGTCTACTTTCGTATGTAAGTTTTGTGGTCGGTCGAGGCAGCTGAAATAGGTAAAAGGTCTGTCTACAATAAAAGAGAACCCGGCTGTGGCATAAGATTTTGTGATTTTTACTCCAAAAGTCTGGAGTAATGTTTTATTTTACTAAATAACGCCTTCACGATTTGAAACTACGTGCAGGTACATTTTGAATAGGGGTGTACTTCGAGTTGAACCAAGGTGAGCTCGCCTCGGGTCGGCCACTAGCTAACCTCAGCTTGGACTTGGCTCGGCTCGATCCTTAATCCTGACTAGCCAGTTCAGCTCAGTTTGATCAGTGGCTCAGGCAGCTCGAGCCAAGTTCGAACCAAGATCGAACCGAGTTCACTAATGAAGCATTTTCAGAAACACTTGAACTATACCTTCAAAATCTTATTGTATTTGAGGTAGCAACAATGGTTTTACACGTATTTTATTAAACACTTTATAAACAACGTAAAAATCAAGAAAAAAAAAGGTGTTTGTTCCATATACATACCTTCCTTGCCACTAACCACACTTCTTTGAATCATTTCTGTTGGGGGCCTTGTACAAAACCTTAGGATTTAGTCGCCCAAACAAACTAAAATTATGGGATAATAATGCAATGAAATAAATCAAAGCAACAATTACACACCACACAAGAGATTTTTTACGTGGAAAATCTTCAAAGAGGTAAAAATCACGGAACTTCGTACAGATCAACAATCCACTATGAAAGTAGAACGTTACAACCTTATTCACTCTCGCAGGAACGGATAAACAATAAGAGAATAAAGAAAAATAGAGAGATCTCACCAATCACGAGGACGTAGAAGCGCTGAGACGAAGGCTCCCTTCCACAAGCTTCCTCTTACTCTTTTTTTTTCTCTCTCACACCCTAAGCCATTTTAAGAAACCCTTTTGTGCTTTTCTTCACACAACATAATCCCCTAGAAAATCCTAAGAACCCCCTTTTATAGTTTTAGGAAACTCCTTTTCGCATTCATGTTGCGAAAGGACTCAAATCCGTAATTTCGTGCAAAAACTGCGTAACCTAGGACTGATCCTAGAAATTTCAGGACTGGTCGTAGCTCACCTACGACTGGTCGTAGACCACCTACGACTGGTCGTAGCTCACCCACGACTGGTCGTATACCGCGGAGAAAATTAGCAACAACTCGCTGGACTTTGAGTCGTGCTAGGGCTCGAACCTACGACCGGTCGAGCGCCTCCCACGACCGGTCGAAGACCACCTACGACCGATCGAGCAGCGGGATGAAACCCTCCGAAATTTCAACCACTGCACTGTCTCTCCTCTGAACTGAGGAGGAAAATCCCATTAATTTCAACAAACACTTGGTGAACAACATCAATATCAAAGTAGCCGAGTCACCAAACTGGTTCGATTTGAGCTAGGTTCGATCCGAGTTGAGTCGAGCTGGGACCAGCTTGAACTCGGCTCTTACTCAATTTCGAGCAAAAAAATAAACTCAACTCAGCTCGAACTCAACTTTAAACCGAGTCGAATCGAGCTTTTTTGAGTCAAGTCGAGTGAGCTAATTGAGACGGTCTAGTGAGCTAACCGAGCCAGCTCGGTTTGTGTACATCCTAATTTTGAGGGATGAAATTACAAAAAATACATTCATTTATTAAAAATGTTTAAGAAATAGGGGTACTTAAGGCTTGTAGGACCCACGTGATATGTGTATGACATCCAAACCGTTAGATGCATGGACTGCACCATGGCTATGACAAGAGCAAAACATCAGGTCAATCAGATCATTGGATGGGCTATGCTTGAATTGGGATTATTTTGAATGGTGCACATATTTTTTCATGAATTGGACCACCTTATAATATTAGTGTGTATCTGTTGGACCACCTCATCTGTTGGTTCATCAATTCCTGACCCTTGAATGGATGGTAAAGATAGACTTCTTCAATCGTCCATTTTCAAGGTAGAAGAATCTACTTATCAGATTGTACTCTTTTCAATCTGAGCGGGCTTTGTAACATGGGTCATCCATAGTGGGTCCCAGCAGTTGGTTGAGTACTTAAAACGATCTATCCAGTTCTTTCGCCTCACATCTGTGAGCGTGACTCGCCATTCTCTGGTTCGGTGGATCTGGAACCTCAATCTGGTAGACGTAAGAGTGCATCACTACACACTTTTCAACCATCCTCGCCTTTCAATTTGGCGATTTTCTGTTTCCACCGTCCATTCGAAAACAAGATCATAATGCTCGGAAGTAGGTTAGCATGCTCTGACTGGTAAGGGTCTGGGCCAGCCGAACCCATTATTAATCGGCCTAAAAGTAAGCCCAAGGACTGCATTGGGGTCTGGGTCAGGGTCAGGGTCTGCCCGAGCCTGCTGCCTACCTCAGCCCACTAATTGTGGCCCAGACCCAACCACTATTCATTAACCTGTAGCCCTAACCCAGCCCACTTGAAATTCATCAAGCTCAAGCCCTACTCAATTAGTGAAAACATACATACATCATATATCATATGTATGTATCTATTCTCTCCTACTGATTCAATTAGGGTCTTAGGCCAGGCCATTTGACCTGGCCCAATGATAAGCTATATGGGCAGGTTGGATTGGGTAGGGTTCAATCAGACACGACCCCATTTAATTAAACAGGCCATATTTTCTAACGTGGCCCAGATTGGCATCAGAAGCGGGTCTAGTAAGTTGAACCGTGGGCCGATCCAACCTACTGCCATAATGGTTTTAAGACATGAGCCTTGTGTGACTTGTCCAAGTCCATTCGGACTCGCACCCAATTTGGTTTGACACAACAAGTATGTCACGCCCCGAAATTTAGGTACCCGAATAAGGTATTTGGGACGCGAATCCCAGGGCGTGAGTTATAATATGTTTTCATTTATTACAGACCAGATGATTCAATCAAGCTCAATAATAATCAACGTCATTTAAAAGAAATACAAGTGAATGTTTATTAAATTCAACTCTTTGATAGTTTTCCCTTCCCACATGGAAATATGAACATAAACTATACCTAAATAACAAAACAAAAAATAAATAAATAAAAATATAACATAAAATAAATCTGAATTGAATTAAAACTAAATCAAATTTTCCTACAAATAACACTAATAGTAGAGGCCCGCCTGCTCATAGTATTCCAGCTCTGCACCTATGCATTTGTTTAGTAGGATGAGCATAACAGCCCAGTAGGGTCATCTCTTACCCAAAATTTAACATGTTTAAATAATATCAATTTTATAACAATGAAAGAAAATAAAATACAGATAATGAAATTTAACAACAAAATTATGAAAATGCGATGCACGTAATATTTCTAAGGATTCTCTTAATAAATATATCATTTCTTACATCACCGTATCCAAGTGGATGGTCACGTTGTACTAACGCCCACGCACTGATACCTCATGGTGATGGATCCATTTATACGTTAGTTGGTCAGACTATTGCTCCAGTTGTACATCTGACGTATGTCCGCGCACACAATTGTACTCATATGCCGTACACAAAGGAGACTCCAAAGGATCTTGTGGGTTATAGGGTCTTTCACCTAAGGGACACAATTGTCCTACTTGCTGGCTTTAGGGTCTCTCACCCAAGGGACACAATTGCCCTATTTGCTGATACCATTATTATTCATTTATTTTATTTCCTTTTTTCATAATTCCATAATCAGAATAGATGAATGCATGTCATGAGTTATTCTGAAATCAATAGCAAATGATTTATTGTTTAAATTTTCATACAAAACGTGTAGCAACCCGATGTCATTAAAATTAAATTCTTGAAATTTACTGAAACATCAATTTGCTTCCTGTAATAGTGCTGTAAATTTTTATTTATTTATTTATTTTTATAGATACCGTTGAAATACCATGTATATCCTAAAATCATAATCCATTTATTTATCTAATTATGTACGGATATAACCTAATTATTTCATTTTAAATTCTAATTTTCATAATTTACAAAATAATTATATGGACCTTATATTCAGATTTTATTTTTATTTTTTTAAATCAGAGTTTAAATTGGTATGAATTGAAGGTTTAATTTAACATTAGGTTAAATTTTGATTTAAATAATTTAAATAATCATTCAAATTAGATCATATTAATTTCTAAATGCTTAAATTAGACTTATAATGATTTAATTTGATCTTGACAAGAGGGATTTTAAAACTTATAAAATTAGAATATAAACTTATTAAAATTATTTATTATTATTATTATTATTATTATTATTATTATTAATTTATCTGGATATGTTGAAAGTGTGAATTGTATGGTAGATTTTTAGACTTACACACGTGTGCTATATTCCGCATGTAGCGACGAGTAAGATTGTAGTCATACTCGCATTTCTCACACTAATAGAATCCAAAAAAAAAAAGAATGTCCAGTTCAACTAGTTGGAAACATTACGGTCCACCAAGTAAATAACTTTTAATCTTTAATATAAGTGTAAAAATCTAACCCATTTAATAGGTCTACTATAATATTAGGATCACTTACAAGAAACACTTACAATCACTAATTAAATGGATAATATTATTTATCAACAGTTATAAGTTATTTTTATATTTTTGTGGATATCCTGACTAGTATATAGGAATGATTTTTCATTAAAGTGAACTTCATGTGGTTATAAACGTATTAGAAGGGTTAGATTTTATATAAAATTATTATGTCATAAATCTATTGCTAGGTGGACCTTAACTTGTGGTCCAACTTGATGGACTTGAAACCTTTTTCATTATAGTAATTCCTTACGGTGCATCTTCTGGCTTCTCATGATGAGTTATTTAATACTCTGCCAGAGTATGATGATAGACACTCTGAAATTTACAAATGTGACATATGTTAACACAAATATTTTTATATCTAGAGTTTATAAATTAAAATATAAACCCAAATAAATTATTTATTTTATTCTATAAATTTATTATATATATATATATATATATATATATATATATATGTAAATTATTTTAACATTAAATATTAGAAATTTTATTTATATATATAAATATATATATATATATATATATATATATATATAATTATTTCGACATAAATATCATAAATATATAAGAATAGAAATTGATAAATAAATAATCAACTGACAATTAGCATAATAATTAATTGAAAATGCTAAATCTCAAGATAAGATCACTTACCCTAAAGTTTGATGATCCGGCTTCGCTCTAATTTCTCTCCCTCTCTTGATCTACAGAGCTCTCTTTCTTAATCTACCCGGTTCTCTCTCTCCCTTTTTGATACGATTAAAACTTGTTTATATTTTTTCTTCCTTTTTAATGGATGTGAGGAATAAGGCGGAAGAGTGAGATACGTGGGAAGTTTTGTTTCATGGGAGGGTTTGACGGCCATTACCGTACAAAAAGGAGGAAAGTGGAAGAAGTGGTTTAGTTGCGGAAGATTAATTTTTATTTATTTTTACTTTATTTTTATTTTATTTTTTTAAAAGATGCGGTGGGTCCCATATAAATCCACTTCGTCCATCATCTTGGCCAGGCTAAGAGAAAATATAAGGCAAAAAATGAGGCCGATCCAAAACTCAGGTGGACCACACGGAAGTGGACGGTGGGGTTAGTTTTTTAAAAAAAATGGGTTGCTACATTCTACTCCCCTTAATAAAAATTTCATCCCCGAAATTTAACATACCTATCATATGAAGAGATGAGGGTACTTCTCTCAGATTTCATCCTCTCGCTCCCACGAAGCTTCGTCCTCGCCATGATGCCCCCATTGAACCTTCACGAGTGGTATTGATCTTGATCGAAGTACTTGCTCCTTCCTGTCGAGGATACGAATCGGTTGTTCTATGTATGAAACGTCCTCATGGATTTCCAGCGGCTCCCAATCAATGATATGCGAGGTGTCTCTCTCGTACTTCAGAAGCATAGATACATGAAATACGTTGTGGACGCCAAAAAGTTAAGGAGGTAAGGCTAGTCTGTATGTTACGAGGCGTACTCTCTGCAAGATCTTGAATGGTCCAATATAGCATGGTGCCAATTTTCCTTTCTTCCCAAATCGTATAACTCCTTTCATCGGGGATACCTTCGAAAACACATGGTCTCTTATGGTGAACTCCAAGTTCTTTCGATGATTGTCGGCGTACCTCTTCTGGCGACTTTGAGTTGTACGTGGACGTTCTTTGATGACGGCAATCTTCTCGGATATCTCTTGTACTAGTTCCGGTCCCAACAATGTTCTTTCACCCACTTCAGTCCAACAACTTGGTGATTTGCAGGGTCTTCCATATAAAGGTTCGAATGACGCCATGCCAATACTGGACTGAAAACTATTGTTGTAGGCGAATTCTACTAAATAGAGATGGTCATCCCAATTTTCCTTGAAGTCAAGAATGCAGCTGCGAAGCATGTCTTCAAGGATTTGATTTACCTGTTCCGTTTGTCCATCAATCTGCAGATGAAAAGCCGTGCTGTAGTTTAGCGCTGTTCCGAATGCCTTCTAAAGACTCATCCAAAAGTGTGATGTAAACCTGAGGTCTCGATCGGATACTATGTACATAGGAATGCCGTGAAGCCTAACGATCTCCTTGATATACTGTTTGCTTAACTCATCTAGGGAGAAAGAAATACGTATAGGAAGGAAGTGTGCTGACTTTGTTAGCCTATCCACGATCACCCATATCGCATCATGATGACGATATATTTTCAGTAATCTGACAATAAAATCCATCGATATGTGCTCTCGCTTCCATTATGTGACCTGTAACAGTTATAAAAGTTTCAACGGCTTCTGATGCTCTGCTTTAACCTGCTGACAAGTAAGACACCTTGCAACGTAGTTGGCTATCTCCCTCTTCATATTGCTCCACCAATATTAACGTCGTACATCATGGTACATCTTGGTTCCTCCTAGGTGGATGGTGAATTTTGTGCGGTGCGCCTCATCTAAGACTTCTTGCTTTAATTCAGATATGTCTGGAACACATAACCTCCCTTGAAATCTGACCCCATCATCAGATCCTACTCGCCACTCTGAGTTATCCTTTTCCGCTTTTTCTGATATTTTCTCTCGTAGCCATGCATCATTCTTCTGCGCTTCTATTATTCGTCGCACCTATAAAAGAAAATCCTGAATAACTATATCCTAATATAAGAATTTAAAGGGTTAATCTAAATGGATAATTAAGAAATTATTTATCAGAGTGGGTTGCAGCACTAAATTACCGATATAAGCCCGAGGTTCATTGATGCGTAATCTGACTTCAAAATCTTTAACTACATCAAGCATCTCCCATTCTTTAATCATTAGACTCGCCACCAGCTTGCACGTCTTCCTGCTTAACGCGTCGTCTACAACATTCACCTTACCTGGATGATAGCAGATATTAAAATGATAATCCTTCAAGAATTTCATCCATCTCCTTTGCCGCATATTTAGGTCCTTTTGATCAAAAAGTTACTTTAAACTCTTGTGATCTGAGTACAGTTCAAACTGCTCACCATAAAGATAATGCCTCTAAATTTTTAAAGCAAACACTACAGCTGCAAACTCTAAGTCGTGAGTGGGATAATTCTACTCATGAGGTTTCAACTGCCTTGACGCAAATGCTATTACTTTACCACTTTGCATCAGTATGCATCCCAACCCTTGATAAGATGCATCAGTATATACCATAAAATTTTTTCCTTCTACTGGTAAAAAAAAGTACTGGGGTTTCCGTTAATCGCTTCTTCAATTCAGAGAAATCCTGCTCGTAATTTTCATTCCATTTAAAAGAAGTGCCTTTCTTGATCAAGTTAGTCAATGGCCTTGCTAACTTAGAGAATCCCTCAATGAACCTTCTATAATAATCAACTAATTCGAGAAAACTGCGCACTTCTGTCACATTGGTGGGTTGCTCTCAATTTAACACCGCTTTGACTTTCGATGGATCTACTGACACTCCTTTTTTCGATACCACGTGCCCCAAAAACTTTACTTCATTCTTTCAAAAGTCACATTTTGAAGCTTTGGCATACAACTGATTATTCTTTAGAGTTTGAAAAGCTATTCGAAGGTGTTCAACATGATCCTCTTGCGTCTTAGAGTAAATTAGAATATCATCTATGAACACTATCACGAATCGGTCCAAATACGGTTTGAAGACCCTGTTCATGAGTTCCATAAATACTGTTGGAACGTTCGTTAGTTCGAAGGGCATCACTAGAAATTCATAATGGCCGTATCGAGTCCTAAAGACAGTCTTGGGTACATCTTCATCTCTAATCCTCAACTGATGATATCCAGACCATAAGTCTATCTTTGAAAAATATTTAGCTCCTTCAACTAATCGAATAAATCATTTATCCTCGGCAGTGGGTACTTGTTCTTGATAATTATCTTATTAAGTTGACGGTAATCGATGCATAGCCTCAAAGACCCATCCTTCTTTCTTACAAATAACATTGGTACACCCCACGGCAACGTACTAGCCCTAATAAAGCCTTAATCTTGGAGCTGCTGAAGTTTCTCCCTTAATTCTCTCAATTCAACAGGTGTCATACGATATGGTGATCTGGAGATTAGTGCAGTCCTAGGTACTAGATCGATTGTGAAATCAACATCTCTCTTTGACGGTAATCAAGAAATATCTTGAAATACTTCTGAAAATTCATTAACAATCAAATTTTGTTCTACTCCTTGAGGTTCAACTTTCGAGATGGCTAACAAACTAACCGGTGCTCCATTCCTTCGCATCCCATGAAATTGTATCGGTGCTCGCCCATCGATATTTAATATGACTATCTTCCTAAAACAATCGATTTTTGCCCGATATAAAGATAACCAATCCATCCCCAATATAATATCGTATTCTCGTATCGACATAACTATAAGATTAGCTGGTAAATTTACATTCTCAATCATGATCGTATAAGATTTACAAATTTGACTTAGGTCTACTGAATTACCAAGGGGGTTTGCTACCGTTAACTTCTTATCTAAGGGAGTAGGAGATAACCCAAGTGAGCATAGAAGACAGTAAGAAATAAATGAATGCGATGCTCCAGAGTCAAATAACACTTTAGCTAAGGATGAATAAATGACGATAGTACCTTCGACTACATCGCTGTTAGCCTCAATGTCAGGCTGAATAATGTCATCTGTTGGCGGTGCTGAATCCTCATATAAGGGTGCGGCATCATCATAAGTCCGAGTCGCTCCATCCCCAGACTGTGCTGGAACATCATAACTTTGAATTGAGCCATCGTATTGTTGCGTCAAGTTCTCATACGGCTGCACTGTGTTGTCTCCTGACTGTACTAGGGCATAGACTTGGCCTTGAGCTTGTGGTCGTGATGCCTGAACTCCCTGCCTCGACTGCTGGTACTGCTGAAGTCTAACCTATGGCGGCGGTTGATGAGGTGGTCTCTGATATACAAATGAAGGTCCTTGCTGTGGTGGCCTCAGGTACGACTGTAGCGATCTCTGTGGATATGGCTGAGGTGGTCTCGGAGATGGTTGTGAGGCGGAAGGATGTAGTGGAGGTCGTTGTGACATAGACGGTAGTGCATGTTGCTGGGGAGGCCTGAAAGACTGATGTGAAGGTCCTGACCTTTGTAGATATTGATTGCGCTGAGGTCTGGAACAAAAACGAGAAGTTTGGCCCTCGAGTCCACAATTATAGCAAAATCCTGAAAATCGTGGTGCAGGATGTGTTGTCGTCGGTCTGGCCATCGATGTCGATGTTGTTCTCTGTCTCTTAGCTGCATCTTGCTGAGCTGAAGATATATGTGTAGCAGTTCTAGCACTACTCTTTGCGTCCCTCCTCTGATCACGATTTTTCCAATATTCGTTGATGTCTTTCTCCACAGCTAAGGCACGCTCCAACACTTCAGCATAGGTCTTCTGTACAAAAGGGGTTAATCGGCTGCGAATAGAGACTCTCAGACCTTCCTCAAATTTTTATGCCTTACGGGTTTCATCGGACACCAGAAAAGTTGCATATCGCGATAGCTTGGTGAACTTAGCATCATACTGGCGCACTGTCATATCACCCTGCTCTAATTTCATGAATTCTCCTTCCTTTTGATTTTTCACATACAAAGGGAAGTATTTATCATCAAACTTCTCACAAAACTGGGCCCAGGTCCAGGCTTCAACTCTCGGGTTCATCCTAACGACTGAGTCCTACCAATGATCCGCCTCTTCTTCTAGCATGTGACCAATTCTGCTTTTTAGTATTCATTACACTTCATAACCGTGAATATCTTGTCAATCTGTTTCTTTCACACCTCAGCCTCAGATAGGTCAGGCCCACCCTTAAATACAGGTGGCCTCTGTCTTTTGAACCTCTCCAATAAAGTTCTTATCCCATCGTTAGCTACGTGAACAGTTTGGGTTTGACCTTACGCTTGAGTTTGTCTTAAATACAGTCCTAAGAATTCCACCCATAAGTGATCCATTTTCATTGGTATCAGGACCAGCAGCTCCTGATGTGGCTCCGACATCAATGTTTTGATCTGCCATAATCTACGATTAATTAAACATGTAATCTTAGTGTGTGATAACTAAGGTTGGTTGCAGTAACTAAATTGAATTCTAAATATCATTAATGGACTGCATACTATTTAAGATTTATAGGAGCATGAAAAATTTATTGGATTGAAAGAAAGATTTGATGATCTAAAAAAATAAAAAAAATAAAAAAATTAACACATGAAGATTAAGAGAATTCAGTCAGTGACAAGTATCAAAGTTGTAGTGCAGAAAATTCAGATTCTTAGGATACTATTCCTGCTAATGTTTCTGAAACTTATAGGTGTCATATTGATCTAAAATTTTTTATAAGGATACATGTATGAGCCTACTATAAGTCTGTAAAATTTCAGCTTAATAAAAAGTCTACATAAAATTCTAAAATTCGGATAATTAGGTCTGTTCAGAAACAAACGATTTCTGACTAGTATACACATAACTTAATTTTAGTAAAGGATAAACCTAGTTTTACATTTTTCAATTAATTTTTACTGAAGCTATACTTGTTAATCTACGACTGAGATTTTGAATCAACTAAAAAAGAGTTTTAAATAATTAGTTATGACTTTTGAAAGTTAAGTATTTTCTGCTTACTATTGTTGTCCAATTTAATGTAGTATGCTAAAATTCTTAAAAATTTCTTAGGATCCAGATTTGGATTATTTGATCAATGTCAAGACTGAATAAGATCATATCTGATGTCAATATAATGCAATGATCCCTAAGTTTATATTTTTATTTTATTTCTATCATAAAAGTAAAGGGATTTATATTTGGGTCACTAATTTTAAAGACAACCCTAGGTCCACAGTTTTTAATCTAAACCTGGCTTTAATACCAACTTATCACACCCCAAAATTTAAGTACCCGAATCCCAGGGTGTGAGTTATAATATGTTTTCATTTATTACAGACCAGATGATTCAATCAAGCTCAATAATAATCAACGTCATCTAAAAGAAATACAACTGAATATTTATTAAATTCAACTCCTTGATAGTTTTTCCTTCCTATATGAAAATATGAACATAAACTATACCTAAATAACAATAAATAAATAAATAAAAATATAACATAAACTACATGGAAGACCTTTGATTCAGGCTGCCAATTTCACCTTGAATCGTGTGAGTCCTGAGTCAACTCAGGATCAAATGAGTTGGTTGGAGTCGCCAAGTCATTTAAACATGATTTCCATCCCTATTGAGTCAGGCCAATGAGTCTTAGCTCGTAACCCTAAATCGTAGGGTAGCAGAGAGGACACGTTACCATGATCAGAACTAGTCCGTTGGCACTCGGGTTGTTTTGTCACGTGCAGTGGGTACGGGCGGCCCATAATGGATTCAAACGGGTTAACTTTGACCCTAAGCCCCGAAATAAGCACATACATCCTACATGACATTACATTATCAGAATCTAAAAGAATGGTCACCTACTCAGCTACTGCAGAATTTTATAATGACTGGGTGAGAATTTGAGGGTGGAGTTATTCTTTCAAAAGTGAGATAGGCTTTGACTTTTATGTGAAATGTCTTTTTAGTATACCAATGCAATCAAACAAAATGAAAAACTTACAATCAACCATTAAGAGCAATGACATGAATGCATCTCTTGAAAGTATTGCTTGATGTTGGATAAAAGATAAAACTAGCATATAAGCATAAATTTGAATTACTACTAAAAATTATAGCTAAAAATTACTTCTACTAGATTATCTTTACTCTTAGGATAAACTAAGATAAAAGATAGATTTGCTTTGATTTGATTATGTGTTAGATTTGATTGACTTTCTTTGTTCATTTCTTCCGTTATTCATGAATTTCTCTTGCTACCCTTCTTCAGATGTTTCTCTTCTTCAATTCGTTTAGCTAAAAAGTTTCTCTCTCTAAATCATTCTTTTAGTTACATTTCTTCTTAATATGTGTCTTTCTAACTGTTCTTCATCTGCTTGACAACTTTTCACTTCTAGGAGCTTCTCGGCCACTTGGTTTGCTTTTGAATGACTCTTGACTGCTCGGTCCTCTATCGGACGCCTTTTAACTGAATCTTTCCTCTCAGCCACACCATGTTGGATACCTCTTGACCACTTGACTTTCTTTTAAATACTTCTCAGCTACTCCATGCCTCATCATCCTATCAGTTGTTATTTTGTAAAAATTACTACAAGTTCCTTTAAGATATTTAGCATGCTATATCTTTCCTTTGCCATGACACGTGTCCATTCCTGATTGGCTACTCCAGGAATGATAAGAAATAGGATACAAATTGCCCCCAACGTCTCTTCGCCTTTGTTTGAAAAGGTGATGAAGATGTTAATTCATTGTTCAACACAATATATGTGACTGTTTGGTCGTGTAAAAACATCAATTTCATCCATCTAAGCCGAACTCAAGAATCTTAGTCGAAAACAACAAAGTTGATCGTCTTAGTTGAAATCGACTGTCATGATAAAAAAAAACATCAAATTTGGTCATTTTGGTTGAACTCGGCCGTCTAGATCTAAAAATGTTAAATTCGGCCATTTTGGTCGAATTTGGCTATCTTGATCAAGAAACGTTGAATTTGGCCATTTTGATTGAACTACGTTGTCTTGATTGAAAATCATCATATTCGGTGAAGACAATGGAAATTGTCAGTCAAGCCATTCCCAATAAGGCTTATGATAGACCAGAGTGGTAGTTCGACCAAGAACTTGATCTGCTACTTCCTGGACTAATTGCATGATTCGTTCACAATCCAGATGGTGTGATTTAGCCACTGGTGGTGGTTCTAAACCTACAATATTTTGTCTTCTATGATACAGTGGATTGGTATGGAAAGGTTACCCCTAGGTATACCCTGGTTTCTTTCAGCAAGAATGACATTTTTAACATCCTATTTCTGTCACCTAAACTCAGGAGGTGGTAAAAGTTTCCACACTTCTTGTACTGGACTAGGAGGCTTGTTTCGCTATAGAGGAGGTGCTTACGGTATTAGCTATACCGGAGGAATCGATGCTAGATTTCTGACAAAACTAGTATCAACCTGTTGCTGAAGCGCCACGAGTGTTCTTTCGGCAAAGAGACTCATCATCCGATTTATGTTTCCATAAATTCACCTAAAGTTTCAGCCTGAACTCGTGACTGTTTGGATATATGCTGAATTCCTTGTCGCATATCAAGCATTTCATCTAACAAAATTTCAGGAGGATCAACCCGAGATGAGGATTCCATATTTATTTTTAATGAAAAGTATACCGGATTCGGTAGCAAACTTAACTACTCAGGTCATGATGAACCTATATTCAGCTTATGATTTCTCAAAACTTTCGCACCAAAAAGTATACTTATATTAGGGTCTTATTGGGCATGTAAAAAATTGTTGACACTCGATTTTTTGCACGACCAGTGTAAAACGAATACTTATGACAACCAAATGATTTTTATTCTTACAGAGTGTGCTAAAAATTGTTGATTTTTGCACAGCCGGTGCAAAAAGGAATATTTGTATCAGTCAAGTAGATTTTGGAGTTATATTATGTGTTTCAAAAATTGTTAGCACTCAGTTTGTTTTCTATCACGTGTAGTGTATGCGGGCATGTCATAATCGATATAACAGCTCGATTCAAACCAATCAACTTTGACCCCAAGTGCCGAAATAAATAGATATGTCCAATATAAACCTAGATGACCAAAATTTGAGAAAATCAATTGCCTACTTAGCCACTTGCATCATTTTATAATGATCATACAATAATTGAAAGGTGAAGTTCTTCCTTCAAAAGTAGGTTGTGCTTTGCCTTTTACAAGAAAAGAATTTTTTGTATACCATTGCAATTAGACAAAAGAAAAAACTTACAATTGGTCACTAGGAGCAATTGTAAGAATGCATCTCTTAAAATAACTGCGTGATGTTAGATAAAAGAAAAATTCAACATATGAACATATATTTGGATTACAACTAAAAACTATAGTTAAAAATTATCATTACTCTTAGGATAAACTAAGATAAAAGATAGATTATTTTTTATACGATTATGTATTGGATTTGATTAGCTTTCTCTATTGATTTCTTCTGGTATTTATAGATTTCTCTTGCTACTATTCTTTAGATGATTCTTTCATTTAATTCGTCAGTTATTGTAAGCCCTGTATCCTAGACCGTACCGTTCCATAAACTTTCACGGTCTTACCGGTCGAATTTTGGCAACCTTCGACTCTTAACAGATAATTGCGCGCAACCCTGATTCGTATGCCGTCAACCTGTATCAACTCAACCTAAGATCTTTACTATAGTGACCGCGCAGTCGCTGCGGTTTCGATGCCGCGTCTCGCGTGCCGAGGCAATACCCTGGTCAGGAGATGTGAATCAGCGTTCGGTGCGAGAAAAACGCCGCGTGTTGCGAAACCCAAGAGAATCTCTACGAGGTGTTACATCAATCCCATCAATCAATCAAATCCCATCACATCTCATGTCAAGTACACATCACTTTCATCCTTTCCCAAGTAAGCCACAAAAGTTCAAAAGTTCTTCCATGCCCATACTTTTCTTACACAAAATACTTCAAAAGTCAAGAAGTCATTACACAAGCCATACCTTTCTTACACAAATGCCACCAAAGTCAAAAAGGGTCTCTTACACCCATCACTCACAACATCCATCACCTATCACTCTCGCTCTCTCTCTCTCCCTTTACAAGTCTCTCTCTCATTTCCAAACTCATTCCAAGCAACCAAAACCCCATACGTATGAGAATTCTACAAGTCTTCCAAACTCCAAGTGTGACCCACCTTTCCATCCCAAAGATCTCCCATCCTAGCCATTCACCCCTCATCTCCTCCATTGAAATCAAAGCTAAGGTGCTAAGGAACCCATAGGAGCAAGAAGATCAAATGGTGAGTGCTTGATAATAGTAATTTTTCATATTTTTAAGTTGGGCCAAGTGAGACCAACTGATCAATGGTTTGGATCTCACTTGGGACCCTAAGTTGTGGCTGAGGGCCCACTTTGATCATCATGATCATCCATGATGGGGCCATTCTCCATGGACCCCATCATGATATTTATTTCATTGCATTAGGGAGGTCATCTAGACTATCCATATTGGTGGAGAAAGGATCTCCACCGTTGATTTCGATTTTGTTAGTCCCATGTGTAAAGGGATCCATTTTATTGTACGATCTCTTACAAGGGAGGGCTCATAGTAGCGGAGCCCTCCATCACGCGTGTGTCCCACTCTTTTTTTTCTCTCTCTCTCCATCCTTTTTCAATCTTTTTATCATGTGATGACAATGTGGTTGTGTGGCCCACTCGGATGGACCCCACCACGAAGTATGTATCTTGTCCAAGCAATCTATAAGTGGGACCCATTTTAAATGTGTTGTACCAATGCCATTCATCACTTGGTGGCCCACCTGAGCCGGGCCCACTTTAATGTATGTTGCCTAACCGTCCAGCGTCTGGGATGTTGGACGTCAACTGGTAAAACACAAAAATATTAGCTTGTTCCAAGCTTGTGGGGTGACCCACTCCTATTGGTCCCACCTTGATGTATGTAATCAATCCACGCCGTTTATCTTATTCCTTGGATCATTTTAGCCATTGAGCAGAAGAATGAGGTTGATCTGAATATCTGGTGGGCCATAGCATAGGAAACATTGGTGGTTACCATTGAAAAATTTTCTGATGTTTCTATACACCCAAAAATCTCGAACTTTGGACTAATTTCGTCTGTTATGAGCCGAGAATGGGGTTGTACGGAGGCTGTCAGCGCCAGATTCGGCAATTGGGAATTTTTGAGTCCGATTTTCGAGTTTGGGGCGTGACAGTTATGGTAGTTAAAGAATCTCTCTTCAGATCATTATTTTTGTTACATTTCTTCCTGATACATGTCTTTTTGACAGTTCCTCTTTCGCTTGATCGCTTTCCAGTTCCAGACGCTTCTCAGCCGCTCGTTCCACTTCTAGATGCCTCTTGACCACTCAGTTCGCTTCTAGGCACCTTTTGACCGCAACTTTCTTCATAATCGCATCTTGTTGAATGCCTCTTGTCTGCTTGGTTTGTTTTTAAATGTCTTTCGACCTCTCGTCCACTTGTAGACACCTTTTGACCGCAAATTTCTTCTTAATCGCATCTCGTTAAATGCCTCTCAACTGCACCTCCTAGATGCCTCTTGGTCACTTGATTTGCTTTTAAATACCTCTCGCATGCACACGGTCTCATCATCCTACCAGTTGTGATTGAGTAAAAATACTCTTAAGTATTTTTAAAAATCTTTAGCATACTATATCTTTCTCCTGCTATAATACATGTCTATCTCTGATTGACTAGTTTAAAAACAGTTAGAAATATGGTACAACACAATCATCTATTAGGAGACCCCTACCACGAGTGGGTCATGGGAATTAGGAAATCCTAATCAATTTTTGAAATAGGGAAAGGCCAACAATTTACAGTCGACAGTAGAAAATTCCACGAAACTGACGATAATGAATGACTCGAACCACTCTATAAACAAGAATATGACTCATTAAATCTACAAGAGGAGTTCTCAAATCCACGATAGAAATAAGTAAAATTTAATTTTTTTATTATTAAAAGTTATATAAAATAAATGAGTTTGCATGTTTAATACTCTTAAACAAACTCTAAAACACAATTAAAAAAAAAAAAATAAACAAATAAGGAAACAAAAACTGCAAAAATATGCAAATTTTCACATTCCGTTGATTAGTTGTTAATCGATTGATCAAAATGGCGCAAAATATCCAGAGACTAAAACCTATGAAATTGAACTTTTTTCAATCGATTGACCCAATTAAACTGATTAAAATTTGTCCAGCGAGTTTTTAATCTAAATCCAAATTTCCATTGATCAATTGATCAATCCGATCGGTTTGCTCAGTTGACCTCAAGCAATGAAACTATGCTGAAACTTTATTGATATCTTTTTAAAAAATTTTCGGTACATTTGTGATATGCACGTGCTTGCCCCACATCCTACATCGATATGCGTCATACTAGTTATTTAAACTACACTGTCCAAATAATGGACGCCACCTTAGATGCATCATGGACATAAATTATCCTTTATTTCATTATCTGACTATCATGTTGGTGGATATTCCAATAATCCTATTTTAACAAACAAGTGTCCCAAAATCATTGGCTAGGGTTGATCAACCAATCTGATATTGGGACCACAATTTTGTCGGTCGAATCACTGAATATCTTTCTATAAAAGTGTCGTACTCGGCCAGCGGATAAATCACTCCCAAATGCCAACAAGAAAGAAATGGATACCACCTCAGCATCATAGTTTTCAAAAACAAGAACTGATGGACAGGCATATGGTCCCACAACTTGTGGAAATGTACCATCTTTCCCTCCAACATGCCATTTGTGTAGGTCATCAATGCCATGGAAACGGTGGGCCCAACTATGAAAATCATGTTATCCAAAATCATTCCATTCGCTTTATCAGGTGGGCCATACAGCTGCGATCAATGCACAACTGGGAATTTAAATCAACAGGCAGATATTGCCCACATAGCAAACCAATCAGCTTGATTTCTTGGGAAAGAGTGATTGATCTTGATGGTGGGCCCACCATTTTCATGGAAAATGTGTCCCGCCTAAGTGACATGTTGGAGGGAAAGATGGCCCATGTGATGATATGGAGAGATGAGAGATGCTCCCTACAAAATGAGGGTGTTGGGCTGCTCCTTACCGTACACGTTATCTACCTCACCTCATATCAGAACCGCAACCTACATGATTGTGGTTAGAATCATTAAATTAATATATTACTTTAGAAATATAAAAATTAACTATAAGATGTTTAAAGATCGTAGCTGTATCTATTTTGTTTCTCCGATCAATCTTGATTATTTATTTTCAGGCTATTCATTGAGAGTTTAGTGGCATCATTATTTTACTATGGCTTGATCCTAATTACATGAATGAATGAACAATTCAGATTGTGAAGAAGACTACAACCTTAGAATTTGAGTCATCTTGCAATGATCCAAACCGTTTATATGAGAAACATTGTAAGATGGTACCATTGCCTCTGTGGTCCTTGTAATAAATGTTTGCGTCCCTGAAAAAGGCTCAAATTTAGGTTAGGATGCATTCCAGCAAACTTCTTGGTTTTGCTAAATTTCTAAATAATATAAAGTAATCGTGTTATTATTATTATTTTACCATTGTCAAATAAGTAATCTGTAATAATTATAAGTTTCGTGTAATTATTATAAAATTCCCCATTCAAACTGTAATATTAATTTATCTTAATGATGGATAATGGTTTGACTTTCAAATAATATAAAATGAGTATCATTGCAGGCAAATAAATTATAAAAATAAATAAAGTAATTTGTAATCATTATTCATTAAATTTACGTTATCTCTTGAATAATAACTTATAAAATTATAATAATTATAAATTATAATACATGTTTTTAAACTAAAAATTTTCAAGTTTGAATATTTTATATTATTGAAATGCTATATATATATATATATATATATATATATATATATATATATATATATATATATATATATATATATATATATATATAAGCATTGATTTCTATATTCATGGGATTTTTGGACGTGGTTGGGCTAGTATATGATGTATAGTGGGTCATGGATACTTTCATGATCAAGATGGACCAGAGAAGACCCTATCAAAAGAGAAAGTTATTAAGATCGTTAAAACCTTAAAACCTTAAAACGGTCATATCTCACAAATCATAATGAATTACTCGACGTACCATATATTATTTTGGGGTAGGACGAGCTACTTTAGCCAACCAATGCGGTATAACCGGGTTGCCCATGCCGAATTTACGAGGTTCCATCATATCGACGGTCAAATTCCATGTTTATTTCTGTTTTTACTAATTTTAGTAAGTTTTAGTTTGATTATAACTCTTCATTAGTAAGTTACAAATTCTAAGAGTTTTAGTTATAGTTTGCTTCTGATTTCTCTCATAGTATCCTTATTTAAAGAGTTGTGAACTTGTTTATTTCAATAATCAATCAAAATTTGAATTTATTATAATTTATTTATATTTTCTTGTTTTCTTTCCTCATGGATTCGAGAAGTCTTGTGAGGATTCTAGAAAGCTATGTGGATTTACAGTAGTTATCCTTTGTGCATCAATGACGCTGCAACTAGTAAAGTGGCTAGTGGTTGGTGCTTTATAGGCCCCACCATAATGTATGTGCTTTATCTATACGTTCATCCATTTTTCTAGATCATTTTATGACTTGATAAAAAATGAGTCAGATATAAATCTAAATGGACTACACCCCAAGAAAATAGTAGTGATTCAATGTCCACCGTTAAAATCCTCCTAGTGCTGACTGTAATATTTATTCAACATACAGCATGTTGATTATGCCATACAAACCCGAATGAAAGGAAAAACAAATATCATCTTGAAATAGAACATTCATGGAAAAAGTTTTTAATGGTGGGCCTTCAATTAACACTGTTTCCCATGATGTGGTCCACTAGATATCTGGATCTACCTCAGTTTTTACCTTATAACATAAAATTATCTGCAAACATGAATAGATTGTATGGATGAAACACATATTATGGTGGGGATCAACATAGTACCGACTAGGGCTGCACATCGAACCGTTGGAACCGGGTAACCGTACCGGAACCGTTGGATCAGTCCGGTTTGGTCTGGTTCCAGTTCCAAAATTCCTATAACCGTTGATTACGGATCGGTTCCAATTTAGGGTCCTGTACAATCGAACCAAACCGTTGAATAGAACCGTTGATCCAAACCGTAGATCTGAATCGTGACACAAACCGTGGATCCGAGCTTTAATTTAAAACAAAAAATAAAAAATCCTAAAGGCTTAGCGCCTCCTGCCCTCTCACCTCTCTTGTTGTGCGCCCTACCCCTGCAGCCCTGCCCTCTCGCCGACGCCAACTGAGGACTGTCGCCCTCCCTCCGTCTCTTTCTCTCTCTCTCGCCCTGCCTAGGCCCTACCCAAGCTTTGCGGCTATTTGGCGCCCTCCTTCTGTATGTATATCTCTCTCTCTCTGAACTAAATTTAAACTCATTTGGGTGTCAAATACCGTAGAGAGAAGTTGTCTGTAGTTAGACGTAAGATCTTCCTGTATTGCATTTTTCAGGTAGATTTTTGTAGAATTAATGTTTTCTATCATATATTGATTGTTTTTTTAAAATGTGAATGTTTTTCTATCACATTAATAAAAGAATTCTTTTTTATGTAGTTCGAATGTTTACATTTATCAATTATTTTTATGGATTTTTATTTTTTTTTTGAATTTTTAAATGGGTGAAGCTTTGAAAGGATGAATATCTTTTAAACAATATTAGAACTGTAGAACCAATCCGGAACTATATCATTTTTTACGGTTTAATTCCAGTTCAGTTATAGGATACTAACGGTTCCTCTGTTCCCAAAATTATAAAACCGTTAGAGAACATTCGAATTCCAATTTCACCCAATAACAACACCGAACCAACCCATGTGCGCGCCTTTTTACGGATACGGTGATTTAAATACAAAGCATCACATCATAGTGCATCTTATGATGTGGCTTACCTATGTAAAACCCTAGTTCTAGGTCGCACGGGCGTAATTATCTGCCACATCATCCTTCATTCCCTTCAACCACGTGGGCCTTTCAAACAGGCCACAACCATCTTTTAAATTCCTTTTCCTACGCTACCCCACCTTATCCCTAAAAGCCTTCTTTCCCATCATGCCCTTCCCTTGTGCCCATATCATCCTCCTATAATTTTTTTACACCGGGTTATGGGGAAAGTTTGCTTTTAGAATAGTACATGTTTTTCAGAAGGTAATGGTCCAAACGAAACCATAGTTCCTTGTCGTCGATGACAATCACAGTGGGTAGTTTTGGAATGTAAAAACAAGGGTGGAATGAATAAGTAAGTAATTTAGGTCGTTTTCCTTGTGTCGCGTCTCAAATCACCATCATGTAGCACCTATTGGGACCCAAATGTAAAATAATTCTGGTGTTCTGAGCCGTCCATGTTCTGGGTATTATGGTAGATTGGCCACGGTATAAAAATTACGCTGATGGGTTGAAACCCATGATTGATATGTATAGCTGATTAAGTACCATCTTCCCATGTTCTCACATTTAACTCTATAAATGAACGGTCAGAATAATCCTTTCAGAGTAATCATCAGATCACGGACCATTCAAAATAGTGCGAGCCTGGAGGATGGACGACTCCAATTATTTGTCCAACACTAGAAGAGGGCCCCATGGGGTGACAAAAACCCTTATACGATAAACAAAAATGATCACAGACATCGTACAATTCGACCCTTTTTCTTTTCCGGCTGCGTCGCTGGAGAGATCATCTGAGCCGTGAAAAAGGTGAACCATGCTATGAAGATCGAAAATTGGAACAACCCACTGTTTATACCCTATTTATCATGGGTAGATCCAACAAGTAAAATGTCGTTATGTATTAGCACACTTGTACAAAGTTTTTTTTTTTTTCGTAAATTTTTAATACTAACCGAGCTGGGAGAGATATCGTGAGAATCTGGAGATGTGTTCCATTCTTAGAATGACGTAAACATGACTGAAATCTTACGTGTAGTCATCACACGTGATAAGAAACATTGGTTGCACATACGCAAAGTACCCAGAGCGCGCGAGAGCACGAATAACTTAACACAATAGGAAGTTAGTGAAATCCAGTGTCACATGGATGAATTTAATTTGCCACGTACAATTGTAGACCTTTAAATAGTGCAGTGAGAGTACATAGCTGACTATAAATAGAAATACAGCCACACACAACAAGATAATGATCATAATGGTTAGCCGGCCACATTTCAAAATAAAAGTGTATTAAGCCAAGCTGGTTAATCGAACAAAACATTGATCCAAAAGTCAGATGACCATACACGGCCATCACCTAACCCATGTCTATAAAAATAGAATAAAACAAAGAGCTCTAAGCTCTTAACAATTCAAACATTCTTTTCGACCTCAACACTACTTATCAATCCTTACTTAAATTGTCATCAGTGATTCTTTACTTTATTTTCATTATCTATCTATTGTACTACATCTATATTAAGATTAATAAAATAGACACGTGGCCTTTAAGATACTTTTTTCTTTTGTTTCTCTTGATGTTTATTCTATTGGCAACTGCGACTAAGCTATCATCGTTGCTATAAAAGTTATAATCTTTTAAGGTAAAAAGAATTCATTTACAGGAATAATATTTTCCTTTATAAATTGCCAAATTTCTTATCAATTGATTGTTGAGTGGTAGAGTTAGACTGTTATGGGAAAATCCGAGCTGAACAAATAAGGGCCCAGTCGTGCAAACCAAACCAACGAGTGGAGCCTTAGAAGAATAGTGCTATATCAGGGTAGATCATACTTCCGAACTACAGTCCTGGATCGGAGTCTCGAACCCTATCTTCAGCATGGAGGCCAGAGACCAGGTTCAAGATGGGCATTCCCAGCGGGTTCCGACCATAGACTCTGACCATGGGCTGCGACTGTAGATTCCGACCATGAGATTCGACCATGGGCTCAAATATGATGAGTCTGAGGTCCAAACAAAGTTAGTCCCATCATGGACTGAGAGAACTGAGTTGCGGGATTGGCTCGGGTAGGAACGTGGCCAAAGATCACGTTCACAGGTATAGCCCAATAAAGCATATGAGAAAATAATTCGATGCACGATCTAAAGGTAACGACCAATATTTACGTACGTGTAATGCCAGCTAGATGGAATAGATCGTGCCGAGTTTAACGGCAACGACTCATTCGATCCACAAGTATAAATACCAGACTCGATTTCCCTAACCTGACTTTAGCATCGGAGAGTCCCCTACTTAAGCCAAGGTCTCCTTTATTTACCGTTCTGTGCAGGACAAGGGTTCATTTCGAGCATATAGGGCTTAGCAGAGGGTGATTCAGATTTTTTCATCAATATAAATTATCTTTTAGGAATAACTTTTTTTCTTAATAAATTGCCTTATTTCTCCCGATTTGAGTCAAATACAACTATAGCATTATCCAGCTTCATGTTCAAATTGAATACTCATTAAGAGTTTTGTTGAGTCAGACCATCTTCCATACATCGATTTGAATGGTACAACTATCCTCTTTTCTTCTTCTACTTCCTCTTTTTCATTTTTTTTTTTAATAGCAAAAGGTGGATCAACACAATGCTATAGCAACCCAGGCAATCTTTATAACTCACCCTGCCTTTTTCACGGCTGGGATGTTGTAAACAAGTGACACATGATGGTAGGAAAAAAAAAAAAAACACTGCATGTCGATTCAACAAACATAGCTGTATCTGATTATTCATCTATTATAAAACCTTATCAAAAGCTTATCGTCCATGTTCCATCTCCATTTAAAAAAAAAAAAAAAAAAAAAAAAAAAAAAAAATTAACAAACCCATCTTATTAACACAAAGGTACATCCACTTTCATATTTTTGGTAACATAACTACAATTCATAAAACACAACATTTTCAACTACATCTCTTATATATACAACACCAAACCCTCAATCAAACTCAACCTACATATGTACCACTTCATGTCTCATTTTTCCACGGCCCACTACACCACGTCTACAAAGCAACTTCTCTACAATTCAAGATCCAACATCAACCGTCGGATCACCAGGTCCCATTTGATCTACCCCCGATGAAACTTCCAAAGATGATGATGCACTGGAAATCGATGGAGGAATTGAACTGCCTACAACGACCTGCGGAAAATTGAGCATTGCCTTTACACCACGCATCCGGAACGCGGCCTGGTCATAGGCCATGGCCGCCTCCTCGGCCGTGTTGAACGTGCCAAGCCACACACGTGCTCCGTTCCGTGATGAGTCACGGATCTCGGCCGCGAACTTCCCCCACGGACGGTGTCTGACTCCTCGGTAGTGTTTCTTGCCAACATCTCGTCCTGGTTCGACGCCTGGCTGGGACCGGATCCTACCTTTGGGTGGTGCGCCTCGGTTGGTGTGGTTCATGGACATGGACTCGTTTAAGACTTGGTAAAGGACCATGTCTTGAGAGTCGTTTTCGTTTAGGGGTAGCTCGAATTCGAGTTTGGGGGATTTGTTGTAGGATTGAAGTGGAGGAACCATTCCTTCTCTCTTCCTTTTGATTGATTCTCTGTTTTTGCTTTGATTGATTTCCTATGTCTGCTTTCTTCTTGAGTATTTAAATGGAAATAGAATATGAAATGGCAAGTGGTCCGTATTGTGAAATAGAAGAAAAGTGAAGACCAAAGACTTGCTTTTTCTTTCTTTATTTTTCTATACGGAAGAATCTTTTTTTTATCTATAAGAGAACGTGTTAGCCATTATCTTTTCAAAATATTACACAAATGCCCTTTTCCTAGTCTCCAGAGTTTGTTTTGTCTGCCTTTGCGGCGTGACTCGGGTTCCTCACTGGGGTTTCCATGCTCAGATGGTAACATCTCATATTCTAGATACTGTCTGTCGTTCAATCATATACAAGGTGACACTTGTTAGTATAGAATTTCATCCTTTATTTAGTTTTAATTTAATTATTTTGACACATAGGAACATAAAGAGTAAGTAGAGATGGAGTGAAATACGACTTTAGTCTGCCCCAGACCTATATACTCGTGCATGCGTAATTAAAATTGAATCATTTAATAACAAATTTTGGAATTGGACGCCCGCATTTTCTAATCAGAAAACTTTCTTCTCTTTTACCTCATGGATGAAGATTTCACGAAGAAAACATCCTAAGGCCGCGGCGATCGATTGATGAAGATTTCACAAAGAAAACATATAAGGCCGCGGAGATCGATTGCTGTCCGCGGTGGGTAAAATAAGCGTTGTGAAAACACAAATGGCATTTTTGTCATTTAAAAAGGTTTGCAGGGCGAAGCGTTTTCCAGGCAGCGTAGTCTTTGTCGGACGCGGAATGCGCGGTGAAGCTAGCACCACGTGGTGAAGCTAGCACCACGTGCCCACATGGTGTATGGGCTTTATGAGGGCCACAGGGATATATGTATTATATCTGTGTCGTCCATCAGTTTTTCCATTTCCTTTTAAGATGGCAGCCTAAAATTACAACATATCCGAGCTCAAGTGGACCACACCACAGGAAACAATGATGATAATGGTGTCCACCGTTGAAACCTTTTTAAAGCCCAAAATGATCATAAGGTCACGAAGACCTGGTTGAAAAGAAAACAAAAATATCATCCTGATATATATATATATATATATATATATATATATATATATATATATAAACAACAACTTCAGTGGGCTCCAAGAAGTTTTGGACTTCGCATTCAATCCTGACTATTTACTCTAGTGTGGTCCACTTAGGTTTTGGATATGCTTCAAATTTGAGTTCGTTTCATAAAATGATCAGGAAAATTGTATGGACGAAGTGGATAAAATTCATACATCACGGTGGGCCCCACAGAGTACTTAGTGTCGTAGCGTCGGGTTCACCACGCAATCGGCGCCCCGAGCGACGTTGGCTGATGACTTCAACTCTGACCAAAGCCTGATGTTGGAATTCGAGGATAGCTAGCTGTTTTCGTTTGCGTAAATTCGATCGAGGCCATCGCAGCACAGGTGCTAATTGGATATACTTATGATGAATCCAGACCCTTGATCTTCTATAGATTACGAGTCTGTTCCTGGATCGAAAAGTAAGATTCTTCAATTCCTCGAATGGGTCGGAATTTTACGAGAAAAATGGATGATTTGTGAGAAGAACAACGGTTCATATTCATTGTACAACTGTGGAATATATGACCAGCAGACCCGTTTTATTTTTATACAAGGGAATTAGCAATATGGGCTTATACGATGTGTGGTCCAGATCTGAGTAAGATGTTTATAACGTTTTCATATGAGATGAAAAATCTTTATTCCCTTCTCACGCGAACGTAATAAACTTCGCACCCGTCATGGGATTCGGTAATCTTCGCCGAGTGATCATGGTCGTCGATTCGAGTAACTTTCAATGTGTAGTTGTACCCACGCGACGAGAGATGAGATGTGCACTCGCGCGGGTGCGCCTATCTTCTTCACACGCAGACTTGTCTCACTTTGTTCAAGATCCAACCCGTTCATCGTGCGGGATGCATGCTGTAAATTCCATTCCAATCAGAGCCGCTCAGCGCAGTTCTTGAGATACGTATGGATATCTTTAGCCAAATATTCTTTTGTACACGTGATCATCTATGCAGAATGGCAGCTTGATTCAGTTTCAATGAATTGCAAGCACGAGGCCCATCTGATGAACGGTTTGGATTTTTTCGTTATTATAGGAAATTGGCGTACATGAGCGTGGAGTCTCGAAAAATGTACTTACGCGAGTGCGCTTGGCATGCAAAGATTAATAGGCCCTCGTGGGAACGGATTAGGTGAGAACGTGAGACCCCGGACTCAGCAAGGGCGGCGAGGACGGACGGGGATTGCGTCTTACCCCCACCCGTATCTAGCCCTGAACAAGCAGTTCTGTGGGCGGGCCCACCGTGATGTATCTGTTTATCCAAGCCGTCCATCTCTATTCTCATATTATTTTAAGGCATCAAGACATAATTTTGGCGGATCTAACGCTCAGATTGGCCACACCTCAGATGACTCTTATATTTAATGTATCTAACATTTAATAGGTACATTTAATGCAACTAAGCTTACTATTTGGTGCGGTGGTGTGGTATACTTGAGTGTTGGATCTTCCAATTTTTCTGCTCATACCTTAAAATGTTTTTAAAAGGAATGTACGGCTTAGATAAACATATACAGTACGGTGAGCCTGCCCATCAGAGCTAGAGACCGGCGGGAGCAGGATGCAATGATCGTCCGGCGGGGACTGGGTACTACCTCCACCGGGGCCAACCTAGAGACGGACGATCCAGTAACGCTTCTCTGTTGGGGGCCACCGTAATGTATGTATTATATCCATGCCGCCCACCCATTTTGAAAAATTATTTTAGGAAATTAGATAAGAAGAAGGTACATCGAAAGCTCAAGTGAACCAGATCACACGAAACAATGAGGATTGAATGCCAACGGCTGAAAAGCTTTTCGGAGAGCCACGTAAATTTTGGATGAAACTTATATTTATATTTTCCCTTCATTCATGTCTATACAACCTGATGGGTAGGTTTCTACGGCAAATAAAGCATACGGTGAGCCCAGAAGATTTCAACAGTAGGGTCAATGACAGCACTGTCTCTTATGATATGGTACACTTGTGCTACCTTTTTTTTCCCACGCAATAAAATGATGGACGGCGTGGATACAAAATACATAAATCAAGGTGGGCCCCACAATAAGCGTCACACCGTCTTGGGCGAGTCCAGGGTCTCACCTAATCTGTTCCCGCCCCTCGTGTAGTTGTTCTGTGGTAAAAAGAAAAGAAAAACAAGTGGTTCAGGTTCGAATCTACAGATTAATGGTCACGTTCATTTTTTCAAAGCAAATACCGGGTCATGAGCCATCCAAAATAGCATCCTGAGGATAGAAGGTTCAGATTGCATGCCAATGGGCCCCACACGCAGGGTTGCCCTTACTGGTAAGGTAGGCAAGACGAACTCCGATTATTTAATGCGCTGAGCTATCGGTGGGTTGGGCGTTGCACGTGCTGGAGGAAAGGAAGGGACGGGATCATAGAGAGTTTGGTAGAACTGTACAGGTCCTCCGACATGGCGACATCCCATGGAATTCTTCTTCGTGCGGGATCCAAAAGTTATTTTCATAGGTTTGCGGAGCATGGTCCTCGTACTCATACAGACTGCCAATGCACATGTGGGATACGTACCATGGTTCGAAACTCCCAAAGTGGACCCCACTAAAGGTGGGGTATATTGCTGAAATCAGGTTGATTGGGTGATCCAAACCTTTTGCTAATTGATATTCAAATGTTAATTTGGACCGTGATCGATTTACGCGTGTGCCATGTATATATAGGGTAGGGTGGCTGTGTGCTTGAGCATGTATGGGCAATTGGGCATGCTCTTTCCGAGTTTGAAAGTTTGGGGAGTGGATTTGGTCAGTGGGGCCCATCTTGATATATATGTTTTATATCCACGCTGTCTGTTCGTTTTGTCAGCTCATCTAAGGGCACGACCCCAAAATGAAATAAGATCCAAATCTCATGTGCACCACACCACGAGAAGTAGTGACGATTGATCATTAAAAACTTTTTGTGGCCACAAAAGTTTTGTATCATGTTGATATTTGTGTTTTCCCTTTATCTAGGTCTACGTGACCTTATCAAGAGTTTGGATGGTAAATAAACATTACAGTGGGCTTAGGAAGTTTTTAACGGTGTGTGTTGAATCACTACATCTTCCTGTGGTGTGGCCCACCTGAGATTGAGATATGCTTCATGTCTTGAATGATGGCTAAAAATGAGCTGGAAAAACAGATGGACAGTGTGGATATACAACACATGATACATCAAGGTGGGCCCCACAGTTACGGGCTGACCAAAAAGGTTATCCAGCGCTCTCATTGGTTCACGTGAAATTTGAAATCCCTAACATGTGGGACCATACATTTGTTGATCCAATTATTCAAACCGTTGATTCCGTAGTTTCTGCTGTGGATGGGTAATTGATTGAAAATATTGTAGATAGTCATATTTAAACCCTTTGATCAATGGCCTGTAATTCTACGGTCCAACCATAAACATGGTATTTAACAAGGATACGTCCACAAATCTTCTGGTTGGTTTTAGGGAATCCCCTATCAAGGTATCACACTGACAACTTGGTGCACAGAGAAACTCTACCCTCCCTCAGGGCACGGGTTATCTCCCTAAAATCTCATCCGTTGAAAAACGTGGATAGTAAAACAACCTACAATGGTCTCGATTCAATGTACACATCTGACCAAAGCCATGCTTACATTGTCAATACCATGTTTGATCTGTTCCTGGTTCCCAACTAAACACAGGTAATCAGTCAATAAGGATTTTGTGAATTTACTCATTAGTGAATTTACTCCTTGATCCAGGCCGTCCATTAGAAAGGCAGCTTCTCTGGTGATCCATTGGCCAAACCTACATTGCACAACAACCCTACGATCAAGCTAATTTTGAATTAAAGACACTTTGTAGTTATTGTAATTTACCAAGAGGTAGTCTTTCAATGTGGGCTCTTGGCAGTTTGGTACCTGAGATGTGTCTGTCCTAATGGATGGCTTGGATCATTGTACACAGTCACCAATAAAGGATGTAAATTATCTATCGTCGAAGTTATAAGAGATTTCTTAACTTTTAAGATTGTTCAATGGAAAAATTCATATGCACTTGTCCGATGTTAAGCTGTAGTGAAAAATTAAAAATTTTCTACATGAATTTGATAATTTTTCCCTTTCTACCGCTGTCATAAGTTATTAGAATCCAAGGTAATTGGCATCTCCTTACCCATTTGGAAATACATCACTACTATTGATGAGATTAAAAGACAAGAAGAGAAATTACTGTGTAAATGGAATACATGCTCATCGTGTATGAATTATATATCCATATTTTGTACTATATTTATCTTAAAAAACCTAAGCCTTAAAGACTCTTAAAATAACATGCAAAAGTCATTAAGGACTTTTAAAAACAAGAAAAAGTCCGGAGTTAGGTACTACTTCCAACATCAAGGTCGACATTACAGGACGAGCCACAGAGAATATTTCAAATGAAAGAAGGGAAGCCGTCCAATATTTCCTATGAAAAAATTGAGAGAGAGAGACCCATTCTTTCTTGCAGCAGTTATGTTCCTCCTTCCCATAGTGGACCATCCATTGACTTCACATTCACATGGTTAAACTGATCTACATTCATAAGAGTTTAAAAAAGAGAGGACTCAGTAAGTTTCTAGATCAACTGAACAAGTCTCAACACATGCGCGACATCCGAGCCATACAAAAGTTTGAACATCAAGATGATCACCTAGTGCAAAAAACCCAAGACAATCCACTCATTAATTGGGCCACACTTGAATGTTGGCTTAGATCATTGGCCATCCATTGATTTCAATAGCTTGGTGGCCCACCTGATAAATGGATTTCAGATGAAGTTTTTTCGGCATCATCCAAACCTTTTGCAAGGATCAAATGTCCTACAAATGTGTGGCATGTAGAATTGTACACGAGTCAAGCTTGGCGTGGCTTGGCTCGACCAATAGCTAACCTAGCTTGAACTCGACTCAGCTTGGCCCTCGAGCCTGTCTTACTAGCTCGGCTCAATTCAATCAACAACTCGAGCAGTTCATGCTAGTTTAGCATTTTCTAAAACAGTTAGAATACATTTTCAATTTCTTATATAAAGCAAAACAGTAATAATAGTTTACATATATTTCATCATACACCAAGAGAGCAACATCAAAATCGAACACTTGAACAAACAACATCAAAATCAAACAATGGACAAATCTATTCCTTCCTTATCCACACTTCATTGAATCATTTCATCAAACATCAAACACTCGGCGAGTAGCATTTGTATCAAAATGATCGAGTCACTGAACTGATTTGATTTGAGTTGAGGTTCAATCCGGGTTAAGATGAACTTGAGCAAGCTTGAACTTGGCTTGAAATTTTTTCAAGCTCCAAAAATCAACTCAACTCGGTTAGAATCTAATTTCAAGCCGGGGTAAGTCGAGCTTTTCTGAGTCGAATAGAGTAAATTGACTGAGCTAATTCGACTCGTACACAACTCTAGCGGTATATTTTGCCTAGCACGAGGTTTGCTATAATACGTGCCTAGGTCAGCACTAGAGCCATTTAATTCAGAGTCATGTTTTAATGATCCAAGCATTAATGTAATCTGTCACACGTATTTCAGACATGAGTGCAATCCATCACATGTGTTCCACACACGGGTGCAAAAGTCTTACATGTTAGATATAAATACAAAATACCAAATGTAATATATTCATGTAAATTAACCACGGTACCTTCTATAAAATGGTGCTGATAAAGTCCATCCATGGAGTGTGGAGTACACCTAATGCTGAGAGGATCTCTTCCTTGCGAGCTCTTTTCTAACCCCTGTAGATATGATGGGGCACGAGGTTCTAATAACAAATTTCCATTTGTATTAGCATACCCAAAACTGCTATTATTAGTAACGATATTGGTATTAGTAATATTATTATTAGTGGTCCACCCATATGGATTTTGCTTGAATATGGGGCCGTTGCACATTGGACAATTTGCAATTTTTCGCCTTAGCATCTTAACTTCTTCAAGCAACTTCTTGTATTCTCCCCAGCATCCATTGATTGGATCGCGAAGCCTCCACTCGGCTTCCCAGACGATGGAGCTGACGGCCTTGGATTGATTTTCTTTCGTATCAAGGACCTTGATTAGCTTCTGTGTATTACTTACGCCAAAAACCTTGTGGACCGCCTGGAATTTGTGGGTCTTCTCCACAGGGAAATATGGAGCCAATACACAATCAGGCCGGCACCCCTTTCTTTGATGCTTGCAAGAGGCACAAGCTTGATGAACCTTGCCATTTTTCTCCATTCTCCTATACAATAGGTGTTGTTTTTCTTTATCAGTATTCTAAATATTCAAAATCTTTAGAAACTTGGGAAAAGAAATGAAATGAGAGAAATAAAACTATCTTATTGTGAAAGCTATTTATATAAATATCAAGAAATATAAGTGTACCAAAAGCATGTATGTTGGGCCACATGCATAAAGAATGCCATAGATAAAGAATGGTTATTGTGGAGGTTAATTTCATTACTGTTGGCTCACAGGAAGAGGGAGAGCTATGCTATCTAGATATAACTTAAAAATATATTATCCAGTTGGATTACTTTTTTCCAAGCTTTTCCATGCATATAGTTGCATTTAAATCATGTATTTGGTCCGACTACGTTCATTAGGTCCACTTCCCCGACTGGACAATTTGGGTCATTTGACTGGTAGGATGTCTTAAGGCAGCCAATGAAGAGTGGACAGGACCTAATGAACGGTCCATATGATGATGCTAATGAATACAAATGAAACCCATACATTTTAGCCCACTAGAGTATTGCATATTATTAATGCAATAAGAAGATAATATAGAGTGGGTCACAGACACTTTCATTGCAAAGATGGACCAGGGAAGGCCTGGTCGGAGGCGGAAATTATGGGAATTGTTAGAACCTTAAATCAGTTTTATCTCACAAACTGGAATTAGTTTTTCAATATATTATATATGATTTTGAGGTAGGAGAACCTACTTAAGCCAACTAATCTTGCTAGGTGGGGTTACGCATTCTGGATTTTCCATCAATGGCCAAAAGTCTCATTGATTATTTTTTTTTTACTATAAATAGTAAATTTTAGTTCTAGTATAACTTTTGATCTTTTGAGCTGCAGAAGCCACTTTCACTATAAATAGTAAGTTTTAATTCAAATATAACTTTTAATCCTTTGATTTGTAAAAGTCATGCCCAACACGAATATGGGTTAGAAAAGGTAGGAGAATAAATTGGTTGGGCCAAATTTGACACTTACTAAATTTGGCTGAAAACCATGAAGTCTATTAGGAATAGAGGCCGTCCGTAAATAGTAAGTTTACTATTTATAATAAGTCATGTTTTAGGGGAGTGAAGTCTAAATCTAAAATTCCATCTTAGATTTGAGCTTATTATTTAAAAGGTTGTAATTTCAATTTTTATCAATCAATCAAATTATTTTGAATTTATTCGACATTATCCAGCTTTTGTCCCTCATGGATTCGAAGAAGCTCTATTAAGAGTCCATGGAGTTCCTTGAGAGAACTAATCAACTGCAGGAAATGGCACCACAAATTGTAGTAAATCATACCATGTAAATGACAGGTCCTATAATGAAAATCACAATCCTTAAAAATCAGGCTGATATTGCTCACTATGTGGGCCACACCTACATGTTGAGTTCAGCTATGATCAGTTGTCCATTAATTCCAACAGGCCCACATGATGAGCGGACGGACCTGCTTTTTGTGCCAATGATTTTCATGGTGGGGCCCTACCGTGACGCAGGGAAGGACGTGAGGTCAAGCACCGTCTTCCTCAAGATGATAAATATTTCGAATCCACGGAACTTCTCTGGACTCCTCACAGAGACTCCTCGAATCCAAGAGGAAAGAAAGCAGTAAATAGAAAAAATTTTTATAAATTCGAAATTGATTAATGAATGAATAAAAACGAGTTCACAACCCTTTAAATAAGGATATCAAGCAATAGGAAAGAAATCAGAAGCAAACTAAACTAAAACTCCTAAAATCCGCAACTTACTATAAATAGTGAACTTATTATTTATAGACAGTCAAGGTTTCGGCCAAAAATAGTAAGTGTCCTATTTGACTTCACCAAACCATTCTCCTAATTATCGTAAGCGCTTTTCATGTTGGACACAACTCCTAAAGCGCAACGGATGAAGAGCTATAATTAAATTAAAACTTACTATTTATAATAAAATCGAAAATAAAATAGGGAAACGACCGTCGATCAAGGGATTTTTCACAAATCCGGGCTGCGCAACCTGACGCAGTGGGTTGGTTGTCTAAAGTAGCTCGTTCTACCCCAAAATTATATACTTTACGTCAGATAACTCATTCCTGATTGGGAGATACACCCAATCAAAGGTTTGATGATCCGGATCACTTCTGTCATCAACCGTGCCTTTTCTGATCCATCTTGGCCATGAAACTGTCCGCGACCCGTTCAACATCTTACTGCGTTCATGGTACCATTTTAATATGATCTTTCTAAATTACTTTTTGTTGAATAAGTATATTAATCTTATTGGTTAATAGCACTACAGTAGGAACTCCGTGCTTGGATTGCACATGGCCCAAAAGCAACCTGATCAGATGGACGGTTAGAATCTTCAATTAGAGTAATTCTAGGTTTCGTTTGCAGTCCTTGGACTGGGTTTTGATATGTTACAGAGGCTCTAACACGGTAGAGTAAGGGGCCGGTTTCCACCCCTGAGTGGATCTTAAGTGGTGATCTGAGCTGTTAAATGCTGTGGGTTCTTAAGTGATGATCTGATCTGAGCTGTTAAATTCTGTGGGTTCTAAGCTAACCCGGCCATCACAGGAAACATTAGTTGAACAGTTGATTATCTATGAATATGAGTATGTTACAGTTGATATTCAAAGGTTAACATCATCAATAAAGCATGATTTTTGTAAGATTATAGTTCATATACAACAGCAAGGAAAATATGAACAGTTTAAATCAATCTAAGAATGAAATAGAGAGAGGAAATTGGATACCATACAGGTATTGTTGTAGACTCCAATGTACCCTATCAAAATCTAGATGGTTGATTTGACATTGTGCATTGGACCTACATTATAAATTGAAGTTTCTCGTGTAAATGGATGATTGAAGAGCATTGGCAAGTTGCTCCTGTGATCTTATGCACGTGGCCCACCCGATGCTTGAAATTTTGTTTTTGTGTTTTTTTTTTTTCCAAAGTATATATTTTGATGAGCTTATTATAATTATTTTTTCAAATATATATACTAATTTGTAATATATAAGTTGATTAGTTATTAAATTCAAATTTCTGTAAACATAAAACAAATTTTCAATGCATTACTATTTTTGAATTTTATTGAATTCAAATACTAGCTGCTAAATACAACTGGGGATTCATAGTCACCTTGAGTTGTCGTTAAATTTCCCAGGCATTCCAAATACAAGTGCCCAGACGAGCCTTTAGGCTTTGTGTGTGGTCCAGCTTTAAATTTGGGTGATTAACTAAACACAAAGGGAAAATGGTAGAATTGAGTTACCCCTAGATTGAAAGTCGCAACTTGTCTGAGATGAATCCGATCCTCTATTGGAGTAAATAAAAAATTCTTACATCTTGCAATCTGATCAGGCCATGACATCACACACCAATCATGGTACAAGAAAATTTTAAAAAAAATTGTTTGTAACAAGCAGAAGATCTGAATTGCATTGGAGTCCAGTCTTAAAACTCAAGAAAGAAAAGGTAAGTTTACATGATAGAAATAATAAGTGAAAAAAAAAAAAAATTTTGAAAAAATCTAAAACGTACCTGAGAAATTATTCTATTATTACTCTATACGTAAAATTTCAATTTCATAAATCTTACCTATATTGATGTTTACTTAGAAACCGGATAGCATATTGAGTTACTCAGCATGCTCTTATCATACTGAGTAAACTCAATTGGGCCTACTGTGAATGTATGTGGTTTATCCACACTGTCCATCCATATTTCCTGCTAATTTTAGGAGTTGATTCCAAAATTGAAGTAAATCCAAATTCAAGTGGACCATGCCACAAGAAACAATGTAGAATAATGATTTCCACTTATGAAACCTTCATAGGGCCCACATTAATATTTATTTGCCATCCAACCTGTTAATAATATCAAAAAGACATGTATGAAGAGAAAACACAAACATAAGATTGATCCAAAACTTCTATGGCCTTCAAGAATTTTTCAATGGTAGAGGTTCAATCACACAATTTACCGTGGTGTGATCTACTTGAGATTTATATATGCTTTCTTTTCGTGTTTAAAACCTAAACTTATCTGTTAACACGGATAAACGGAGTGGATAAACTAAATAAATAACGGTGGACCCCACAAAGTTTACTCCGTACACTAAGGGTACTGAGTTACTCGGTACGCAATCCGCTTCCGTTTGCTTGGCACGCACTTGTGAAGTCCAGTGGGTAAATAGAGAGATTTATTTTAATAAGGTTACTGTAACATCCCGAAAATCGGGGGGTCGAGTAAAAACTCCACTCCCGAGTTTCAGAACATCACTTATGCAACATAAATGTGTATGATTGAACGTTGTCTGTGTTAATGTATTAAACATGAGTGAGATTAATCCAAAACATCATATCATACTCTAGAGACCGTTAAATTAGCAAGCGAAAGACTGGGATAGTATGTATAATATATAAAAACTGTTTTATGTCTCTAGAGTGTGAACATGATACCAGGTTATATACATACATGTATACTCCAAAAGTAAACAAAAAGAATATACATGTGTGCGCTAAAAATATAAAATGACAAGTGTCAAGGTATCAAATCAACCTTCCTGTAATTCCGTCAATCAGAACACGTATAAATGAGAGATCCTCCTCATCATCATCAAGTCCAGCTCCGCTTCTCAAGCAGCACCATCATCTGCAACCAAGATAGGGACTGGTGGGTGTTCGAAAACATCATTCTGTAACGTGGGAGTGAGTGATCAACTCAGTGGAATAATAGAGCAGAGATTAGCATGTTATCAAATCAATCATACGATAATAGTAAAGCAATAAATCAAACATTCCTAATACTGTTGTTAATGCAATATGACATGACATGATGGAAAGCCTCACCGACATTCTCCCTCATACGACACCATCTGCGTCCGCGGCATGCTTGCGTACTGCTCAGTGCTCCACATCTTCCAAGCACATGCAATGTGATGTTAATATGATTACCGAGTTATTATTAGTCCTTTTCATACAGCAATATTGGGAAACTAAGGTACCTTGCTTATATCAATCCCAACACAGATCCTGTCTAGGGTCGTCACTCCTAAAAATCACATACGATGTTACATTTGTAGGTCGCTGCAAGGGCTGCTAGGGCTGTTGCTAGCACTCGTTGCACCGCTCCCCCATCACCTTATCAATACAGGCCTACTGTACTCTCATTGCTACGGAAGGATCGTCGCCTACTGTAGACTCAGAATACGCTCGAGGTCACTACAAAGGGCTGCCAGGGCTGTTGCTCGCACTCGTTGCATCGCTCCCCCATCACTTTATCAATGCAGGCCGACAGCAAGAATATAGTGTCCCATACCACCATAATCTGCTCACGAGTCTGGGTTGCTCACTGGTCACTACGGGGAGGTTTATGGCCCCAACGTAAGCCGACAGCTCTACCACGGTGTCCCATACCACCATGTCAGGCTCATGAGTCTTTGTGGATCAAGGTACCATGGTTGATAGGGTTTTCAGTGATAAGTTCATTACCCTAGGTTCAAGCAGTTACGACACATACATGGTGAACATACAATGGCCAGTCGGGTTACTTGACGGGCTCGACTAGCACGAGCGCATCTCAAGCAGAGCGACATGAAGTGCATAAAACACTTCATGTGGCCTAACCACTACCGCCAACTCCAAAACACGACTCGCGTTCATCGACGCGTCCTTCGTGGCAAAGATAAGCCAATCACTAATTTTCTCTGTTACCGACTGCCTAGACTAAGCATAGTCCCAAACATTTATGAATGCACATCAGCAATCATATAAAGGTAATGGAAATGAAATACAACAATAAGAGCATGTTAACACATGTTATAACATACAACTTAAGTAAATCATCTAACACGTGCATTTCATACATATAATGAAATCATACATATAGCCAACATGAAGGAAATCATTTACATCAGCGTATTATTTAAGAATTCAATCTCAAACTAATTCACAACACCATTTAATTCAATACATACTAATACAAACATATACAAACACTTAGACTGCACACTTAAGTCTACATATAGTATGTCGACTCAAAGTGCGCATTTAGGCAAATCTCTTCGTCAAACTAATTATGCACGCATTCCTAATATCCTAATGCGACAAGAAGCCATGTCAATCACATCAGCAAAATATGGATGAAAACAGTATTTCCTACAAATGACTAAAATGCCCTAAATCTCATATTTTTCATCTGCTTACGAAACAGGAAACGGACAGCATGTTGTACATGTCAAACGGCGTTGCCGTCAATAATCTACTATTAAACGACATTGAAAGCGTTGAAAACAGCCAATCAAAGCGTCTAAAATCCGTACCTTTCACTTTATATATGTATCGTTTCGAACGGAGCGTATACGCTTCGTCTACGGCGATCAGGCGACCTAATACACAAGCTAGATAAGCTACATCGCTAATGGAATTGACGAAAGCTTAAATCAGTAAGTGTTGAAGGTTTTCCTTACCTAGAAGTGCGTTGGAATCGCCGAGAAAGTGATTGGGATATGTCGCTTAAGCACGTACAGCAGCAGTAGCAGGTGGCAGGAAAATCCCTCCCATAATCTCTCACAAACTCTCACTTTTTCTCTCTCTTGCTAGGGTTTCTAGCAAATTCGGATGGGTGAGAGAAGTGAGGGTTTAAGCCCCTTATATAACCTAATTTCTTCCCAAATTAGGCTTGGGAACCATATTTACTTGAGGTCTAACCAATTCGGGGCTGTTCTGGTCCAAAAGAGTATTTTTGGAGGTCGCCTGGCCAAATGCGATCGCACTTAAGCTCATGCATACTGGATCTAGTACACATCAAGTTTTCAGTCCGGCAGGATTCACAGATCGCACGTGGCGGTTCAGTTTCAGTTCAGCGGTCATCACACCTAGATCAGGTCTACAAGTCTCAAGATATGAAATAGAAATTTTTCCTGATCCGAGGGTGTAATTTGGCTGAATTCTGACGGTCAGAATGCTTAATACTAACGTGTCAAGTCACGTGCCAGGTTTGAATTAAAAATTCCAAATCTAACTCTATTCTCACTCTCTTCACTCCAGGCTCAATGAAATAGCCTCTGAATGTCGGTTTGCCTTGATTTTCGAAACGATTATCAAGTCCAGCCAAGCGGTCATAACGGTCTAAGATTATAGGTATCGGACTTTCGACGCGCGGTCTAGATCCAATAAAAAGTTTCAAAGAGTTCCTGAGAGCAAACGGGTTTAGAGTTTGATCAAAGGTTTTAGGATATTATAGCATCATTGGTTCTACAAGTTTTGGATCTTGTACAACATATTTAAAGCGATCAAGGACAATTTCACAGCTACTCCAGCGTAGCGCTAGCTAACTTATGCTTAGTTTCTAAAGGAATTAACCCTAAGTGATTTCTTTGGATATGAAATTGGGTTCTGAGCAGTTACCAATGTGTTTTGTTTGAACCATTGCCTAAGGACGTCTAACTCCAGGTTGGCAAAAATCCAGGGTGTTACAGTTACTAATTCTAAGGCAGTTAATTCCAAAAATAAAAAAAATATTTGTTGTGCACACACGTGTTTATAAGGCAGCCCAACATGTGGCACATGAGCATGACAGCCAAGCTGTCCATCAGCTGGTCCACCGAGTATGGTGATTTGAGCGTTGTTATGATGGCCACCGTGTAAAATTGGAAGTGTCCCCAATACGCAAGGTTGTGCCACACCCACACACCACCGACTTTGGTGGTGTATTGACGTGGCCAAATTCTGTGGGTTATATCAATACTGTCCATCCTATTTTTTTTTGAGATCCGTTTGGGGCATGGGCTAAAAAAAAATAAAAATGAAGAAGATCCAAAGCTTAAGTAGACCGCACACAAGAAAGTAGTGGGGATTGTATGCATACCATTAAAAACTTCTTGGTGGCCACAATAGTATTGGATCAATATGATGTTGGCGTTTTCCATTCATCCCGGTGTTTGTGACCTTACGAAGAGATTGGATGGCAAATAAATTTTATGGTAGGCCATAAGAAGGTTTCAACGGTGGATGTTATCGTTTCCACTACTTTATGTGGTGTGTTCCACTTGAGATTTGGATCTACCTCTTTTACAAGTCCATGGTCCTAGATGGTCTCTCAAAATGGATGGATCCATTCATCCAGGTGTTTGTGACCTTACGAAGAGGTTGGATGGCAAATAACTTTTATGGTAGCCCTTAAGAAGGTTTCAACGGTGGAAATTATCATTTCCACTACTTTCTGTGGTGTGGTCCACTTGAGATTTGGATCTGCCTCTTTTACAGGTTCATGGCCTTAGATGGTCTCTCAAAATGGATGGACGGTACAGATATAACAAATATATCATGGTGGGCCACACAGAACTTGGCAACTTCAACAGACCGTACGTTAGTGGAGTGCGGCACACCATGCAATCCGCTCCACTCGCAAACCTCCGTCGTAACTCAAAACAACTTTGCTGAGCCCGGGGCTACTCCCCCTGCTACCAGCCAATGGCTGATGGTCGGTGCTACGTGGGTTCACAGTGATGTATGTATTTCATCCATGCCGTCCATCTGTTTTTATAGATAATTTTAAGCATGGGATAAAAAATGAGATATTGCCCAATCTCAAATGGACAACATTACAGGAAACAATGTTGAAGGATCGTAGACCATTAAAAACATTTTAAGGGCTGTCAAAGTTTTGGATCAAGATCATCTTTATTTATTTTTCTTAATCTGGGTCTTTATGATCTAATAAACAGATTGGGTGTCAAATAAACAGTACAGTGGGCCTTAGGAGGATTTAATGGTGGATATCTAATCACTATTGATTTCCTCTGGTGTGGTCCATGTCTGCTATTTATCTCCACTCATTTTTTGGATAGAACCTAAAATGATATTTAAAAATGGATGACAGAATGGATGAAACACATACATCATTGTGGGGTCCCCAGAGCACCGACCATTAGCCATCGGACTATGGCAGGGGGAGTAGCCAAATGCGTTGACGCGGATTTCCTGCGGAAGCCTTTCTCAGGAAGTTCCTGCGCTGGAAACATAGGTGGACCCACCGCGAAGTCTGTGAGAAATCCACACTGTCCATCCATTTTTTGAGATCATCTTAGTACGAATGATAAAAAATGAGCCGGATCCAATACCCAAGTGGACCGAAAAAGTGAGGATTGAACTCCCACAGTTGAAATATTCGTGGGCCATAGAAGTTTTGAATTAGGGTAATATATATATTTTTTTTTTCATCCCCTTATTAATGACGTTATGAACGGTATGGATTAAATTTAAACATAAGTGTTGACCGAGAGAGGTTTCAACGGTAGGAATTTTCCTAACCACATTTTCCTTCTGTGAGGCCCATTTGAGAGTTGTATAGTCTTAAATTTTGATCTCAACTCCTAAAATGATCTCACAAGACGGATGGACGGGTTAGATTTATCAAAAACTTCACGGTGGGCCCTACTTATGTTCCTGCGAAAGGCTTTCGAAGGAAATCCGCGTCCTCCTGCAGAGCCTTTGGAAGTTACTGCGCTGGAAACCTAGGTGGCCCCCACCATGATGTTTATTAGAAATCCACCCCGTTTATCCGTTTTTTGAGATCATTTTAGTACCTTACACAAAAATTGAACAGCATACAAGACTCAAGTAGGCCGCACCAAAGGAAAAGGTGGGTAGGGAAAGTCCTACCGTTGAAACTTCACTGGGGCCCAAAGTGATATTTTCATTCCATCCATACCGTTCATAACGTGATTGCTACTGGGATGAACTGAAAACACAAATATTAGTCTAATTCAAAACTTCTGTGGCCCCACGAATATTTCAACTGTGGACGTTCAATCCTCACGTTTTCTGCCCACTTTAGTATTAGATCCGGTTCGTTTTTGGTTTTACGTCTTAAAATGATCTCCAAAAACGGATGGACAGTATGGATTTCTTAAAAACCACAAAATGGGCCCAACCTAGGTTCCGAGTGCAAGTACTTCACGCAAAGGCTTAAGCAGGAAATCCGCGTCCACGATGTCTCCGAGGCCTCGTTTTTACGTGTTGGTAGTTCTGCCAATGTGTCACATGAAAGATCCAATTCATTCATCATACGGGTGCTACCACGTAGATGTCCTTGCCAAAAATTTGTATCGTTCTATTGATCTGATGAGCTACACTTTTTATAATATAAATGGATGGATAAGAAAATTTATAAATATTATCACCCATTTTGAAGAGTTTATGGCTGTTTCTTGCCTTAAAAAAATCTACACGTTGGGACCCATCTAATGAATGGCTTGGATCTGTCACATTCTTTGTATGAATGTACAATTCAATCAAACCTAGCCAGATGGTTTCTATGAAAGTCGGGTTTTCTGTATCCGGGGCCAGTTGCTCAGCGAAACAAGTTGGCAGATGTTGAACTTCCTTTTAAATTTCCCCGTGAGCCGAAATGCCCGAATACAAAGATCTTAGCCGTTGGTTGTATGTGGACCTTCAACGTATTTTTTCTTAATCATTTATTTATTCGGACATGGAATAGGATTTTTCCATCTTAGGGTCTTTTGGTTATGGGCTACCTCATTGAGTATCAAAATATAGACAGTCTGGATGAGCCTTCAAGGGCCCCACTATAATGTATGCATAAAATATAGTCTGTCCATCATTCTTGCTAAATCATTTCACAATGTGAACCCAAATATTAAACTGATTGAATACTTAGGTGGGCCACACCACAAGCATTGTGAGAATGCCATTGAAACCCTCCAGGAAATCCACCATGATGTTTGTATCACATCCAACCCGTTCATGGAGTGTTTACCACAAGGATGAAGAGTGAAAACCATATAACATCCTAATTCAAATCTACAATGGGTCAAGGTTCCAAGGGTAGGCATCCCCATCTCTACTTTTTTCTGGCCCACCATAACTTTTATTTTCTATCCATTCGGTTCAATCCCCCACTTCTTTTTGCAGTGTGGTCCACTTGATATTTGGATCTGTGTTATTTTTCAGATCAAGACTTACAACGAGCTCTCAAAATGGACCTATAGTTTGGATATAACATATTCCTGATGGTGGGACCCACATAACTTAGTGACGTCAACACACCAGCCAGTTCGGTGGTGTGTGGTATACCAGCCAATCCAGTTCAGCATTCACGCCCCCCGTAGTGTGACCCTCTCCATCCCTACTTTTTGCAGAGGTGTGCACGTACCGAGCTAGCTTGGTTAGCTCACTCGACGCCAAAAAGCTCGATTCAACACGGTTTGAAGTTGAGTTTGAGGTGAGTCGAGCTGATTTTTTGAGCTCGAAAATGAGTTCGAGCTGATGGCCCCAGCTCAACTCAACTTAGATTGGACCCATCTTGAATCGAACTTGGATTGAACTAGATCAGTGACTCGATTACTTTGATATTTACGTTGCTCACCGAGTGTGTGATGAAATGACCCAACAAAGTGTGGCAAGTGGCAAGAAAGGTATGCATATAAAAGATCCTTGCTCTTACTCCGGTGGTAGACCCTTAGGAGTTTCAACACCTAGTTGAGGGTTCGAGTACCCATAGGTGGTGAAAACCCACCATGGTGTGAGTGTGTGATGGTGTGTGTGTGTGTTTAAAAAAAAAAAAAAACAAAGGGGTTTGTATATAAAACCAATAACCTTCTGTTTCTTGATTTTTATGTTGTTTAAAAAGTATATGATAAAATATCAATAAAACCATCGCTGCTATCTTACATATAATGAAATTTTGAAGGCGTGGCCCAAGTATTTGTGAAGATGTTGTATATGTGAACTTGGCTCATTCTTGGTTTAAACTGGCCCAAGCTGCTAATTGGATTGGGGTAAGCTGGCCAATCAAGCTCAAAGACCAAGCTGAGGTCAGCTAGTGGACGAGCCAACTCGACTCGATTCAACTCAATGTACAACCCTACTTTTTGGAAAGAGGATTACATACCAAGTAAACTCTGTAGGAGCCACAGTCATTCATGCATTTTATTCACTCCGTCCTTATATTTTAGCAAATAAATTTAGGTCGTTAGACAAACAAGAAAGCATATCTAAACATCAAATGGACCACACCACCAAGACAATGTGAATTGAACATCTACCATTGAAAATTTTGTGGGGGCCACATAAGTTTTAGATCAATGATATTTTTGTTTTCACTTCATCCATGTCTTTGTGATATTATATGAATAGGTTGGATGACAAATAAACATCATTGTGGGCCACACGAAGGTTTCAACGGTGAAAATCAGTATTCCCACTATTTCACGTCGTATGGTCCACATAACTTTAGATATACCTTAATTTTGGTATCAATGATATGAAAAAACGGTTCGACAGGGTGAATAAGATAAAACATTCACGGTGAGTTGAACTGAGTTTACTCAGTACAACCACTATGACCTGAAAAAACGGTTGGACGGAGTGGATAAGATAAACATTCACGGTGAGCCCAACTGAGTTTACTCAGTACGATAAGAGCGCAGTAAGTGACTCAGTCCGCAATCCGATTTCTACTTTTTGGGGAAGCGTGGCCCACTCGAATTTTATAGCCGCCTAATTTTTGTTCTTAAGTGCTGAAACGATCTAGACCCGATGATGGACTGAGTGGGTATCACATACACATCACTGTGGGCCCCACAGCTCCCTATAACATGTTGAAATTCGCATCCAGCTGATTGGCTCCACGGGTTGAGTGGGCCCAGCTCTGTATAGACGAATGTGAAGAAATTATACCAATAGAAAGATCTGAACCATTCGATCCATTACTCCATTTGTGGGGCCACAGCTGGGATCAGACGATCAAGTTCCCAAAGTACAACAACCAACTGACGAATGCACGGCTCCTTGAATCGTGAGAAAAGCTTTCTACTTGCTGTTGAGAGCCTTGTGATTCTAGATTGCAAATTGTCAACCTAACGGCTCATCTCATTAAAATGCTTTAATGGTAGACTCGTACTTTATTCGTCTTCCACAATTTTAAAAATGGTAGTTACTCATCCTCATCACATGTAATACTCATGCACATCTATCAGACCATATCTTTAGAATAACTCCGATCAAGAAATCCTAAACATACAAGAATAGTTATCAAATGGATGGTCAAGAGTAAAATATTAAATGGTCCAAATTATAAGTAGAAAAAATTCAGATTGGTAATTTTATCTTCTCAATGTAATTTTTAGGCTATGCTCTATCCGCCATTGTTCCAGCAATTTGGACAGTTTGGATTACCATACAACAAGGCCATGTGTATGATTGAAGAGTCTCCCACAATTTTTATGTGGTGCAAAACTAACATAAGAGTCTCAAGGCCTAAAGTTTTCAAGGAAGGTAAAAAGAAAAAATAAAATAAAAAAGGCCCTAAAGTTAAAATTACAGTCGTCGTTCCTTATTTTTAAAGCCAAATGAAAGTTAGAGAGACTTACACTACACCCATCTACACATAAGCCTAAACCCTAGCATTTGGTACGCTTGTAGGTAGATGGCCTGTGTAAATGAATTAAATCATGAAATTCAGACATGAAAAGATTGCCTTGAAGGTATGGTTTTTGTTTTGTTCATCCATCCATGTAGGGACTGATGGACGGTCTGAATCGTCTGATCATTCAATCCAGTGGGCCCCATTTCGAATTGGCCAAGCCAGCACCACTTGACCAGGTGCGTGATTTCTGCTGATTGGTGCAGTTGGGTGATGAGCTGGTGGACTACATTAGCAATGGTGTAGAAATTGTGCTGATTTGTAAGAAGATAATTCACTATCATGTCTTTCATCCAAATCTCTATATTCTACCATTCGTCCATCTATGAGGTGGGCCATCAGTTGGTCGGTCCAGATCGACTGAAACAAGCATGATCTCTGATTTAATATACTTAAACAATTTGGGAAATGAGACTCGCCCGCACCAGTGAATCCCCCGTATCAATTCAAAAGGTTTTAATAAAAACAAAATAAGATCATTTCATTGTCTCCATAAATTATTAAATAAGGGTGCGTTTGGTTGTAACAAAATATTATAACATTTCATTTATTCAGTGCAACCAAACACACCTAAGCTAAACCCAAATCTAACAAATAAAAGAAATTTTAAATAAGTGGAATGATCACATACTGTGGGGGCAGTCGCACGTGGCAAAGTGTTGCTTGTGTATGACTTCAGACCCATGCTTTTGGACGGCCCCATTGTAAAGATCACCTGTACCCAGCCTTTCCAGTAGGGCCAGAGCTTGGGCTCCTAAACTCGGCCTAAAGTCCAGGCCCAACCTTGAAATCAAGGCCCAATGTCTGAGCCAGGCACAAGCCAGTGATACTCATCAGTGGGGCCTTTCTAGCCCAATTGGGCCCGGTTTGGGGCTTAGAGGGAGTAGGGCTGGGCTAATTGGGAGCCTGGTTTGCCTGGCGCTTCCCAACCGCTGATCAACTAGAGCAAAAATCAGGGTAGTATACGCATCAGGTAGGCCAAACACAAATGTTGAATCAGATCACTAGCCAAACAGTTTATTCTTTATGGAGGATTAAATGATATTGAATTTCATTAGGTGGAATTAAATTATATTAAACAGTTTATACATTATGATTGTATGTTTAGAAATACCCAAAGTCTTCTCTTCGGAAAAACATTTTATTAGGTGAAGTCTTTGTGTGGTAGACTACAAAATTATAATTAACAGAATAGATTTCACAACTAATGCCGGTCACCTGCATGTATACGCAACTCGGTGGTTACATGTAAAGGGTGCATATGGATGGACGACGTGGATAAAACTCGTGCATCAACACAGGCCCACACATGTAGTGGATTTCAAAATTTACCAGAAATCCCATTGCATCTCCTGAGACCCCGAATGATGTGATACTTGGATTAATCTAATCCTTTTCATCATTTTTAAATTTATGTAGAGCATGCCACGAACCTATTATTGGCACAGTTAGACCAAAATAAGCCCAAATGGAAGTGACTTGTGTAATCCAATGTAGGACATTACACAATAAGGCTCCGGTTGCATACGGTATAAAGGAAATTTATTCCAAATAAGAAAAAATTAACATTAAAAGTGTGACTCCTGAATTGGACATAACTTTTGATCAGGGGATCGTTATGGGACATACAACCTATAGTGGGCCATTTGTGGTCAACCAACTCGCCTTTCTAGCCTCGTTGATCAATTTCATTAGAAAACTTTTCATTCCTGTTTAAAATTGTGACTTTAGGAAAAAAAAAAAAACTATTTTTAATCATTTCAAATTTTGATGAAATTCTTTACTTTTAGAGTTCTAAATAAACGAAGTGTTTTTTAGGAATTGCCTTAATCATGTGTCGAATCATCCATCATTATTAATTTGAGATTTTTTTATTTTTGGTAAAATTTAATTAAATAAATTAAGACTCTTAATTAGGGTTTTTATATTTTATTGGTAGGTATGAGAAATACTGAATAATAAAAGTTCAAAATTTCCTTCTTAACTTGTGAATTCCAGAATAATTCGGTGGATTCAATGTTTTATCTATTTAACTAAGATGTTGATATTTCTCCTCACGCAATGTGCCATGAATGCCTCATGGAATTTAAACGGCAACAAATGCAATTCCGTACAACCTAATCCCACTTTCCAAACCGGCCCTGTCACATATATATTTTATAACGAAAAATTTCAGCCTCTTATATATCAGACATGGTTTTAAGATTGTCAACTGGGACTTAAGACTCAGTCTGCCACAATCCGATTTGACACGGCCAGTGAGAGTTAGATAGAGTAAGTGAGTTGATGTGACTCGTTTGATTTGAACCACGACCCAAACAAACGAGTCTGTTCGAGTGGCCAAATCTTAAAACCGGGTCTCACCAAAGACAGTTTGGCCATGTCTTTTGGGTCCATCGGCTGTATCCGGACCTATAAATGTTTCTTACCTTACCTAATGTGGCTCCATTCACGGAAGTCAGCCCAACTCATTCAACACCGCTCGTCTAACCCTGTGTGTATATCTACTGGGCCCATCACATCATGGCCCCAATTCCTAACTGTTGGATCTCTGCTGACCTTGCATTTGCAGTTGCGAACGTAGCATTTCCTACAATCCCATCCCAAGCCCCCTCGGCTGTCCACCAGACATTAACATTCTTCATTTCATCTGGGCCCTTGAAATGTCCATCACAGAGCCTGATGTGATCCATGCTTATCTACATTTACAAACTTTATTTTATTTTTTTCCGGAACAAATATAAAAATCCTAATAATGCCTTCTCTCTAAATCATGTGACCGCGCACGTGATCATTCCCATTAATCAATAAAAAGACATTCACATTTCCACAATTACAATCATGAAGACGCACAAAAGAAGAGTTCATTTCACTGTTACCACTTCTCAGAATCCACCGTGTGTCGCCACCCAATGGGACCCACACACTGATTAATCCAACGATCAGACCCGTCCATGTTGTGGACCTTATGCTATACTGGCCTCTCTGAAAACTTGCACTGAATGGATCATCACTATCCACATTTGAATTCATTACAATGAAAGAAAAACTCCCAATGGCTCCCATTCAACTCTGAAAATCAACGGTTAGAATCACCACCGAAGCATGATTGTGTTAGCTATTCCAGCAAAGAGAGCATGGACGGCTAAAACCATCTGACCTTCCCTTCATGTGGGCCTCAGTGATTGCCGACATACATACAATCCTAAGTCGCGGCGGAGGGAAAACCAACTCCAGAAAGAAGCACCTAATTGTAAAAAAATTAAAAAATAAAATAAAAATTCCAAAAAATCATGATAGTTTTGAGTTAATTAAGCAACTAGTTCCCATCATTTCCATCCATCTATCCCTTGTCCAACACTTAACCAACTCCAACCAATTGCAAATAGATTGCTGGCTTTGGCTCTGGCCTTGCACTCAAAGAAATGGAAAAGAAGACCAAAAAAAGGGTCTGAGTAATCATTTCTAAGGGGGACATTGTACAGCTAAAGTGGTGGAGGGTGCACCTTATTAAAAGCCACATTCCTCCCACCATTCCATTTCAAATTTCAAACAAACCCCACTCTCTCTCTCTCTCTCTCTCTCTCTCTCTCTCTCTCTCTCTCTCTCTCTCTCTCTCTCTCTCAATGTAGGTAAAGAGAGAGAGTGTTGTTTGATGTTGAATGAAAGAAAATAAGATAGGAAGATTTGGTAAGTGAGGACGTCGGTTTCGAAATCGGACCACAGGGAAGATGAGTACTGCGAGATTCATCAAGTGTGTGACGGTCGGGGATGGAGCTGTGGGGAAGACGTGCATGCTTATCTCCTACACTAGCAATACATTCCCAACGGTAGGATATACCTGGGGCATGTTTGGATGTGGTATTGAATTGAATTTCATTTGGAATTAGCACTATTAATTGCAATTATGTTACTTTTAAGTTGGGATTCCAAGTAAGGTTTTTGTAACATGATTGGTTTTTGTCATTTGTTATTAAATAAAATGAAAGTCAGCAATTCAATTCACTTGCGCATCCAAACACTGCCTGGATGTTTCATGATTATGTCTATGATGCCCAATCTCTCTCTCTCTCTCTCTCTCTCTCTCTCTCTCTCTCTCTCTCTCTCTCTCTCTCTCTCTCTCTCTCTCTCTCTCTCATTTTATCAGTGACGATTAGAATGATGATGATGATGCATTTTCATGTGATAGGATTATGTTCCAACGGTGTTCGATAACTTCAGTGCTAATGTGGTGGTGGACGGTAGCACGGTCAATCTCGGACTTTGGGATACGGCAGGTTAGTCTTGTTGGACTCTTATTTTATTATTTTCATTTTATCTTCTTAATCTTCCATTTGAATTAGCTAATATTCAACAGAGATGTAGTTCTATAAAACATGAATCCAACCCTAGGTTTTCAAAATTGTGATAATTAATGCTAGTTTATGATTATCTGGACCAATCACTACTGTTCATCTACCTCTACCCATATATGCTTCAATCAAGAAACAGTAGGAGACCGAATTGGGGATGGAAATGGGTTGGGTCGACAGGCCAATTGGCTCCATTTGCTTCTAAGTGGAGTTTGGGCCCACCTAAATGGATGGTGGATTGGACTCGGGTTAGAAAATGTTGCACATTCAAGTAAATGGGTCGGATTATCATAGCTTATGAATGGGCTGAGGTTGATGAGTTGAACCGAAAATATATTAATGGATGATAAGTATAAATATATACACATGATGTGTGTATGTTTGTTATATTTACTAATTACAGAAAATGTGAAATAGCTTTAGTCCCATGTTCCATTCTTAAACCGAGGTGAGTACAGTTGTTAGATTCTAACCTAGCTACAATTAGGGGTGTACATTGTGCCAAACCGAGTCAAACTAGGCTCAACCTGGGCACCAGCCAAACCAGCCCGAACTCGGCTTGGCGTAGTCAGCAATCGGGCGAGTTCAGGCTAATTTCGGACTCACGATTTGGATGGACTTGTTTTTTACTCTGCTCCATTTACTTCATGGGAAGAGCTTTGACAGGTAACTTGAATGATCTTGATTTTTGAAAAAGGCTTTCGTCATTGATTTTTGAGACTTTGATCCATCTACAAAGGGACTCATGATTTAGACCGCTTGGATTGCTGTAAATGGTTAGGATAACTGGGTAAGAATTTAGGAATATAGGCCGAGTCAGGTCGAACTGAAACCTATTCGAACTCGGCCCGAACTCAGTTTCGGGCCGAAAAAAATGGCCCGTCCCGACCCGAACTCAGTTCCGACTCGGGCCGAGTCGAGTGAGTTAAACGGTCTAGCCCGGTTCATGGACAGCCCTAGTTACAATTGAAAAGGGCTGGGTTGGGTTGGGTTGAGTTGGGTTTGATGAATTTTTTGGGTGTTGGGTCAACTAGAAGGCAACAGCTCATATGTTAGGTTGGCTGGTTTAATAGGAGCAGACTCAGGTTGATACTGATCTGATCGAACTCTACCTATTCCAACTTATAGCCATAATTCAAGAGGCAAGAGTCAATTAATTAGTAGCCCTTCCAATGTAGGACCCACTAAACATACATCATATTTCTCTACGAAGATATTCCACCCAACAATGAGTCAACTGAATGGCTGAATCAAGAGGGCCACAACGGATCCAAAAATCATTTATTCCATTTGATCCAATCTATCCAATCCAAAACCATCCACTCCATCTTATCCAATTCATTCCATTCAAACCATCTATTCCATCCAATCTAAACCATCCATTCCATTTATTCCATCTAATCCAAACCATCCCTTGTGAGTAGGACTAAGAGTAGAGTTGGGATCAAGGAGTTCCAATCAACTTCCATGGCTTGAGAAAACATAGAAATTTTTCCTTGTCTAACTCATATCTCTATCAAAGCTCTCCATTGCTTCCATTAGAGTAAGGTGCCAGATTTAAGAGTTGCAATTATCTTTGGGGTAGTATTGAAGTTTTGTTCTTCTCTACACCCTAGCTTCATTTATGAGTAGAGAAACTCGTAGGCATTTATGAGTAGCTAGAGAAAGGTTATTCTTGTCTTCTTTCTTCGTGGCTGAGGCCCTTAGAATTTATAAGCATATACCATCTGGGGTAATGAAATCTAAACTAATTATCCTAACCCTTGCGTTAGTTGGTTAGACAGTCTCTAACTTGCATAGATTCTGAAATTTTAACTAACTGCGTCTACATAAGTTTACTTGATGGGCTTGCCCGTTTGTTTAACACTATTTTAATTTCTTCTTTCAAGTTAATTGAAAATTACTAATCTCTCCTAATAATGTAAGATATGACAGGGTATGTTTGGTTGTACAATTTCATGATATTTTACGCCAAAACCAAATGCACCAATAACTAAGGATATTTTCGTAATTTGAACTTGAAAGACAATGGAGGTTGATTTGTATTGAAAATGCAGGTCAGGAAGATTACAACAGGCTAAGGCCTCTAAGCTACAGAGGAGCTGACGTGTTCTTGCTGGCATTTTCTCTCATTAGCAAGGCCAGCTATGAAAATATCTCTAAGAAGGTTTCTATCTCTCACTTTTTACTCGAAATCTTGTGTTTTACATCCATCCGTCGCGACTGACAAACTCTCTCTTTTTTGTCTGACCGACAGTGGATCCCTGAACTGCGACACTATGCTCCGTCCGTTCCCGTTGTGCTGGTGGGAACCAAGATGGGTGAGCTGAAGGCCCCATCGCCTCTAATGGTTGTGATGGTTTGTTGATTTGGGCATCCAGATGGACGGCTGAAAACAAAATTAATCAACTGCACATTTCAAAGGGAAAAGATTCACGGTCACATATACTTTTCCGCTCGTTATGGAGGGTGTTTACCTGATCGTGGGGCCCACCTTGATGTATGTGTTGTATTTCCACGCCGTTCATCATTTTTTCCAGACTCATTTTAGAGCATTGTCTCAAAAAATGAAGTATATGCAAATCTCATGTGGACCACACGGTAGGGATTGAATTCCCACCGTCGAGGTCCGTGTGATCCTATCAACAGGTTGGATGGCAAATAAACATTACGGTGGTGGACCATAGGAAGTTTTTAATGATGGCCATTAAATGATTTCTTGTGGTGTGGTACACTTGAGATTTCGATCTGTTTTATTTTTGGGACAATCCCTCAAAAGAGCTGAAAAATATGATAGACGGCGTGGATATACAACACATATATCAAGGTAGGCCTCACGGTCAATGAAACCCCACTAATAACAGCTAATCCGCTGCCTGTTTTGGGATCCCGCCCGTCTGTAGTAGTGAGCAGCTTATTCGTTGGAGTAGGACCGCAGATCCTATTCCACCGCATGTATAAAATCTGGGCCGTTCATCTTTTGAGCGCACCGTGTATGTTCCATAGTGACGTGGACCACACGTGTATGAAAATCTGAACTGCCCACATCGTCACGATTAACCAGCTCTTGCATGCACAGCCGATGGATGGTCCCAATCTTGTGACTGAATGTGGGGCCCATGCAAGTACAAATGCAGTATGTGCAAGTCCAAAATCTTACTATTCAATATCTCATTGCAGATTTACGTGATGATAAGCAATTCCTACTTGAACACCCGGGTGCAACTTCAATCACAACTGCTCAGGCAAATTACGCTTCTTTTTTCTTTTCTTTTCTTTTCTTTTTTTTTTTTTCATTTTAATTAATAATTTTCATTATTAGTAGTGGAGCCCATGGTTTAGTGATCCAAACCATTGAAATTCTGTGCCTCATCGGTAATGGTCCATGTACCAAAAATCTCTACGATGGAAAAATCCTAGTCCTTTAAATAAGCTCCCAACAAGAAACGGCCACCATAGCTACCATCTTCCAATCCTGGCCGGCACATGGCCATCCATGGTCGAGTAGCATCATTTCAATGTTGCGGCTTATTCAACCATGGGCCCCACTTGAATAAAATAAAATCCAAACATACCGTAAACTCTCTACACTGTAGAGAACTGACCTGGTGTGGAGCACCCGTACAAAATTACGATGTAGGACATTTCTACATATGTGAAAGGGCCCATCAGATGGTAATCCCTCAGCCGTCAGATCAATTAGATCCAGATAAAGAATATCTCACATTGTAACTCGCTGTGGGCATTCCACACTGGGTCGTTCTCTTTAGTAATTGGACGGTAGTGATGAGATTCTCTTCCAACTGGTGGGCCAGGGTGAAGAATTGAAAAAGACGATAGGTGCAGCTGTTTATGTGGAGTGCAGCTCCAAGACTCAACAGGTATTCATTAAACTAAATGCTGGAATTACCCCTCGTTTGTGCAAAATATTGCAAAAATCTACCATTTAATAATGCAAAATTTCTGTAACCCACTAATTAATGGGACAAATAATCGGGTCTGGGCCAGCCCATTTAAATAATTGAACCTTTGAATTTTTACCACAAATGCCTCTAGGATTTGGATTTTACCAAATAGTGCTCCAAAAAATGATTTTCTCATAGCACTATTACCATCCTTTTATTTCTTTCTTTTCAAAGCTTAGAATCCAAAATGGTAGGGCCCACATGGTATGTGACTGACATCCAACATATCCAACAAATGTGCACTAACACGCTTATTAGGAGGACAAAAAATATAGCTGATCCAAATATCTAGTGCGCCTATCCATTAAAAAATAATAATAATAATACAAACCACTTAAAACGTCCAATTCAAGTGTAGCCAGTTGATTTGATTGGCCTGATTTTTGGTTTATAGGATCACCATGATGGGTTGCATATGTTGGATGGCTTGGATTTTATTCACATTCGATGTGGTCCCACAAGTCTTGACTTTGACTTATTTTTAAAGAAAAACTTAGATAAGCCAAATTTTGCAATTTCTTTCCCTAAAAAACACCTTCCCCTAATCATTTAGGCATTATTTAGTAAAATGTCAATACCTCAGGAATTTTGTGGTAAAAATCCCTTGAACCTTTGATTTCAAGCCCGAGTTCACCAATAAACTTCGGGTTTGTTCTCTGGCTCAGGCCTTTGTAAAAAGTTCTTCAAAACAATAACAGGGTCGACCACGCCTATTAACCGGGCTCAAAAATCACGCCGGTGCCAACCATTGGGCATTGTTTCACCCCTACCTTTTGATGCATATACCCAATTTTTTAATACTTCTTGTACTAGGATGGTCTAGTTTTTGTATTATCCTTGTACTAAAAATAAAAAAGTGGATGTGTGCTTTTAAAAAAGGGGGTGTATAAATCAATTCCTTTAAAGGTCCATTCAACTTATTCCCAAATGATCATGGATAGAAAATCTGCCCCCACATCATTTTTGCTTTCTATACTAAAAATGCTAAGGAGATTGGTCCCCACTTGTGCCAGTTGTTAGCTGTTTATCATTTGGGGCCCACCTAAGACATGTCCTATTCATCAGCTAGTCCACATGCATGTTGAATATAGACAGTTGGTCCTTTAATACTCATGTGGGGGTGAACCCACATGAGTATTGGACCTGGGCATGTTCCTTGTGGACCTTGTAAGCTGAACAGACCAGATCCAAATGTAGAGACCATATTGGCATATGTGGACCCTTTTCTTCTTCTTTAGTCTTACATTGCTTCTTTTACCATTTTTCTTGTTTGTAGAATGTGAAGACGGTATTCGATGCAGCTATTAAGGTCGTTCTCCGACCTCCCAAACTAAAGAAAAAACCGCGAAAGAGCAGAACTTGTATGATTCTCTAAGAGATACTATTCGACTTTCTCCGGATTTTATTACATTGGCTCCAAAGTTCCTAAGACTGTGTTTGGATGCACCATTTAATTGAATCGTAATAATGAGCTCCGCGGATGAAATTATCAAGTGGCTACTACTGATATTCATAGCGATTGGGTCATTACTTTCATAATTTGATTTCAAATTAATGTGATTTGCCAAGGGCTAAAATTGCACACTATTACCACTAACGTGGTTGCTATTTGATAGTTTCTTGTGGATCGAACAATTATCACAATCCAATTCAGTTGTGCATCCAAACGCAAGAGTTTCCTTCTTTACTTGTTCTCTTTTTACCACTTCGCATGTAATCACGACTGAGTGATCCAATCTATTTTGAGATCTTTGGCAATTGTTGTTTAGTTCCAGATGTCTTGTTATTTACCCATTTTTATAATGAATTGTTATATTAATATGATTTTTCATTTTATTCTCTAGTAGACAGGTAATTTATAGTTCAACCTTGCAATGGTGCTGGTGGGCCACATCTGTATAACCATCATCTGGTGCAAATAACCATCAGATGGGTCATGCTCAATGACTAAGTATTTCCACTATGGATTGTCATTGTCATTTGATTATTCAATTGCAAATGGATACTACAACTAGAGTGGGCATATTTTGGGTTGAGAGTGACAAAGAAAAGTGACGGCCTATGCTTAGATAGCAAGATTTAAGAGTATTGTGAAGTAAAAGCATCATTATTATAAATTTTCAATGTAATTCTGAAGTCAAATGCAAACGTAATAGGAGAGAAGGAAATTTTCAACTATTAAAATTTTATAATATATTATAATAAAAGTATCATTTTTCCCATGTTGGGTTGCCCATGCAGTTCAAAATTCAGGCCTAGATCAACCCCTGGCCAACCCGTTGTGAAGCCTCAATGCATGACTTTAGGACTCGTTCGAGTCAAGATTCACCACTACTTGATCTAGTTCGATACCATGAGTTGGACAACCCCACCCACCGCATAATCCCAACTGAGTCAACCTTGACTCGGACAAGGCACATGTCGACTCGAGACCGAAAGAGTCAATCCTAGTCTCCCACTATAAAATCCATGGGTAGATGGATTGGCATGTTTAAGAAGAGAAATGAGGGAATGAAAAAATGAAAGATGTGACATATTCCCTTGTCCCATTTGGATGGTGCGACTTGTAGGTTACCGTGCTGTTAAGAATCCTAGAATTTTCAAACTTCCATTTCTTTAAGTCATAAAAGGTACAAATCAGCTGTTTGGTGAAATAGTAGTTAGGAGCCACTAAGGGAAGTGGCTCACCCAACCCACATGGACAAAGGAAAGAAGGGAAAATAATCAGAAAAGGACAGGGCTCGCAAGACAGTTAAGACATAGGGCCGAAGCTTGAGCTCAGAAAATAATCATATGGGCTTACCCCGGTCCCGATCTAACCTAAACCATCCAGCTTGAAAATTGTAAAATCCATATTTACTACTTGAATTTTCTTAATATATCCGTTGATCAAGTGCACCACACATGTATAAATGCTAAACATTGGCTAACTGAGGATTAGAATAGCACATTTACAGGATATAATACATGTAGATATGAAGTCGGGTCGGCCGATGTGTCACATGTGCAATGCATACAGACCACAATAAGGCTGCTTGTAACCATCAAGTTCTACTTCTGCCTAATGGTTGGTTGCTAGATTTGACCATTAATCTCCCATTTTACCACATCTGATAGTTAATCATCCGCTACCGCTAGATTTGAATACCAAGCGTCTGTTATTTTTATGTATGGCCGTTGATTATCCAATTTTCAAACGTTGATTGTATTATTTTGGGATTCTACTGATCATCAGCTAGGCTCTTGATCCTTGCGTCAGGCCGCACCAGGCATAACCTGGTCAGGCTCAAAACTGGCTCATGTTAGGACATTATCCCAAAAGCGGCAGACCCAAAACTCAAATGGACCCACAGGAAACAGTGGGGATTGAATACCCACCATTGAAATTCTCATGGGCACATGGCGTGGTCCTTCAAGTTTTGGATCTGCATTCAATTCCCACTGAGATGAACAGAAAACATTGTAGCCCAAGAGAGGTTTTAATAGCGGATGTCCATTCCCCATTGTCTCATGTGGCATAGCCCACTTGAGTTTTGGATCTATCTCTTTTTTTCTTTTTTTTTGGGACATGTCCTTACCATGAGCTTGTGAAATTGATGAATGGAATGGATGTTTGTGGTTGGCCCTACAAAGCTTCTGCCTACAGGAACTTCCTGTTGAAGGGGGGAGTGGGCAAGAAAAGAAGCGCATGTACGTTCAAAGGATTCCATTCCTAACTCTTTCAATGGCTTTTCAATGATATCTTACAATAATTATTTTGATAGTTAATTCTAAAGTTATGAGTCTCGGAAGTTATGAGTCTTCTATATTGACCCCTACGAGTGTTGCGCAGCACGCCAACAACGCAGTGGGCCGAGATCCAATCTCAGGCCTCACCTACAAACGATAAACAGAAAGAAATATAAACTAGAAACAGATCAAAGCAATCCAAACAAACCACAAGACAAGATATACGTGGAAAAACCCTAAACTAGGATAAAAAATCACGGATGTAAACTTCCACTATGAAGAAACAAAGATTACAAGGCAAAATACTAACCTCTCCCTTGGAAGAATATAAAAAACCCTTAGCCCACACCTTTAGAAATATTTTTCAATATTCCTCATCTCATGCATACCCTAGAAAAACCCTATGAACCCCTATTTATAGTTTAGGCAACTTCCCTTCCGCATCCCGGTTGCGAAAGGACTCAAATTCGCAGTTTCGCGGAACAAACTGCGTAACCTACGACCGGTCCTGGCTCCGCTACGACCGGTCCTAGGCCCCTACGACTAGTCGTAGCTCTCCTACGACCAGTCCTAGGCCCCGGAAAAAAAACAGCATAACTCGCTGGACTTTGAGTCGTGCTAGGGCTCGAACCCACGACCGGTCGTGGCTCCCCCACGACCGGTCGAAGACGGCCCAATTGTGGCTCCACATTCGCAACAATCTCCCACTTGGAGACACATTGCCATAAACATTCGTCTTCTTCATCCGGAGTGCACCACTTCCCCGTCTTCAAACCTGAAGACCAATCAAAGTTGAACAGAGCTTCAGCTTCTCCCTTGTGACCAATTTGGTCAACATATCTGCAGGATTCTCACTTGTATGAATCTTCTCCAGAATAATCGATCTATCTTCCAGTAACGAACGTATGAAGTGATATCTGATGGCAATATGCTTGGTCCTTAAATGAAAGGCTGAATTCTTAGCTAAGTGTATTGCACTCTGACTATCACTATACAGCTTGCAATCTACTTGTTTCTTACCCAACTCTTTCATAAAACCTTACATCCACACCATCTCCTTGCATGCTTTTGTAGCCGCAACATATTCTGCTTCTGTCGTACTGATAGATACTATCTTTTGTAACTGAGAGACCCAACTGACTGTATCACTGCCCAGAGTAAAGACATAACCTGTAGTGCTTCTTCTACTGTCAATATCTCCTGCCAAATCTGAATCCACGTAGCCTTTCAGCTTGATTTTTGATCCACCATAACACAACCCTACATCCTTAGTACCCACCAGGTATCTGAGGATCCACTTCACAGCTTCCCAATGTTCCTTCCCGGGGTTGTTCATGAACCTGCTAATAACTCCTACTGCCTGAGCAATGTCTGGCCTCGTGCTCACCATAGCATACATAAGATTCTCAATCGCTGATGCATATGAGACTTTGGCCATGTAGTCTCGTTCCTCCCGCGTCTTTGCACCTTGCTCCTTAGATAGCTTAAAGTGGTTGGCTAATGGAGTGCTAACCGGCTTAGCATCTCCCATACTGAATCGATCAAGTACCTTGGCTATGTACTCTACCTGTGACAAAATCAATTTCTTATTTTTCCTGTTACGTTTTATCCTCATGCCTAGGATTTATTTTGCAACTCCTAAATCCTTCATGGCAAATTCTCTAGACAATTGTCTTTTGAGATCTGAAATGTCCTTCATGCTTGAACTGGCCACAAGCATATCATCAACATACAGAAGAAGAATGATGTACGACGTATCAAACTTCTTCAAGTAACAACAGTGGTCTGCATGACATCTCCTAAAACCGTTTCCCGATATGAAACTATCAAACTTCTTGTACCACTGTCTCGGGGCCTATTTCAGGCCATATAGACTTTTCTTCAGTCTGCACACCTTGTTCTCATTACCTGGTGCCACGTATCCTGTCGGCTAATGCATATATATTTCTTCTTCAAGATCCCCATAAAGAAAGGCTGTCTTAACATCTAGCTGTTCTAGATGTAAGTTCTCTGTAGCCACTATACTCAAGACCATGCGAATCGTAGACATTTTCACTACCGGTGAAAATATTTCAGTGAAATCGATACCTGCCTTCTGTTGAAAGCCTTTTACAACCAGTCTCGCCTTGTACCATTTCGAACCATCATGCTCCTCCTTCAGTCTGTAAACCCACTTGTTATGAAGAGCTTTCTTACCCTTGGGTAGAGTGACTAGCTCCCATGTACGATTAGACTCAAGAGAGTTCATCTCCTCATCCATGGCTTGCTCCCACTTAACCCGTGTATCTGACTTAATGTCTCTTCAAAACATTCTGGCTCACCATTATCTGTCAGCAGTAGATAATGTAAGGAGGGTGAGTATCGGACCGTGGGTCTCCTCTCCCGAGTAGACCTCCTCACAATCGGTGTCTGTGGCTCTGCCTCATGATGCTCCTGTGCATGATCATCCTGTGGCGCTGTAACACCCATGTCTGGTAACTCTTTCAACTCTACGAATTCCTTTTTCTCGACCTTATTTTCCTACACACTATCCTTATGCATCACTTTTTCATTGAAGACTACGTCCTTACTTCTGATGATTTTTCTGTTTTTTGCATCCCAAAACCTGTAGGCAAAATCATCCTACTCGTAGCCTAAAAATGTGCACCTCCTGGACTTCGCATCCAGCTTGTTTCTATGCTCTGCATCAATGTGAACATATGAAGTGCAACCGAACACTTTGAAATGTGTAAGGTTCACTTCTTTTTCAGTCCACGTTTCTTCTGGTAGCCCACCATCCAATGGTGCTGAGGGACTTCTATTGATAAGATATACGACAGTATTTACAGCATCTGCCCAAAAGGTCTTGGACAACCCTGCATGTAACCTCATGCTCCTGGCGCGCTCAATGATGGTCCTGTTAATGCACTCAGCCACACCATTCTGCTGTGGTGTCCCTAGAATCGTTTTCTTATGTTTGATTCCACTTGCTGCACAATACTTCTCAAACCTCTTATCATAATATTCTCCCCCATTATCAGATCTGAGACACTTTACTGTTTTACCTGTCTCGTTTTCTACCATAACTTTTCACTTCTTAAACGCATCAAATATATCAAATTTATGCTTTAAGAAATAAACCCACAGTTTTCTACTAGCATCATCAATAAATGAAATAAAATAACGTGAGCCACCAAGAGATGATACCTGTGCCGGTCCCCACACGTCAGTGTATATAAGCTCTAATAGATGCGTCTTTGGAGTGCGTCTTGTCTTCTTGAAGCTTACCCTCTTCTGCTTGCCATATACGCAGTCCTCGCAGAATTCCAAGTCAAGAGACTTTAGCCCTGGTAGCTTCCCTTTTGACAATAGCACTTTCATCCCTTTTTCACTCATATGTCCCAACCTCTGATGCCATAACTGTCCATTCACTCAAGTTGATGCGACTGCGAGTGAACTATACGAACCTGAAGTCACGTACAAAGTACCTTCCTTTTTGCCTCGAGATATCACCAAGGCACCTTTTATGATCTTCCAGGAATCACTGATAAATGTCGTCACATAACCGGTGTTGGCTAACTACCCCACTGAGATTAGATTCTTTCTCAAACTCGGTACATGTCTGACATCCTTCAGTTTCAAAACCGTTCCGTCTTTCTGATTTACCTGAACGTCCCCCTTTCCAACAATACTGCACGGCTCATCATCACCCAGGTAGACTCTCCCAAAGTTCCCTGACATATAATCACGCAGAACTTCCTTACATGAAGTGGCATGAAATGAAGCACCCGAGTCTATAACCCATGACTCATTCCTTGTATCAAGAGACAAGATCAACGCCTCTGTGTCGCTCTCCTCAGACAGATTCACTGAATCCTTCCCGCCTTGAGAGCTTCCTTCTTGTTTCTTGAGTGTCCTGCAATCACATTTCATATGCCCCTTCTTGCCGCAATGCCAACACCCGTTTTTGTCTTTTAGTCCCTTAGACTTCTTCCTTGACTTAGAACGTCCGTATTTATTGCCTCCTCTGTTCTGCGATCTTCCTCTTCCTTCAACGTTTAGAGCATTCCCTGAATCCCCTGAAACTCCTGATGCCTTCCTTTTAGATTCTTCGCTGAGAATTAGACCAGCCACATCATCAAATTTCACTTTGTTGACCCTGAAGGATTGCTCACAACAATCACCAAACCATCCCAACTGTCTAGAAGACTGGATAAGATCAATAGTGCCTTAACCTCATCCTCAAAAACGATGCCAACGGATTCCAACTGGCTCGTGACTGTATTGAACTCGTTTAGATGTTCAGCCACGCTCCCACTATCTGACATCTTCATGTTGAATACCTGTTTCATAAGATGAACCTTGTTGGATGCTGAGAGTTTTTCATACATGGTGGCTAGGGCTTCCATTAATTCTTTTGTCGTTTTCATCTTGAATATATTGAAGGCGACGCACTTAGAGAAAGAGAGTCAGATCGTTCCTAAAGCCTTCCTATCCAGTAAAAACCATTCATCATCTGTCATCTTTTCTGGTTTCTTCTCTTTTCCTTCTAGAGGAATGTAGAGGTCCTTCTGATACAGATAATCTTCTATCTGCATCTTTCAGAAGGCAAAGTTTGAACCATCAAACTTCTCAATTCTAGTTTTTCCATCTTTCGCCATCGCTCCCAATAGAACTAAACCAATAGCTCTGATACCAGTTGTTGCGCAGCACGCTAACAACGCAGTAGTCCGAGATCCAATCTCAGGCCTCACCCACAAACGATAAACGGAAAGAAATATAAACTAGAAACAGATTAAAGCAATCCAAACAAACCACAAGACAAGATATACGTGAAAAAATCCCAAACTAGGGTAAAAAACCACGGATGCAAACTTCCACTATGAAGAAACAAAGATTACAAGGCAAAATACTAATCTCTCCCTTAAAAGAATATAGAAAACCCTTAGCCCACACCTTTAGAAATATTTCTCAATATTCCTCAACTCATGTATACCCTAGAAAAACCCTAGAAACCCCTATTTATAGTTTGGGCAACTTCCCTTTCTCATCCCGGTTGCGAAAGGACTCAAATCCGCAGTTTTGCGGAACAAACTGCGTAACCTACGACCGGTCCTAAGCCCCTACAACCAGTCGTAGCTCTCCTACGACCAGTCCTAGGCCCCGGAAAAAAAACAGCACAACTCGCTAGACTTTGAGTCGTGCCAGGGCTCGAACCCACGACCGGTCGTGGCTCCCCCACGACCGGTCGAACACGCCCCACAACCGGTCGTAGATGTCATACGACCGGTCGAAGGCGGCCCAATTGTGGCTCCACATTCTCAACAACGAGCTTATTTCTTTTGATCCTAACCCTAGAATGTTATTCATAACATGTCTTACATCATAAGGTCAGCGTGCAACATGGGTAAATAACATGTATTGCCTGATGATTAGATGAGCATGATTTTTTACACAATGTGGAATGTGTGAGGAGAACCTCATATCTCACATGACATGTTCTTCATTTGCATGTATGAGTCGAGTGCGAAGAAAGTGGCCCGACATTGGTCAAACCCACCATGTTCCAAGGATGGGTTTCACTCTTAGCTATCCTGGACTCGGGCTTGGATTTAAGAGATAGAAAGACTAATAAACAGTTCTTCCTTTTATCGAGGTGAGTTTCTCTTCAAGTTCACCTTGTGTGTGGGTCCGCTATAGTGTGTGTCTTCCAACCCATATAATAAGGTTGCTAAGGTGTAAAGGTTGGACTCTAGTAAAGTCAGGCTGATCTAATTATCTTGTAGGTCAACCTTATGAATCCGGAGGTTTTTAGGTGGTCGTCAATTTTTTTCTTTAGTGTGACCCACCTAGTGATTGAATAGGTCTATTTTTAGGGCACCACACCATGCGAGACACACTTAATGCATGGGTTGGATGGTATACACAGAACACGGGCCCATACAAGCAATGGTGGATAAGCATGTGCCTATTCATATGAATAGTCATGTGAATCACTTGGTAGAATTAGCTTATTCCAATGACTTGTCGAGGAGGAACTAGCCCAACTCTACCAAATTTAAGAGAGATAACAAACTGAGTTGGACACCACTACTCGATTGAGTCAAGATTCACCACTACTCGATCTAGTTCTATACCATGAGTTGGACACCCCCACCCACCGCATACTCCCAACTTAGTCAACCTTGACTCGGGCAAGGCACACATCGACTCAAGACTGAATGAGTCGATCCTAGTCTCCTATTATAAAATCCATAGGTAGATGGATTGGTAGGTTTAAGAAAAGAAACGAGGGAATGAAAAAATGAAAGATGTGACATATTCCCTTATCCCATTTGGATGGTGAGACTTGTAGGTTACCGTGCTGTTAAGAATCCTTGAATTTTCAAACTTCCATTTCTTCGAGTCTTAAAAGGTACAAATCAGCTGTTTGGTGAAATAGTAGTTAGAAGCCACTACGGGAAGTGGCTCACCCAACCCACATGGACAAAGGAAAGGAGGGAGAATAATCAGAAAAGGACAGGGCTCACAAGACAATTAAGACATAGGGCCGAAGCTTGAGCACAGAAAATAATCATTTGGGTTGACCCCAGGCCTGTGTTGGGGATTTTGACTTGCGGAATCACACAGATCTAGATCTATGATAGCAATTCAATGGCACCAAGCACACAAGAGAATACAGAGAATACCCAGATTTAATGTGAAAAATCCTTTCGGAAAAAAACTACGACACAAAGCGACAGATCTCCACTATGAAAACAGAAATTACAATGAGAATGGACTTACCCGATTCGAATAACCTCGAATCTCACCCTTACCCGATTCGAACAACCTCGAATCTCACCCTTTAATTTTCGTGGAGCCCCTTTAGAAAGCTTTCCCATACCCTAGAAAAGCCCTAGGAACACCTATTTATAGTTTAGGCAACTTCCCTTTAGCATCCTGGTTGCGAAAGGACTCAAATCCGCAGTTTTGTGCAAAATCGCGGAATAAATTGCTTAACCTATGACTAGTCCTGAAAATTCTAGGACTGGTCTTAGCCTGGTCAAAGCTCACCTTCGACTAGTCGATGACCGCGGAGAAAAACAGCAAAAACTCGTTGGACTTTGAGTCGTGCCAGGGCTCGAACCTACGACCAGTCGAGCGCCTCCCACGACCGGTCGAAGCTATCCCACGACTGCTCGAACGACCTCAAAAATTTCAGATTTAAGACTTTTCACAACAATCTCCACCAAGTCTTCAATCTTCAACCGTATAGCTCCTTGACCTCTTCTCTTATCTCTACATCACATCATAGCTTCTCATGTACATTCTATCCTTCTTTTCCGCCATCGCCAAGCCCAGAGAAGTAACACATAACTTAAACTTCTCTGCAGAAACGACCTAGGTGAGCATGTCTTCCGGATCAAAATCCACGTGCTCAACCACCTTTGCTCCTGTCTTCTCAAAAAGAAAAACGTAGTCTTCTTACCATCTCACCGCTACCCAGTATTGCTTGCCGAGGTACTTGCTCACAACACTGATAACCTGTGAAATAACCGGTCTAAATCAGACCATGACATACACTGCCCAGCGCATTCGAATAAGGCTCATGAGATATCCTGCTTTTCCTCATCTGTTTTGGGACAAATCCTGAGGAAAACTTGAGGAGAGATAGGTAGAGAATGCTCTCCAGCTTTACCTGTCCCATCATATCCTGGATCAATACCTACACACAAGGTATTCTTCCTGTGATTACCAAAGCCTACTCCTCCTTCAGTCTCAACACCGAAAACCATCTTTACAACCCCCCGATCCTTCATCCTGAATGTTTTAATTGACCGAGTCTTCAGTACATTGATTTCAGACATGTCACAATTGGCAATCCACACGTCATCAACATACAATACCTGACCCACCATGAAGGAATCAAACCACCGCCTAGGCGACAGGCCCAACAACGACCTCCTGCAAAGTCTTTTCTCAGCCCCTTTCACTTCAAACCTCTCTGGTTGCTTCATGTAAATCTGCTTTTCACTTTTCTTTGTAAAAGTGCGGACTCCACATCCTTTCTTCTAGCTTAAGATCACATTGGCCAACCAGTGTCAATCACTGATCTAATAGACACCTACTATACCGTCGGCGCGAATATCTCTGAGAAGCCGATCCCTTCTTCCCAAGAATAACCCATCGCCACCAACCTCGCTCTGTATCTATGTTGTATCCTCCTGAAGATCCACCTGCATCCAACCGCTTTTCGACCCACTGGAAGCTCCACCCGCTCTCATATGTCGGTCTGGTACAACCAATCCATCACATTGATAGTCACCTTTCACTTCTTAGCACCAGGCTCACCTAGAGCCATCTGAATAGAGGATGAATACTCCTGCGATATTGGAGTCGTCCATGAACCTCGCCGATATCCCGAGATCATGCCGTGTGTTTCTTCTCACAAGTGGCGGCTCCACCTACTATGTATCCATGTCCGCGTGTTTCAGCCTTCCTACCCTGCCCGCTCATGTGGCCGTACCCAACATGCCACACACGTACAGAGGTGGAATTCGCTACATCCACCGTAGTTCCACCTTTTGAAGTGCTCCCGATCAACTTGTACAAGTTACCGAGTCGTTGCGCTTTCATGATTACCCGTGCCCCCTTGGATACTTTAAGAGCACCATCAATACATGTGTACTTGCATCCTTTTACCTTAAGCACACCAAGAGAAATCAGATTCCGCTTCAAATCAGGAACGTGCCTCACATCTGTCAAGGTACGCTCCACCCCATCAAACATCTTGATGCGCACAGAACCAACAGCCACAACATTATAGGCACTGTCATTACCCATAAATACCTGTCCACCTTCGCACTCCCTGTAGCTGGTGAACCAACTCTGATGAAGAGTCATGTGAAAAGATGCCCCTGTGTCTAGCATCCACTCGTCCTTACGATCATCGTATGACCGTCTAAGCGAAGACACAGATACAACATCACTATCACATCCACTCGATCCATCTGACGTGGCAACATTGGCGTCCCTGCATGAATCCTCAGAATCTTCAGGATTTTCACAATCCCTCTTCACATGTCCTTCCTTCCCACAATTCCATCACTTTACCTTTCCTTTGCCCTTACCCCTGGATTTGGATCTAGAACCAGAAGAACCTGTACCTTATCCAGAATTCCTACCCACTGTAAACAGTGCATCAGAAGACGTCCCCATGTCGTTGTTTAGTTGTCTCATAGCCTTCCCTTGAAGGGCTGAGATAACTGTGTCAACATGACATGTCCTTCAAGTTTTGGATCTGCATTCAATTCCCACTGAGATGAACAGAAAACATTGAAGCCCAAGAGAGGTTTTAATAGCGGATGTCCATTCCCCATTGTCTCATGTGGCATAGCCCACTTGAGTTTTGGATCTATCTCTGTTTTTTGTTTGGACATGTCCTTACCATGAGCTTCTGAAATTGATGGATGGAATGGATGTTTGTGGTTGGCCCTATAAAGCTTCTGCCTACAGGAACTTCCTGTTGAAGGGGGGAGTGGGCAAGAAAAGAAGCGCGTGTACGTTCAAAGGATTCCATTCCTAACTCTTTCAATGGCTTTTCAATGATATCTTACAATAATTATTTTGATAGTTAATTCTAAAGTTATGGGTGTCGGATGTTATAATGAGTCTTCTATTTTGACCCTTATGACCTTATTTCTTTTGATCCTAACCTTAGAATGTTATTCATAACATGTCTTACATTGTAAGGTCAGCGTGCAACATGGGTAAATAACATGTATTGCCTCATGATTAGATGAGCATGATTTTTTACACAATGTGGAATGTGTGAGGAGAACCTCATATCTCACATGACATGTTCTTCATTTGCATGCATGAGGCAAGTGCAAAGAAAGTGGCCCGACATTGGTCAAACCCACCATGTTCCAAGGATGGGTTTCACTCTTAGCTATCCTGGACTCGAGCTTGGATTTAAGAGACAGAAAGACTAATAAACAGTTCTTCCTTTTATCGAGGCAAGTTTCTCTTCAAGTTCTCCTTGCGTGTGGATCCCCGCTACAGTGTGTGCCTTCCCGGACTCGACATTGGTCAAACCCACCATGTTCCAAGGATGGGTTTCGCTATTAGCTATCCCGGACTCGGGCTTGGATTTAAGAGACAGAAAGACTAATAAACAGTTCTTCCTTTTATCGAGGCGAGTTTCTCTTCAAGTTCTCCTTGCGTGTGGGTCCGCTACAGTGTGTGCCTTCCAACCCATATAATAAGGTTGCTAAGCTGTAAAGGGTGGACTCTAGTAAAGTCAGGCTGATCCAATTATCTTGTAGGTCAACCTTATGAATCTGGAGGTTTTTAGGTGGTTGTTAATTTTTTTCTATAGTGTGACCCACCTAGTGATTGAATAAGTCTATTTTTAGGGCACCACACCATGCGGGACACACTTAATGCATGGGTTGGATGGTATACACAGAACACAGGCCCATACAAGCAATGGTGGATAAGCATGTGCCTATTCATATGAATAGTCATGTGAATCACTTTGTAGAATTAGCTTATTCCAATGACTTGTCGAGGAGGAACTAGCCTCTTTTTGTACCATGTTATTAAGAGAGAGAACAAACTGAGATGGGAAATTCAGTTGAGCCAGCCCAACTCTGCCAAATTTAACAATCCTACACCAACACATCACATTCAATGGAAGAATACCAATACTTGGATTGCTAGGATCTGTGAATTCTAGATGTTCTTTTGCTCCTTTTCGATTGGGATGAGGACCGCTGTTACAGAATATCAGCATGATGACATTACATGCAGTTGGGATGAGGACACTCACTGAAAAATTCGAATGCAACTATGACCTTCTTACTAATCCATGTAGATCAATGAGCTGCGGTTCTTAGCCACTCATCACAATGCAAGCATTACAACAAATCAACAAATCACTCCGCCAACAGGACAATTGATGTAAATCCAGGATTGGGATCGAACACTAGACAAAAAGCAGAATATTCAATCTCTCAAGCAAGGGATTGAGCAGGCATTGAAGAAAATTCAAAGGAATAGATGGAAAATCATCTATTCCGATATCCACCCAAGAGGGGAGAAGAAGAGGTTGAAAAAGGTCTCTCTCAAATATCTCTTTTCTTCAATTATAATTCTAAAAAGCAAAAACACTTACGGTTACAAACAACAGGGGTATTTGTACTATTCTCCAACAAATCTTGGTGATTAGTGTGTGAATCATCAACTAATCCTTATCTAACTTTAACTTCCCTAACTAATTACCTAATCCATAAATAGTTATACAAGGACCAAAATCACCAAATTCCCTAACTAATTATACATGAAAATGACCAAAAGACCCCTCCCATAAACCCCATGGTTCGAACATCACAGGACGATGAGCATGTGAAAGCCCTGGCTGGAGCGAATACCATTTCTGCCAGCCAGCAAGTATTCCCACCACCCAACTATTCTCCATCAACAGTTCTACCTGTGGTGAGAGTTGATGAACAAGGACTGCTTTATCTAAGCGAAATAGATTCAGCCTCTATTACACAGCGAGTAAAGAGATTTTAGGTAAATCATCCATCTAGTTTATAGAACCACCAAACAGAATGCCTGCAACTTCAATTCCAGGTAAATGTCTGCAGGGTGATATGATCCCTTTTGGGTTAAGAAAGGTTTTTTACCCTTCTAACCCATTTGTGGTCAGAAAGCTCCAGACCAAACATGTGGCAGAAGCACCATCAATTGAGCTACAGCTTTGAAACCAATCCTGGTTGAAGCGCTAACAAAGAAAACATTCTAGGTGTTCATCTATATCAATGGTGAAATATCAACGACTTGTCCAAAATCCAACAGACATCAACCTGCCAGATGGGATCTAGAAAATCATCAAGTTGGGTATTTAAGCGCACGCCAGGTGGTTTAGAAGGCCAAGTATCTCAGTTCTAAAGGTGGTAAGGAAGTTATGAATATCTGCTCTGTTCCAACTTCCCTATCAATTGATTGTCCAGTCACAGGTTCCTTCAAAACCAAAATGTTATTTCTCTATTTGCTCCCCTGGAACAAAAACTCACAACACTTGTTTTCTCTTTTAGAAAGGTTCCCTAGCCAACCATCCTAGTTAGTTAAATTCAAATGCCAGTCTAGTGTTGCTAGAGAAGTAAAACAATTAATATTTTATTATACTGGAGGAGCTTTAGGGTTGAGATGTCTTGATGGGTCGGCCATCTTCAACATCACAATACTACAAACGCAGGATTTCTGCATGTTTTACATCAAAACGCGTTCTTTGATTTGGAGCAAAGGCAAAACTCAACTAATTAAAAGAACAAAAATATACTTGAATACATCCACTACATGTCTATTACTCATGTAGTAGAAGACATGAATACTGTGACCTCATGATAAAAGAACCAAGTTCATTAAATCAGATACATGAGAAAAATGTCCAAATACAAGGTAATCCAAAGAAAGCAAACATAACAGGATGTTGTTAGTAAGATTTGAAGCAATAATACGTTGATTCAAAGAATCGACATTAAGTAACACAACAGTATGTTTGCATCAAATGCAAAAGAGAATGACAAACATCACTGCAATTTAGATTCCAATCTTTGGAAACGATAAGACATTTAGAAATCTTGATGCATGGGATTACAGTTGATTTTTGTGTGAGAGAAACACTCAATGTGTGTCATGCCAAACATTGGTATGAATGGGCCAAAATCCGCATGAAATAGGGAATTCCATAGAGGAGAAGCAGACATCGTAATGTCACCTTGCAATGCTCATTCCCTTCCGCTTACTCTAAGAAGAGCAACAACCGACTTTCTTCACGGCTGATACATCATCCCTGGAGCCAACATTGATAGTCTGTCCCTTGGGCAAGGTTGTTGGATCATCCCCAACATCAAGAGCTTTCCTGCTGACAACATGGTAGATCTGGGTGAGGACTTCTGTGAAGGCGTTCTCCACATTCATAGATTCAAGGGCGGACGTCTCCATAAAGAAGGTGTTTTCTCTCTCAGCAAAGCCTTTTGCATCCTCGATGGAAACGGCTCGTAGATGGCGCAGATCTGCCTTGTTCCCCACAAGCATGATGACAATGTTGGAGTCTGTGTGGTCTCTAAGCTCCTTCAACCATCTCTCTACATTCTCAAAGGTGACATGGCGGGTTACGTCATAGACAAGCAGAGCACCCACAGCTCCTCGATAGTATGCACTTGTAATTGCACGGTATCTTTATAAAACAAACAAATACATTAAATAAATTATTTTCACAATAATACAAACCAAGGAACTACAATTTCAGTTGAACATAGTAACATTCAATGAACTTTGAGGGGCCAATACTTTCAGCTTTAAAAAGCCCAAATACGGGATCAGATATGGTGGATGATCTCAACAAGTTAATCACGGAATCCAATTAAGAACTGCACCTTGTATTTGCCTTAGCTTATATAGATGAAAAAAGTGTAGAAACAATGGATGGTAAAAATTGAAAAGTGCAGGGAATTACTTTTTGTTGAATCTGAATGAAAGACTAGAAGCAGAAGAATGAGGTCATGTATGAAAGCTATGGTTTAGAGAATTACAAAACAAGATAGGTTGAGAAGGAATATAGACAATATTATGATCTTGACTAGATGAACATCTGTAAAATGGCCATAATCAGAGCAGTTCTTTGACTTGATAGCAATGATTTTAATTTTGTGAACACATAAATCTTTACAATGCAGAATGCTTTATTATTTAAAGGAAGACTAAAAAAAGACAGAAAAACGGAGTACGCATTTTTATTTTATTTTATTTTTAGAGGAATAAAAAAAAACGTAGTACACATTACTGACCTATACACCAAAAAAAAAAAAAAAACGTTGTTTTGAAACCAAGTCAGAAACAAAATACAAAGCCAGTAAAACAAATACCAAAGGATACAAGCCGCTAAAACAAATAGAAAAAGATCCTCAAGTTTAATTGCATATGAAATCAGCTTCACTTGTTTATCTTGAGAGATTAAAACATACGAGTGCCATTGTCATTTGTAAGAGAAAAGGTCAAACATATCATAAAGCATTTCTACGGTCAATTAGCTGAAAAGGTTACATTCATGTGCAAAGGCCAATGAAGAAAAGGGAATGCATCTCTCAGGCATGCTTCCAGTGAACTAATCATGCATCTCATCTTGGAAAGAATGTTAAAGATCAGCAGGAATCATTCTTTTCTCAATATTGTCATTTCCTTACAACTTTATGTATACATGATAGTAAAAAGGTATTAAGTAATTTGGTTTTATTGCGAAGGCACTATTTGGAAAAGACCTTACTATTGATTATTAATATATCTTATCACATAATTGGAAGTGATTAAAGGGTCATTTGGATGCCTATAAAATTTTAAATTGTAAACGTTTTACACCTGAAGCTGTCCTGTTTGGCTTTAAGATGTAAAGTGTTTACAGGTAGCCGCTCTCTGCGCGTGTGCACACACACAGAGACATTGGAGAGGATGGAGGAGACTGCTGCTAGCTGCAAAAGCCTCTCTTGAAGAATTTAAAATAATAAAAATTAAAATTTAAAAAAAAAATAAAAAATAAAAACAAACAAACAAATCTGGTTGGTCTGTAATCAAATTACCCATAATCTGAAATACAACCAAACCAAAATTTTAAAAGCTCCTGTAACCTGTAAAGTGTTTACAGCCTATGAAAGGTTTGCAGGCAATTTCAGTCATCCAAACAACTCTTATAATGTATTTACCTGTAAACCCTTATACAACTAAAAGATTTTATAGCCACACAAACAACCCCTAAGTTTCATTTTCTCGAAAATAACCTCAATTGATAACATGTCTTACTCATCAATAATTTTCCGCCAAAAAAAATAAAATCAATGTTAGCATTATTAAAACCAACATGCATATAAATTTAGTAGCATGTTCCACAAAAGTGCATGAATTGAACATTTAAAAAAAAAAAAAAAAAAAAAGTGCCTAAATGGAAAAGAATCTCTGAAAACCAAATCCAATAGCCTGTTCCCACAAAAAAGAGAGAGTCCAAGCACATGCAATGCAATTCCCCAAGTTAATATGCACCATCATGCTATCCCTAACAACAGGCTGATGGATTAATCATGAAATCTATTCAAGAAACTCCTTATTGTGTGAAAGTTTTACCAAAAACCAGGCTGTGGTTCCATCTCCAATCCTAGAAATTATCAACCAACAAACCAAAAATCTACAGCCATGACCCACTTTCCCAACCAAAAGTCCAAAGACCTCCACCCATTCACCAGCCCATCCATCCACACCATATAAAAACACATGCACTCACACATCCATGCACACATGTGCACACTTGCATATGCAACAAGCACACCAAAGGAAAATAATAGATTTTACACGTGATTTTCAACCTTTCTAGGCCATTGAATACATGGGGTTTTTTTTAGTGCGACTCACCCCAACTCATTCTGTTTTGGTCCATTTTCGATCACATGAAAAAGGAGCAGTTTTTTAATAAGAAAACATTTTTTTTTTTTCCTAAAATGGTAGATCTGTTGCAATTATTCGTTATTAACTTCTCAAATCTTCCCAAACTAGACTGAAATTATCTAAGTACAATGTCACAAATGCTTGAAAAATATATCGAATGGAGACTTTCACACCCACAAAATAGATACGATCAAATAGAAGACGGTATGCATGTTGGCGGCCTTCAATTGAGTTCGAGTTGAATATCTTCAGACCCAATTCTTCATCCAAAATCTTCATCAGTCTCCTTATGGTTATGATCCCACCTGCCCATCTTTTACATTAAAATTCCTACTGCTACCAGCATTTTCAAATACATGCATCGCAATGCCGCCATTTCCTTCCTATGAAGTCTTCTCTTCCCTAAAAACCTAATGCTATACAACCCATCAGATCCAACTAAAACCCAAATTCTTCACATCTTTCGTTTCGTAGCCAATGAAATCTTCAACCTTGCTAGAAGATCTTCAAGCCATGGAATCCTTAAATACATCTTCTTCTCTAAAAACAAAAGATCCAGAGGGATCTCATTTGAAAACTTAAATCGATAAAAAAAACCTTATTAATCTATGATTCTAATCAACATTGCGAGCAATCACAATTTCTCGATCTGAAATCCCTAAAGCCTGTGATTTTCAGGGCACCGATTGAACACCGGACCGGAGAAAAATGACAGGAGATCTGATGTAGCAAGATTGGAAAAGAAGGGGAAAATTGGAGGAAATGGAAGGTTGGATCGAACCTTTCTTGGCCAGCGGTGTCCCAAATCTGGGCCTTGACGACCTTGTCATCGACTCGGATGCTGCGGGTGGCGAATTCAACGCCGATCGTTGATTTTGATTCGAGGCTGAACTCGTTCCTGGTGAATCGTGAGAGGAGATTAGATTTCCCGACGCCCGAATCGCCTATCAATACCACCTTAAAAAGATAATCGTAATCGTCGTCGGTTCTGTACGCCATCTCTCTCTCTCTCTCTGTGTCTCCTTCTCTCTCCCTTAGTCTGAGAGATTTCGGAGATGGAAAATGCGGACCTTCTTCTTCCTCTTCTAAGGAGTTTGGTTTCGTTGCTCCAAATCTCGGTTTTTCGGTGAATGAGAGAGAGAGCGAGAATGATGGGTTTTCAGTTAAATACTGCCGTTGGAGGGAGAAGTTTCCGATTAAATACTACCGTTGGAGCGAGGGATTTTCGGTTAAATACTACCGTTAAAGAGAGAGAGAGAGGAAAAGGGAACTTGGAATCGTCCGTAACACCTGTTTGACGCAGTGCGTAAAACACCCAAGTCTGTGGGGCCCACCATGTTGTATATGTAAAATCCACTCCGTCTATCAGGCTTCGTCATCGATTTTTAGTACAGAAGTCGAAGAACGAGATAGATCTACAACTCAGATGGCTACACCGTTTGAACTGAGAGCTTTATTACATTGCTCCCATTAGGTATATACGGTCCAAGTAATATTCCTAAGCTGATGGACGGACTGGATTTTACATATACAACATGGTGGACCACACAGAACTGGGGTGTTCTCCGCACTGAGTAAAACAAGCGTTGCGGACGATTCCGGTCCAGGAAACAGTTCAAAACCCAAGCTGGAAAGATCACATTCTGAGTTGGCAATAAAGGATATTTCACATGAACCGTGCCTTTCCTTGAATTGCGGCAACGCAGTTTGGTGACTCGCAACATGTCCATACGTTCGAGCTGTGTGTGGCCCACCTTGATATGTTAGTTCCATCCGACCCGTCCATTACATTTTTCTTCTCATGTTAGATCCTTGATATGAAATCCAGCCTATTTCATAAATCAAGACGGCCACGCCAAATGGATCAATGGGGGACATTGATGAATATGTTGTAGGCTGAGAATTAGAGTCATCGTCACGTCTGGTGGGCCACACATGGGTTGAATACTTATGATGTTTGCTTATTTGTGTACGCACTGTGAAAATACGGGATTCTCTTCCCGCCTGATAAATGGTTATGTCTTTCACATGCGTGCCACGTGACACATGTCGAGCTCTTCTGTTTTGGTGCACGCGCTGCTGCAAACAGCAATGCTCCTTCAGCGTTTCACATCGGACGGTTATAATCTTACGATTAGCGCTATTGCAGGTAGGACTATCAATCGTCCATGGGATGGACGGTTAGCATTAACTGGCCATTTTGTACGACGGGGATTAGTCAGAACCACCTGCCGAAACATATGCAAGATCCGAGTCATCCATCATGTGGGCCCACTATACCATACCTGAACCAAAGCGCAGGTTGATCCGCCAATCAGGTGAACCACATCCGACCGTTGGATATAGAAGGTTGAACTTTCTTTTTTTTTCTGTTACACGAGTTCAAATCCAATTGAGGCAGAATCGTGGAATGAGTTCGTTTTGTCTGTATCGCGACTTAAAATCATCAATATTTGTCGCGCCACTTTTGGCCATACGCAGAGATCGTCATATGATCAGAACCGTCCATATTTTGGGTGATACAGTAGAAAAGACATGTGAGGAAAGATATGCTTAAAGTATGACACCAATCGTTGATATGTGTAGCTGAGATTTGATCATTAAATAGAATTTTAATGGCCCACAATCAATTCAATGGATCAAGGGTCAGGATCATTTTATAATGTATTTATTGGATGATAGAACATTCAAAATAGCATATACGTGATGGATGCTTCTGATTGTCTAGCCATTTTTGGATGGTGGCCCTAGAGATTGATAAATAGCTGTGAACATGAGTTACCACAGGCAAAAATAATTTCGGAACGTCCAGGTCCATCCGCAGCCAAACCCCACCTCAAACGAGAAGGGGTTTTTCTCGTGATGGAGTAACTGAGAAATCCATGGTAATCCAACTGGCGGGATTTGATTGGGTTATACAACACTGTTAGAAAGATAATGCTCACATGCATAGCTTTTCACACGTCCTATGGGCACGGAATCTGAAGGGTCCGTGATGCGGCACCCCTTAAACCTTATAACCCCAGCATGGTCGAGAACTCTAGTGGGCTATATAAAAAGGAAATAGTTTTCTAGCTTGATTTGCATTTCTTTTTTCGTACCCACTTGAGTTCTCAATCAGGTTGAAAATTGGGCCGATAAAGTTTCGGGAGGTGTTCTTTTTGCCGATGATAGGTGTGCTAAGGTGCACATGAATGCTCACATAAAAAGGTCTCCAAGTAACCATTTCTCTTTCTAACAGTGGTATATGACGCAATTAAATCCAATCACACCGCAGCATAGAATAGGTAAAATATAAGAAAATAAGAAATTATGTTTGTGACAAGCAGGAGATCCGAATTCCATGTCAAGCATGCATTATGTCCGCTTGTCTTGAAAAATAAGGCTAATATTAGCTGGTTCCAAGCGTACTTAAGAAATGGAATGTTAATGGAAATCTACCAATGGTTTGCATTAAACATACGGGTGTCCCACTTCATGACGACCTCAGGGTCGCTTTCAAAAAGGCCCAGTTTTTTTTTTCTTTTTTGGGTCAGCTTGTTAGTACACACCCATGTCAAAAAGGCCCAGTTAAATGTTAGAATCCGCTTGCGGATCAGATCTCATCGAATGGAGTACAAGTTGCCCCAGAGTAGAGTCCAGGTGCTGGAATGCACACTGCAGATGGGTTGCTTGAATGTAAGGATTTTTAAAAAAAAATGAATGGTCCCATTCAAGGATATATTGAAGTCATTGGGGTACATTTATCATACTAATAGTTCCATTGCTCAAGTTAGAGCATGGGTATCAAATATCAACTTGAATATAGTATTAAAAAAATGTGATCACATTCATAAAAATATCTGTAAGCTAATTTTTAGAAAAGAGATGTGGGGTTCAAATAACATTAACTGAAATAAGATTGTCTTTGACAAATCTTCAAAGTATATCATGTCAAATAAAATAATTGATTACTCTTACTGAACATGGGACATTCCTCATTCCTCTTTGATATCATGTCAAACCACCATTTACTCTAAAAGCTTAAGCTGTTAGAGGTTGGTGTATCCATGTATATCAAGGGACTTTATCAGTCTAATATATCATAGAATGCCATTTAATTGTACTGCCAACCTAGTTAGTATCACAATTGCGTAAACATCAAAATGCCCATGATCAGTATATATAATTTCCATGCATGTCCAAAACTGACCTAATGTAACGAAGGATACCACGAACAACCTCAGGGTAATGTGTAGACAAAGTCTTCATAAACCGGCTTACAATACTTACTGTCCGGCAATATCTAGATGGGCAGATGTCCCAAGCATCTACTAAATTGGATCACTCTAACAATATTGCAAGTAGATGGTTTAGATAAATATAAATAAATAAAAGAGGCAGTTACGGCCTGCCCATCAATGGATTTAAGAAGGCAAGATATTGGATGGCCAGCATCTTCCTATCTGGTAAGATCTTTGAGATATTTCTTATCAACATAGGACCAGGTCAAATAAGCTAGATCGCTGAAAAATGGGTCCTCTTGGATAGGAATTCACTGTCACAAGACATCAACTAAATAATAAACATAATTGGATCATCACATCCATACAATTAAAAGGTATGTAAAATCGATGGTAAGAGTAAGAATAATCTTTTCGTGCATTATAGAGGCCCTTCTTTGAATGAGTGATCATCTAATGATCAAGGTGGTACCGTGCCATATGCAATCCACATTGTCACATCCTATCTAACAGCCCCATTTCATAGGTGGGCTTATTTGAGCCCACATAAATTCTCGAGAGAATTTGGTAGGTTGGCGTGACACCAAGTTCCGTCGGGTCATGACGGAAGACCATTTTATTGGTCCGCCTAGCGTAATCAAATATATACTTGATCCAGCAATTTCTTGAAACCACTCTCTTAAAAGTATTTGGTGGGCCAATGAAATGCCGCCACTCACTACTCCGATGATGAAAAGATTCATGAGATGTCGCTTCTGCCTCTACCCACAGCATCTATATTTTGTCTTAATGAAATAACGTCCATTAACAAGAGGCTGAAATGAGTTAGGTGGACCACATGAGTCATTGGACCTAATCTGACAATTAATGGTTTGGATCTTAATTTAGACTATAATTTAAATAACATAGGTTTGAGGCAAAGACTCCCACGATCGACCTCACTCACATTGCGGAATGGATCGGATCTGAAACCTCTCAAAATCAACCTAAAAGAATGCTGGTGTTTTACCCACGTGTGACGCATGGTCCCACAAAAAGCCCGTGTCTTGAGGGTGACTACGCTCGGTGAGGCCAGGAAACACCTACTCCAGTAAGGCCCGACATGACGGTTGAGATTTGATTGGGTCACGTGACTGATAAGAGATGAGGCCACGCGAAGCAAAGAAAGTGGATAAATAAGTTTTTATTGACAGGGTGAGGCCCTTACTGTGGGGCCAGCTTGATGCATGTATTCTATATCCACATCATCCACCGGTTCGTTTTGCTGGATCATACTATATGAAACAGAGATGATTAACCATTAATGGATTACAAAAGTACTTTTGAATCAGGCCAATATATATATTTTTTTTCTTTATTTAGGTTTAGTGACATTATCAACAAGTTGGTTGGCCAATGAACATTTCGGGAACATTATGATGTATTTATTCTGTATCCATGCCATCAAACCATTTTGCCAATCATTTTAGGGCATGAATCTAAGGATGTAGAAGATCCAAATCTCAAGTAGACCATACTTTGGGAAACAGTGGTGATGAATGGCCAACCATTAAAATCTTCCTAGCCCCACTGTAATGTTTATTTGCCGTCCAACATATTGAATAGGTTACAAGCACTTGGTTGTAAGGTAAAACACAAATATAATAATGTTTATTTGCCATCTAATAACATGTTGATTGAGCCTCCGGGATCTAGGTGAGGGGAAATCACAAATATCACTTCTTTCGAAACTTTTGTGGCTCACAAGAAATTTTTAATGGTGAATAGTTAACACAACTATTTTCTTGTGGTGTGGTAAACTTGAGATTTGCATCTATCTCACCTTTTAAGCTCATGTTTTAAAATGATTCGAAAAAAATAAATGGACTGCATTGATAAAGCACATATATATTATAGTAGGATACTGTACAGCAGCATTATCCATGCCTCCCAACCGGATATATATGTTTTATCATGTCCATTTGATATATTATTTTAAGACTTGAGTTAAAAAGGAAACGGATTAAAGGCTCAAGTGAGCACACCATGGGAAGCATGGAGATTGAATTCCTGCCATTCCATAATATTTATTTTCCATTCAACTTGTCTACTTGTTTATGAGGCTACTAATACATGTACGAAGGGAAGTAATCGTTCCTTCCCTCCAACATTTCACGTGCACAGAGCATTAAATTCGTCTGAAAAGTATGACGCACCGTAAGAAAAATAGGCCCATCTGTATCCCGAGCAAAGCCTTCTGGGCGCACATCACCAAATGGCAAACGTGTACGTATTCCTGGCAATTCAACGGTAAGGCAGAAGATCTGCATGCTCACGTGGATCACTTTGACTTTACGTCAAGAATATTCTCAGGGTGCCCTATCTGATTAAATGGTCTGGATCTTGCACGAACGTGGATTAGCAGCCACACCGAACCAGCCATGTGGGTGGGACCTACCTCTATTATGCATGGTATATCCACGCCGTCCATCCGTTTTTCCAGCTTATTCTGGGTCCGTCTGATTTATGAAGCAGATACGAATCTGATCAGGTGGGCCACACCACTAAAAACAGTGTTCAATGACCATTAAAAATTTATCGTGGGCAAATAAAGGTTTTGGATAAAGCTTATATTTGTTCGTTTCCTTTGTCTTGGTCTGTGTGACATTATCAAAAGATTGGATGGAAAATAAACATTACGGTGGATCTTTGAAAGTTTTCGAGGGTAGCATTCACTGGCCACTGCCTATTACATGTGCTATGGTCCACCTGATATTTGCATCTGCTTTACTTATTCGTAACATGCTCTAAAAAAATCTGCAAAAACGGATGGACGGCATGAATATACAATGGATACATACATCAAGGTGGACCCCATAGTCAGCGTCCCACTGCTGCCTCCGAGTCGCAACCAAGGGAGTACATGAATCGAGCTAGCCCGGTTGGCCTGCTAGACTCGACTTGAAAAAGCTCGATTCATCTTGTTTTGGAGCTAAGTTTGAGGTATTTTGAGCAGAGTTTTTGAGCTCAAAAATGAGTTCAAGTGGAGTTCAAGGTGGCTCAGCTCGGCTCAACTCGGATTGAACCTGACTTAAATTCAACTCGGATAGAATCAGTTTGGTGACTCGATTACTTTGATATTGATGTTGCACACCAGTTTGGTGACTCGATTACTTTAAAATGACTCAACAAAGTGTTGTTGGTGGCAAGGAAGGTATGTATATGAAATAAATATTTTTTTTTTTTCTTAATTTTTATATTGCGTAGGAGTTTGATAAAATACTTGTAAAACTATTACTGTTATTTTACATACAATAAGATTTTGAAGGTATGATACATGTGTTTATAAAAATGCTACACAGATGAAATCAGCTCGAACTCGGCTCAAACTATTCCAAAGGTTTTTTTTTTTTAACACATGCACACACACCCACACACACTCACAATAAAGTAGGATTTCACCAAAAGTCTACCACCCGAGCAAGAGTAAGGAACTAAATTAGCTGGAGTTACTAATCGAGTCAGGTTGGCCAGTCAAGCTTGAGGACAAAGTTAAGTAGAGTTAACGCTAGGGTCAGCTACTGGCCGAGCTGAGTCGAGCCGAGGCCAGCTCGACTTGGTTCGACGCAATGTACACCACTAGTCGCAGCTAATCCATGTTCATCTTGCACGTGTATCATGCCAGCACATGCATCACCTAGCACCCACGTATGCATATAGCCACAACCCACGTGGCTTAATCCAAACGGTGGACTGCACCGTGGATGGACCATACTCTAAATATAACTGTGAACCGTTGATTCAAACTCTCTGATCGGTCCACATTAAATGGATGTTTAGGATAAAATAGGCAAGAATCCAAATCAACAGGTTAATATAGACTTTTTTAGAAGACTAATCAGAGAATAATTACATCAAACTAATCTATTTTTAAGGTCATGCACAATCCAAAGCGGGGCTCACAAGTTGGACGGTGGATTAAGCTACACGTTTCCCATGTGTACAGGGACTGTACGTATGAGTATGAATGGTCACATTCTACATGAGCATCGACGTTTTCTTCTCCTATTTCCAGCTTCCTGTCTCTGCCAACGTACGGCATGAATTTACTGCAACCGTAGTTGCAACAAGAATCCGGTACAATAAAAAGCTCTGTGGGACCCACTGAGACATCTTCTCAGCCCATCGCTTCAGTCAGTTTGGCCGTGATAAAAGTAGACGCGCTTCGGTATACGTTTTCCAATCTCATTTCAAGCCAGAAAAATAGGAACCGGATTGGCTACTCCCCCTGTCACCTGCCAATGGCTGATGGTTGGTGCTCCTTGTTTCACACCATGATTTATGTGTTTCACCTATGCTGTTCGTATATTTTTAGAGATCATTTTATGGAAAGAGATCAAAAATGAGATACATCCCAATCTCAAGTGGACCACATTACAGGAAACAGTGTTAAATAAACATCAACTATTGAAACCTTTTTGGGGCAATAAAAGTTTAATTTGGATCAATATGGTCTTTGTTTTTACCCTTCATCTAAGTTCATATGACCTAATCAACAGATTAGATGTCAAATAAACAAGGCCTTTAGGGAATTTTAATGGTGGATATCCAATCGCTATTATTTTGCTATGGTGTGGTCCACCTGAGATTTATATCCCTCTCATTTTTTTGGATCAAACTCTAAAATGATATGAAAAATGGATGAACATTATTTATGAAATACATACATCATGGTGGGCCCACAGAGCATGACGATCAACCGATAGGCTAGTGGCGGGGGAGTAGCCAATCCATTTCCTAAAAAACATGATGTAGATATACATCTCAAGTAGACCACACCACGGGAAATAGTGACGATTGAATGCCCACCATTAAAATTTTGTGGGGCCCACAAATTATATATCAAGCTGATATTTATGTGTAATATTCTCAAGGGAGGATGGACGACAAATAAACATTACAACGGGCGTTAGGAAGTTTTGTATGGAGGGTGTTCAATCACAACTTTTTTTTTTTGCGGTGTCCACGGGAGAATTTCTTCTATTTCATTTTTGGCCCATTCTCTAAAATAAGATAGGAAAAATGGTAAATAAATTAGATATAAAACACATACATCACCGTAGACCCCAACCTGGGATGGGAAGATAGGTAGGGCCCACCGTGATATTTGTTAGAAATTCACCCGTCCAACTGTTTTTAATTTCCAGCTGATGTTAGTACATGAGCTAAAAAATGAGGCGGATACATAACTCTAACTAGGCCATACAACATGAGATTGTGAGGATTGAATGTCTACCATTGAAACATTCATGGCCAGGGAAGTTTTGCGCAAGGCTAATATTTTTGCATTTTCAATCTCAGCTTAAAACATGCTTTGAGTAGCCCATCTCTCAAAACCGCACCTAACCAATCAAATCTAGTCATGTCATTTTAGTGGCCCCACTAAATAAGCACTTGGACATCTCTTACTGCAACATATGGCCAGTTAAATCCCACCATGCCCGGTCACTAATAATATTTTCAGTGAGCTGGTAATGACTTTCTAACACTGAATGCACAGGTGAGAGCGTGGGACCCACATTTGAATGAGTTGGTTAGTTACCACTGTTTCATGTGGTTTCGCTAACCTTAGATTTAGATCTGCTTCATTTTTAGCATAATGCCCTGCAATGAGTGCGAAAAACGGATGAACGGCGTGGATATATAATAAACACATCATGGTGGGCCCACGTTCAGGGCCGCACCGAGTTGGGTGAGTCCAGGGTCCCACATAATAAAGCTGCTGCTCTTACCTCACCCCCGCTCCGGAAATTCTTGCTTTTCGCTGATGACACGTGCGCCCCTGCGGACTCAGTTGCGGTAAATTCTCGCTTCGCGTCTGGGAAAGTATCCAGCCATCCAGAGACGGACAAATCAATATATGATCCTGACGCGCTAGAACCAGAATCGCTCCTGATGAACCCTAACCATAGAGTAGGGCCATAGTTAATTGATCCGAACCGTTAATCCCTTCGGTCCTTCCTTGGTTAGAGATCACCCCAAATATCATTGAGTCTGGAAGACCTTGCCCGTCGGATCATCGTCATGTATCATCCAACCATGGTCCCCATCATACGGACGGACGCGTGGGAAAGCTATTCACGTCATGATACATCAGGACGCTACAATTCCTCAAACAAGAGAGATACCGTCGAGTCAAAAAAAAAAGGGGTTTACACAGGAAGTACCTGTCAAATGACGTCTGGCACAATGAAAAGAAGGAATTTTGCGGAAGCGGATTGGCTAGTGTACCACACCGCAGCTATATAGCAGCAGTAGGTACGTGTCGTGCGAAGACGAGCACTGGCGCTTCTCGAGTTCCGAATTGTACGAACGGTTCAAAATAAATCAAAGTTACATGGACCCATAGTGATGTATTTATTATATCTACACCGTTCATCTATTTTAAGAGATTATTTTAAAGCATTATCCAAGAAATGAATCATATCCAATGATCATCTGGACCACACCACAAATAACAGCTGAGATAATGACCTTCACCCTTAAACAATTCGTAGGGCTCGTCATAACGCTTATTTTACATCTAACCTGTGAACCAAAAAGGATTTCTCACTAACATTACAGTAGGCCCCACCCAATTTCCCAGCGCAGTAACTACGTGCGAAAGCCTTTCGCAGGAAGTCCGCATCCGCCTCTCCAGTCTCCACTGCCTTCTGCTAATGTTCACGTGGGTGCGCACGTAAGTATCATGCACCACTCAACCAGGTGGTCCGTCAGCGTATCGAAGGTAGCGTAGGAAAGGAGACGCTTTCCTACGCTACCCTATGATGAACCGCCTTTCTTAAACGGAGGTGTTTCCCCTCACACGTGGCCTACACGTACAGCAACCCAGATACCTTTGGAGCTCTCGTGGGTGAAGCATAAACCGCAACTCACACGCATGATGCATTGAATAATCCTGACCATTCTTGTAGTTGAATGGTTAGTGGTCTAAATTCAGCTGGCAAAATCAGGTGGTTAAGATCATCTGAGTTTTATACGGTCGAATATGGGGTCATGAATTGAATGGTCCAGATTGCAGATAATAGGTACGTGCAAACTTTCACATGGACGTTTCCTGAGTTACCACCGTTTACAAAATGGTGGTGACTCACACCAAGTTGAAATTGTATATAGTACGTTCGTACCTAGCCAGGCATCTTTCCACATTATACACCGGTTTTAAATACCCGCAAGTAAAGCTCATGTTTCAGAAATCCAGACCATTGTTCTTTTGAGTCCCACCTTTGATGGATGGTCGCCTAAAAATCTTCCGGTTGGAACATAGAAACGACCCACATTTTAACTTTTTCAGTCGAATAGGGCCTCTTTTTTTAAACTTACCTTCTCAACCGTTTATCTTCAAAGCCCAGAATGTTAACGTAGTTCATCCATGGTGGATTATATGGACGAGTTATTCCAGTGAGAGTTGCCATGATTCCACAGCATCGCTGTACATGGTACATATGTGGATGAGAAAGACACCTGAAATCCAACGGGTTGGACAATAAGTTACCGTCCACCGGTGAATAACTTCTTATCTATCATGCACAAGTAACATCCAACCATTCCAATAGGTTGGCCCCACCATGAGAATTAACTTACAGCCCATACAATCATAACATGAGCCACACCCTAGAAAATAATATATAGCCTTTGATAAATTATATATATATATATATATATATATATATATATATATATATATATATATATAATATATATATATATATATATACACACACACAAATGTGCCCACCTGATAAGTGGATGTGGCTAATTTTTTTCATCAGGTCATCCTCGCGATGTAGCCAACCGAATATACGGGTTGGATTTTATATGCATAACATGTTGGAAGATATCTGCTAGGTGGACGATCATTCATGGAAGGTTGAGCTATAACTGGTAATGCACAAATAGAAAATGAGAGAAGTAATCAACAGCCGTTCAATTTCAATGAAAAAACAGACTAAATTCATTTAATGGCCAAGATAGTCCAATAAAAAAAAAATAATAATAATAATAATAAGACGAGTTTTTTTAAATTCCCCATCAAAGGTGGAGTCAACGAGATGAATGTTTGGGGTTATAATACACATGGTCTACATGGAAATGACATGGCTCCAGTTATGTCAAGGCAACTGATTGGAGGTGGAGAAATGCAATAACAAGTATACGAAGGAAGCAACCGAAAAGCAAAGAGGGAATGCTTGCTTGTTGGGCTTTTCCTTTCTCAGCCTAACAATACCCTGGTGTTTAGAAAAATACAAGTTGCCGAGAACTTCTATTCCTACACTTTTCCTAAAGAAGTTGCCCCAGTTAATCGGCAGACGCGTGTACCAGGATACCGTGTCACCACCATCACAATGCCAGCATCGCAGACACGTACAACGTCCAATCGAGAGAAATGGGTGGGTCCGACCTTTAAAATACTCTCGGCCCAAAACCAGCTTGGTCCACGCATCAAATTGGAAGGAATGTCAGAAAACAGTCTGGAAACTTCACCCTTTTAATTCTATGACCCTGCCTTATTAAGTATGTTTGTTTTTTTAATGACTATTGGATTTTTCACCTTATTTTGAGATGAGACTAATCTTTATGGAAGCACGTAATCACCCACAAAATTCATGCATCAAGTAAAGCACGGAAAAAATAAATCAAACTAATGTTGGAAATTGAACTTATATGGAAGCAAACCCATGACACTAACCATTCATCCAAACCCTAATAAGTTCCTTATTAAGTATGTCAACCAGGTTTTAGGATAGGGCATCCATATAGGGAGTGGATTAGGAGCAACCCAGCCTCACCCAACATGGTGTGGCCCTCACGATGAGGTTCACCTATTTTTTTAATATAATTTTTTAGGTATGAGAAAAATAATGGAGCAGATCCAAATCTCAGTGGACCACACTACAGAAACAGTGGTGATTGTTAAAAACTTCTCAAGAGCCACAAAAGTTTTGTATCAAGCTAATATTTAGTTTTTTTTTTTTTTTCCTTTTACCTAGGTTTGTGTGTCCTTATCAACAAGTTAGATGGTAAATAAACATTACAATGGGTGCTGAGAAGTTTTAATGGTGGGCGTTCAATCACTATTGTTTCCAGTAGTGTGGTCCACCTGAGGTTTGTATTTGCTTCATTTTTTATCTCATGCCCTAAAATGATCTAGTGAAATGGATGAATGGTGTGGATATTCTAGCCATACTTCAAGATAGGCCTCACAATCAAGGCCACACCATTTTGGGTGAGGTTGGCCCGCACATAATCCACTCTTATCAATATAATAGGTGTTTACACCCATTTTTTGGCACATTGATGTGGATTAATAAGAGGTCATCATATGTCAGCACTATGAATTCGATATTTGCAAAATTGTACTCGTACCCAAAGATATTTTTTTACTACATTTTCCTTTAGTAACACATGTTACGTTACAAATGAGGTGGCACAAAATTGTATCCATGCTTTTCGAGTAATGAAGCAACGAATGACATGTAGTCATAAGGCGTATAATCGAGGCAATGTATGCGACATGTGTATAAAACAGCCACCAAGGCATAGATCTTATCATAAATCCGGATATGATCAGTAAGGTCGTATCTCATAATCTTTTGAAATGAAAAATCTTCCCAAAGGTGTTCAAAGCTCTCATGGCGATTATAAAGATTTTGAAAATCAAATGATCAAATCAATATCTATGCAGATTTGCACTAATGGATTGGGGCACGATTCACAAATATTTAACAACATGATATATAAGCAAAATGGTGAAAATGGCTTTGCTCAAGCTGAATTGAGATGCAACAATACTCCTGAAGATTCAATCTATGGGAAGCATCTACCTAAAAGTGGAGATATGACCAATGATTTCAGATTAATGGAGACTTCATATGGAAAGGCTACAAGCCGTAGCTACGAAGGAACTTCGACCATTAAGGAAATCCATCAAGGGTTTTGCTACCTCCAGAAGCTATAAAAGAAGCAATCGTCGAAAAGCTCCAAGCCCCACGCCAAACAAAATTTATCTTATTTGCATTTACATTTCTCTTGGCACAGCCTAGTCTAGCCTTAGTTTTACTATCGATCACTACTGCTTAATTCCACTGCTATAGTACTATAGGATTAGTTTAATTATCTGCAACCTTCCATTGTTGGATCCTGATTAACCGAGATTTTACTTAAGAGATCAAATTTTCTGGTCACATCCTTCGAACAATCCGCCTAGACGTCTCTTTTATATTTCTCTAGTTATTTCTATTTTGTCAATTGTAATGAAAGTTATTCACAAATTAATAAAATCAATATTATAATTAGCCATTTTTTGACTATTTTTCATCTTCGTTCCTTTGAAAAATGCATTGGCCGCAATTATTGGTGAAATAAAAATTCTTAACATATAAGGCAAAAAGAATTGATCAAGAAGCATTAATCTCTACCCTTCCGCAAATCAATTGATTGTTGTTACAACTGGTGGTGGAAAGGGCAATTAGATCCTAAAATTTGGGATTAATTGGCCTATCTCAACACATGGAGCACTCGTGTTCAATCAAACATTGAGTCGTGGCACACCTGCACTTCCTAATCACACATAAAAATACATGCTCTCGTTTACACATGTGGCCAAGTAACTTATTGAATTGGAGTGTTGACGCAGGGAAGGACGTGAAGTCGAGCACCGTCTTCCTCAAGATGATAAATATTCCGAATCCACGGAACTTCTCTGGACTCCTCACAGAGACTTCTCGAATCCACGAGGAAAGAAGGCAGAAAATAAAAATAATTTCTAATAAATTCAAAATTGATTAATGAATCCCACAAAACAAGTTCACACCCCTTTAAATAAGGGAACCAAGCAATAGGAAAGAAATCAGACTCAAACTACAACTAAAAGTCCTAGAATTCGCAACTTACTATAAATAGTAAACTTACTATTTATAGACGGTCGTGATGTCTACTAGTGTGCAAGGTTTTCGGCCAAAAATAGTAAGTGTCCTATTTGGCTTCACCAAACCGTTCTCCTAATTATCCTAAGCACTTTTCATGTTGGACATAACTCCTAAAGCCCAACGGATGAAGAGTTATAATAAAACTAAAACTTACTATTTATAGTAAAAACGAAATTAAAATGGGGAAACGACCATCGATTAGGGGGTTTCTCACAAATTCGGGCTGTGCAACCTGGCATAGCGGGGTTGGTTGGCTAAAATAGCTCGTTTTACCCCAAATTCATATATTTTACGTCAGATAACTCATTCCGGATTGTGAGATATGCCCGATCTAAGTTCCGATGGTCCGGATCACTTCTATCGCCGACAGTGCCTTTTCTGATCCATCTTGGCCGTGAAATTGTCCGCGACCCGCTCTACATCAGTCCCCTTCACTTGAAAAGAACTCGTCCTCGAGTTCTCCTCCTGTGCTGGTTCATGATACTCGGTCAGGTCCGCAACGTTGAAAGTCCATGAGATCGCTATGTCATCTGAAAGATCAACAACATAAGCATTGTGATTGATCTTTCGGATGATCGGTACCGGTCTAATCTTCTTATTTTTTAGCTTGTTGTACGTCTTGGTTGGAAATCTTTCTTTTCGCAGATGGACCATTACCTGGTCGCCCACCTCGAACACCTTTTGTCGACGATGCTTGTCCACTTGTTCCTTATACTTTTCGTTCGAGGCATGTAGCTTAGTCTGCACCTCGGCATGAATACCCATGATCCTATCTGCCATATGTTCTGCTGCAATACTCATGCCTGGGAGCTTGGGCAGAGGAATCAAGTCTAGTATGTGGCGAGGTACTCGTCCGTAAATAATCTGGAACGGGAATTTTCCTGTCGAGCGGTTCACAATGTTGTTGAATGCAAACTCCGCTTGAGATAAGGCCAAATCTCACTGCTTCAGTTTCTCTCCTGAAATATATCGAAGGAGGTTTTCCAAAGTGCGATTCACAACCTCAGTTTGACCATCAGTGTATGGGTGGTAGGCGCTGCTGAACTAAAGTCGTGTATCGAATCGAGTCCACAAAGTTCGCCAAAAGTGGCTTATGAACTTCGTATCACGGTCAGAAGTAATAGTCTTGGGAACCCCGTATAGCCGTACAATTTTTCTGAAGAATAGATTCGCCACGTGTATTGCATCGAGATTTTTCTTGCATGAAACAAATTGCGCCATCTTGGAGAAACGATCTACTACCACGAACACCGAATCAATGCCACGTTGTGTTCGTGGGAGACCAAGCACGAAGTCCATAAATAAATCCTCTCAAGGGCCATCAAGCATGGGCAACGGGGTATAGAGGCTCGTATTATGAGATTGCCCCTTGTAGGTTTGACAAATATAACAACGTTGGACTGCCATTCCCACATCACATACCAACTGCAGCCAATAATATCGTTCTTCCACAAGAGCCCCCATCTTGTCTCACCCAAGGTGTCCACTAAAGCCACCTCCATGTAGCTTTTGGATTATTTGTTTCCTTAGCGAACTGTTGGAGATGCACAATCGATTTCCCTTGAAAAGGAACTCATCTTGCATATGTTAGTCGCCGGAGTGACCTTCTTGGCATTTAACTCATGCGTCCTTAAAGTCGTCGTCGTCGACATATATGTCTTTGAGGCACTCGATCCCGACAACTTCATTGCTCATAGTTACTAACAAATTTGCACAGCGATTCAGTGCATCAGCTACCTTATTCTGTTGTCCTGACTTATGTTTTAGCACAAACGTGAATTCCTGCAAAAACGAGATCCATCTAGCATACACACGGTTAATGTTAGCTTGACTATTAATGAATTTGAGAGCTTGATGGTCCGTGTAAAGTATGAGTTCCCTTTGAATCAAATAATGTCGCCAATGCCACAGTGCCTGGACCACCGCGTATAACTTGATCTCGTATGTATACCACTTCTTGCGTGCATCGCTAAGTTTCATACTGTAGAAGGCTACCGGCCTACCTTCTTGAGACAAAACTCCTCCAATTTCAATATATGAGGCATCACATTCAACTTTAAACAGTTTGTCGAAGTTGAGAAGCACAAGAACCGGGGTCGTGGATAATCTGCTCTTGATTTCGGCAAAGCTCATGTCGGCTTCGTCAGTCCACTGAAACTATTCTTTCTTCATGCAATCTGTGATTGGTGATACAATAGTACTGAAATTTTTCACGAACCGACGATAGAAGGTCGCCAGTCTATGAAAACTTCGCACTTCGTGAATATTTGTGGGAACTGGCCATTCTCTGATTGCCTTCACCTTTTTCTCATCCACCCGAATGTCCGTGGATGTTACGACAAAATCCAGAAATAAGAGGTTATTAGTCATGAAGCTGCACTTCTTTAAATTGAGATACAGTTTATTTTCAGTAAGCGCCTGAAGAACCTTCTTGAGGTGCTCCATATGGGTAGTTTCGTCTTGACTGTATATCAAAATATCATCGAAATAAACCACAACAAACCACCCAATGAAAGGTTTCAGAACTTGGTTCATCAATCTCATGAATATACTAGGTGCATTCGAAAGACCGAAGGACATGACCATCCATTCATACAATCCTTCCTTGGTCTTAAAGGTCGTTTTTCACTTATCACTCGGTCGTATTCGAATATGATGATAGTCACTCCTTAGATCCAATTTAAAAATTATTTTGGCACCCTCTAACATGTCCAGCATATCGTCCAACCGGGGTATAGAGAACCTGTACTTTATGGTGATTTTGTTGATGGCTCGGCTGTCAACACACATGTGCCAACTCCCATCTTTCTTTGGAGTTAACAGAGCTGGTACAGCACATAGACTCATGCTTTCTCGAATAAGACCCTTACGGATCAACTCTTCCACTTGCCCTTGAAGAATCTCGCACTCATTCGGATTCATTCGATAATTAGGCCGATTGGGTAGACTGGACCTGGGGATAAAGTCGATATGGTGTTGGATATCCCGCATGGGAGGTAACCCATCGGGAAGGTCATCGGACCAGATTTTTATGAATTCATGTAACAAGGGCTTTAATCTTTCAGGGATGATGGTAGGCTCGAGTTCTTCCCCTTTTACAATTAATGCATAAGTCTGTCCTATTTCTTTGAATTCTTCCACGAAGTCCCGTATGGTTAAGAGAAAATAACCCTACACTTTAGAAGTTTCAGGTGGTCCCTCTGGATCCATAGGGGCCAATATGGTCTTCCAGTCATCCTTGACGAAGATATATATGTTATCTCGCCCTTTATAAGTGGCATCACGGTCAAATTGTCAGGATTAACCGAGTAGTACGTGACATGCTTCCACGTCAACCACATCGCATACTACTTCATCCTTATAATGTTTACTAATTGAAAAAGATATGGTGCACTGTTCAGTTACCTTTGTTTCGCTGACCTTCTTGATCTAATCGATTGTATATGGAGAGGGATGACGCTCTATTTTCAATTACAATTTCTCCACCATGACCTTGGAGACGATATTCTCACTACTGCCACTATCAATAATCACGTCACAAACCTTTCAATTCACCGTACACCTAGTGCGAAAGATGTTATGCCTCTGTGGATGCACTTCTTTTCTTGGCGCATATAATAGCCGCCTCACGACGAGTGACTCGCCGCGATCTTGCTTAACCCAACTTGATTCATCTACCTCATCCTCGGTGGTATGCTCTTGCTCTTCATCATCTGGATCTTCATTGGCATTATCAGCACTACCATCATTGATGGTGAGGTCCGCCACCTTTCGCTGGGGACAAGTATTTGATAGGTGGCCTGGTTGGCCACGACGATAGCAGTTGTCAGGCCGGGGTCGAGCGTAAAGGTTCGGGATTCTACTTGGACTGGCTGCAGTCGATATGGCCCTTTGAGGTTTAGCTTGTCCGCTTCCCTGATCTCGGCTCTCAAAAGTATGAGGTTGAGTGCGTACTCCTACGGGTTCCTTTCTCTTAGACTGTGGAGCTCCCTGGGGTGGACCCGCCATAGTGATCCTTGTGATAGAATAGGGCCGTGTGGTAGAACGTTCAAGTTGCGCTTTTGCCCGAGTAGCCAACTTGATCGCATCATTCATCGTCCAGACGAGCTGCATCTGGACCCGATCCTGGTCGCTATACGCAATCCACCATTGAATCGGGCGAATTGCTGCGATTCAGTTTTGACTAAATTGTTACGCGCCGTCGGGCGGTAAAATTCTTTTACGTATTCTCTCACCGACCGATTACCTTATCGACAATTTTGGTATTGTTGGAATAATACCTGATCGTAATCGCTAGGGAGGAATCGGGCACGTAATAGCTGCTTCATCCATTGCCATGTACAGATTGGTACTTTCATCTGTCTGGTTCGTGCGAGTTACAGTTGTTCCCACCAAGCTGAAGCTCCTCATTTCAACTTGTAGGCCACAAGCTTGACCTTCTTTACTTCAGAGATATACATATAGTCAAAAAATTGCTCAACTTCAGAAAGCCAATCAGAAAATCTTTAATGTGCAGTTGGTTATTGAAGTTAGGAATATCAACCCGCATCTTGAATTCTTGATCTGTCCGATCTACTCGATCACCGCCTTGTTTGGGGTGTTGAAAGATTATGTTATCGATTTCCTCCTCACCGGAGCCCCCTTCCTCAAGAATGACCCGTGGATGCACTGTTGGTACTATCCTGTGATCAGGACGATTGCGAGTTTCAACAATCGACGGTGGAAGATTACCATCAGGAACACGGAGTTGCCCTAGGGTTCCGCCAAGAGATTCTCTATGTGGTCCATAGAAGCCTACAGCTCTTGCATGGCTTATCGATTCTCTTGCATGGTTGCTTCAAAACTGCTGTCGTTAAAGGTAAATTCCCTAGGGCACCACCCATGGGATTGTTGCCCGACCCGTTGTTAGAAGCCATCAATCCGAGGAGAAACCTCGCTCTGATACCAAACTAACGCAGGGAAGGACGTGAGGTCGAGCACCGTCTTCCTCAAGATGATAAATATTCCGAATCCACGGAACTTCTCTGGACTCCTCACAGAGACTTCTCGAATCCACAAGGAAAGAAGGTAGAAAATAAAAATAATTTCTAATAAATTTGAAATTGATTAATGAATCCCACAAAACAAGTTCACACCCCTTTAAATAAGGAAACCAAGCAATAGGAAAGAAATCAGACTCAAACTACAACTAAAACTCCTAGAATTCGCAACTTACTATAAATAGTAAACTTACTATTTATAGACGGTCGTGATGTCTACTAGTGCGCAAGGTTTTCGGCCAAAAATAGTAAGTATCCTATTCGGCTTCACCAAACCGTTCTCCTAATTATCCTAAGCACTTTTCATGTTGGACACAACTCCTAAAGCCCAACTGATGAAGAGTTATAATAAAACTAAAACTTACTATTTATAGTAAAAATGAAATTAAAACTGGAAAACGACCATCGATCAAGGGGTTTCTCACAAATCCGGGCTGCGCAACCCGGCATAGCAGGGTTGGTTGGCTAAAGTAGCTCGTTCTACCCCAAATTCATATATTTCACATCAGATAATTCATTCCGGATTGTGAGATACGCCCGATCTAAGGTCCGATGGTCCGGATCACTTCTGTCGCCGACAGTGCCTTTTCTGATCCATCTTGGCCATGAATTTGTCCGCGACCCGCTCTACATCAAGTGTGAGAACCTTGACGGATGGGATGCTTCTCTACCATGTTCCATGATTCCTTGGTACCAAAGCTCTCTCATATCCAGTATAATATTTCAAAGATAGAAGGCTATCTTTGTGAAATCTACGGACCTTGGGATTGGGTTTACACAACCAACATCTCCATCAAATCAAATGATTAAACCAACAGATCCCATTAGCTTTATGGCCTAGCTAGATAAGTGGTAATTCATAAAAAATTAAAAAAAATTAAAAACATTATGGAATTCCTAATTATTATTTTCTAAGGTACTCACCAAGGAATATATTATAAGTTATTAAATAGGAGGTTTGATTTTTATAAGAAGAAATTTTATTCACAAAAGCACAGGTTGTACAACATGGAGCGAACCCAATCGTGCAGAGCAAAGGCACTAAAACACTTCAGGCCACTAATCATATACCACCAACACACTACACATCAACCCTAGGAGCTTGCGGTTGACTCTCTAAGCTGACCCAAGCCCGCCCACGCAATCCAGAAACAGTTCACCACAGGCCACATCAAGAAAATCAGCCATCTTGATGAAAATCCTAGAAATCTGAGAGTCGCTGCCCAACCTTGCTAAGGCGTCCGCTACACCATTTGCTTCCCTCGGAATGAATACAGAGAGAATGTTTCTAGCTCTTCATATGGATTTTATTATGGCCCACTAGTACTAGCTAGACAACCAAGGAAGGGGTCCTTCCGTTCATTATCGTTTCGACCAAAATCATAGAGTCACTTTCAGCCCCTAGGCTTGTAAATACACACTCCTCCCCCATCGAGAGGCCCTCAAGCAAAGCTCTAGCCTCGTCCCTTACAAATAGGAGGTTTGATTTGCAATTGAGGAGGACTTGGACCATCCAACCATCCTTAGATGGTTGTTGGTTGGAAACAAATGGTCCTAGCCATCAGTTTCTCTACTCAAATTCATTTTTATTCTAACCATCCATTTTAAGGCCTTGTTGCCAGAATATACATATAGTGCACTTCAAGCCTTATATTAATATGGCCTAATAGATGGACAGTTTGGATTCAGTACTCCTTCCATGGTACACGCCTCTTAACATGTGTGCCAATGCCAAAACCTCATATTTGTCAGCCGTGGCCCGTGACAGCCACACCCTTAAATTTTCCTTTCTATCTCAACACAGTCCAAGTCCAATACATACATCAAAAATCCCTTTCTATCTCAACTTAGATTACAAAGGGTGCACTCATAAGCTAGTTTTGCACATCTTAGGATTACGAGATCAGTGTGATTTTAGATATATGCTCTCCATCCACAATTTGGATGGTCTGAATTGCTTGACATCAGTGTCATGTGAGGAGGATGAGTCCATGCCTTTTTTCTTTTCTTTTTTAATTGTGCAAAACTAACATGGGAGGAGGATTTCAAATATAGAACCGTGTTTTTATGTTTAGCCATCTCTTTAAAGACGACAAGAACACGCGAATCATTTCTATATTCGGTCATACATGATAATGTTTTTTGCTAGAATACATTTCCACTTGTTACAAAAGGATACATCATAACTTTAGCCTTTCAAGTTGGGTTCAACTTCCATTCATCCAAACCGTTGATACAAATTAAGGCTTTCGCTTTTTATGGTAGATAGATAACAAATTATTTCCCAGTTTTGGTTTGAAGATGGATGATCACAATAACCTTTGTGTAATTGAAGGGCTGTAATAATATTAAATATGAGTTTACTCTGGCCAACGAAGCATTGCAACATAAATAGTTTGGGAGCACACACTTGTAACTTTGTTGAAATAGAAAGCAAATTAGGGAAGACAGGCCCCTTCACTGTGGGGCTCCCGGTGATGTATGTGACTTAGGACGCGGATTAGCTACCGACAAGTTGAGTAGCCAGACTTGCAATTGAAGTCATGTCACCAAGTTCTGTGAGCCCCACTATGATAAATGTGTTACATCCACACCATCCATCCATTTTGAGATATCATTTTAGGGCATGAGCCAAAGAATGAGGCAGATAAAAAGGTGCAGTGGACCCACCACAGAAATCAGTGGGGAGAGTGATACACACCATTGAAACTATCCTAAGGCCCACCATAATTTTTATTTGCAATCCAACTTGTTCAAAAGTTAAAAAAGACATGAAAAAAGGGAAAACACAAATATCAACCTGATTTAAAACTTTTGTGGCCTTTAGAAGTTTTTAATGGTGGGCGTCAGTGTCCCCATTGTTTTCTATGTTGGGCTCCACTAGAGCTTTGGATTTAACTCATTCTTTGGATCTTGCCCTAAATTGATCTCTCCAAATAGATGGACGGCATGGATACAAAACATACATCATGGTGGGGCACACATAACTTGGTGATGTCACTTCAATAGCGAGTCTTGCTACTCAACTTGCCATTAGCTAATCCGCCCCTTGTGCCTTAAATCCACGCAGTCCAACTATTTTGAAAGCTCATTTTAAGGGCGCGGATTAGCTACTAAAAGGTTGATTAGCGAGACCAAGTTTCATGGGCTCCGTCATGATGTATGTTTTATATTTACACCTTTCATCTATTTGGAGAGATCATTTTAGGGCAATATCTGAAGAATGAGTTAAATCTAAAGCTCCAGTGGACCCTAGCATAGAAAATAGTGGGGACAATGACGCCCACTATTAAAATTTTCTAAAGGCTACAAAAGTTTTAGATCAAGCTGATATTTTTTTTTTCTCTTATTTCCTGTCTTTTTTAACTTTTGAACAAGCTGGATTTCAAATAAACATTATGGTGGGCCTTAGGGTAGTTTCAACGGTGGGAATCACTCCCCACTATTTTTTGTGGTGGGGTCCGCTACAGATTTTTTTCTGCCTCATTCTTTGGCTCATGACTTAAAATGATATCTCAAAATGGATGAACGGTGTGGATATAACACATACATCATAGTGTGCCCACAGAACTTGGTATTGTCACTTCATTAGCCAACTCGCTACTCGACCTGTCTGTATCTTATTCGGATCCTCATTTTAGGGCATGATCTCAAAAATGAAGCAGATCCAAATCTTACATGTACCATACCACAAGAAATAGTAATGATTGAATCCCCAGCATTAAAAACTTCATGGGAGCCATGGAAATATTTATTTGACATCCAACCTCTTAATAAGGTCACAAAGATATGAATGAAGAGACCACACAAATATCAACTTGATCCAAACTTTTGTGGCGCAACAGAAGTTTTTAGTAGTCAATTAACACTGTTTCTTGTATTATGGTCCACCCAAGATTTGCATTTAATTCATTTTTTTTTATCACACCCTAAAATGAGCTTTCAATACAGATGGACAACATGGATGTAATCACATACATCACAGTGGGCCCCACAGTCCGGGGTCCCACCCACCTCGGTGGATCCGGGGTCCCCCGAATCGGCTTCCGTTGAAATGAAAGCAGGATCTACTTATATTCGGGTGGGCTCCACAGAAAAAATTAAGCCTCCCCTATCATATAAAAGCCGGATCAACAACATTCTAATCTCGGGTTGCATGCACTTGTAGGAAATGAATGCACTAGGATATAGTGCATCCATGGCTTGCAATGTGTTTTCATTTGCCTGATTATCGGCAGCATCTGACCCAAGAAATATAGTATCTTTTACTTGTCTTCTAAGCAGGTTGGATACAATATTATAACATCCAATCCCTTTACAGCCCTAAAAAGGCACTAAGCTCGTCATGTGACCCATGCATGTGAGTTGAATTTTGACAGTTTGACTTCACCCCACCCAAGTTTTTCACCTGCCTGATCAGCTGGCCAACATTACTTTATGTAAAGAGCATGTTCACATTACACCTCACCAACGGATGGCCAAGGTTTCAGACATGTGTGCCATTAGACGGAGTAGATGACACTGCATGGGAGTTCCAATGCCAAGTTTACAAAATTAAGAACATGTGTCATCAAGGTAGCTTCTGTATATATAAAAACCAACAGACATATAATAAAAGGACTAAGACCAAAATAGATATAGTCTTAAGGGAATCAAACTACATTAGCCTATTGATATATATAATAATAATAAAAAGTACTAAAATCAACATAACAAGGATGAACTAGGAAAGGACTGGACCCAAAGTAATCAGCGCGGCTCCATCTTCTCTCTCCTATACCTGCATTTCCCAAACTAACATTACTAAATAAATAAAACGCGGCAATGTGGCACACGAGTACAATTTCCAAGTCTCCATCATGTGGGTACTCAACGTATAGATGCCCTAATCCAGAATTCATACTAGTCAATTCAATAAACAGCCTTCGATGCCGGACACAAAAAGGGATGGATTACAAACATTAGCTGAATTTTAGTTGCCATCCATCCATCTGAAGGTCTCGTAAAATACACCTCAACTGATGAACGGCTTGGATCTCACACTCATGGGTTGCGTGTAGATAGGCTCTGGGATTAGCAAAGCTCAAAATGACATTTTCTAGCCATGGGTATAAACAACGGGTCCTTGCACCATATGATTAAATCAACGGTCTAAGATTTTATGTGGTGCAAGCGGTGCATACGTAAGAGGACATAATTTTCAAGGGGTGGTAAAGTGGTAATAAATATAATAATGACTATGCTATGCCCACACGTATGTAAAAGTAGTTGATATGCACACCACTACACGTGCGAGTATGGCCAGAAAGTGCAATTTTCAAGCCGTCCATCAGTTGGGTCTGACCGTAAAGAGTTTCTCCCAAAAATAAATCTAGTCCATTCATCACGTGGGCCCACCTAACGACTGGACCGAAATAATCGTTGGACAAGAGGATATTATGATGAATGAATTAGATCTTGTAACAATGAGCCATTCTGTCACATGTGTGGCTTGTACACCCGTGTGTATAAATTCCTTCTAGAGAAGGAATGGTCATTTTGGTCATTTTATTAAGGGGGGTGGGGAGGGCTATTGTGCGCACCAGGTAATAGAAAGCACCATGCTGGAGGGCGTGGAGGGTGACGCCCCACTGGTTAGTGAGAACAGGGTGGCCAGAGGAGTGAAGGAGGACAGCGTCTTCTCCGAACGCCTCGCGCACGTTAAGGGGCCCCACACCTACCTCGAATGCCACGTCATTGATGAAGACCGTCGATCGCGCCGAACCAGACGGAGCAACAGTACCCGATTCGCCAGCACCTGACAAAACCCCACACCCTCAAAAATTAAATAAATACATATCCGAAACGGAAGAAGAAAGCGATTACGTGAAAGCAGCAGACCCTTCAATTTACAACGGCGATCAGCAGCCATGCACACGTCCTGTCTAGACAATCGTGCCCGTTAAAGTACCATAATACCCTCCATCCTCTACCGTTATTACAACTATACGCCTCGATCCAGACCGTCCCAATCGCGGGACCCACTTCAGATGGACCATGTCTCAACTTGGTCCAACATTTATTTGGTTGAATTCTAACCGTTGACTGCAATTTTAAAATCTTCTGAACAGTTTGGGGTGAGGTGCATGTGTGGCACGTATACATTTCCACGCGTGCGGATGGTCATACATCACCAGCATATCAAACGATTCGGTATCAGGTGGGAGAACCCTTCCCATCATTGTCTTGTCTTGATTATCAGCGTCATATCAGGCTCAGATGATGATTGAAACGGGGCCCACTTGATTCAAATGGGTTAAATCCCATCAACGTCTTTTCAAGATTGGACGGTGATAAGGCAGCGACAGTGAATTTTCAGAACAAGATGGATTCTTGGGCACTACTGGACCAGTCAAAGACCCTGAGCTGTTCCGATACACAGAACCGATCGAAAGCAACCACAAACACGCAGGAACATTCCATAAAAACAAACGAGTGATATACTCTCCAACGTATGTTCCCCTGCTGGGCCCACAGAATAAGATGACCGGATGATCAGAACCGTCCATATGTAGCAAAGTAGGGACCAGAGAAAGAAAACTTTTAGTGACCCACATTCGACTCAATAAGTCAATATTCCTGATCATTTTTTCATCGTGGCCATTAAAAATAACCCCAACAAGATGGACGCCTCCGATTATCCAACCATATATGCATGTGGGACCCACAAGCGATCACTTTTGAAACTTCCATAAGTCCAAAACCATTGGTCGCATCGTCGATGGACTATAGGACGAAAACACATGTATAAAGAGATCTTAACCATCCGATTTCTTCAATTGAGTTGGTGTCAACGAACAGTTTGTTTCTAACCATTCGTGTGGAAGCCACCAAATGGATGGTTAGGATGATCCCATCAGTAGTGTTCCAGATAATAATCTATCCCCAAAATGTCCTACAACATGGATGGTTTGATTAATCTACATGTATGCCACAAGGATTATATACAACTATTAGTCACCACCATTTAACACAAACATACCTTGTATTTCGTTGATAATAGTAGTAGTAGTTGCACTAACAAAGCTCTGGTGTTGGTGCTGCTGCTGCTCCATCTTCAACTTCTCTTCTTTCTTCGAAGGATCTTGATTCATCAGCTCGCTTAGAAGAGCCGAGCATGGTCCGATACTCTGCTCTGGCATCTGGATGATATTCGACAGCTCAGAGAAGCAACAACCATGGGGTAGCGGCCCGCCTCCCGACTGCACATGGAACAAGAATGGCTCTGGCGCGAAATCCGCATGAGCATGGAAATACGTTTGATTCACAGACGGTGTCGGTGAATTCACGACATCGACGAAGCTCGGACCTCCTCCACCTCCCAATGGCAGCGACTTCTCAGCGGTCGTCGTTGATGATTTCTCCGAAGAGGTGGAGGAAGAAGTGATGGTGGGGCCCACAGTAGCTGCAGGTGCAGCAGTAGTTTGGGGTTGGGTTTTAGCGGTATGGAGGTGGCGTTGCTTGTGTTTGCTGCGGGACTTGCGGTTCTGAAACCAGTAGAAGACGTTGGCGTCGCCGACTTGCCCGTATTCTTGCAATTGGGCTCTGATCTTCCTTATCTCTTCGCGGGGAGGGTTCACCATACCGGAGTTGAAGATCGCTTCAAGGATCCGGATCTGCTCCGGTTTCGGGTTCCATCGGGGCTTTGGCTCGGGGCTCCTTTCATCGCAGCCTTGTGCTGTAATAAAGGTTATGTATTTGTTCATATATAGATTGTAATATTTCTCTAATGATAGCTTTCTTTCTTTTTCTTTCTCCTCTTTAGTTTCTATTGATAGATAGCAACGAAATGCAGCAATTACTAGCCGTTGATAGAAATGGGCCTTGAAAAGGAAGAGGAAAGAGAAAAGAAGATAATGAAAATAATCTACAAATGGCTTTGTTCTTTGCAGTTTGATTGCATCTGTTAAGCTTAACCGACAGGGAAACGTTACACGTGGTGCCCTATCAAGCTGCTTGAACCCAAGACCTTAGATGGGCTTCCTTGTATTGCATCATCTCTCTCTCTCTCTCTCTCTCTCTCTCTCTCTCTCTCTCTCTCTCTCTCATGGAAGAAAATGACAATTACAGCAGCATCGTAATATACGCTATTCACTTTTCGTTTGTATCTTATGCATGCGATTTTGTTGGTTTTCAAGGAAGCCAAAAAATGCAACATTTTAACAGTATGCGACTGAAAAGAAAGAGAAATATCAATAACAGGTTATCACTCTGCTATCAAAGTATTATGGTGGTGTAACTAATGAAGTGGGCCCAATGGTCTCAAAAAGACCATGATGTTCATGATGATGATGATGGTGATGATTACCTGACGTGTATGGGGTCTTCTGGCATGCATTGGACATGAGCGATGAGTTGATTTCATGCTGCCATTGGTGGTGAGTATTGCAAGGCTTGGACTTGAACATACTAGGCCAGTGTCTGTTGGAAGAGGCCATGATGGATGTTTTCTTTGATGATGAGATGATGATGGTAATGGAAGGAAAGGAGCAAAAGGGAAGCTGAGAAAAAGAAAGAGAGAACTCTACAGATTGTCGCTAGGACTGAGACCTCTCGAGGCAGACATCAGAAGCCCTTCTTATAGTAACAGACTTTCTCTTCTCACCTACTCCCTGTTCCATTTTCTCCCCCATTCAATTAAAAAGAAAAAATAAAAGAAAAACTATACTCTTCTCCCAAAATAAAACAAAAAAATACCCATTAAACTACAACAAGAAACTCCTGTTGATTCAGACCCCATTACATAAAACAAGAAAGATAGAAATAAAGATAAGTAGAAAAAAAAAGAAAAAAAAGATAGAGAAAGAAAAAATGCTGTGGCAGTGTACTTCTCTCTCTCTCTCTCTCTCTCTCTCTCTCTCTCTCTCTCTCTCTCTCTCTCTCTCTCTCTCTCTCTCTCTCTCTCTCTTCTTACAAAAGCATTAAAACCCAAGCGCTGCAGCCCACAACTCAAAGTACAAGCGAATTCCCCCGCATGCTAAGCAAGAAAGCCATGGAAAGGTATACATGCCGGCGCTTATATAGAATTCCCATTAAGAAAAAGAGAAGAAGGGCTTTCAATGACGAAGAAATAGATGGACGGATGGATGGATTTAAAAGAAAGGGTGTTTCGGGTTTTTTTTTTCTTTTTAATATTTTGTTTCTTTGAAGGAAGAAGAGTCCTTTTTCTCTTTCACATATGAATGGCAGGAGTGCAGGGGTATTAAAGAGGGAGAGCTATAAGTGTAGGATTATTCTAAGGGAAGAGGTTGTTGCAGCAGTAAAGAGGGGGTGGGCCTTTGAGAATCAAGAAAGGGGTTTGATTGGAAAGCTGGGGTGGGAGGAGTTATTGCTGGCTTTTGGGTTATTTTTGGTAAACGGAAGAAGCTGGGCTTGGATTGACTCGAGGGACTTCCCTTCCTCCCTGGCCCATTTTATCAATGGCTATCATTTCATACTCTGGCTTCGTATGACCCTTGATACTCAGGCTATCGTAATTTGTGTGTGGAACATGCTTCAACTCCAATTAAACCGTCTAAATTGATTACTACGTACATTGTTGCTAAGTCCCGATATTAAAATCAGATTGTTTGAACAATCCTAACCGTTGATTCATTGACACTTTTTGATGTTGAACTAGAACCGTCCAATCTTTCATGATACTAGGACTCCTGATTGCGACAGATTAGTTTGAATTACATATGAGGTATCAATTGATTTTTAAGTAATTTTTTACTGTCTCTGTGTCTTCCATAACACTCTGCCTGCAGAGTATCAAAGTTCCATGTTCTCTCTATTTTATTTTATTTTTCAAAGTGGCAAAACGGTAAAATCGGAGCTGACATTTACACCCTTTCTTATTGATGGATGCACCCTATTTTTTATAGGATTTGTAATAAAATGGTTCAGAATTATATTATTGTGTGGCCAGATGTTACAGGAAAAGGGTCCGTCTATGAATAAGGTAGGAAAAATAGTCTCTTGGAAAAAAAGTTAAAATGGTAATTTTGAAGGAATTACAACGCACGTGGCCCGCAACTTGCACAGTACATTGCGGTTATTTTGTTGCTACGTACAAGTGAGGCCATGATCCAATAATCCGGACCATTAGTCTGTTGAGTCCCACCGTGGATGGAGAAGGTTTCAAAAGCGTCTGAGATTGGAAGGCCCTCGTGACCAATATCAGGACCCTTGCAGTATTCCTCCATTTAACCGTCTATCTATAAGACTGAAATTGAATGGTTAGATTATCTCATCAATGCTCATTTTGAGGATCACACCATCCACAGTGGTCCAAAAATGACCATGGCTCCATATGTCAGAATGGAGAGCTTACCAAAGATGTGCCACGTGTCAGATAATTCATCCCTTGAAGACAGGCTGCGAACATGTCACAAAAAAATCACATGTTTCTGATCTAGCAATGATCTTGCGTGTACTTTGGTGCTACACAGGAGATTGTGTATCTGCCACCGTCCATTGATGGTGCGGAAGATACAGATACACTATCATATTACAACTGGAACACTAGAGTCAGTGTTAAAACTACAAGTTTTAGTTTACAAGTGGGCCAATGATTCAGTGATCCAAACCGTTGAGATGCTTGATCTGCTCTGAATGGTCTGTTACTGTAAAAGTAATTGGTGGTCAGCAAGTAGATGATACCTACATTCAACCAAAACAGGTTCAATAATCATATGGATAGGATCTTCCAATTGAGATGATTTTTAGTGCATGGACTATCCTAGCTGGGTCCCAAGAGCGACCACCAATCTAAGTTAGATTCGTGCATGGACTATATCATTCAGTTGGTTTGAGGGTGACCACCCATCTAAGCTGGTTTACATCAACATGGGCAACCATCAATATAATATACAATAAAATAAAGGAAGTATTGGCTGAAATGATTGGTTAATTTGGGGTGTTGGAGTGATTATTTTAAGGCTTGTTTGATAAGTGGGAATACATCATAGTGATTGTGTGATTACTTTAAGGCTTGTCTGATAAGTGGAAATTCATGATATCTTGGTTGTTATTTTTTTTTTTTTTAGTTAGCTTGTCAGTACACGCACTGTTAACCACCCCCACTAGGGATCGATACCAAGACCTCAAGTGTTGATCATGATATCTTGGTTATTTTCTCTTGTTTAATTTGCAAAAGAAATTAATAAAATATTCTTACTATTATTTTTACATTTGATTTGTAAAAGAAACAAAATATTCTTACTATTATTTTTACGCTCATTACTATCATTTTCAAGGACAAAATTCAAGATAACCCTTGTGAGATGGAGCAGAGATTTTCACCTATAATTTATTTTTATTTTTTTAAATATCTCTCTTAGAGCAGCATCTTTTCAAATCAATTCTATGATAATATCTTGGAAAATAATAATTATGAATTCCTTTATTTTCTAATGAATTTTTGTTCATCAAATACTCTACACAGTTATTTGCATACATGTATTCTAAGTTTGAAAATTGAGTCACTTGACCTCAAGCCAAAGTATTCTTCATGCTGCAGGTATTTTCTTCTTTTTTTCTTTTCTTTTTTTTCCTTACTCCCCCTTTGTGTATAATCCTTTTTAAGTAGGTTGATGTCCTCTCTTAGTTAGGTCTAAATTATCCAATTAACTCTCTAGTGGCACTAACTCACAATTGCAATTGAAAATCTTATATTTACAAGACAATTATTACTTAATTTCTTGTATAGATTCTAATATAAAAAAGTAACCTCAATTTTCTTTGATATCCAAACATCTCAAACTATCTAATCGGTAGAAAAGATTTTATATATATATATATATATATATATATATATAGAATTGGTAATATCCAAACATGCCCAGAAGTTAAAAGAAATATTGAAAAAAAAAAATAAAAATTGAAGATGGTGTACCTATCTTTGTTTTTTTTTTTTTTTTTTTTTTTTTTTTTTTTTTTTTTTTTTTTTTTTGTTCAAATGAAAATTCATATATATATTTGGTTCATTGTGGGTTAGGTTCGGCATTGGGTGCAACCAATGCAGCCTTAGGAATTATATAAATAACAAAAAAAATTTATCTTTTTATCTTCTTCTGTTTTTTTTTACTATACATTGTGATTTTTTGGATGCATAACAATAACACTAGACGCATCCAAAAAAGCAGAGGGACAATGACGACTCTGTAACTCATTTCTAAAATTACATATTCAAGAGTAAATGATCTTAGGGACGCATCCCAACAGGTCTTAAAAAATTCCAGGATCTAATGATGCTCTCTACCTCCAAACACTCAATTCCTCCATGAAAAGGAAAGAGAAGAAATCAATGGGCGTTTCCTGGCATTTTTATTAATAACAGGTCACAAAAGGAGTCCACAATCATGAAAAAACTGAAACAAGATATATTCGTCGACCCAAATGCTCGATCTTGCAAATAAAAGGAAAAAGATCTCATGCATCGCTGTTGATATAAATGAAATACGTACCAAAACGTTCGAGAAAGTAAAATGTAGTCAAAAAGCTGGGGTAGAATCTAGGGATAGCTTTTAATGAAGAGATGGTTAATTATTTGATACTCCTGCAGGGCGTGATGGTTGTTATGCAGGCTCTCCAACATTGTACACGTGGCATACACTAACTCGAATTAAACTGATCAAACCAGACAACTGAGAAACTAAATGAATCAACCACTTAAGAAACTAATTCAATTTCATTTTAAATTTATTGTCCATCTAAATTAGAATTCAAAATTAATTTCAATTGTTTATCATAAGTTACATATAGATATTACATGTGCAATTTCTTAGAATCTGTGTATCAAGCATCAAACTCTATGTGATAAATGAAAGGATATCATACAAGGGAAGCCAGCAAGCAACGGTTAGCTTTGAACCCATAAAGCTTTAGTACTCATTTAGAGCTTGGCCCCTTGATGGAATGGTTCCACTTAAAATTTATCTGACAAAATAACACTAGAAGATAGGGGTGTTTTTATAAGAATAATCATTTTGAAGGTACTTTAATCAACCAAACCACAAATAAAAGTACAGGTGGTGTACTCTCACATTTTACTTTAGTAAATAAATAAATAAAGCCTTTTAAAATTTCATACTGCTTTTAAGTCTGGGACTGAATGGAAGAGGTTGGCTAGTCAAGATCAACAGCATCTAAGCTTGAGCAAACCTTTGATAGGGCTAGAACTTAACTTTTACTTGGCTGCTTACTATTGTTTTGGAGGTTTTACTAGAATACATCTGAGCGTATCCCAATTACATAGAAGGGGAATATGGTTGTTGGGTCTGGGGTTATGTTGATGTGCCTTGTGCAGGTAGAGGATACCAAGAAATGTTATTTATTATTATTTTTTTGTGTTTTTTTTTTTTTGGGTCCAATATATACCTTTTTCTTGACTGTTACTATGTGGGCTATATAATTCGTGGGTCTAGATTTTTTTCAATCTTAAATATTAGGGTTTGTTTGTTTTACTAATTACTTAATAATTTAAAGGAAAAGTGACATTATTATAATTTTGTCGCCACCAAACCAAACATGAAAACCACTAGTCAAGTGTAGATGCACATTGGAAATAGGTTAAAGGAATTTCTAATATTTATCACACATTTACATGACATTAGTTTAGAGCTGTACATGAGCAGAGTAAGTTCGGTAGCTCGCTCGACTCGACTCGGATCAAAGTTGAGTTCGAACCGAGTCGAGCTGATTTTTGGAGCTCAAAATGAGTTCGAGCCGAGTTCGATCTTGCCCCAGTTCGACTCAACTTGACTCGAATACTACTTGAACTCGACTCAACTCGGTACAGGGTACATATGCCCTTAAAAAAAAAAAAAAAAAAAATCATATCTCCTTTTCAAAATACATTTTGCCCAGCGCCTGCATGATCCCTTTTCAAAAAACCCTACCCCCTTTTCAAACCCTCTCTTCCTCCCTCTCTTCATTACGTGAAGCTTGTTTTTATGGAGTCAGCCCGACATACATCACCATCTTCGAAGCCAGTAGAAACCTATCTCCGTCATTCCTCAACCCTCTACAAATGAAAATGGGACTGTAGAAACCCCCAATCTCTACCCTTATCGTTGATTCTTCCACACTCGGTCCGTCATTCCGTGACGTCACTGGCATTGCTCGAGTCCAACCTTGTCACTACCGATTGCGCCCGCACGTAATGAAAAAGGATGTCACTGCAGTCAGTCCGATGCACGGCTCGAACTCAGACGAGCCGAACACAAGCTGTTGTTCCGATCTTGAAGGCCGAGCACGAGCTAGGACTCAAGCAGTCCAAATCGATCACAAGCTGGGCAAAGCTCGACTTAGCTCGACTCATGTACACCTCTACATTAGTTTGAATATCTTCAGTTCAAAGAATGACATAAGTGTATTATATTTTGAGTTAGGATATGTTGAGCGAATTATTATAATTATATTATTCATCCAGCTAATGCTATTGCAGGTCGAGCTCTACGTTAAGCTCGCTAGAGGTCACAGGAGGGCATTGCCTTCTTGCTTTGGGTTTGGAGGCTACACCTTTAGAAGATAATTTTATAATTTCACACGGAATTTTATGTAAATTGTTTTAGGTCATTTGGATGCATATAATTTTTTAAATTGTAAACACAGTACATTTGAAAAGAGTTTCTGCGATAATTGGTTTACATTATATTTAATTTGTTTGGCTTTTAAGTAGTAATTAGTTTACAGGTAAACAAATTATGTGTTTGATTAACCTATAAAGTGTTTGCAACCTCTTGAACATTATTTTAAAAAAAAGCAAAAAAAACAAAAAAAAACAAAACAAAACCAAAAAACAAAAAAACCAAAAAAAAAAATAAAAAACAAAAAAACAAAAAAACAAAAAACAAAACAAAAACCATCTTTGTGGCTATGATTTGTCAAATCAGCCATATGAATCACTAAATATTGCCCAGCTTCGAATGGCTATAATCCCAAAATACCACTTGGTGTGTTCTAGCAAAGGTCTTTGTTTTGAGCTTCTTTTCACTGTATATGATTGGACAAATTCCTTGAAGGAACAACAATTTCATACCTAGAAATGTAACACGACTGTATCATGATTCAAACCACCCATCCCATGGCCTCGGGCGATCGATTGGCCCTAATCAAAAATTTCTACGATCGACATTGGTTGATTTACAATTAGATATACAAAATTGACGGTTTAGATTCTATCCAAGTGTGCCACTTATTCAGAAAGACATGGAGGCACGGAACACGCAGTCTGCTTCTGTCACACAATGCTAGCATATGAAAATTCCTACAGTACTTTTAAGATTTAAAAGTTTGGCTCCATGGTTCTTTGATCTAAATGGTTGAAATTGCGGGCCCCATTGTGGATGGGCCATATACTGAAACTGACAAAACAGCATCAGAAACCAGTCGCAGCCAATGAAGGGAATCCGTAGTACTTGATGGGATATCCTTGTATAGCTGGTGCTTGTATACGTGTGTTTTTTCCTCATGCATGGAGTCTTAGATATATAAAAGACTCATCCAACAGTTTAGACTTTCCCTAGTACTTGATGGGATATCCTTGTATAGTTGGTGCTTGTATACGTGTGTTTTTTCCTCATGCATGGAGTCTTAGATATATAAAAGACTCATCCAACCGTTTAGATTTTCCCATTCAAAATCTGAGAGAACAACCCTTCATCAGAGGCATCAGTTCTCAACATAGGGCCCGTTTGGACGGGTGGATTGAAAGGGATTGAATGGTTATGGTGGATGGCATGGATTTCAAGGCAATGATGGTGTTGCCAGTGGATTGTCTTAAGATCCATGGGATTGCTATATTCTGATTACCATATCAAGTCTGTTTGGCACGCCCAGCCAATCCCGGAATTAAACTTTCTCATCCCTTCCAATCCCTCGAACCAAACACGTCCCAAGCAAATTTGAATGGATTAGGATGGATGGGATTTAAAGGTAATGATGATGTTGTCAGTGGATTGTCTTAAGATCCATGGGATTGCTATATCCCGGGATCAGATCACCTAGTCTATTTGGCACGCTAGGCCAATTAGGGGATTTAACTTCCAATACCATTCAATCCCTTCTAATCTGCCAGGCCAAACGGGCCCTTAAAAAAGAAACTCAAAGGAAGGCCGTTGGTCACTTCACACGTGCATGGCCACACGTAACAATTGAAAAATAAAAACTTCCTGATTGGGAAAATCTGTAAACCCTTGGATAAGTGGTCCAAAAAAATAAATAAATAATAGACGGTCAAAAAGAAAATGCAACAAAATCTTTTATTAAAAGAGAAAATGACAAATTTTCAATTAGGGTTAGTTTGGGCGGTCGGATTAGATGGGATTCGGTGGGATAGGATTCAAAAAACATCACTAATACACATGTCAGGGATTGTCCCCTGTTACCATTGGATTAAATTAACGCCATACTTTTTTGATAGTACGGTGGTATATGGAATAGATATACCCACTATCATTTGAAATTATTGAGAATAACACATGTGTTATATCTAAACCGTTCATTTATTTTATAACCTCATTTTATGGCATGGTCCTAAAATTGAGGTAGATCCAAAACTTATGTAGCCCCAAAGAAGTTTTCAACGATAAGTATTCAATCCCTGTTACTTTCTATGGTGGAGTCCACTTGAGCTTTAGATTTACCTGATTTTTAGGCCCATGCTCTAAAATAATCTCAATAAATGGGTGAATGGTGTGGATATAGCCCACACATCATGTTGGGACCTACACAACTTTCCAAATATTAAGTGAAATTGGCACAAGAATCAATGCAATTCCATTTAATTTAATTCAAAGCTTTTCCATTCATTCCAAACATGGAATGGAATTTGCAGAAAATAAGATGAATCCCATACCACCTAATCCCTTCTAATTCCACCGCCCAAACTGACCCTTACTGTTTTACAAGTGTATCGTGCATGTACCATCGACGGTGGAGCTCATTGCATCAGCAATTTGGATCGTTGAACGGTGGGCCTCAAGTGTACAAACCAAAAAACCCAAAAGCAGTGCACAAATTGCAAAATACCTCATAAATAAGAGCTATTATCACACACATATCAAGGGCTTCCGGCCCACGTCCCTCTGAATGTAGACAAACAAAACCCTAATAAAAGTAAAAAGCAATAAAGTCATAAATCGAAGGTGTTGACTTTAGGGAGAAGGGCAATTTCAGTTCGGCAGAGAGACCAAACATCGTACCGGTGCACAAGCACAAACCAAACAAATCCAAAAAATTGTGGGGCCCACTTTAGATAGGTTTAAATCCATTGAATTCGGAGCCTTGAATAAATTTTTTATTTCGACCGTCCATTAGATGTCTAAACAAATCAGGCGGTGGGGGCATAAAATTATTCAGTTTAATGTATGGTTTGTGACTGATCTAAGGTGGGTTATGAATTGTCGGAGTGATTTCAGATAGATACATGCCATGTGTAAATTACTTAGTGCATGTATATGAAACGTCATAGTCTGCCAGAGTATCAACGTTGAGAGAGAGAGAGAGAGAGGACTCTCCAACTTCCCATGCAGGGGCTTTAAAGAGAGTATTTAAGGGATGGCTACGTGGTGTCGGTGCGATTCCAACATGCAATGCCTCCGCCTTCTCTCGTGCATGCCATCTCATCAATGTTTCAATTATTCAAATCCGCTTTGTCTACTTCCCCACTCTCCTTTACTTCGTAACGCCCGATACGTTACATCACTCGTACGGAAACACCACTCGTATACATGCTCGACCTACGTACTTTTTATGCATATGCGAGTATATCACTAGTTACTATTGAACATATCGCAAGCCTCACGCCCACGTGGGAGATAGCATGCATGAGATCCACGCCGTCCATTAGGTCCGTTTGGTCGTGATCTTCCAGTAATCCGAAAATCAGGTTGTTACCAAACTCATATAGGCCACAACGTAGGGAAGAGTTGAGATGGGACGTCCACCATTTATTTGAGTATGGGACCCACCAAAAATTATCTGAAACATTCATTCCGTTCATCTGATGTTAATCAACAGGATGAACGGATGTTATAAAAATTAGTATGTTCTGAAACTCAGATGGACCACACCGGGTTTTAAGCATGTTTTACACTGTTTCCTATGGTGAAGCCACCTCAGTTTTGGATCGGTGTCACATCCAGGTTCAAGGACAAACACCATGCAGTGCACCTGATGGACAGTGTCGATCGCATGCACATGAATTCGTTCGCCCCATGGAAGCGGTGGGCACTTGTATGCCTATGCGTTTTACGTGCTCAACTGATTCGCCACATTTCGGGCGATATGTATCGATACCGCCCGACACCGCAATAAAGATTGCTTGTCGTGTTCATGAGCCACAATAGCAGGAGTTTCCGTAGCCAACCACTCGCCTTTCCTCATCGAAACTTCTCACCGTTAAATCTAAAATCGTAATTATTAATGATAAAATCTAGACCATTCGACCGGCTGATCACATGCTGGATTGGCCATGGCCCATTAATTTGTATAGATGGAACTATTATAACTGCCCAATCAATATCTCTGATTGCCCAACGGATAAAGTGGGAACCAGCGGATGCGCAGGTTGAGTGTAAATGGACACGTGCCGTGGGGTATGATGTGACGTTAAGAGATACCATAGACTGGAGACATTTTCATTCCGGCAACAGTTGTTTGTATGGAGCCCGGCCACCGAAAAGTTCGATGGGCCCACCACCGTGATGCCGTCTACGTATTCCGTCCATCTTTTGGGCAAGCTCATGGTAGGAGGTGAGCCCAAAAATCTCACCAGTCCAAAACTTAAGTGGGCCACACCACAAGGAACAGTGGGGATGGGACCCACACCATCGAGACTTTCCTTGGGCCTACTGCTATGTTCGTATGCCATCCAAGAGGTTTGTAAGGTGATTTTAAAAGGAAAACTTAATTTTATGCCGATGAAAACTTTATTCAACCCAAGAAGGTTTTAACGTTAGGTGCGTCCCACCAAATTTTTTCTTGTTGCATTGCTCACTTTGAGTAATGGATTTATCTTATTTTAGGCTCATGGGTTAACATGATTTAGTGGAGGAGATGATGAACTGAGTTGATTTCATGACACAGACCTTCAGTTGGGCCCCACATGCATGTGCTCCTTGCAACAGTTCATATATTGTAGTAAATTCGGGTCCCCTAAGAGTCACCTTAATCAATAGGGCCACTTGCCAATCAAACTGGCTAATCGAATGAATGGACCACTTCTCGAATGGTCATACATTGAAAATCTTACTAGACAGGTGTTGCTGATTGATGGACTATGTCGTGTGTTGTTCGTAACTTCTGTTGAATTTCCTACAATGGACTGTTCAATTTAAATTTATTTATTTTTATTTTATTTTTATTTTTTTTAAAGGTGAATCCTTGTGCATTTTGGCTACGGTCCATTAAACCAGTGGCCACCAATTGGACCATCAAGATTGGACGGAATCAAATGGTTCACATAGAATCTCAATGTATATTCTATATTTTGAATCATTCTTCATTGATTGAAAACATATGTATATATATATATATATATATATATATATAGAGAGAGAGAGAGAGAGAGAGAGAGAGAGAGAGAGAGTCATGCTCCACTGCACACCTATGCACGTGCGCACCTTTGCACACATGCCATGGGTGTCTAATCTGAACGGTTCATGTGATGCGGAATCCCATCAAACCTTATGTAACAAATTTTCACTCCAATCTAAAATTTTGGTGGGCCATAACAAAGAGAAATGCAAATCAAAGGAGGAAACTATTTTTATTTTTCATGGCCCATCAAGTTTTAGATCAAAGTAAAACTTCAGCTTGGGGGGTTTCACGAGGTGCTGCTTCACATAAACGGTTCAGATTTTGGATCCACATCACGTATGATGGGTTTTCAAAAAAGCTCGTACTGCGTACGTACGAATCGATTCGCAGGTGAGCATTCCGCTATATATATATATATATATATATATATATAGAAAAAAATCTCCGATGCAAAATTTGATCATGTGATATACTTGGGTGTGATGGAACCAATTGTGCTACTCAATTCCAACTTAATAACTTTGACCTCGAGCACCAAAATAGACAGATACTTTAGAATTAAGTATATATGGCTGAGGTTTGAGGAAATCAGTTGTTTATTCAATCACTCGCAAGATATTGTTTAAAATGATCAAACAATTATCAGATAGTAGTGTTCATCCTCCGTGAATGAGTTGCACCTTGTATTTCGTATAAAAGAATTTTTAAATACAGAAGTATACAAAAAAAAATAACACCTACAGTCAATCATAAAACATAATTGTAAAACATTTTTCTAAAAGACGAATTACTTGTATTGCAATAGAAATCATCCACTATATGAGTGTAGACTTTGATTACAACTATTGAGTTATTGTTGCTCATAATATAAAATTAGACTACCGATTATGCTAAGGAATGTAAAAGACAATTTATGCCATAGAACATAATTAAAGATAATTGATATGATGATTGAAAGATAAATTTGATTAGTTTGATTATGTTGGTATCACTTTGTTTCATTGAACTCATTCGCTATTTATAAATTTTTTTAAGATAGTCATTTAAATGATTCTTCTCATGTTAAGTAAATTATAACAATTAATTTAGCACCACTCCGGCTTTTCAAGCTATTCTTAGAAACCTATCCCAATATGTACTTCAACACCAGCTTTCTCGCTACCACGTTTCATCTTTCATCTTTCAAGCTTCTCAATCATGCTCGGGTAATAAATTAGATCTATTCTTGCAAATTTTACACATGATGTATATCTCTCATGCAATGACATGTGTCCCTTCCATTGCAAGTGTCGCTTACTAATTGGTTGTTCCAGGAAAAATAAGGTACAACAAGTCGATCCAAGAAATGGGACATCAATTGAATGTTCCAAATCGAAGGAGCAATGCACGGAATTGTGGGACACGCCATACACTTTGGCAGTACAACACATCATGCTATTATTCCTTTAATTGTTAATGTAGATTTAACATAGATCGTTCACTTTATAGACCACCTCTGTAATGGGTCACAGCCCAAAAATCACTCTACTTTGGAATATCATGCTTTCCTAATCAATCACGAAACTCTAGATGTTGAAAAATATCAGCGAAATGTCCATTGATCAGAACTTTAGAGAACATATTTGAACTGGATTCGGATCAATGTCTTATCCACGACAAGAGCAATGTACGAACGGTCCAGATAAATGGAAAAAAATAAAAAATAAAATGTTGAAGTTCACGTATAGGTGAGTGAACTATTTTACATTTAACAGGTACAGATATAAAAGTTTACTGTTAAATCTGGCAATTTGGTTGGTCGTACTGACTTCAAATATGAAAGGTGGGCCGCCCAAGATGGAAGAGACCTGTTGAATGTACTGAATTTACAAGCATGTGCATGGATATTAGGGTAGATAAGGACCCACCATACACAATTACACATGGGCAGCGTGTATTCTTCCTAGAAGCTTGAAGTACGAATATCAAATCTGGACCGTCCAATCTATAAGCCACCTCATGGTTGGATTATATCCCAAAAGATCACAGTAACTAGACTATCCAAGGGTTCATAATAGTCCCTTTTTGCAAGTTTAGGGGTTCTGTCCAACACATTGTAACTGCTGAATTGTACAGAACCCCCTGGTTCCCACGCCCGAGGAATGAAATGATACTCGTTTAAAAAAAAAAAAAAAAACAAAAGCTAGAATAAAAAGAGGTTATTAGAGTAAAAAAAAAAAAACAATGTGTTGGACGGTCCGGATGGGTGGGAGGTCATCTTGGTGAACTTTAACATCTTCCCCCTGTAAGATACATGGAGAAAAGGTCATAACTACACAGAGAAAAAATCATTTCTGAGAAATGCAAAATTTTAAAAAGACAAAAAAAAAAAAAAAAAAAAAAAAAAAAAAAAAAAAAAATTCATTTGAAAACGACTAACAAAACCATTCAAAGAAGAAAATAAAAGGAAAATGGTTTTATTTTGAAGAGTTCCGAAAGAAAAGGTTCGCGTCTTCTTCCGCGACTCGGAGACAAGGAAACATGACATCTCTCTCTCTCTCTCTCTCTCTCTCTCTCTCTCTCTCTCTCTCTCTCTCTCTCTCTCTCTCTCTCTCTCTCTCTCTCTCTCTCTCTCTCTCTCTCTCTCTCTCTCTCTCTCTCTCTCTCTCCTGACGATCCACACCTTTTCGTTAACGGCCCACATCATATATAGGAACCACTTCAAAATGAATTCATAGCTGGTGACCGAAGGAACGCATGCCCGATCCAACAAAAACTTATTATGGGGCCCACCGTAATGTGAAAATTACATCCAATCTTTCTATCATGTGCGCCCACTCATGTTTTATACTGTTTAAAAAATCACGTTATCCAAAACTAAGGTGGCCTACACCAAGGGAACAGTTGGGATACTAGATTAGCATGATAGTTCACCACCGTCTTTTAAGTTGAGGTGTCTCTGTCCCTCCGCACATGGGCCTACGTCGGAAGCCACACTACGATGGAGCACAGCTCAGAAATTGAATGATCTTAACCATTCAATTACACTCGTAAATTTGGAACCTAGACCAAATTAGTATAACGTGTCCATATTGTAGCCATCGATTGATGGTTGGATTGTTTGACCAATGTATTACTGAGATATTCTCCATCATCATCAGGTGCCTATCATTTGGACGGCCTGGATTGACAGGTTTAAAGTGCTGGCAGACTATCAATCTTGTTCATGGGCGCAGCTTCGGTGGATCCCCGGATCCACCAAGATGGTTGGGATTCCTAACAGTGGGGACCACCGTGATGTATGTGCCTTATATCTATGCCGGTCATCGGTTTTGAAACTTCATTTTAGGGCATGATTCCAAAAATAAAAATTCATTTTAGGGCATGATTCCAAAAATAAAAATTCATTTTAGGGCATGATTCCAAAAATAAAGCAGATAGGAATTTCAGGTGGACCATATTATAGGAAACTGTGAAAGTCAATCATTAAAAACTTCTCATGGGCCACAAAATTCTTGGATCAAGCGGATATTTGTGTGGTCTCTTCATGCTGGTCTTCGTGACCTTATCAATAGGTTGGATGGAAAATAAACATTCCTGTGGCCCCATTAAGTTTTTAATGGCAGGGATTCAATCACAACTATTTCCTGTGGTAAGGCCCACTTGAGATTTGGATATGCTTCATTTTTTTTATCATGCCCTAAAGTGAGCTGTCAAAATGGATGGACAGGTGGATGTAAGGTACATACATCAAAGTGAGACCTCCAGTTAGGGATCCACCCAAACCGCGCCGCTTGTTCACTTGTGCGCTTTGACTCGATCGTCCGATCCACTTCATATGGGGCCACGACAGTTCGTTCTACCATACAAGTGGCACGTGTGTGTGTGATGATCCAAAGCGGCCACCGCTTTTATTTTATTTAACTATCCTCATCATTTGACAAACGGGCCCCTTTTCATTAAGGGGCGTTTGGATCTAAGTTATTTTAGATAAGCTATGTAAGCTATGTATGCGGTAACTAACTTAGAGTAGTTTCTACTTATTTCTTCTATATGTTTATCAATGAACATTATTCATCAATTAAAACGTAGATAATCATATTTGATTTTCAGCATCACAATTAATTATCCCTTGAGTTTATTTGGTCTATATCACATCCACCATCTATCATATAGGGTCAACCTTTGATGTGTGCAACTCATTCTATGAGCCTTACCTTTGATATGGGTTGTCCATCAATCATACGGGACCCACCTAGAATGTGGGGCATTCATTATTATGGCCCGACCTTTAATGTGTACAATTCATTATGTAGGGTGCACCTTTGATGTTGCTCATTAATCAAGTGGGGCCCACCTTCACTATCCACCACCCATCACGTGGACCCATCTTTAATATGGACTGTCTATCATGTGAGCCCCACCTCTGATGTAGGATGTCCATCATGTAGGGCCTGCCTTGAATATGGGTCACTCATCATTAGGGCTGACCTTTGATGTGGACTATCCATCATATGGGCCCCACCTTCAAAGTGGGTTGCCATTATAGAGGACTCACCTTGGATATGGATCGACATTCATTATTAGGGGGCTGACCTTTGATGTAAACTGCCCATCATGTGGGGCCACCTCAATATGGACCATCCATTATACGGGGTCCGGCTTCAATGTCCACTACCCATCATGTAGAGCTCACCTTTGAAGTGAATCGTCCATCATGTAAGCCCCGCTTTTGAAGTGGGTTGTCCATCATAGTAGCCCACTTTGAATGTAGGTTTTTTATCATTATGAGTTGACCTTTGATGTGGACCATCTATATGTGGGCCCACATTAAAATGAGGTCATCTATCATGTGGGGTCCACCTTTTACGTGAAAAGTCCACTGTGTGAGCCCCACCTTTAATGTGGACAATCCACCACGTGAGGCCTCCTTTGATATGGACCATGAAAGCAAAGTCTCATTTCACATGTCCTGTAAGAGAGAGAAGTAGAAAAGTCATGGGTTAAAAAGCTTTTTTTTGTTTTTTTGAATTAGTTATTAAGATATGTAGCTTTTGACACATAAGTTACTTTAACAATATTGCTTACTAAAAAAACAAACTTAATTACTAAACACAAATTAAAAAATAACTTATTTTAAAGTATGCAAACCGGCCCTAAATGTGATCCATTTATCATGGACTTGCTAACTCCATAACACCAGTACCTGCTCAAGCCACTCTATATCTGTTTGGTGCTGCTAATTATTAGACGGTAACAATTAATTAGTGTAAGAGAACATAAGAAAGTGGATTAGTAAATCTTGAAAAGATTACAAGTTTTGAGTCCCGCACGAGGATTTACTGGCCTAGTAACTCTACAGGACTCCTGAATCGGTGGCTAGAGCCCACCTTTTATATATATATATATATATATATATATATATATATATATATAAAAAAAAAAAACTCTACAGGGCTCCTTAATGCTTGGGTTTCGAAACTTGGCTTTTTGGTTTTTTTACTGCCAAGAATACCATAGCATCTTTTTAATAATTCCAAACTCAGCTAAAACATAACAGGAAATTCTAGAAACTTCCAAATAGTTCTAGCATATGCTAGTTTTTTGTAATTCAATTTTGATTGGATTTGATACTTGGTTGTTGCTAATAAGTCAGATCTAGATCAGATCTAAACCGACGTACACAAACATCAATATACAACTCCTAATCGTTGCCATCTGCATTTTAATTTGATATCTAGCTGTCTTTAGACAACCAAATATTCAATATGAAGTTTTGTGTACCTGCAAAATCTATCCACCTAAAGCAATTTGTAACCATTCTCTGCAAACCTATTGCCGCACACCTGTCCTTCCTAGTGTATTGTCAAGTCCTTGTCATCTTTTATGATACTTCCTGTTCATATAAACCAATCTATATCACCTCCATCTAAATTGTCCTTCATCTCACTGCTCTAACTTCATTACTTTGAAACTTCTATTTTATTTCTAAATAAATCGGTAGATGACTTTCGCATATCATCTTATATTTCTGGGGAGGATGGTGTTAGACTAAATTAATATAATATGAATGTGTGTGTGTGTGTGTATAGAGAGAGAGATTATTTTTCAAAAAAAATAATAATAATAAATACCATCCAAGTTCCCACAAAATAGTGTAAATTTATCAATATGTATAAGCCTCTTAAAAATAAGCTACTTATGTCTTAAGTAACTTATCTTGATTTCTACTTATTAAATTGAAGTGATTAAGTAATTTTAAACCAAACTTATTTATCTACTGTTGTAGGTAGAAAAAGTAAGTTATTTGGTGGTAATGGATCATTTGTATGCCACGAATAAAAGGGATAGATTTGTTAATTTTATACCATGGCCAATGTGCTATTATCCCTGTGAGATTAACGGTACAGATCTAATCGATGTATGCCGTATGTGCAGAAATGAGGAGGTAATGTACCCCATGGCATCGGAGGCACTGGAACCCGTCCCAAATGCAAGGAGTCTTGTCTCTTCCTATTTTACCGAGACGGGAAAGGCAGAAATTACTATGCAGTACTTCTACCATCGTCAGCTGAAGTAGACACCATTTCGTACGCCCAGAAGATGGTATTTCACACGAGTTGCTTTTTTGCGTAAATCGTGACTGAGCTCATCCGTATCCATCTGCCTTTTGGGGCCCACTTGCCTAGCTGGTCAGATGATCGCAACCATCTATCTTCTGCGGAAGCACCATGTTCAGGTTATCTCGTAAGCGCTGAAGCGACTGTGGTGAGGAGATGTTGAACAGGCAACTAAGCTCCCTGCCCCCAGCGCCATGCATGTGCAGCATCTGGACCATTCATTAAGTGGGGCCCACGAATATGCCCGGCCCCATAAATCATGACGTTCCACATTTAATCATGTAAGTAAGATGTTTGCGTTGAAAATGGGAGCGGATTAGTGCGGTCTTGGCCTCACCCAGATGGTGCAGCCCTTATCGTAGGGCCCACCTTGATGCATTTATTCTACATCTATGCCCTCCATCCGTTTTTCAGATAATTTTAGGGCATGAGCACAAAAATGAAGCGAATCCAAATCTAAGGTGGATCATACTACAGGAAACAGTGTTGATTGAATTCCTCACCATTAAAATTTCCCAGGGCCCACCGTAATATTCCCGTATTTTTATTTTCCATCTGATCTCTTGATAAGGTCACACAAAAATCGATAATGTGAAAAAACAAATATCAGCTTGATCCAAAACTTTTTGGCTCACAAAAAGTTTTTAATGGTCAATCACCAATGTTTCCTAAGTTATGGTCCACTTGAGATTTGGATATAATTCATTTTTGGGCTCATTCCCTAAAATAATCTGAAAAAACAGATGGACGGATTGGATTTAGAATACACACATCAAGGTGGGACCTACAGTAAGGTCGGCAACGTCTTGGGTTAGGCATGGGCCGCACCTAATCAGCTCCCCATTAAAAATACACCGCCAGTCATCCCCATCCAGCGTTTCCTTGCACGCACGTGGTGCACCTGATGAATTGACCGGCCTATTTTAAGGCCAGGAAACATTCACTGCATGACCAACCTGATAAACATAAATAAAATAATAATAATAATAATAATAATAAACTGATGAATGGCCTGGATTGGCTCTTTTAACTCTCCTAGGGCAGACTACTTCGCAAACACGTACAAATACACCACCCTTCATGTATGCCAGATTGGGTATAGTCGTCTAACATTGTTTATCGTACCGGGAATATATTCTGATCTAATGTCATGTGATACACTAATGTGAAATGAGTTAAATTTCAATTCGAGGAAGAGCATATACACGATAAAATAAAAACATTTCACGTGGTTGGCAATAAATTCAGTTTTGCATGAAAGCGTGCTTACGTGGAACGAGTATGTATGTTCTCCAGGAATGCACGTAATAAAAGCGCAGCGTGCTCGCTTAAATGCATGTATATATATTCATGTACATGCATCCATTACTTTAACCTGATACGTTGAAATTTCAAAGACAAAACAGGCTTTGAAAAGTAAGTGAGGCACAGAAAATCTTGAAAATCAAATGACCCATCAGCTGCTAACGTAGAGATTCTACGTGCAGATGCAACCAGCTATTTAAAATTTGGATGTTTTAACGTACCTTTTGGAGCTCGAATTTGAATGTGGCCTTGTTGAAATTTCAACGGCATGGATTTAAGGTTTCTTCTCTTATCTCCGATTTGCAACTATATCTTCCTAAGCAGTTCCGAGGACTTGTTTGGATATACCATTAAATAAATTATTATTATTTTTTAACTTAAAGCAGTCCATAAGTAACTTTTTTTATATAAGTTTGGTTTAAAATCATTTATAAGTAATTTTTACTAAAGTTGCTTAATCACTTCGACTTGTAAAAAGAAGATAAGTTACTTGAAAAATAAATAATTTATCTTAAGTTACTTAAGATTCAAACACCCCCTTAAATGCGTGCAAGATTGAGAAATTGAGGAATCTTTGCAGCCATGCCAATGGTACTTTCAAAACATACCGTGTAACAGGTACAAGGCATCTGAACTGTCGAAAAGATAGAACTGATCATTTTGAATCATTGGGTGCAAAAATCATGATAATCCATTTATCAGGTGGGCCGCATCATAGAAAATAATGGACCACTCAATGTACGCATGTACATCCAACCGAAGAATGAAGCGAGCACATTAATACTCAAGGTGGGGCCTACCTTTAAAAGAAATCTGTTCTATTTTTATATATACAAGAGATAGCCATTAGCTAGAAACTTTGCAAACCTATTTTGTGAATTTATTCCCAAAATGCCCACCATCTATTGGACAAAAATGGCAATCTTGTTGGAGTATTTAAACCGTTAATTTATTTCCAAGTTGCCCTTCTAAAGTATCCAAAAATATTTATTTCATTTATTCCAAGGTCTAGATTACAATTTTCCTAATTTGGACCAGCATGTAAACCGTTTAATTTTAAAATGCGCGTACCATGAATTGTACTTTCACATATCTATTAAATACCTCTTAAGTACCACTAATTCCCAAAATGCCCCCACCCACCAGATTGCAACTTGCATACTGTCCATACCGTTTTTCCTCATTTCCTAAAAAAAAATAATAAATAATAAATAAATCTACTCATTAGGTAGATTACAGTTGGTGATGCCATTTTAAAAAGAAGGCGGCAAGCACAACTAGCTGGACCCCACCAGTATAGTTTATCGCATGCTTGTCACGCGTGTATCACATCCAAGACGTCCAATAGATTGGCCCCATCATGGAGATTGAATAGGGTAGAAAACAGATCAATCCGCTCATCAGGTAGGCCACACACATAATTTCGACGATGGTATGCACTAGATCATGAGGATTTTATCATAAGGTGTTCTTCATGGTGGGGCTAACCTTTTAGACGGGTTTGATGTTGTACAAATCTCACACGTTAAAGATATAATAAGGCAATGCAAGTGGGCCACACCTAAATCTTGGTATCATATCAACGGCTATCCATTGTGTTATGATGTGGCCCACCTGATGAGTGGACCATAAATTAGCAGTCCAACTGGTTTGATACGAGCATTTCCTTTTAAAATTCCCCACCAATTGTTCGAAATTTGTACCTTAAATTTACCATCTATTACCAAAATGCCATCGTAAACTTCAGACTACAAACGTGCAATATCATTGATTCCATTTAAAATTGCAAGGGCAAATCAGGAATTATTCCATTGTGGTTAGGCATATGTTTTCCAAATGCTTATGACTACATGTCTCTATCATATTCTAAAAACCGTATGAAAAGACTACATTTGTATTGGGATGATACAGCAAACGAGGAGTTAGTTGAATTTGGGATGTCACCAAATACTCATTTCTTTTTAGTACGAGTTTGGTAGGCCGCATCCCATCTCGGAAGGATTTAAAATCTAGTTTGAAAATCGACGGTTCTAATTCCACGTGACCGGACATCTGTATAGTGGAAGTCTGATGGCTCATGAAACAGACGTATTCCTCTTGATATTCTTTCTTTACTTGAAAGATCCGAACCGTTCTTCTGATTAGCCTAAAAATGCCATAAGATTATGCTGGCATCTGATTGGTCGCCTACAAATGGACGGTTTAAAAAAAGTGAGAGAAAAAAAAAAAAAAAAAAAAAAAGATTAACGGTCTACATTGAAGAAACAAAAGCCCTCTGACCATACATCCTGGTAGTCCAATCTTGTGGTAGTGAAGATAGTGTGGACGTTTCAAATCATAAGACTATCAAACTTGTGGGCCCCACTGACTGGCGACGCTGAATACTGAGTTACGACAGAGAGAAAACGAACTCGGTGTAAATACTAAATAGGGGTCCCGTAGTACTGAAGCCCGGAATTTCCGCAAGCGTAGAAAGCCAGTATAGAAATACAAGGTTCAGTAGTCCACGGGCTACTGAAGTGAAAGTTCTATACATGCGTATGGGTGTCAATACAAACCTTAGGATATTCGTTCTGCCACAGAGGGCCCACTTTTTCCTTAAAAATGATTGTAACTATGCCAAAAATGGACTTGAATCTTTATTGTTTCCATCGTCGTAGATGTCCATGTATTCAATACCCAGATAGGCTCAATTTTAGCAATCTATGTTTTCATCTGTCCTATTTGTAGTGGAATCCACCGATTTAACGGTTCCGATCAGCCGTACACTTTGTCCTACCAGAGAAATAGTAATGAGCTTTAGTAGTCCGCGGACCACAAATAAGGAACGGAAATGTTACGGGACGACGTGACTCGGACGCGTCGACGAAGAGAAAGATGGCTGTCCGGTCGGGCTAATATCGAGTAAACACGTCTTCAATCAGCCAGACAAGACTGTTCTGACACGTGGCACATTGTGTGTAAGAAGGAAGGCGTAAGGAACGGGGCGCGGATTAGGTATTACCCGCCTGTTCTGAGCTCGGGACAGGCTGGGTTCCAAGGGGCCGACGTGATGTATAGATTCCATCCACACCGTCCATCTATTTTAGCAAATGAGTTTTGAATAAGATCCCAAAAATAATTAACATCTAAGTCTCAGGTGGACTACATAGAGGGGATTAAATTCATACCGTTGAAAAATTAATACCGACCACAGAAGTTTCGGATCACGATGATATTTGTTTTTTAACTTCATCCATGTATATACAACCATATCAATAGGTTGGATGGCAAATAAACAACATGGTGGGTCCTTAAAAGGTTTCAATGGTGAGTGCCTTTAGCACCGCTGCTTCCTGTGGTGTGGTCCACTTGAGCCTTGTATGCCTTATTTTGTTATAACAATCTAAAAAGATATGAAAAAAATGAATGGACGGTGTAGATAGAAGTCATACATGACGGTAGCACCCCGGTGGCCCATCGAAGCCTCTGCCTGTCCCAAACCCGGAACAGGCGGCATCTCCATGCATGAGAGTGAGACACGTGTCAATGCAGTGATGGTTCCTTACTGCCAGTCGCACGTTACTATTCCGAAAGTCCCTTCGCACGGCTCGCCCGCGTTGTCAATCTGACAGGACTCTATGGGCCTGGGACCACCGTGATGCATGTGTGTTTTATCCACGCCATTCATCCGCGACATGGGTGGGATTTTCATAAGATCCAACCCGTTCATCAGATATAGTGTTTCATATTAACCATGGAAACCAAAAGTCATGATGATCCGAGATTTCACTTGGAGAACACCAAAGGAAATAGTTGGGACGGGACGCCCACCACTGATTTTATATATGACTTACTGTGGTGTTGCTATGTCATCGTATCCGTTCATCTGATATGCCTCATCGAGATGAAAGAATGACCCAAAATCACCTAATTCCAAAACTAGAGAGGGTCATGCCAGGTGAGTTTAAATATTTTTGGTATAATTTAATAGAGTGGCCCACCTGGTATTAAATCAACCTGATAATGGGGTTGATTTCATGCAAATTTAAGTACTTTTCCCATGTTAAACCAGGTAACTACAATAGATACCTAGGCCGCTAGGCGTCGTGTGATAAGCGTGGTCTATTTAAGAGCTGAGAGCTTTCTTAAACTAGGCACAGACCTGCTTCTTGCACGTGCATTGAGAAACTGTACACGTGCTCTATTTAATTCAAACCCGCAGCTGTAAGTGTATACCCGTGCAACTATGTAATACCTCGATTCAAATCAAATTGTACTTATGACCACAAGTGTCAAAATAGTTGGATTATGATTAAATTTGTAAAGATTGGTTTAATTACACAATCTTCAATAAATAATATAATTAAATAATTTATAATGAGAAGATTAGTCTTTCATATGAGTTCATTTTATATTGGAAACATTGACTTTTCTAACCATGAAAATACTGTCATTACTTAACAAAAGTATTATAAAGATATAAAACTTAAAAGTAAAATTTTAAAAATGGCTACAAGCCAATTTTGCTCATCTAAATATAGGTGCAATACAATCACAAAGTAACAAAAGCAGAACAAATTATAGATGACAGTTTAAGCTGACAAAATGGTCATGGCACCACCGATCTTCGAAACCTAGATGCTCGTGAGATATCCAGACAATCATGGGTTTTGTGAATTTTTGGTCAGTAAGTAGTGACTCAGAATTACTAAAAACTTTTTTGATTTTTTATTTATGCCATAAATTTGTGATAAATAAGAAAGAATAATAAATTTTATTTAATTAAATTGTCCTAGATTTGTAACAACTACTTAATGATAAGTTGTATCATCTGATGAATGGTGCCTAATTTATGTTGATTGAATATTTACGGATATTGAGAATGGATGGATGTTGATGCTTAAATCATTTTGCATAAGTGATTGAAAGTATACATAATGGAAATGGAAAATAAATATTACTTTTGCGTCTTAATAATCATATAATAAAATTAGTTAAATATACAATATATGAATTACGACTCAAAACTCAAGTCCAAAGGTACGTACTCTATACTTGAATTTCGAAGTGTGACATTTAGCCTGAAGCCAACCCAACTTGATAAAAAGTTCAGATTGGAGCAGTCGGGTTCAGGTTAGCCCAATGTAATTTGCACCCTTAGTTAGGATCTTCAATAAATATGATTATGGTATTATAACATAATCTGAACTGTCACATTATAATTTTGAGTGAATGTGTGTGAACCTAAAGGACGGTCCAAAACCGTCTCAAATGACCAAAAAGGACGGTTATGAATCGTCGCATGGGCCGTCAAATTTTGACGTGTCGTATTACACGGTTTTGATGACGGAAAAAAGGACAGTCATGGACCGTCCTTAAAAAGGACTGTCATGGACCGTCCTTAAAAAGGACTGTTGTGAACCATCTCTTATGAGCCTTCAAAGGACGGTCATGGACCGTCCTTAAAAAGGACTGTCATGGACCGTCCCATATGAGCCTTCAAAAGACGGCCATGGACCGTCCTTAAAAAGGATTGTCATGGACCGTCCTTAAAAAGGACTGTCGTGGACCGTCTCTTATGAGCCTTCAAAGGACGGTCATGGACCGTCCTTAAAAAGGACTGTCATGGACCGTCGACGGTCATGGACTGTCCTTAAAAGGGACTGTCATCGACCGTCCCTTATGAGCCTTCAAAGGATGGCCACACCGTCCTTTTAAAGGAAGGTCATGGACCGTCCTTAAAATGGACTGTCCTAGACCGTCTCTTATGAGCCTTCAAAGGACGGTCATGGACCGTCTCTTCTTACCCTTAAGGCAACTTTGATCTGTCATACACCTGATATACACCTGTTATATAATATTCACATTCACACCTGATATACACCTGTTATACAATATTCACATTCACATTCACACCTGATATACACCTGTTATACAATATTCACATTCACATTCATACACCTGTTATACAATATTTTATCGTATTCTTCCTGATATACACCTGTTATACAATATTCACATTCACCTGTTATAAAATATTCACATTCACATTCACACCTGATATACACTTGTTATACAATATTTACATTCACACCTGTTATACAATATTTCATCATATTCTTCCTGATATACACCTGTTATACAATATTCACATTCACTTTCACATTCACCTGTTATACAATATTTCATCGTATTCTTCCTGATATACACCTGTTATACAATATTCACTTTCATCATATTCACATTCACATCCATCTAAACCCGAACTACATAAATTCATCCAAGCATAAACTATACATCCATCCAAACACAAATAATCTTATCCACATTACATCCACACATAATACATATAAGTTTAACATCATAAGTAAAAAAAAAAAAAAAAAGGAAAAAAATCAGCAACAGCTTTATTTTTTTGTCTTTCATCTAATAAAAAAAATATTCAACCAACAAAATATTATTAACTCAAAATCATGAAGAACTGCAAAAACTTCTTTTAAGAAAGTGGGCACTTTTTTAAAACAAAACTGGTCATTAAAATAAAACTAATACGAGCAAATAATGCAAAAAAAAGTGCTTCAATTAATAGAAACAACAACAAAAATTAAATCTTTGTAAAAAGGGGCATGTATTAAAAGGGGTACATTCTTGTTTGTTGCCATGTGATTGGGTTACATTATTACAGCAATCGGATTCGGGTTCAGGATCGAGTTTAGGTTTGGGTTTTCAAGTTTAGGTTTAGGTTAGGGAGTTGAAATTAGAATTAGGTGTAGGTCTAAGTTTAGGGATTTGAGAATACATTTAGATTTTAGGTTTAGGTTTTAAGTTATAGGTTTAGGTTAAGGTTAGGAAATAGGTTATAAGTTTAGGTTATAGGTTAAGGTTTAGGTTATAGGTTTTGGTTTAGGTTTAGGTTGAGGTTAAGGTTTAGGTTATAGGCTTTGGTTTAGGTTAGGGAGTTGAGATTAGGATTAGGTTTTTAAGTTTAGGTTTAGGTTTAGGTTAGGGAGTTGAGATTAGGATTAGGTGTAGGTTTAGGTTTAGAGATTTGATAATACATTTAGGTTTTAGGTCATAGGTTTTGGTTTAGGTTAAGGTTATAGATTTAGGTTTAGGTTTAAGTTATAAGCTATAGGTTTAGGGAATTGAGAATAGGTTAAGGTTTAGGTTTAGGAAATCGGGTTCGGGTTCGGGTTCGGGTTCGGGTTCGGGATTGGGTTTAGGTTCGGGTTTTCAAGTTTAGGTTTAGGTTTAGGTTAGGGAGTCGAGATTAGGATTAGGTGTAAGTTTAGGTTTAGGGAGTTGAGAATACATTTAGGTTTTAGGTCATAGGTAGGTTTTAGGCTTAGGTTTAGGTTATAGGTTTAGGATTAGGTTATAAGTGTAGGTTATAGGTTTAGGTTTAAGTTAGGTTATAGGTTAAGGTTTAGGTTTAGGAAATCGAGTTCAAGTTCAGGATCGGGTTTAGGTTTGGGTTTTCAAGTTAGGTTTAGGTTTGGGTTTTCAAGTTAGGTTTAAGTTAAGGTGTAGGTTTAGGTTAAGGAGTTTAGGTTAAGGAGTTTAGATTAGGATTAGGTGTAGGTTTAGGTTTAGGGATTTGAGAATAGGTTAAGGTTTAGGTTTAGAAAATCGGGTTCGGGTTCGGGATCGGGTTTAGATTTGGGTTTTCAAGTTTAGGTTTAGGTTTAGGTTAGAGAGTTGAGATTAGGATTAGGTGTAGGTTTAGGTTTAGAGATTTGAGAATACATTTAGGTTTTAGGTCATAGGTTTTGGTTTAGGTTAAGGTTATAGGTTTAGGTTAAGGTTTAGGTTTAGGTTAAGGTTTAGGTTCAGGTTTAGGTTATAAGCTATAGGTTTAGGGAATTGAGAATAGGTTAAGGTTTAAGTTTAGGAAATCCGGTTCGGGTTCGGGATCAGGTTTAGGTTTGGGTTTTCAAATTTAGGTTTAGGTTTAGATTAGGGAGTTGAGATTAGGATTAGGTGTAGGTTTAGGTTTAGAGATTTGAGAATATATTTAGGTTTTAGGTCATAGGTTTTGGTTTAGGTTAAGGTTATATGTTTATGTTAAGGTTTAGGTTAAGGTTAAGGTTTAGGTTTAGGTTTAGGTTCTAAGCTATAGGTTTAGGGAATTGAGAATGGGTTAAGGTTTAGGTTTAGGAAATCGGGTTCGGGTTTGGGTTTTCAAGTTTAGGTTTAGGTTTAGGTTAGGGAGTTGAGATTAGGATTAGGTGTAGGTTTAGGTTTAGAGATTTGAGAATAAATTTAGGTTTTTGGTCATAGGTTTTGGTTTAAGTTAAGGTTATAGGTTTAGGTTTAGATTTAAGTTATAAGCTATAGGTTTAGGGAATTGAGAATAGGTTAAGGTTTAGGTTTTGGAAATCGGGTTCGGGTTCGGGATCGGGTTTAGGTTTGGGTTTAGGTTTAGGTTAGGAGTTGAGATTAGCATTAGGTGTAGGTTAGGTTTAGAGATTTGCGAATACATTTAGGTGTTAGGTCATAGGTTTTAGTTTAGATTAAGGTTATAGGTTTAGGTTAAGGTTAAGGTTTAGGTTTAGGTTGTAAGCTATAGGTTTAGGGAATTGAGAATAGGTTAAGGTTTAGGTTTAAGAAATCGGGTTCGGGTTTGGGATCAGGTTTAAGTTTGGGTTTTCAAGTTCAGGTTTAGGTTTAGGTTAGGGAGTTGAGATTAGGATTAGGTGTAGGTTTATATTTAGAGATTTGAGAATACATTTAGGTTTTAGGTCATAGGTTTTGGTTTAGGTAAAGGTTTTAAGTTTAGGTTAACCTTTAAGTTTAGGTTTAGGTTATAAACTATAGGTTTAGGGAATTGAGAATAGGTTAAAGTTTAAGTTTAGGAAATCGGGTTCGGGTTCGGGATCGGGTTTAGCTTTGGGTCTTCAAGTTTAGGTTTAAGTTTAGGTTAGGGAGTTGAGATTAGGATTAGGTGTAGGTTTAGGTTTAGAGATTTGAGAATATATTTAGGTTTTAAGTCATAGGTTTTGGTTTAGGTTAAGGTTATAGGTTTAGGTTAACGTTTAGGTTTAGGTTTAGGTTATAAACTATAGGTATAGGGAATTGAGAATAGGTTAAGGTTTAGGTTTAGGAAATCGGGTTCGGGTTTGGGATCGGGTTTAGGTTTGGGTTTTCAAGTTTAGGTTTAGGTTTAGGTTAGGGAGTTAAGATTAGGATTAGGTGTAGGTTTAAGTTTAGAGATTTGAGAATACATTTAGGATTTAGGTCATAGGTTTTGGTTTAGGTTAAGGTTATAGGTTTAGGTTAAGGTTTAGGTTTAGGTTTAGGTTATAAGCTATAGGTTTAGGGAATTGAGAATAGGTTAAGGTTTAGGTTTAGGAAATCGGGTTCGGGTTCGGGATCAAGTTTAGGTTTAGGTTTTCAAGTTTAGGTTTAGGTTTAGGTTAGGGAGTTGAGATTAGGATTAGGTGTAGGTTTAGGTTTAGGGATTTGAGAATATGTTAAGGTTTAGGTTTAGGAATTCGGGTTCAGGTTCGGGATCGGGTTTAGGTTTGGGTTTTCAAGTTCAGGTTAGGTTTAGGTTAGGGAGTTTAGATTAGGATTAGGTGTAGGTTTAGGTTTAGGGATTTGAGAATAGGTTAAGATTTAGGTTTATGAAATCGGATTTGGGTTCGGGATCGGGTTTAGGTTTAGGTTAGGGAGTTGAGATTAGGATTAAATGTAGGTTTTGGTTTAGAGATTTGAGAATACATTTAGGTTTTAGGTCATAGGTTTTGGTTTAGGTTAAGGTTATAGGTTTAGGTTAAGGTTTAGGTTTAGGTTAAGGTTTAGGTTTAGGTTTAGGTTATAAGCTATAGGTTTAGGGAATTGAGAATAGGTTAAGGTTTAGTTTTAGGAAATCGGGTTCGGGTTCGGGATCGGGTTTAGATCTGGGTTTTCAAGTTTAGGTTTAGGTTTAGGGATTTGAGAATACATTTAGGTTTTACATTTAGGTTTAGGTTTTAGGTTATTAGTTAAGGTTAGGTTATACGTTATAAGTTTAGGTTATAGGTTATAGGTTAAGGTTTAGGTTTAAGGATTTGAGAATAGTTTTAGGTTATAAGTAAGGTTTTAAGTTTAGGTATAGGCTTAAGTTATAGGTTATAGGTTATATGTTTAGGTTAAGGTTTAGGAATTCGGGTTCGGGTTCGGGTTTGGATTCGACTTTAGGTTATAGGTTTTGGGATTTGAGAATAGTTTTAGGTTATAAATAGGTTTAGGTTGGGTTATAAGTTAAGGTTTACAGATTTGAGTTAAGGTTATAGGTTTAGGTTAAGGTTTTAGGTTTAGGTTAAGCTCTAGGGATTTGAGTTTAGGTTATAGGTTTAGGTTTAGGTTTAAGTTATAGGCTTAGGTTATATGTTTAGGTTAAGGTATAGGAATTCGGGTTCGGGTTCGGGTTTGGGTTTGGATTCGGGTTTAGGTTATAGGTTTTGGGATTTGAGAATAGTTTTAGGTTATGAGTATAGTTTTAGGTTGGATTATAGGTTAAGGTTTAGGGTTTTGAGTTAAGCCTATAGGTTTAGGTTTAGTTTATAGGTTTAGGTTTAGAGAATTGAGTTGAGGTTATAGGTTTAGGGAAAGGTTAGGTTAAGGTTATATAGGTTTTGGAATTTGGGAATAGTTTTAGGTTATAAGTATAGGATTAGGTTAGGCTATAGGTTAAGGTTTAAGGATTTGAGAATAGTTTTAGGTTATAAGTAAGGTTTTAGGTTTGGGTATAGGCTTAAGTTATAAGTTATAGGTTAAGGTTCAGGAATTTAGGTTCGGGTTCGGGTTAAGGTTATAGGTTTTGATTTTGGTTTAGGTTATAGGTTTTGGTTTAGGTTATAGGTTATAGGTTAAGGTTTAGGTTTAGGTTTAGGTTTAGGTTACAGGTTTTGGGATTTGAGAATGGGTTCGGGTTTAGGTTATAAGTTTTGGTTTTGGTTTAGGTTATAGGTTTAGGTTAAGGTTTAGGTTAAGGTTATAGGTTTTGGGATTTGAGAATAGGTTTAGGTTAAGGTCATAAGTTTAGGTTTAGGAAATCGGGATCGGGTTTGGGTTCAGGTTTAGTTTTTGGTTTTCAAGTTTTGGTTTAGGTTTAGGTTAGGGACTTATGATTAGGATTAAGTGTAGGTTTATGTTTAGGTATTTGAGAATACGTTAAGGTTTAGGTTTAGAAAATCATGTTCGGGTTCGAGATCGGGTTTACATTTGGGTTTTAGGTTTAGGTTTAGGTTATAGGTTATAAGTGTAGGTTTAGGTTTAGGTTATAGGTTTAGGTTTAGGTTTAGGTTATAGTTTTTGGGATTTGAGAATAGGTTTAGTTTATAAGAATAGGTTTAGGTTTAGGTTTAGGTTATAGTTTTGGGGATTTGAGAATAGGTTTAGGTTTAAGGATTTGAGAATAGTTTTAGGTTATAAGTAAGGCTTTAGGTTTAGATATAGGCTTAAGTTATAGGTTATAGGTTATATGTTTAGGTCAAGGTTTAGGAATTCAAGTTCAGGTTCGGGTTTGGATTCGACTTTGGGTTATAAATAGGTTTAGGTTAGATTATAGGTTAAGGTTTATGGATTTGAGTTAACGTTATAAGTTTAGGTTTAGGTTAAGGTTTAAGGATTGGTTTAGGTTGTAAGTTTAGGTTAAGGTTTAGGGATTTGAGTTTAGGTTTAAGTTTAGCTTTAGGTTTTAGGTTTAAGTATAGGCTTAGGTTATATGTTTAGGTTAAGGTTTAGGAATTCGGGTTCGGGTTTAGTTTTTTATTTTCAAGTTTTGGTTTAGGTTTAAGTTAGGGAGTTGTGATTAGGATTAGGTGTAGGTTTAGGTTTAAGGATTTGAGAATACGTTAAGGTTTAGGTTTAGAAAATCAGGTTCAGGTTCGAGATCGAGTTTAGGTTATAGGTTTAGGTTTAGGTTATAGGTTTTGGGATTTGAGAATAGTTTTAGATTTTAAGTATAGGTTTAGGTTTGGATTTGGGTTAAGGACTAGATTAGGATTAGGTGTAGGTTTAGGTTTAGAGATTTTCTAGTATTATCTACTATTGAACCTAGTATTATCTACTACATACTAGTAACATACAACCAATATGGGGCACCAAACCATAAGCTACAAGAATTTCATGTCCCCCTAAACAAGGTATCCTCCATTGATAACACACACACACACACACACACACACACACACACACACACACACACATATATATATATATATATATATTAAGTTTTTTATTTTCATTTACATTCCCAAATACATTCATCATCCATCCAAAAAAATTAAACAAGTACTTTCAATCTATGATTAACAATTGAAAAGAAAAATTATGCATCTTATCTTACCGACCGCCTTATGTTTCTTTTCACCTTTGTAACTCTCATATTTGTTGCAGCTGCTAGTTCACCATCAGTAGTCTCCCTAACCAAATCTTTGTGCAGTCCCTCCATTTGAAGTAGTGACTGAAGTTATAAGAAGTAACGTTAGGTTATAGGTTAAGGTTTAAGGATTTAAGAATAGTTTTAGGTTTTATATATATATATATATATATATATATATCATCTCCAAGAATACAAGAAATGTCCCACCATTTTTCCTCTTCAACAACTAGTTACTCTACTATCAGGTCTTCATTACTTTGTTTTCAACTAAAATGCCCAAAGGTCAGCCAAAGATTAGGCTTGATGGCCACCAACACAGCATGAACACACTTTTAAGATTGAAATATATAGAAAAAGATATGCACAACCCTACCTAATTAGTGGATGCATAAATAATCGTCTATCTTGGTTAAAGGGAGGAATTTGCTTCTAACTCAGGCACTTGACTTCGAATGCAGAAATCTTTTACATGCTGCCTTGTCCCAGAATGCACCCTAGAAATCTCTGTTCTTGAAAAAGTCCTACAAATTTGATAAAAAGCATGGTAAGGGAATGTCAAGAGAGGAAAAATGTAACACCCTGAAAATCGGGGGTCGTGTATAAACTCAACTCCCGAGTTCCAGACCGTCACTTATGCAACAAAAATGGTTATGATTCAATGTTGTCTGATTTAAAGCATTCACATGAGTAAAAGTATACCAAAACTGCAATTCATACTTCAGATCCAGTGATAAAAGCAAGCGGAAGACTAAACAAGATATATATCACTGTATGGAAAAACAAAGTAATCTCAACTGTCTCCAAAGTATGACTACATCTCTGAGTCTCATATACATGTACATAACAAAAGAATAATGTTCAAAAAGAAAAGTCCCACTGATGTCCCCTCGATCCAGGTCACCTACGGGAAGCCGTCATGATACTGCATATACGAGAACTCATCCTGGTCCTCGTCATCATCTAGCTCCACCTCCTGGATCTCATCGTCACCTGCAACTACAACAGGGTCTGGTGGGTGTTGCAAACACCATCCCGTAACGTGGGAATGAGTGATCAACTCAGTGGAATCATAGAGCAAAGATTAGCATGTTCACAATTCAATCACGCGATAATAGTAAAGCAGTAAATCAGACAAGTCCTAAAACTGTTGTTAATGCAAGATGATATGACGTGATGTATGCCCTCACCGACGATCACCCTCATACGGCAACATCTTACGACCGCGGCATGCCACACTCCCTAGAGTGCTCCACATCTTCCAGGCACATGCAATGCTATGGTGATATGATTACCAAGTTATTATTAGTCCATTCAAACAGCAGGATTGGGAAACTAAGGTACCTCCCTTGTATCGATCCCAACACGGATCCTGTCTAGGGTCGTCACTCCTAGTAATCTCATACGATGTACATTTCGTAGGTCACTGCAAGGGCTGCCAGGGCTGTTGCTCGCACTCGTTGCACCGCTCCCCCATCACCTTATCAATACAGGCCTACTGTACTCTACTGCACGGAAGGGTCGTCGCCTCCCGTGAACTCAGAATACGCTCGCGGTCACTACAAAGGGCTCGTCGCCTGATCAGTGTAGGCCGACAGCTAGAATATAGTGTCCCATACCACCATAATCTGCTCACGAGTCAAGGTGCTCATTGGTCACTACGGGGAGGTTTGTGGCCCCAGCGTAGGCCGACAGCTCGACCACGGTGTCCCATACCACCATGCCCGGCTCATGAGTCTTCGTGGATCAAGGTACCACGGTTAATAGGGTTTACAATGGTAAGTTCAGTACCCTAGGTTCAAGCAGTTATGATACATACATGGTGAACAAACATCGGCCAGTCGGGTTACTTGACGGGCTCGACTAGCGCGATCGCATCTCGAACTGAACGACATGAAGTGCGTAAAACACTTCGCGTGGCCTAACCACTGCCGCCAACTCTCAACACGAATCACATTCATCGACGCGTCATTCGTGGCTATGACCAGTCAGCCACGAATTTGCTCGGTTACCGACTGCCTGGACTAAGTCAAGTCCCACACATCTATGGAATCACTATAAAAGGTATTGGAATTGAAATACATCGTGTGAGCATGTTAGCACATGTTATAACATTCAACTTAAGCAAATCTTCAAGGCATACTTCCCATGCATATTCAACTTAAGCAAATCCTCAAGCACATACATTCCATGCATGTAATGAAATCATGCATTTTGTCAACATGTAGAAAATCATTTAGGTCGGCATAATAATTGAAAAATCAATCACAAAGTATCAAATAACATCATTTAATTCAATACATACTAATACAAGCATTTATACAAACACATGCACTACACACTTAGGTCTACATATAGCATGTCGACCCAAAGTATGCAACTAGGCGAATCTCTTCGCCAAACTAATTATGCACGCATTCCTAACTTCCTAATGCGACAACAAACCATGTCAATCACATCAGCAAAATATGAATGCAAACAGTACTTCCTACAAATGACTAAAATGCCCTAAATCTCATATTCTTCGTTAGCTTACGAAACGGGAAACGGAGAGCATTTTGTACATGTCAAACGGCGATGCCGTCAAGAATCTACTATTAAACGACATTGAAAGCATTGGGAACCGTCAATCCAAGCGTCTAAAATCCTCACCTAGTGTCTTGTAGACTCGGGAATTGAAGCGGAGTGTATATGCTTCGTCTACGGCGAGTAAGGAGCCTAATACATAAGATCCATAAGCTACATCGCCATGGAAATAAGAAAAACTCAAATCACCAACTATTTAGGGTTTTTACTTACCTAGGATTGCGGTGGAATCGCCGGGAAAGCGGTAGAGGAGTGTCGCTTAAGCACGTGCAACACGTAGCACAAGTGGCGGGAAGAACTCTCCCACTCTCTCACAATCTCTCACTCTTTTTCTCTCTCCCAAGCTAGGGCTTCTCTCAAATTCGGATGGGAGAGAGGAGTGAGGGTTTCAACCCCTTTTATAGCCTAAAACATTCCCAAAATAGGCTTGGGAACAATGTTTACTTGGTGCCTAACCAAATCGGGGCCGTTTCGGTCCAAAAGGGCATTTCTGGAGGTCCCCAGGCCAAATGCGGTCGGACTTAAGCTCATGCATACTGGATCTAGCACACATCCAGTTTTCAGACCGGTTGGGTTCCCAGATCGCACGTGGCGGCCCAGTTTCAGTTTAACGGTCACCGCACCAAGATCAGGCCTATAAGTCTCGTGATATATAATAGATATTTTTCCTGATCCAAGGGTGTGATTTGGCTGTATTCTGACGGTCAGAATGCTTAATACTGATGCGTCAAATTTGTGTGCCAGATTTGAATTTGAAATTCCAACTATGTCCCTATTCACACTCTCTTCGGTCCGGGCTCAATGAAATAGCCTGTAATAATCGGTTTGACTTGATTTTTGGAATGAGTGTCAAGCCCAGCTAGACGGTCCTAACGGTCTAAGATAGGAGGTATCGGACTTTCAACGTGCGGTCTAGATCCAATACAAAGATTCAAAGTGGTCCAGAGAACAAACCGGCTTAGAGTTTGATCCGAGGCTTTAGAGCATTATAGCACCCTTAGTTCCACTCGCTTCGGGCCTTGTAGAACGTATTTAAAGTGATCAGGGACCATTTCCCAGCTATTCTAACGTTGCACTAGCTAACCTAGTCAAATTTTCCAAAGGAATGAATTCTACGCAAATTCGGGTCGAGTTGGTACTCGAGCCCAAGTATGGATTTTTCACGGGCGTTACAATCTACCCCCCTTAACAAATAATTTCGTCCTCGAAATTTTGTACCTTTTCGTACTCCTTGAGAAGCTGTGGGTAGTTCTTTCTGATCTCGGCTTCTGTCTCCCAAGTAGCCTCCTCCTCAGTATGATGCGTCCATAGTACCTTCACAAGGGGGATCACCTTGCTACGCAGTACCTGCTCCTTCCGGTCTAAGATGCGTGACGGTCGCAGGATATAAGTAACATCCTCTCCTAACTGCACCTGCTCCCATCTGATGATATGAGAAGGATCAGCAACATACTTCTTCAGCATAGAAACATGAAATACGTTGTGGACGCTCGCGAGGGGCGTGGGTAAAGCCAATCGGTAAGCCACTGCTCCCACACGATCGAGGATCTGAAATGGACCAATGTATCGCGATGCCAGCTTCCCCTTCTTTCCGAACCGAAGGACTCCCTTCATAGGGGAAACTCGCAAAAACACATGATCCCCGACTGTGAACTCTAGTGGTCTCCGTCTCGTATCGGCGTAGCTCTTCTGTCTGCTCTGCGCTGTAAGAAGCCGACGTCGAATAATATCAATCTTCTCTGACGTCGCCTGCACCAACTCTGGGCCAATCAAGCTGCGCTCACCGACCTCTAACCAGCAATGCGGTGCGCGACAAGGTCGCCCATACAGCGCCTCATAAGGTGCCATGCCGATACTCGCCTGGAAGCTATTGTTGTACGCAAACTCCGCATATGCAAGACAGTCATCCCAACTGTCCTTGAAGTCCAATGCGCAAGCTCGCAACATGTCCTCCAGGATCTGGTTCACTCGCTCTGTCTGTCCGTCCGTCTGTGGGTGGAAGGCAGTACTGAACTTCAACTTCACACCCATAGCCTCCTGAATGCGAGTCCAGAAAATAGAAGTGAACCGCGTGTCTCTGTCCGACACGATCTCCAACGGAACTCCATGCAGACGCACGATCTCTCTAATATACAATCTAGCCAGCTCGTCTGCAGAGTTCGTAACTCTGATCGGTAGGAAGTGCGCCGACTTCGTCAATCGGTCGACGATCACCCAAATAGAATCATGCCCCTTCCTCGTCTTCGGCAACCCAGAAATGAAGTCCATGGAAATGAAATCCCACTTCCACTCTGCAATCGGCATAGGCTGCAAAAGTCCAGGTGGTCGGCGATGCTCTGCCTTCACCTGTTGACAAGTGAGACAACGGGACACGAACTCAGCAATGTGGGTCTTCATACCTTCCCACCAGTACGTCCTCTTCACGTCACGATACATCTTCGTGCTGCCAGGATGCATCGCGAGTCTAGTAGAATGCGCAGCCTCGAGAATCTCTCGTCTCAAGTCAGGGACATCAGGAACGCATAGGCGGCCACGGTAACGTAAACCCCCATCCATGCCAACTCGCCAGTCGGCGTCATCATCATCACTGGCCTACTCTCGAAGCTCAGTAAGATGCGCGTCGTCCCTCTGCGCCTCGATGACACGGTCATCGATCGGGGATCGCACCTGAACATGTGCGATGAACTCAAATGGCTCCTCTACGGTGAGTTTCTGCTCAAAGTCTCGCAAAAACTCAACCATATCCCACTCGGCAACCATCAGCGGAGCCGCAAACTCTATCGCCTTCTTGCGGCTCAACGCATCAGCCACAAGGTTCGCCTTCCCAGGATGGTAAGAGACTTCAAACTTGAAGTCCTTCAGCGTCTCCATCCATCGCCGCTGCCTCATATTCAAGTCCCGCTGTGTGAATATGTACTTGAGGCTCTTGTGGTCGCAAAAGAGCTCGAACTCCTCTCCATAGAGGTAATGTCTCCAGAGTCTCAGTGCGAATATCACGGCTGCCAACTCCAGGTCGTGTGTAGGGTAATTCTCCTCGTGCTTCCTTAATTGTCTCGAGGCATACGAAATTACCCTGTCCCTCTGCATAAGGACACAACCCAAACCAACGCTAGACGCGTCAGTGTATATAGTGTATTTAACCCCTTGCTCTGGCAATACTAGCACAGGGGCGGACGTAAGTCTGTCCTTCAGCTCCTGAAAAGCTGACTCCGCCTTATCATTCCAGGCGAACTTCACGTCCTTCCGTGTCAACTGAGATAAGGGTCTCGCGATCTTCGAGAAATCCTGAATGAAGCGCCGATAGTAGCCAGCGAGACCCAAGAAACTCCTCACCTCAGTGACAGAACCAGGCTGCTCCCAGTCCTGCACCGCAGCTACCTTAGACAGGTCAACTGCCATGCCATCCTTGGACACCACGTGTCCCAGAAACTTCACCTCCTGCTTCCAGAAGTCGCACTTCTTATACTGTGCGAACAACTGATGCTGTCTGAGCGTATCAAGGACCAAACGCAAGTGCTCCTCATGCTCCTCTCGACTCCTAGAGTATACCAAAATGTCGTCGATGAAGACAACGACGAATCGATAGAGGAAAGGCCGCAATACCCGGTTCATCAGATCCATGAACACGGCCGGTGCGTTCGTGAGACCGAACGACATCACAAGGAACTCGTAATGACCAAAACTGGTCCTGAACGCTGTCTTCTGCACGTCCTCATCTCTGACGCGCAGCTGATGATATCCTGACTGAAGATCAATCTTCGAGAAGTACTGCGCTCCTCTCAACTGATCAAATAAGTCATCGATCCTGGGCAAAGGGTACTTGTTCTTCACTGTGAGTTGGTTCAGCCTGCGATAATCAATACACAATCGCAGCGAACCATCCTTCTTCTTCACGAACAAGACCGGTGCTCCCCAAGGAGATACGCTAGGTCGTATAAGGCCAAGCTCTAGTAGACCATCAATCTGCGTCCTCAACTCCTCCATCTCACATGGTGCCATGCGATACGTCGGCAGTGAGACGGGTGTAGAACCAGGAATCAGATCGATAGTGAAATCGATCTCACGTCGGGGCGGCAAACCAGGGATCTTCCTGAACAGATCCCCGAACTCAGAAACAACTGGCGTCTGCTCAAGTACCTGGGCACCAGCGTCGCGCAACAGGGTGGCGTAGCTAAGAATGCGGAAAGGAAGATTTACCCGCACTGAAAATGTGAAAGGCGTGCCCTCAGGCTCGTACACCGTCACCACACGAGCCTCGCAGTCAATCTCGGCTCTCGCTGCAGTCAACCAGTCCATGCCAAGAATGACGTCGAGATATACGAGCGAGGGATCGACGACCAAATCAAGAGTCATCGTCCTGCCTCCCAGATCAAGTAAACAACCCTCACACATCTGGGTGACATCCGAATAATCTCCATGAGCTGCAAGGACTCGCACGCTATCCATAGTAATAGTCTGCAACCCAAGACGTCTGACTACGGCACGCGATATCAAAGAAATCGTGGAACCAGTGTCCACCATGACAAGAACGGGAGTACCTCCGATATGGCCCGTGACCTCGAAGGCTGAATGCTGGAAAGTCGGCGTCGTAGCTGCCTCAGCGGTCAGTGCATGAACTCGAGCCTGCTGTGGCCGGTTCGGCCGCTGTGTCAAGGGCCGTGGGGGCTGTCGAATCTGCGATACTGTGGGTCTGAAAGAGGACTGCGCAGGAGCTGACCGTATAGGCGGTGCTGATATCGCCTGTGGACGTACACGATCAATCTTCTGCGGCGGCGAGAACCCACTGTCCCGCATCCTCGTAAAGCAACTCGGCGCTAGGTGGCCCGTCCTCCCACAGTATGTGCATGATAGATCAGGGCGCCGAAACGGTCCTACTGGCGCCGTGGTCCTGGTAGGAGGATCAATGCGAGGCCTCTTGCCCGCGAAGGGCCTATCTGGCAACTCCGGTCGCGGCCTAGAAGTAGTCGGGCCTCGTGATCGCGCAAGTCGATCCACGTCCTGCTCTGCCCGCATGGACATGTGAACCAACTCCGCATAGGAGGAGAAACTGATACAGCACATCTTCGACCGAATATCCGGTCGCAAGCCCTCCAAAAAGCGCCGTATGCGCATCTGCTCATCAGCTAAAATCGTCGGGACGTACCTGCCCAACTCTGTGAACCGATGCTCATACTCGGTGACCGTCATCGCTGCCTGCCTGAGACGGAGAAACTCATTCTCCCTCTCGTGTCTGTAGGTCTGAGGATAATCTTCTCATGGAAGCGAAACTCGAATGCTGCCCATGTCCATACGAAGTCTGCGGTAACAGTCCGCAATACACTATCCCACCACATACTGGCCTCTCTCTCAAACTGGAAGGTAGCCAGCTCTACCTGCTCTGCCTCAGTACAGTGCAACATGCGCAGAATCTTCGACACTCGGTCGAGCCAAAACTCAGCCTCCTCGGGTCTGTGAGAACCCGTGAAAGTAGGAGGCCGCAAGCGCTGAAATCGCTCCAGAAGGCCCCGTGTGTCGGCAGGGTTCCCCGCAGGGAAAGCAGGCTGCGCAGGAAGTGCTATGCCCTCATCCTGGGCGTAAGTATAGGCATCCTCAGCTGGATGCGCAGGTAGTGTAGGCGGAGTAGGTGCAGTCGCACCCCCACCCTGGGCTAAAGTCCCGACTATGGTAGTCAATAGCTGCTGCTGCTGTAGCATCATAGCCATCATCTGCTCGAATCTATCAGGTGGTGGAGCAGGCTGTGGCGGATGAGGTGCGGAAGTAGATGCGCGCTGTGGCTCTCTAACTGATGGTGTAAATGGCGGTGGTCCATCTGTAGGACCAGTAGCAGGCTGAGACGATCGAACAGTCTCAGGAATCGGGCCCACAGCAGGGTCCGGACGAGTGCCAGACTGAGAAGGAGCCTGATCCATCTGCTCTAACAATGAAAGCCGAACCGCGCTCCTCGTAGTCTTAGGTGGCATTCCCTATATTCAAAATAGGGCGCAACCTTGTCAGTCTCAATTGCACAAATACACCACAATCATTCACTAAAGAGTCAAGGCATTCCATGCATTTCAATTAATCAAAATTGTCACAATACAAGGGATATATCCTTACAAGCATCATGACTAGAATGACATGGAAATTAAGACAGTTAAGCAACAGCGACAAAAGCAAAGCACTAGCCCTAATAGGCTTTACACACATGAAACAGAAAATAGCTAACTACTCATAACAACATCAAAGATCGCGTTGCTAGTCGGAGTCTGGCGACGGAGGAGGAGCACCCTTATCCTGTAAGCAACACAGGATTGCCTTCAAGGTGCGAGTCACCTTGCCAAATTTCTTCTTCGTAACGGCCTTGGCATCAGCGACCTCTGCTCGAAGTTCTTGGACTTCCCTTCGCAAAGCGGTCTGACTCTCCTCCATCCGAGCAATGCGATCGTCAATAGTAGTCTGCGCAGAAGGAGGAGGGCTCTCGTCAGTATCCTGAGCCTCCTCTTCTGCTTCTTCCTGAGTCTCTTCCTGAACCTCTGCACTAGGTTCTCCTTCGCTTTGATCTTCCTCTTCATCAAAGTCGTCCCCACTATCCCTTTCAAGTTGATTTTCACGATATTGCGACCCAATCTTCATCTTAACCATCGTCGACTCATCGATGGTGTGAATCGATACCGGCAACTCGGGTCCAAGTCTATAGGCAAACTCAAGCGCAATCTTGCAAATGAGTCGGCCAAAGGGAAGGGATTCGGATGTTCTTCTCGACCTGGCTATGAGAACTATCTGTCGTAAGATGAAAGTGGCCATACATACGTTCTCTCCCTGGGCCACCAGAAATAAGAAATCGACCATAAGACGTGTACATTCAATACGGTTCGTCGACCTAGGATAAACATTGAACGTGCAGATGTGATGCAGCAGACGTAAATCCTCAGACATGTACGTCGCCTTGAGGCTATTATTAGGCTGCCATGGAACCAACTTACCGCACAGAAACCTGGTGCGGCGATCTCGTTCACGTCTAGTCCTCAAATTCTTCTCACTTGGATGTACATCACCTAGAGGCACGTTGAGAAGTCGCGCAACCAACTGGACGTCGATCGTAGCCATCCGATCTCTACCAAAAGGGATTTTGAACTGCAAGGGCTCCAAGGTAGGACTCTGGATGCTAGCATAGAAGGCACGAACAGTGCTCACATTAGCACGAGCGCGAGCTTCAAAGATCGGTCCCCAGTGCGCAGCTTCAATGCGTTCGAACAACAGATATTCGCCGAACAATCGCCCATCTACGTCCGCCTCAAATAACACTCTACGATCAGTGTATTCACCATGAGGCATCTCTGATAGGATGGTTCGTCCAAGGTGTGCATGGGGATCCAAATCCCGCTTCGTACGGCACTCCAGGACTGCAGCTGGACCTGCGGCGGCGCTTGAACTTGCGGCACCACCCCGCGGTCTTCTCAATCGAGCAGGGCGGCTCGGCCCAGCCTCGTCTGTTGCAGTTTTCCTCTTACCCATCAAAGACAGGATGGATGAGAGTGACAAAAGACCCAAAATAGCTTCCACGAAAGCCATGGAAAACGCCGAAAATGCGGAGAAATGGCTGCCCAATCTGACAAAAGGAAATCTAGGCGTCGTAGAGGGATGCTTCAAGCTTCCCAAGGCTGTAGTTTCAGGGAAAAATAAGAACAAAAAGATGGAATGGAGCTGCTCACGATTTCAGCACTATTTGGGGGATTTTGGAGCTCCAAATGGGAAAATCTTCAAGGAAAGAGGCTGCCAACACCCAATAATCGATGGGTGGTGGTCGGTTTTGGCCAAGGAAGGGATTAGGAGGGGTTTGGGTCGCCGGGATTTGGAATGGAGCGCTGAAAATCAAATCTAGGGCATGCAAGGGGGCTGTTTGTGAAGGAGAGGGGTGTTTTAGGGGTTTTCGTGGGATGGGAGGTACCTAGGGGTGTTGTGGGAGGCATTTAAGTGGGTGCGCCCAAAGGGCAGCACCATCGGAGATGGCCGGCCGGCGATGCATCGCCCGGCCGGCGATGGCATCGCCGGCCAACCTCCAGGTTGGCCAGCGGGACCCCATGGGTCTGGTCCCCCATGGTCCCAGGGTCCCAAAAAGTCTGGTCCCACCCCTTAGTTCATAGTATTTTGGTCCCTATGAGCCCAAACATATTTTTGGGGCTTTCCGGGTCCACATCGCAGTCCCGAATACCAAACCATATAATGCAGCATATGGATTTGGGGTAGAAGGATCCAGTACATCTTTCTAGCTCCTTAGTTGCTAAAGAAAGTGAAGTTAGAATGGCTTTATGGCCATTTTTTATGAAATTTTACTATTCACTGTAAAATTTGGTGAATGTACTAATTTGTGTTATTTTCACATTAGGTTTGATGCCTAACATGAAATGGATACAAAATAACTGAAGGTTGAAGTGTTTAGAGAAGGAATTTTGAGAATTTTTGGCAAAACGGGGTTTTTAAGCCCTGGCGATTGATTACTAGAGTCGTGGTCATTCCACGGCCCATGGATTCACTTTTGCGGTTTAAAACCGCTCATAGGACATCTCCACCCGACTTCCTACAGCTTAGAAGTGATTCGGGTTGCTTAACGCGACCCGAGATACGTTACAGACTCGATCTTGCGATCGATCCTTATAAACTTCGCCTATCGGCGAATCTGTGATCCTAGAAGTGTTTCTAGACCCTTCTCGCACCCACCTAAGTCAAAGGAAGCGACAGCGTACGTCGCAAGACCATAACCCAGGCCCAGTATACTCTCATTCATGCTCTGATACCAACTTGTAACACCCTGAAAATCGGGGGTCGTGTATAAACTCAACTCCCGAGTTCCAGACCGTCACTTATGCAACAAAAATGGTTATGATTCAATGTTGTCTGATTTAAAGCATTCACATGAGTAAAAGTATACCAAAACTGCAATTCATACTTCAGATCCAGTGATAAAAGCAAGCGGAAGACTAAACAAGATATATATCACTGTATGGAAAAACAAAGTAATCTCAACTGTCTCCAAAGTATGACTACATCTCTGAGTCTCATATACATGTACATAACAAAAGAATAATGTTCAAAAAGAAAAGTCCCACTGATGTCCCCTCGATCCAGGTCACCTACGGGAAGCCGTCATGATACTGCATATACGAGAACTCATCCTGGTCCTCGTCATCATCTAGCTCCACCTCCTGGATCTCATCGTCACCTGCAACTACAACAGGGTCTGGTGGGTGTTGCAAACACCATCCCGTAACGTGGGAATGAGTGATCAACTCAGTGGAATCATAGAGCAAAGATTAGCATGTTCACAATTCAATCACGCGATAATAGTAAAGCAGTAAATCAGACAAGTCCTAAAACTGTTGTTAATGCAAGATGATATGACGTGATGTATGCCCTCACCGACGATCACCCTCATACGGCAACATCTTACGACCGCGGCATGCCACACTCCCTAGAGTGCTCCACATCTTCCAGGCACATGCAATGCTATGGTGATATGATTACCAAGTTATTATTAGTCCATTCAAACAGCAGGATTGGGAAACTAAGGTACCTCCCTTGTATCGATCCCAACACGGATCCTGTCTAGGGTCGTCACTCCTAGTAATCTCATACGATGTACATTTCGTAGGTCACTGCAAGGGCTGCCAGGGCTGTTGCTCGCACTCGTTGCACCGCTCCCCCATCACCTTATCAATACAGGCCTACTGTACTCTACTGCACGGAAGGGTCGTCGCCTCCCGTGAACTCAGAATACGCTCGCGGTCACTACGAAGGGCTCGTCGCCTGATCAGTGTAGGCCGACAGCTAGAATATAGTGTCCCATACCACCATAATCTGCTCACGAGTCAAGGTGCTCATTGGTCACTACGGGGAGGTTTGTGGCCCCAGCGTAGGCCGACAGCTCGACCACGGTGTCCCATACCACCATGCCCGGCTCATGAGTCTTCGTGGATCAAGGTACCACGGTTAATAGGGTTTACAATGGTAAGTTCAGTACCCTAGGTTCAAGCAGTTATGATACATACATGGTGAACAAACATCGGCCAGTCGGGTTACTTGACGGGCTCGACTAGCGCGATCGCATCTCGAACTGAACGACATGAAGTGCGTAAAACACTTCGCGTGGCCTAACCACTGCCGCCAACTCTCAACACGAATCACATTCATCGACGCGTCATTCGTGGCTATGACCAGTCAGCCACGAATTTGCTCGGTTACCGACTGCCTGGACTAAGTCAAGTCCCACACATCTATGGAATCACTATAAAAGGTATTGGAATTGAAATACATCGTGTGAGCATGTTAGCACATGTTATAACATTCAACTTAAGCAAATCTTCAAGGCATACTTCCCATGCATATTCAACTTAAGCAAATCCTCAAGCACATACATTCCATGCATGTAATGAAATCATGCATTTTGTCAACATGTAGAAAATCATTTAGGTCGGCATAATAATTGAAAAATCAATCACAAAGTATCAAATAACATCATTTAATTCAATACATACTAATACAAGCATTTATACAAACACATGCACTACACACTTAGGTCTACATATAGCATGTCGACCCAAAGTATGCAACTAGGCGAATCTCTTCGCCAAACTAATTATGCACGCATTCCTAACTTCCTAATGCGACAACAAACCATGTCAATCACATCAGCAAAATATGAATGCAAACAGTACTTCCTACAAATGACTAAAATGCCCTAAATCTCATATTCTTCGTTAGCTTACGAAACGGGAAACGGAGAGCATTTTGTACATGTCAAACGGCGATGCCGTCAAGAATCTACTATTAAACGACATTGAAAGCATTGGGAACCGTCAATCCAAGCGTCTAAAATCCTCACCTAGTGTCTTGTAGACTCGGGAATTGAAGCGGAGTGTATATGCTTCGTCTACGGCGAGTAAGGAGCCTAATACATAAGATCCATAAGCTACATCGCCATGGAAATAAGAAAAACTCAAATCACCAACTATTTAGGGTTTTTACTTACCTAGGATTGCGGTGGAATCGCCGGGAAAGCGGTAGAGGAGTGTCGCTTAAGCACGTGCAACACGTAGCACAAGTGGCGGGAAGAACTCTCCCACTCTCTCACAATCTCTCACTCTTTTTCTCTCTCCCAAGCTAGGGCTTCTCTCAAATTCGGATGGGAGAGAGGAGTGAGGGTTTCAACCCCTTTTATAGCCTAAAACATTCCCAAAATAGGCTTGGGAACAATGTTTACTTGGTGCCTAACCAAATCGGGGCCGTTTCGGTCCAAAAGGGCATTTCTGGAGGTCCCCAGGCCAAATGCGGTCGGACTTAAGCTCATGCATACTGGATCTAGCACACATCCAGTTTTCAGACCGGTTGGGTTCCCAGATCGCACGTGGCGGCCCAGTTTCAGTTTAACGGTCACCGCACCAAGATCAGGCCTATAAGTCTCGTGATATATAATAGATATTTTTCCTGATCCAAGGGTGTGATTTGGCTGTATTCTGACGGTCAGAATGCTTAATACTGATGCGTCAAATTTGTGTGCCAGATTTGAATTTGAAATTCCAACTATGTCCCTATTCACACTCTCTTCGGTCCGGGCTCAATGAAATAGCCTGTAATAATCGGTTTGACTTGATTTTTGGAATGAGTGTCAAGCCCAGCTAGACGGTCCTAACGGTCTAAGATAGGAGGTATCGGACTTTCAACGTGCGGTCTAGATCCAATACAAAGATTCAAAGTGGTCCAGAGAACAAACCGGCTTAGAGTTTGATCCGAGGCTTTAGAGCATTATAGCACCCTTAGTTCCACTCGCTTCGGGCCTTGTAGAACGTATTTAAAGTGATCAGGGACCATTTCCCAGCTATTCTAACGTTGCACTAGCTAACCTAGTCAAATTTTCCAAAGGAATGAATTCTACGCAAATTCGGGTCGAGTTGGTACTCGAGCCCAAGTATGGATTTTTCACGGGCGTTACAATCTACCCCCCTTAACAAATAATTTCGTCCTCGAAATTTTGTACCTTTTCGTACTCCTTGAGAAGCTGTGGGTAGTTCTTTCTGATCTCGGCTTCTGTCTCCCAAGTAGCCTCCTCCTCAGTATGATGCGTCCATAGTACCTTCACAAGGGGGATCACCTTGCTACGCAGTACCTGCTCCTTCCGGTCTAAGATGCGTGACGGTCGCAGGATATAAGTAACATCCTCTCCTAACTGCACCTGCTCCCATCTGATGATATGAGAAGGATCAGCAACATACTTCTTCAGCATAGAAACATGAAATACGTTGTGGACGCTCGCGAGGGGCGTGGGTAAAGCCAATCGGTAAGCCACTGCTCCCACACGATCGAGGATCTGAAATGGACCAATGTATCGCGATGCCAGCTTCCCCTTCTTTCCGAACCGAAGGACTCCCTTCATAGGGGAAACTCGCAAAAACACATGATCCCCGACTGTGAACTCTAGTGGTCTCCGTCTCGTATCGGCGTAGCTCTTCTGTCTGCTCTGCGCTGTAAGAAGCCGACGTCGAATAATATCAATCTTCTCTGACGTCGCCTGCACCAACTCTGGGCCAATCAAGCTGCGCTCACCGACCTCTAACCAGCAATGCGGTGCGCGACAAGGTCGCCCATACAGCGCCTCATAAGGTGCCATGCCGATACTCGCCTGGAAGCTATTGTTGTACGCAAACTCCGCATATGCAAGACAGTCATCCCAACTGTCCTTGAAGTCCAATGCGCAAGCTCGCAACATGTCCTCCAGGATCTGGTTCACTCGCTCTGTCTGTCCGTCCGTCTGTGGGTGGAAGGCAGTACTGAACTTCAACTTCACACCCATAGCCTCCTGAATGCGAGTCCAGAAAATAGAAGTGAACCGCGTGTCTCTGTCCGACACGATCTCCAACGGAACTCCATGCAGACGCACGATCTCTCTAATATACAATCTAGCCAGCTCGTCTGCAGAGTTCGTAACTCTGATCGGTAGGAAGTGCGCCGACTTCGTCAATCGGTCGACGATCACCCAAATAGAATCATGCCCCTTCCTCGTCTTCGGCAACCCAGAAATGAAGTCCATGGAAATGAAATCCCACTTCCACTCTGCAATCGGCATAGGCTGCAAAAGTCCAGGTGGTCGGCGATGCTCTGCCTTCACCTGTTGACAAGTGAGACAACGGGACACGAACTCAGCAATGTGGGTCTTCATACCTTCCCACCAGTACGTCCTCTTCACGTCACGATACATCTTCGTGCTGCCAGGATGCATCGCGAGTCTAGTAGAATGCGCAGCCTCGAGAATCTCTCGTCTCAAGTCAGGGACATCAGGAACGCATAGGCGGCCACGGTAACGTAAACCCCCATCCATGCCAACTCGCCAGTCGGCGTCATCATCATCACTGGCCTACTCTCGAAGCTCAGTAAGATGCGCGTCGTCCCTCTGCGCCTCGATGACACGGTCATCGATCGGGGATCGCACCTGAACATGTGCGATGAACTCAAATGGCTCCTCTACGGTGAGTTTCTGCTCAAAGTCTCGCAAAAACTCAACCATATCCCACTCGGCAACCATCAGCGGAGCCGCAAACTCTATCGCCTTCTTGCGGCTCAACGCATCAGCCACAAGGTTCGCCTTCCCAGGATGGTAAGAGACTTCAAACTTGAAGTCCTTCAGCGTCTCCATCCATCGCCGCTGCCTCATATTCAAGTCCCGCTGTGTGAATATGTACTTGAGGCTCTTGTGGTCGCAAAAGAGCTCGAACTCCTCTCCATAGAGGTAATGTCTCCAGAGTCTCAGTGCGAATATCACGGCTGCCAACTCCAGGTCGTGTGTAGGGTAATTCTCCTCGTGCTTCCTTAATTGTCTCGAGGCATACGAAATTACCCTGTCCCTCTGCATAAGGACACAACCCAAACCAACGCTAGACGCGTCAGTGTATATAGTGTATTTAACCCCTTGCTCTGGCAATACTAGCACAGGGGCGGACGTAAGTCTGTCCTTCAGCTCCTGAAAAGCTGACTCCGCCTTATCATTCCAGGCGAACTTCACGTCCTTCCGTGTCAACTGAGATAAGGGTCTCGCGATCTTCGAGAAATCCTGAATGAAGCGCCGATAGTAGCCAGCGAGACCCAAGAAACTCCTCACCTCAGTGACAGAACCAGGCTGCTCCCAGTCCTGCACCGCAGCTACCTTAGACAGGTCAACTGCCATGCCATCCTTGGACACCACGTGTCCCAGAAACTTCACCTCCTGCTTCCAGAAGTCGCACTTCTTATACTGTGCGAACAACTGATGCTGTCTGAGCGTATCAAGGACCAAACGCAAGTGCTCCTCATGCTCCTCTCGACTCCTAGAGTATACCAAAATGTCGTCGATGAAGACAACGACGAATCGATAGAGGAAAGGCCGCAATACCCGGTTCATCAGATCCATGAACACGGCCGGTGCGTTCGTGAGACCGAACGACATCACAAGGAACTCGTAATGACCAAAACTGGTCCTGAACGCTGTCTTCTGCACGTCCTCATCTCTGACGCGCAGCTGATGATATCCTGACTGAAGATCAATCTTCGAGAAGTACTGCGCTCCTCTCAACTGATCAAATAAGTCATCGATCCTGGGCAAAGGGTACTTGTTCTTCACTGTGAGTTGGTTCAGCCTGCGATAATCAATACACAATCGCAGCGAACCATCCTTCTTCTTCACGAACAAGACCGGTGCTCCCCAAGGAGATACGCTAGGTCGTATAAGGCCAAGCTCTAGTAGACCATCAATCTGCGTCCTCAACTCCTCCATCTCACATGGTGCCATGCGATACGTCGGCAGTGAGACGGGTGTAGAACCAGGAATCAGATCGATAGTGAAATCGATCTCACGTCGGGGCGGCAAACCAGGGATCTTCCTGAACAGATCCCCGAACTCAGAAACAACTGGCGTCTGCTCAAGTACCTGGGCACCAGCGTCGCGCAACAGGGTGGCGTAGCTAAGAATGCGGAAAGGAAGATTTACCCGCACTGAAAATGTGAAAGGCGTGCCCTCAGGCTCGTACACCGTCACCACACGAGCCTCGCAGTCAATCTCGGCTCTCGCTGCAGTCAACCAGTCCATGCCAAGAATGACGTCGAGATATACGAGCGAGGGATCGACGACCAAATCAAGAGTCATCGTCCTGCCTCCCAGATCAAGTAAACAACCCTCACACATCTGGGTGACATCCGAATAATCTCCATGAGCTGCAAGGACTCGCACGCTATCCATAGTAATAGTCTGCAACCCAAGACGTCTGACTACGGCACGCGATATCAAAGAAATCGTGGAACCAGTGTCCACCATGACAAGAACGGGAGTACCTCCGATATGGCCCGTGACCTCGAAGGCTGAATGCTGGAAAGTCGGCGTCGTAGCTGCCTCAGCGGTCAGTGCATGAACTCGAGCCTGCTGTGGCCGGTTCGGCCGCTGTGTCAAGGGCCGTGGGGGCTGTCGAATCTGCGATACTGTGGGTCTGAAAGAGGACTGCGCAGGAGCTGACCGTATAGGCGGTGCTGATATCGCCTGTGGACGTACACGATCAATCTTCTGCGGCGGCGAGAACCCACTGTCCCGCATCCTCGTAAAGCAACTCGGCGCTAGGTGGCCCGTCCTCCCACAGTATGTGCATGATAGATCAGGGCGCCGAAACGGTCCTACTGGCGCCGTGGTCCTGGTAGGAGGATCAATGCGAGGCCTCTTGCCCGCGAAGGGCCTATCTGGCAACTCCGGTCGCGGCCTAGAAGTAGTCGGGCCTCGTGATCGCGCAAGTCGATCCACGTCCTGCTCTGCCCGCATGGACATGTGAACCAACTCCGCATAGGAGGAGAAACTGATACAGCACATCTTCGACCGAATATCCGGTCGCAAGCCCTCCAAAAAGCGCCGTATGCGCATCTGCTCATCAGCTAAAATCGTCGGGACGTACCTGCCCAACTCTGTGAACCGATGCTCATACTCGGTGACCGTCATCGCTGCCTGCCTGAGACGGAGAAACTCATTCTCCCTCTCGTGTCTGTAGGTCTGAGGATAATCTTCTCATGGAAGCGAAACTCGAATGCTGCCCATGTCCATACGAAGTCTGCGGTAACAGTCCGCAATACACTATCCCACCACATACTGGCCTCTCTCTCAAACTGGAAGGTAGCCAGCTCTACCTGCTCTGCCTCAGTACAGTGCAACATGCGCAGAATCTTCGACACTCGGTCGAGCCAAAACTCAGCCTCCTCGGGTCTGTGAGAACCCGTGAAAGTAGGAGGCCGCAAGCGCTGAAATCGCTCCAGAAGGCCCCGTGTGTCGGCAGGGTTCCCCGCAGGGAAAGCAGGCTGCGCAGGAAGTGCTATGCCCTCATCCTGGGCGTAAGTATAGGCATCCTCAGCTGGATGCGCAGGTAGTGTAGGCGGAGTAGGTGCAGTCGCACCCCCACCCTGGGCTAAAGTCCCGACTATGGTAGTCAATAGCTGCTGCTGCTGTAGCATCATAGCCATCATCTGCTCGAATCTATCAGGTGGTGGAGCAGGCTGTGGCGGATGAGGTGCGGAAGTAGATGCGCGCTGTGGCTCTCTAACTGATGGTGTAAATGGCGGTGGTCCATCTGTAGGACCAGTAGCAGGCTGAGACGATCGAACAGTCTCAGGAATCGGGCCCACAGCAGGGTCCGGACGAGTGCCAGACTGAGAAGGAGCCTGATCCATCTGCTCTAACAATGAAAGCCGAACCGCGCTCCTCGTAGTCTTAGGTGGCATTCCCTATATTCAAAATAGGGCGCAACCTTGTCAGTCTCAATTGCACAAATACACCACAATCATTCACTAAAGAGTCAAGGCATTCCATGCATTTCAATTAATCAAAATTGTCACAATACAAGGGATATATCCTTACAAGCATCATGACTAGAATGACATGGAAATTAAGACAGTTAAGCAACAGCGACAAAAGCAAAGCACTAGCCCTAATAGGCTTTACACACATGAAACAGAAAATAGCTAACTACTCATAACAACATCAAAGATCGTGTTGCTAGTCGGAGTCTGGCGACGGAGGAGGAGCACCCTTATCCTGTAAGCAACACAGGATTGCCTTCAAGGTGCGAGTCACCTTGCCAAATTTCTTCTTCGTAACGGCCTTGGCATCAGCGACCTCTGCTCGAAGTTCTTGGACTTCCCTTCGCAAAGCGGTCTGACTCTCCTCCATCCGAGCAATGCGATCGTCAATAGTAGTCTGCGCAGAAGGAGGAGGGCTCTCGTCAGTATCCTGAGCCTCCTCTTCTGCTTCTTCCTGAGTCTCTTCCTGAACCTCTGCACTAGGTTCTCCTTCGCTTTGATCTTCCTCTTCATCAAAGTCGTCCCCACTATCCCTTTCAAGTTGATTTTCACGATATTGCGACCCAATCTTCATCTTAACCATCGTCGACTCATCGATGGTGTGAATCGATACCGGCAACTCGGGTCCAAGTCTATAGGCAAACTCAAGCGCAATCTTGCAAATGAGTCGGCCAAAGGGAAGGGATTCGGATGTTCTTCTCGACCTGGCTATGAGAACTATCTGTCGTAAGATGAAAGTGGCCATACATACGTTCTCTCCCTGGGCCACCAGAAATAAGAAATCGACCATAAGACGTGTACATTCAATACGGTTCGTCGACCTAGGATAAACATTGAACGTGCAGATGTGATGCAGCAGACGTAAATCCTCAGACATGTACGTCGCCTTGAGGCTATTATTAGGCTGCCATGGAACCAACTTACCGCACAGAAACCTGGTGCGGCGATCTCGTTCACGTCTAGTCCTCAAATTCTTCTCACTTGGATGTACATCACCTAGAGGCACGTTGAGAAGTCGCGCAACCAACTGGACGTCGATCGTAGCCATCCGATCTCTACCAAAAGGGATTTTGAACTGCAAGGGCTCCAAGGTAGGACTCTGGATGCTAGCATAGAAGGCACGAACAGTGCTCACATTAGCACGAGCGCGAGCTTCAAAGATCGGTCCCCAGTGCGCAGCTTCAATGCGTTCGAACAACAGATATTCGCCGAACAATCGCCCATCTACGTCCGCCTCAAATAACACTCTACGATCAGTGTATTCACCATGAGGCATCTCTGATAGGATGGTTCGTCCAAGGTGTGCATGGGGATCCAAATCCCGCTTCGTACGGCACTCCAGGACTGCAGCTGGACCTGCGGCGGCGCTTGAACTTGCGGCACCACCCCGCGGTCTTCTCAATCGAGCAGGGCGGCTCGGCCCAGCCTCGTCTGTTGCAGTTTTCCTCTTACCCATCAAAGACAGGATGGATGAGAGTGACAAAAGACCCAAAATAGCTTCCACGAAAGCCATGGAAAACGCCGAAAATGCGGAGAAATGGCTGCCCAATCTGACAAAAGGAAATCTAGGCGTCGTAGAGGGATGCTTCAAGCTTCCCAAGGCTGTAGTTTCAGGGAAAAATAAGAACAAAAAGATGGAATGGAGCTGCTCACGATTTCAGCACTATTTGGGGGATTTTGGAGCTCCAAATGGGAAAATCTTCAAGGAAAGAGGCTGCCAACACCCAATAATCGATGGGTGGTGGTCGGTTTTGGCCAAGGAAGGGATTAGGAGGGGTTTGGGTCGCCGGGATTTGGAATGGAGCGCTGAAAATCAAATCTAGGGCATGCAAGGGGGCTGTTTGTGAAGGAGAGGGGTGTTTTAGGGGTTTTCGTGGGATGGGAGGTACCTAGGGGTGTTGTGGGAGGCATTTAAGTGGGTGCGCCCAAAGGGCAGCACCATCGGAGATGGCCGGCCGGCGATGCATCGCCCGGCCGGCGATGGCATCGCCGGCCAACCTCCAGGTTGGCCAGCGGGACCCCATGGGTCTGGTCCCCCATGGTCCCAGGGTCCCAAAAAGTCTGGTCCCACCCCTTAGTTCATAGTATTTTGGTCCCTATGAGCCCAAACATATTTTTGGGGCTTTCCGGGTCCACATCGCAGTCCCGAATACCAAACCATATAATGCAGCATATGGATTTGGGGTAGAAGGATCCAGTACATCTTTCTAGCTCCTTAGTTGCTAAAGAAAGTGAAGTTAGAATGGCTTTATGGCCATTTTTTATGAAATTTTACTATTCACTGTAAAATTTGGTGAATGTACTAATTTGTGTTATTTTCACATTAGGTTTGATGCCTAACATGAAATGGATACAAAATAACTGAAGGTTGAAGTGTTTAGAGAAGGAATTTTGAGAATTTTTGGCAAAACGGGGTTTTTAAGCCCTGGCGATTGATTACTAGAGTCGTGGTCATTCCACGGCCCATGGATTCACTTTTGCGGTTTAAAACCGCTCATAGGACATCTCCACCCGACTTCCTACAGCTTAGAAGTGATTCGGGTTGCTTAACGCGACCCGAGATACGTTACAGACTCGATCTTGCGATCGATCCTTATAAACTTCGCCTATCGGCGAATCTGTGATCCTAGAAGTGTTTCTAGACCCTTCTCGCACCCACCTAAGTCAAAGGAAGCGACAGCGTACGTCGCAAGACCATAACCCAGGCCCAGTATACTCTCATTCATGCTCTGATACCAACTTGTAACACCCTGAAAATCGGGGGTCGTGTATAAACTCAACTCCCGAGTTCCAGACCGTCACTTATGCAACAAAAATGGTTATGATTCAATGTTGTCTGATTTAAAGCATTCACATGAGTAAAAGTATACCAAAACTGCAATTCATACTTCAGATCCAGTGATAAAAGCAAGCGGAAGACTAAACAAGATATATATCACTGTATGGAAAAACAAAGTAATCTCAACTGTCTCCAAAGTATGACTACATCTCTGAGTCTCATATACATGTACATAACAAAAGAATAATGTTCAAAAAGAAAAGTCCCACTGATGTCCCCTCGATCCAGGTCACCTACGGGAAGCCGTCATGATACTGCATATACGAGAACTCATCCTGGTCCTCGTCATCATCTAGCTCCACCTCCTGGATCTCATCGTCACCTGCAACTACAACAGGGTCTGGTGGGTGTTGCAAACACCATCCCGTAACGTGGGAATGAGTGATCAACTCAGTGGAATCATAGAGCAAAGATTAGCATGTTCACAATTCAATCACGCGATAATAGTAAAGCAGTAAATCAGACAAGTCCTAAAACTGTTGTTAATGCAAGATGATATGACGTGATGTATGCCCTCACCGACGATCACCCTCATACGGCAACATCTTACGACCGCGGCATGCCACACTCCCTAGAGTGCTCCACATCTTCCAGGCACATGCAATGCTATGGTGATATGATTACCAAGTTATTATTAGTCCATTCAAACAGCAGGATTGGGAAACTAAGGTACCTCCCTTATATCGATCCCAACACGGATCCTGTCTAGGGTCGTCACTCCTAGTAATCTCATACGATGTACATTTCGTAGGTCACTGCAAGGGCTGCCAGGGCTGTTGCTCGCACTCGTTGCACCGCTCCCCCATCACCTTATCAATACAGGCCTACTGTACTCTACTGCACGGAAGGGTCGTCGCCTCCCGTGAACTCAGAATACGCTCGCGGTCACTACGAAGGGCTCGTCGCCTGATCAGTGTAGGCCGACAGCTAGAATATAGTGTCCCATACCACCATAATCTGCTCACGAGTCAAGGTGCTCATTGGTCACTACGGGGAGGTTTGTGGCCCCAGCGTAGGCCGACAGCTCGACCACGGTGTCCCATACCACCATGCCCGGCTCATGAGTCTTCGTGGATCAAGGTACCACGGTTAATAGGGTTTACAATGGTAAGTTCAGTACCCTAGGTTCAAGCAGTTATGATACATACATGGTGAACAAACATCGGCCAGTCGGGTTACTTGACGGGCTCGACTAGCGCGATCGCATCTCGAACTGAACGACATGAAGTGCGTAAAACACTTCGCGTGGCCTAACCACTGCCGCCAACTCTCAACACGAATCACATTCATCGACGCGTCATTCGTGGCTATGACCAGTCAGCCACGAATTTGCTCGGTTACCGACTGCCTGGACTAAGTCAAGTCCCACACATCTATGGAATCACTATAAAAGGTATTGGAATTGAAATACATCGTGTGAGCATGTTAGCACATGTTATAACATTCAACTTAAGCAAATCTTCAAGGCATACTTCCCATGCATATTCAACTTAAGCAAATCCTCAAGCACATACATTCCATGCATGTAATGAAATCATGCATTTTGTCAACATGTAGAAAATCATTTAGGTCGGCATAATAATTGAAAAATCAATCACAAAGTATCAAATAACATCATTTAATTCAATACATACTAATACAAGCATTTATACAAACACATGCACTACACACTTAGGTCTACATATAGCATGTCGACCCAAAGTATGCAACTAGGCGAATCTCTTCGCCAAACTAATTATGCACGCATTCCTAACTTCCTAATGCGACAACAAACCATGTCAATCACATCAGCAAAATATGAATGCAAACAGTACTTCCTACAAATGACTAAAATGCCCTAAATCTCATATTCTTCGTTAGCTTACGAAACGGGAAACGGAGAGCATTTTGTACATGTCAAACGGCGATGCCGTCAAGAATCTACTATTAAACGACATTGAAAGCATTGGGAACCGTCAATCCAAGCGTCTAAAATCCTCACCTAGTGTCTTGTAGACTCGGGAATTGAAGCGGAGTGTATATGCTTCGTCTACGGCGAGTAAGGAGCCTAATACATAAGATCCATAAGCTACATCGCCATGGAAATAAGAAAAACTCAAATCACCAACTATTTAGGGTTTTTACTTACCTAGGATTGCGGTGGAATCGCCGGGAAAGCGGTAGAGGAGTGTCGCTTAAGCACGTGCAACACGTAGCACAAGTGGCGGGAAGAACTCTCCCACTCTCTCACAATCTCTCACTCTTTTTCTCTCTCCCAAGCTAGGGCTTCTCTCAAATTTGGATGGGAGAGAGGAGTGAGGGTTTCAACCCCTTTTATAGCCTAAAACATTCCCAAAATAGGCTTGGGAACAATGTTTACTTGGTGCCTAACCAAATTGGGGCCGTTTCGGTCCAAAAGGGCATTTCTGGAGGTCCCCAGGCCAAATGCGGTCGGACTTAAGCTCATGCATACTGGATCTAGCACACATCCAGTTTTCAGACCGGTTGGGTTCCCAGATCGCACGTGGCGGCCCAGTTTCAGTTTAACGGTCACCGCACCAAGATCAGGCCTATAAGTCTCGTGATATATAATAGATATTTTTTCTGATCCAAGGGTGTGATTTGGCTGTATTCTGACGGTCAGAATGCTTAATACTGATGCGTCAAATTTGTGTGCCAGATTTGAATTTGAAATTCCAACTATGTCCCTATTCACACTCTCTTCGGTCCGGGCTCAATGAAATAGCCTGTAATAATCGGTTTGACTTGATTTTTGGAATGAGTGTCAAGCCCAGCTAGACGGTCCTAACGGTCTAAGATAGGAGGTATCGGACTTTCAACGTGCGGTCTAGATCCAATACAAAGATTCAAAGTGGTCCAGAGAACAAACCGGCTTAGAGTTTGATCCGAGGCTTTAGAGCATTATAGCACCCTTAGTTCCACTCGCTTCGGGCCTTGTAGAACGTATTTAAAGTGATCAGGGACCATTTCCCAGCTATTCTAACGTTGCACTAGCTAACCTAGTCAAATTTTCCAAAGGAATGAATTCTACGCAAATTCGGGTCGAGTTGGTACTCGAGCCCAAGTATGGATTTTTCACGGGCGTTACAAAAAATGAAGAAGACAAGTACAAACATTGGCACAAAATTACAAACTAACTAGATCTCACCAAACCAAGGAAATCCTTTTCTTTTGTTAAACATACAATGCAATGGCAATACACAAGTGAGCTTATCCATTAAGAATCCATTTTCATCTTTCAAAAAGAAAAACAAAAGAAATAGTTGAACAATCCATACTCAAATGTACATGTGTGGCTCATGTGTGAGTGTGCTGCCTTGATTTTTTTATTTTTTTTTTGTTTTTTGTTTTTGTGGTGTACATGGCATGTCAGATTTGTTTCAAATTTAAATAAGCTTGTTTAATCATGTACAGGAAATCCTACCTCGTTCGGCTTCTTGCATAGCTCGATCTCCACCACCTTCACTCCTAAAAAGCCCAAGAAATGCAAACGTAATCAAGGCACATCTCTCATTTTCTGCAGGTAAGAGATTCAAATGAAGAAAGACTGAATTGGAATGCTTTTGATGTTGAAATCAACAATGATAGGGCCTTCATAGGTTGGCGAAATAGGATTATTAAAGCCAACCAACAGACGATGGCAAACCAAGTTTCACAATACTAGGCACAACCTAGGTGCTTCAACCATGATTTAGAAAAACCTAGTAGTCCAAAAATGATTGTTAATGTGTTGATACCAACATGACAAACAACATGAACTGATTCTTACATGACATCACCTTGGGTTCTCTCAAGGCCTCTAGAGTTCTTTGCTTGATGTGCACACAGGTCTCTATGAGTAAAACAAGATAAATGGGATTCAGTCGCATAAGCTTATGTGAAAAGGATTAAAAGGATTAACATGATGCTGATTGAGTAAAACAAGATAAGGCTGCCCTATTTTTCTTCACATTACAAACTACTATAAATATTTCAAAAAATATTTAAAAATCAAATTGTTTATTTTTTGCTGCAAGTCTACTTATAATTATCATTGGCTCTTAATCTATTTATAATGAAAATCTATTTATATACACATGAAATGAAGAACAAGTAAACATTCTGTACAACAAGGATTTATATAACACATAATGACAGTTCACAGAAGTTCAGATGGTGACCAGATAGTTGTAAAGACTTGTGATCTGCTTCTCTTTTCCCTTGCAAAGGAGGTAGCCAACTCCATTGCAAACTAGGAATTGACAAGAGGGACACTGATCAGCTCCACTTTACTGTTTCTTAGGTATAGCTTATTTTTCTATATCTTTAAATAAATTTAGTTATCCTTCAGAAAAAGACAAGAAAAGAAAGAAGAAAATTGTTAGACAGTTGAAATAGTTATTTCTTCTTACCAAGACCACCCCTATCATATCAGCCAGCAAGTTGAACAATATGCCAGCCAATACCGTTACATAATACCTTTCATGTACCTCTAGAATTGATATCCCAATACCCCAAAATAGGATTATTCATCCTCATCATATCCAATCCAAGACATCAAAACTTTGGGTATCAAAAGAACTAGAAAGACATCAACAAATTTTTCTGACATTCTCATCAAACCTAGGCCATAAAATCGGCATGGCCATCCAATCTTAATCCTCTTCTGCTATTAACTGGTAAATAGGAACTTTTAAATAAAATAAGAAATGTAAAATAGGTAGGAGAGGAGCAACACATCCAAATATATACAGAATCCTCAAAGATCAATGATCAAGGACTCAAAATGACTTGAAGAAAGAGATATAATAAGATTGTTAAACTAGAAAGTCAATTGAGCGTGTAGAAACTTGGAATTTTATGTTATTAACCTTAGCATTCTAGTTGTATGAGAACATGGTCACTTTGGACTTTTACTCCCATCAAGTCCATGATGAAAGACCAATAATTCTGTTTATCATACATGAACAAATTGCATCAAAAAAAAAATAAAATTTAAAATCAAACAAAGATGTTCCATAACTCAAATAGTGTTTCTTCTATCAAGATTTGAAACAGGAATTCTCATGACTGCTTGACAGAACTTCAGGCCAGCTACCTACATGACATCAACCCTCCTTTTACCAGTTGATATATCAAAAGGTCAAATCCAGCTAAATTCGGGAACAGAGTATCCATGTAATTTCTTTTCGTTCTCCTTGTAGACATCCTAGCCAAAAAAACTCAAACCACTCTGCTCATCAGGTGGATTATAGTCCATGAGACAAATGGACAACTAATACTGGTTCAAAACTTGATTTAAAACGTATTTAATAAATACCAAAAAAAAAAGAGTGAAGGTTTAGAAAACACCAGTGGAAACAGCCAATTTAGACAAGAGGGTCACTCTACATTTGTTATGTCATGAAAAATGCATGTGAAACAACAACCTCTATTTTCAAAAGACCATTTTTTTCCCAATAACAGCTAATATATGATATAATAGGGGCTTTTATCTGCACATGACATTCTTGGGGCCCTAAAATCCCCAAATCTGTAAGCCCTAAATCCCTCAAATCTGCAAACCCTAAAATCCCCAAAACCTATAAGCCCTAAAATTCCCAAATCTGTAAGCCTTAAACTCCCCAAAATCTGTAAGCCCTAAAATTCCCAAATCTGTATGCCCTAAAATTCCTAAAATCTGTAAGCCCTAAAATCCCCAAATCTGTAAGCCCTAAAATCCCCAAATCTGTAAGCACTAAAATTCCCAAATCGAAAGGGGAAGTGAGATAGACAGAGATGAAGGAAGAGAGATCGAGAGAGTACCTTCGATTTGATGGTGGCTGTTGTTGACAATGAGGGACGAGAAGCCTCTCGTGATGGTAGCTGTTGTTGATGGAGGTTGGGCGGCCATGCATTAGGACAAGATCTGTTACTACCGCAGATGGGGAAGGCACTTCGTCTCTCCAGCAACCGCCTCTTTCGGATCAATTTTCACCGTTCGATTATTGCAGGCCGCAATTGGCAAGAGGAGGACGCCGGATTCGGTACGGAAGCCAACGACATCCGAGCCGTAGGGAGAGGGTAGGGTTCGAGAGTGGAGATGGAGAGAGAGATCGAGCGGAGAGAGGCAGAGAGAGAGAGGGAGAGGCGTAGACAGAGAGAGGGAGAGGCACAGAGAGAAGGAGAGATGGAGGGAGAGGGAATGGTTAGGGCCGGTGCCCTTACCAGTGTTGAAATCGGACACGGATCAGCTACTTACAGTGCGTAGCGAGACTCGCTACTGAAGTGACATCACCAAGTTATGTGGGCCCCACCATGATGTATGTTTTGTATCCACACCGTTCATACATTTTTAGAGATCGTTTTAGGGTATTAACCAAAGAATGATGCAGATCCAAGGCTGTAGTGGACCCCACCACAGAAAACAGTGGGGAGAGTGATGCCTACCGTTGAAACCTTCTAAAGGTCCATCATGATGTTTTTTTTGAGATCCAACCTGTTCATGTGTTAGCAAAGACATAGAAGAAGGGAAAACACAAATATCATCTTGATCTGAAACTTTTGTGGACCTTAGAACTTTTTAATGGTGGGCGTCACTCTCCTCATTGTTTTCTGCGGTGGGGTCCACTCAAGATTTTGATCTGACTTATTCTTTGGATCATCCCTTAATATGATCTCTCCAAGTAGATGGACGGTGTAGATACAAAATATACAACATGGTTGGGCCCACAGAACTCAGTGACGTCACTTAAGTAGCAAGTCTCCGTACCCAACCTGTCAGTAGCTAATCCACGTCCAGATGGAAATGGGATGGATGATGTCAGCAAGTTATGTGGGTCCCATCATGAGATAAGTGTTATATCCAAACCGTCCATCCATATGACAAGCTCGTCGTAACACCTGAGATAAAAAATAAGACAAATCTAACTATCAAGTGGACCACATGATCAAAAGCAGTGAGGAATTGAATGTCTACCATTGAAACCCTTTTGGGGGTGATAGAAGTTTTGGATCAATAAGAAATTTGTTATGGTGGGCCCTACGAATTTTTTAACGGTGGATCTGCCTAATTTTTCAGACCACGTCCTAAAATGAGCTGGAAAAAAAAGATGGACGGGATGGATATTTATCAAATCGTCAAGGTGGGCTCCAACATAAGGGTAACACTTAAAATACCGTGGAAATGCATCCATAATTTTTATTTGAAATCCAACCTGTTCAAAAGTATAAAAAACATGAAATAAGTTAAAACAAAAATATCATCTTGATCTAAAACTTTCGTGGCCCTTAAAACAGTTTTTAATGGTGGGTGTCACTATATATCCCCACTGTTTTCTGTGCTGGGGTCCACTGGAGCTTTGGATTTATCTTTGGATATTGCTCTAAAATGATCTCTCCAAATGGATGGAAGGTGTGGATATAAAACATACATCATGATGGGGCCCAAAATTGAGGGGTATATAAATATCAGGTGGACCACACCACATGAAAACAATAGTGATTGGATATCCATCATTAAAATCCTATGTAAGGTCCACTGTACTCTTTATTTGGCATCCAATCAGTTTATTAGGTCATACAGGCTTAGACGAAGGGGAAAAACAAAAATCATCTCATTTCAAAACTTTTATGGCCCCCAGAATGTTTTAAATGGTTGACGGTCATTCAACACTATTTCTTGTAATGTGGTCCATTTCAAATTGGGATATGCCTCATTTTTGGTCTCATGCCATAAGATGATCTTTGAAAATAGATGGACGGCATGGATTAAACACATACATCATGGTTGGGCCCACACAGCACCAACCACAAGCCATTAGATGGTGTAGGGGGAGGAGCCAATTCGTTCCCCTTATTTGTGGTGTGGTCCATTTAATCTTTGGATATGATTCATTTTTTGGATAATTCTATAAAATGATCTCGAAAAATGGATGAACGGTGTGGGTTGATCCTAAATTTTCGTTAAATCCAAAACCCAAGTGGACCATGCCACACAAAACAGTGTCAAATAATGATTTTCACCGTTGATACCTTCCTTGGGCCCACAGTAATGTTTATTTGTCATCCAACATATTCATAATATCAAAAAAATATGAATGAAGGAAAAACACAAACATCAGCCTAAATGTGGGCCACACCACATAATATAACGGAGGGGTTTCCTTAGAACATTCATAATCATATATTAGGCCTGCCTAAATGTGATTCACATATCCAACCCACTCATTATGTGTCCCACTTGGATGAGGGGTCGAACCAATTTTCAACTGCATCCATGTCTGTATTAACTTATAAACAGGTTGGATCTTAAATAAACATCACGGCGGGCCCTAAGAAGGTTTCAATAGTGGGTGTCACTATCCCACTCTTTTCTATGGTGGGTGCACTTGAACTTAATTTGGATCTGCCCTGTCAGTCAGATGCACCATTCCATGGTGGGCCACAAGCTTAAAAATAAAGTCAATCCATGACTTGGGTGGGTCACACCACATACTATATATAGTTGAGAGGGTTACCCTCCCATTAAAACATTCATAATCATTTATTGGGCCCACCTATATGTGATTCATAGATCCAGTCCATTCATTATGTGTCCCACTTGGATGAGGAGTCAGCCCAAGTTTCATACACATCCAAAACTCATGTGGGCCCCACCAATTAAATGCTTTTATATGTTTTAAGGATGTCTTCACTTAGTTTTAGATGTTATGGCCCACCTGAGTTTCATATACGAGTGATTTTTGGACTTAAAGGGGACACATCAAATGCATGGTGTTGATATTCTACACACATCATGGTGGGGCGCACACAGATTAACCTCATTGGAAGTTTCCATGAGATGACCTTATAGTACCATTTCACTATTTAGGTAACTCGTTCATGGGTGTTGCTCTAACCGTGTAGGGCCCACCTTGATATATTTTATGTATATCGACACTGTCCATATATTTTTTCATCATATTTTAGGATGTGATTTCAAATCACAAAAACTCAATAATCTCGGGTGGGCCATACCAATCAAAACAATGATGAATAACTATTAAAAACCTTTTGGAAACCACAAAAGTTTTGGATCAATTTGATCTTTATAGTTTACCTTCATCTACATCTTCTTTACATTATCAACAAGTTGAATTGCAAATAAACATTACTAAAACCTTACGATGGGCTCTTTATAATTTTTAATGACGAGGTACTATTTCTTTCCAGTGGTGTGGTCCTATACAATTTTTTATACCCGGATCAAAAATGAGTTGGAGAAACATAGGGGCGGCAAGGATATACAACACATCATCAAAATCTCACTTTTGTTATCTAACTTTTCAATTTTTCTTGTCAAAATACAAAATTTAATCTTCTTTTTTAAAATACATATATTTTTTTACAATTTGTCATTTTTTTCACAAATTTGTTTAATTTCTTAAATTTTCTTTTTCAAAATATCATTTTTTTAATTTCACTTTTGTTATATAACTTTTCAATTTTTCTTGTCAAGATAAAAAATCTAGTTTTCTTTTTTTAAAAAAAAAAATATATTTCTTTACAATTTGTCGATTTTTTCACAATTTTGTTTAATTTTTTGAATTTTCTTTTTCAAAATATCATTTTTTTAATCGAAATCTTGTTATATAACTTTTTAATTTTTTTATCAAAATACAAAATCTAGTTTCCTTTTTTAAAAAATATTTATTTTTTACAATTTGTCAATTTTTTCACAATTTTATTTAATTTTTTATATTTTCTTTTTCAAAATATCATTTTTTCTATTGAAATCTTTTTTTTTTTTTCAAAGTTATCAACATTATTCAAAGTTCTTAATTTTTTTTTTTTCAAAATATAAATTTTTATAAAATCACAATTTTTTAAAAAAAAAACATTGTTAATTATTTTTTCTAAGCTTCTTAACTAGGTCGTACCTGAGCACTAATAGAGACGGTCTTCCACAGTCCTAGAAGACGGCTAAGGACCGTCTCTAATAGAGACGGTCAGTAACAGTATCTAATAAAGACGGTCATTGACAGTCTCTAATAGAGACGGTTTATGAGTCTCTAATAAAGACAGTCTTTGACAGTCTCTAATAGAGACGGTTTTTGACAGGGCAATAAGACGGCTAAAGACCGTCTCTATTAGAGACGGTCTATGATAGTCTCTGATAGATAGACCGTCTCATAGACCGTCTCTATTAGAGACGGTTTTTAACAGGGCAATAAGACGGCTAAGGACCCGTCTCTAACAATCTCATATTACAAGTAAAAGACGGCCAATGACCGTCTCTAATACGGACGGCCAGTGACCGTCTCAGATGACTGTATATAAGACGGTCGAAGACCGTCTCTAATGTGGACGGTCTTTGACCGTCTCAGATGAGGTATATAAGACGGTTAAAGATCGTCTTAAATTATTTGCGAACGCAGAACATTTAAAGACAATATTAGGGACTGTCAGGAACCGTCCCTAATTTTAGAGACGGTTTACGGCCGTCTCTAAAGCGTCTTTAAACCAAACAATTTTAGAGGTAGTCCAGAACCGTCTCTAAATCCGTCATTTTTTTCCATTTTTCACGTAGTGTTAGCCCAATGTAATTTGCACCCTTAGGATCTTCAATAAATATGATTATGGTATTATAACATAATCTGAACCGTCACATTATAATTTTGAGTGAATGTGTGTGAACCTTGACATGGTACCTGAGCTTCAAATAGCTCCCCACTTGAGTGTCAGTATCTTGGAGCTCTTTAATAGAATGTGGACCCATTAATTGCTGAACTTCTCCTCTCAACCATATAGAACCAATAAGATTTCTAGGACATGGTTCATTTAAGATGGGCCTCACAGATGAATAGTCAGGATTACTGAACCATGGACCTCCTTGGACAAACAGAAAGAACTGGAGAATAATGTGCATGTCCTTGGGTTGAGGATATAATTCCTCTGCTCAGCAAGTGCTCGTAGGAAAGAGGAAATTCACAACGTTGATGTATACAGGGATTTCGGGTTTCAGTGTCTCTAAGTGGGGCCCATCATTCAGCAATGATCCTAATCATCGTGCCTCAGAATAACCAACCATGCCCCAGTAGAAACTCCGACAGAGCCCACATGAATATACAGTTAAGAAGATAAACATTTCACTTTAAAAAAGGAGCCCAAGATTTGTAGGTGAGATTTTTGGGTTGTGGTCCATACACAATAGGGCCAAAAAATACACGCATTAGAGGCCCAGGGACAACCATTCCTCTTTCAATATCCTTAAACCGAGGGTCAGCGTCCTCAGTATCCTTGAATATGTACAAGTGAGTCTAATTTCTCAATGACATAAACCCTTAGGGTGTGTTTGGGCAGGGGGATTAGAAGGGATTAGGTGGGATGGGATTCATATGGTCTTGTGCCTATTCCACTCCATGTTTGGGAAGAATGGAAAAGGTTAGAATTAGATTAGATGGAATTGTATTCGGTCCTGTGTCAATTTCACTCAATTTTAGCAAGTTATGTAGGTCCCACCATGATGTGTGGGCTATATCCACACCGTCCACCCATTTTTTGAGATTATTTTAGAGCATAGGCTAAAAAATCAGGTAAATCTAAAGCTCAAGTGGATCCCACCATAGAAAGCAACGGGGATTGAATACTTACCGTTGAAAACTTCTTTGGAGCCATATAAGTTTTGGATCTACCTCATTTTATGGCATGGGCCTAAAAATGAGGTTACAAAACAAGTGTTATTCTCAATAATTTCAAATGATGGAGAGTATATCCATTTAACGTACCACCGTATTACCAACAGAGGAAAAATTAATCTTATTCTATGGCAAGAGGGGACAATCCCTGCCACGGGTAATAATTTTATTTTTCGAATCCCATCCCACCTAATCCCTTCCAATCCCACCACCCAAACACGCCCTTAGTCTGATGGGCCCTGTTATGGGAAATCTGAGCTCATGATACAATGCTGGTACGATCGTTAGGCAGAGCCGAGGCGTGACCCCTCCGACCTGTTTCGAAACACAACCCGTCCGAGCAGCCGACACCGCTGAGATACAGCTCGGGACAGTCCTCATATTCCGAACGGATGACCTGCCCTCCGCTCGACATAACCAGCCAGGCCAACTACGATGGGACCGGCCTAACAGGACGGATTAAGCAGTACTAGATACTGGACTTCACTCCGTGGTCAGATGGTCCGAGCCGAATAGTCCTTTACTCCGTGGTCGGATGAGCCGAGCCGAGTCGGTATTCAGAGGCGCATACCCCGTTCGCTAAACATGGAAACTGCCACGACCAAACGTGGCCGGTAACTTCGTTCGCAAATGCGCACAATCCACCAGATACGCTGCGCAATCAGTAGATTGCGGGCAATATCCTCATGATCCTAAAATCCCTCTGATCGTGCCGAGATTATCGGACCCAGACTGCCTCACAGGCAAGTATAAATAGCACACAGCACCATATCTACAGGTACGTAAAATTGAGCTCTCATCTACTCTCGACATAGACCCTGATTCCCTTGTCCTAACTTAGGCATCAGAGGGTCCCCCGGCTTAGCCAGGGTCACCTTTGCCTTCTCTCTTGGTGCAGACTTTAGGGACAATACGTAGAGGGTGACATGGAGGGAGGGCCGACCATATTTTGTTATCAACATTTTTTGGCACCGTCTGTGGGAACCTGAAACTAGAAGTCAGGTTCTCATTCACCTAAGCAATGGCGAGGAAGAAGAAAGCTTTAATTGTGGAACAGGAACCAAGCGAGCAGGCTCGGTCTTCATCAACACTTCATGCCGAGTCTGCACTACGACCTTCTCAACGTTCTCGTAACCGGTCGGGTAAATACCGGGCCATGCATAACGAGATTCAGGCCCTGCGCGACGAGATTAATAAGATGAAGCAGTAGAGGGAACCAGAATCACGTCCGGCTCAGGAACAGCCTGTTCTCGAACCGGTGGGACTGTTCGTGGAGACTCGCTCTGCGCCAAGGAGTGTAAGACCTGAAGCCCCCTAACATTCATGGGTGTCGCGTTCAGGACAGAACCCTCCAGCGATGCATGGCGAGGGATCCGCGCGGAATGCCGCTACCCGGGTTCCCACAACCGTTCATTCTGCTACGTCCGCTCTGCCGCCCACGGACCTCTGTCATCAGTTAGAACGGAGGAGAGAAGGGAGAACGCCGGAGGGCGAGGATACCCCAGATGTCGTCGTCGAAAATAGGGACACATGGGAGGCACGATTTGAAGAGTTGAAGGACAAGTTTCTCACATTAAAGAAGAAGCAACAACAATCGACAGTTCCAATCACTATCCAGGCGATGATGGAAGAGACCGAGTCTCCCTTCACCTCAGCCATCATGGCTGAAGTGATGCCACAGAGGTTTCGGATGCCTCACATCATCCAGTACTCAGGATCCGAGGATCCATCCGAACACCTAGATGCCTATCGATCGTGGATGCAGATCTAGACAGCAACGGATGCAATGATGTGTAGGGGATTTTCCATCACCCTCACAGGATCCGCTCGGATTTGGTATCGCCAGCTCAAGCCAAACTTCGTGGACTCCTTCGCAGAACTAAGTCGGCTATTCCTTACACAATTTATAAGTGGTAAGAAAAGTCAGAAACCTAACACCCACCTGCTTACCATCAAGCAGGCTCCGAAGGAGTCGTTAAAAGACTACATCGTCCATTTCAATGAAAAGGCATTGCATGTCGAAGACTACGATGACAAGATGACTCTTGCTGCCATCCTGAGCGGACTGAAGGAAGGAAAGTTCGCCTCCTCCATCGGCAAAAATCCTCTGAAAATGTTAGCAGACTTCATGGCGAAGGCTCAAAAGTACACCAACGCCGAGGAGTTCACTAATGCCCGTAAAGGAATACAAGTCGCTGACTCGGCAAACAAGGGGAAGAGGCCGAGGAACGAAGACTCTCAGCCGAACGACAAAGGGACCGATGACCGCGCTCCCCGCGATCGTTGACCGAGCCGTAGGCCAGAGGAAAATTTTCGTTCCTATACTCCTCTCAACACATCTGTCGAGCAGATTCTACTAGATATCTGAGGAGACAGATTACTTAATTAGCCAGTCTGCATGAGGGCTGATCCCGAGCAACGGTACAAGCGGCAATTCTACCGCTTCCACTACAGACGACTGCGTGTACCTGAAAGATGAGATCGAGTCCCTCATCCGTAAGGGACATCTGCGTCATTACACCAAAAGAGAAAGATCCGCTCAGAGAGAGGAGCAGCCGCGGGAAAAGCCAAACAACCCCCCAGAAGAACCAGCCTAAATTCGTACCATCTTCGAGGATTCAGCTGGGGGAGGGGATTCAAAGAGGACTCGAAAAGTCCATTCCCGGAGATACGAGCCGGAACATCACGTTCACCTGACGGAACGTCCTAACAAGGAACTCCGAGTCGCTCTGTGCAGCCTGACCTTTATGGAAGATGATGCACGCGGGATCCAGCATCCACATGATGACGCGCTAGTGGTTACCATGACCATAGCGAATCACAAGGTGTTCTGCATCCTGGTCGACACTGGGAGTTCATTCGATGTTATGTATTCCGACGCATTCAAAAATATGGGAATTCCACGGTCTCGACTCTGACCCGTGAAGACTCCCTTGCACGGCTTTGCCGAAGAGAGAGTAATCTCCGAATGAGCTATCTCCCTCCTTGTAACAGTGGGAGAAGGAGAACATCAAGTCACATTTCTGGTGGACTTTTTAGTTGTCAATGTTCCATCTGTTCACAATGTAATCTTAGGCCGACCCTCCCTCAATGCAATGAGAGCAGTCGTCTCAACTAACCATCTGATGATGAAGTTTTCAGCCGAAAGAGGGATCGGTTATCTCCGAGACAATCAACGCGAGGCCCGAAGATGTTATGCTATAGCGGTTAGGAAAGGAGCCGCCAAACAGGCTCTCGTCGTGGACGCCTTGGACCCCTGAGGACCAGCAGAAAGTTCATCAGTCGAGGATCTGGAAAAAGTCTCCCTCGATGAATCAGACCCAGGCAAGACTGTCCAGCTCGGGTCATCATTGAATTCTGAGCGGAGGAACGAACTATTAGCCTTCTTTAGGCAGCATCAAGATATCTTTGCATGGTCGCATGCGCATATGTCAGGGATCTCTCCTGACGTGTTGGTTCACAGGTTGAACGTGGACCTAGATCATAAGCCGGTCAAGTAAAAGAGAAGGCCGTTTGACGCTGAACGATATAAAGTCATTGCCGAGGAGGTCTCCCTCCTACTCGATGCAGGCTTCATAGAAGAAGTGTACTACCCTGACTGGATAGCGAATGTGGTTCTCGTCAGGAAATCTAATGGGAAGTGGCGGGTCTGTGTAGACTACTCCGATCTGAATAAAACATGCCCTAAAGATAGCTTCCCATTGCTTCGGATCGACCAACTGGTAGACAGCACAGCCAGGCATGAGCTTCTCTCGTTCCTGGACGCTTATTCCGGGTATAACCAGATTGTTATGTATCTCCTATACAGGCAGAAGACGACCTTTGTCACGGACAGAGGACTCTACTGTTACCGGGTCATGCCATTCGGCCTGAAAAACGCTGGGGCAACATACCAAAGGCTGGTAAATCAGATGTTCGCCAAACAGATCAGGCGCACCATGGATGTGTATATGGACGACATGCTAGTAAAAAGTATCAAAGCCTCCGACCACCTTTCTAATCTCGAAGAAACATTCAACGTCCTCCGAGAGTATCAGATGAAGCTTAACCCCGCCAAGTGTGCGTTCGGAGTTGAGTTAAGAAAGTTTCTTGGCTTTCAAGTCAGCCAGCGAGGGATTGAGGCCAACCCGGATAAAATCAAGGCCCTCCTCGACATGAATTCACCTCGGACTTTAAAGGAGATACAGTGTCTCACGGGAAGAGCTGCCGCCCTCGAACGCTTCATATCCAGGGCTACAAACAAATGTCTTCCCTTCTTTCAGCAGCTGAAGGGCCACAAGAGGGCGGAGTGGATACCAGAGTGCGAGCAAGCCTTTTAGCAGTTGAAACAGAACTTGGGTTCACCGCCTCTATTGTCCAAGCCTAAGGAAGGGGAGCCTCTGTTCCTCTACCTCGCAGTCTCGACTTCAGCTGTCAGTTCGGCTCTGATCAGAGAAGTCGGAAGCAAGAAGTACCCCGTGTACTATGTAAGTAAAGCCATGGTACCGGCAGAAACGAGATACCAGTCTTTAGAAAAGCTGGCACTCTGCCTCGTCGTATCGGCCAGAAGATTGCGGCCGTACTTTCAGGCCCATTCTATCGTCTTGCTAACGGACTCTCCTCTGAGGCAGGTCCTCCAGAGACCTGAAGTGTCAGGTCGGATCACCAAGTAGGCCATGGAGCTCGGAGAGTTTGACATTCAATTCCGGCCTAGAGTGGCAATCAAGGGTCAAGCGGTAGCCGATTTCATCACCGAATTCACCGCTCCGAGTGAGGAACAGATCAGTAAGGAGGTTGAGATGACGTCACCCGTCCCGTCGACCGACCAAGAGGCAGCGTAGGGTTCGGGATGGGTCCTTTATGTTGATGGGTCTTCCAACATTAAAAGGGCAGGAGCCGGGATTGTCCTGGTCGCCCCTGATTCAACGACAATCGAATACGCAGTCAGACTCGGATTCAAAGCTTTAAACAATGAAGCCGAGTATGAAGCGTTGTTAGTTGGACTCAGGCTGGCAGCGAGTCTAGGTGTTCAGACCCTACAAGTCCGGTGCGACTCGCAGCTGGTGGTAAACCACATCTCCTCGGAGTATAAAGCTAAAGAGGTCAGAATAATCTCTTACCTCAAAAAAGCAAGGAAATTAATCGAGAAGTTTTGGATCTGTACTATCCGGCAGATCCCTAGAGCCGAGAACTCCTGAGCTGATGCCCTAACAAGACTCGCCTCGGCCTCCGAGGGAAAAATCTCACGTTTTGTTCCCGTCGAGTTTGTTGAGTATCCGAGTATCAGTCAGACGGAGAAGGTCAATCCTGTCCAGTATATTCCTAGTTGGATGGACTCGATCTTCAATTATTTGTCATTCGGCGAAATCCCCTCGGACAAGTTAGAGGCAAGACGACTCAGAGTCAGGGCAGCTCGGTATGTCATATTGGACGGAGTGCTGTATAAGAAGGGGCATTCTCAGCCTTACCTCAGATGCCTCCAACCGGACGAGGCCGACTACGTAATCCGAGAGATTCACGAGGAAATTTACGAAAACCACTCTAGCAGCCGAGCCCTCACCATGAAGATACTTCGCCAAGGGCATTTCTGGCTCACTCTTAAACAAGATTCAAAGGACTTTGTCCGGAAGTACGACAAGTGTCAGCGCTTCGCGGCAGTGCCAAGGCAACCAACAGAAGAAATGACTCCCAAGAGTGGGCCCTGGCCGTTCGCCCAATGGGGGATCGACATCATCGGTCCTTTGCCTATAAGGAAGGGACAGGTCAAGTTCGGCATAATTGCGATTGACTATTTCACTAAGTGGGCTGAGGCCGAGCCAGTCGCCAAGATCACCGAGCAGAAAGTGATCGACTTTGTGTGAAAAAATATCATCTGCCGATTCGAAATCCTACGTATAATCGTCTCTGACAATAGCCGCCAGTTCGATAATGACAAGTTTTGCATTATGTGCAGGGGACTTGGCATCGTAAATGCCCATTCATCGCCTCAGCACCCGCAATCAAACGGGCAGGTTGAAGCAGTCAACAAAATCATCAAGCATCACCTCAAGACAAAGCTCGAAAAAGCAAAGGGAAGCTGGGCCGAGGAGCTCCCCCTCGTCATCTAGGCCTACAGGACCACAGCACAAACTTCAATGGGTAAGACCCCGTTTTCGTTATTCTATGGCTGGGAGGCAATGGTGCCAGTGAAAATTGGACTCCCTACGGCGCGGGTTAGGAGCTTCGAAAAAAATCAGAACTTCGAGCAGATCGCTGCCAATCTGGATTTGCTCGAAGAACTCGGAGAGGTTTCCAAGCTCCGAACGGTGGCTCGGCACCAACAGATAGCGCGCTTCTACAATTCGAAGGTTAAAGTCAGGCGCTTCTGACCAGGGGACTTAGTCCTCCTACGGGTCTTCCAGAACACGGCTGAGCCGGGGGCAGGAGCGCTCGGACCCAACTGGGAAGGACCATATCGTGTGGTCAAATCTGTCAAACCGGATTCGTACCACCTGGAAGACCTCGAACGCCGTCAGCTCCCTCATCCCTGTAATGCTGAACACCTGAAGATCTACTATCCGTGAGGAACTAGCCTTTAAGGCCCATAATAAAGTGTATGCTTCCGAGTGACTAACATTTAAGGCTCTTAATAAAAATTTCAATTCGGCCTCGGATGTTTACTCAACTGTGTTGGTTAGTACGAGTATGACCTAATGGTTAGACCCTCAAGGGGCCAGAACCTAATTCAACAAAGATCGACAAGGCGTCCCTTTGAGGGAAAAAGCCTAATCATAATCCGACTCTCCAGTGGAGTATTCGGCTCGACATACGACAATGAAAAGCTCTCGCCCGATAAGCGACGAACCAAGCACTCAAAAAAATCGGACTCAACTAAGACTTGGGTCGAAAATGGGTTAAGCAATGATCAAAGGACTAAACCCGCAAAGAAGTCAGCTCAGTCACAAAACGACATTGCAAGTAAGAAATAGACAAGTTCAAAAGAATGTCTCTCATTAAATTCCCTCGGAGGGGTAAAAAATACATTGATAGAGATACATCGGTAGTTTCTAAAAAAAATATATCGAAAATGATAGAATGTCTTCATGCTGGAGGAGCTTGGGCATCGGGGGCTTGGTCCGAGCGGGCGAATTCATCAGGGGCATCCTCGGAGTCCTCGGGCAGAAGAGAGTCAAGATCGAGGTCTGCGTATAAATCCAGAACCGCCTCGAGACAAGCATCTAAGCTACGGTTGTAAAACGTCGCAGCTTCCACGTCCCTCTCCTTTGAGGTATTGAAACCTTCAACCGCGGCGGCAACCGCTGCGACTAGAGAGGCCTCTTCCTTGGCCCGCTGAACCTCCACGGCCTGATTGACGACTCGAATCCGTTCTTCAGCCGCCTCGGCCTTGGCGCGTTTCAGGTCTTCTCAGAGCCGAGTGGTCTTCATGGCCAAAGAGTCCGCATGAGCCCTAGCGCGGGTCAACTGGGCGGTTGCTACATCGCCACTCGCCTTATAATTATCTACCCTCTCCTGCAGATGCAGCTTCCTGGCTTCTAAGTCAATGATGACCCCCTGCAGTCGACTCACCCTAACCCTCTCGCCCGAAAGCTGCCGACGCAGCTCGCTCTGCTCGGACTTCAAGGCTGGCAGCTCAGCCTGGAGAGCCTCGGACTCTACCACCCTCCTCCTATACTCCCGCACTCTCTCCCGAATTGAGAGCAGGACCGGCACGGCCTGAACAGGAAACAAAGGTCAGAATCTACAAAATAAATAAACGATATGAAAGAAAGGGAGAATCCTTTCGGAAATATACCATGTAGCATATGGAGGTGAAGTCATTTAGAAATCCGCTCTCCGACCGCTCAAGGGTCCGAGCGATATCCTCCTCCTTAGCGTGCCTGGTAGCCCACGGGGCCAAGCACGTCATATGACAGCCCGGCTTGAACCTCTCGCCGCTCGAGCCCGCCTCAGCCTCAGCCCCAGCCCCTTCTGCCCCTACCCTGCTGCCGGTCGAGTTTTAACCCTAGACGCGGACATCTTCCCCGACCTCGGGGGGGATAGCATATTGTCGGTCATTCTAATGGCCTCCTCTTGTTCGGAGGAAGAGGGGATAGCAATGAGGGCCTTGGGGACCGCAGAAAGTACATCCGCGGTGGGGGGAGCGGCGACAGTGGGAGCGGTTGGAGCAACAGAACTCGGAACGACTAGGGTATCGGATATAGTCGTTCGAACAAGGCCCGGAGGAGGAGACACCGCCTAGCGCAAAACCTTGGAAGGAGCAGCGGCAGCAATGGGGCGTGCTGGGACTGGCACCGCAGCGGAAGAGCTGACTGGTTTTGCAACTGGGGCGGCTGAAGTCGGCGCAGCAGAAGATTTCCTCACTCGAGGAGGAACTGACTTCTTCCGAGTGATCTTCACTCGAGGGGCTTCCTTCAGCAACTCCGCTGCTGTCGGAACTGCTTTCCTCTTCTGAGCCCTAGATGCCTCGTCATGACTGCGAAAGAGAAAATTGTGTCAGTCACTAAATAACTGAAGGAAAGTCCATCGGAGAGATCAGGGCAGCTTACTGAGGGATGTGAGCAAAGGCTGGGATTTGCAGAGCCCGGACCAGTGGAGGTTGGCTGCAGTGATCAGATCGGCCCAGAAGCGAAGCGTCTCCGATCGCGCTTTGGCCTTCGCTATGCGGTTTTTCTGGTCCAAGTCGAGGAGCGGCAACCCATTTTGAAAAGCTGCAAAAAGAAAAAGAAATTTTACTCCGACTGAAACAGGGAAAAACTAAAGCAGCAACCCGAATGTAAAATGAAATTTGACCTGGTTTTGTAAAATGGGTCGGAACCCGAGCCATTGAAGTTCTAAGCTCAGCCGCTGGTGCCTCCCATTCACCTGCCGCCCAAAACCACTTATTTTTTCAGTCTTTGTTGGAGGATGGCAGGTGCATCACCAATCCCGACCCCTTGCTCCCCCAAGTCACAAAATAGTACCATGGATCGTTGCTGCCATGCTTGACCATGTACAGACTCAGTAGTTCCTCTAGGGTCAGCTCGGAGTTTCCAACTTGTCTCCAGATGATATAGGCGAAAATCATCACTCTTCATGCATTCAGAGCAAACTGTCCGGGAACCAATCTAAGGTAGATCGCAACCTTCCTGATGAATGGGTATAGTGGGAGCCAGACCGCGCACTACAGTGCGCAAAGGAAGATGGCTACCTCTCCCTCGGCAGGAGCGCCAGCAACGTCCAAAGAACCGGGAGCCCTTATCTGAATGAAGTCAGGGATTTGAAACTCCGAACGAATCCACTCCATCTGAGATTCTGACATTTCGGTAGTGGTAGTGGTCTCGACTCGGCTGCTTGGTCTTAGAGCTCAACGTTTTTTACCTCCGAGGCGGGGGGTATAGGAGAGTGGTCTCGAAAGGGCCTCCGGAAGATCCACTCTCACTTTCAGTACTCCCCGGCTCGGAGTCATCGGCATATTCGCGAACCATCTCGAGGTCGGAAGACATGGCAGAAAGAAAGGTGAAGATCAGCGAGACTCACCAAGTGACGGCCGAAAATCGCCTTCTACCGAGAACTTCGAATTCGGTCGGAATCACCTCGTCGAAAATCGTCTCCTCCGGTGTACTCTTCTAATGCAGAATGTAAACTGGCAAACGAAAATTCGGAGCGTCTTATATAGGCAGTGAAGGGACTCGGCATTAATGGCGAGCCTTAATGGCAGCAGCCAAATCGGCACGAGCCGATCTTCGAGGACACATGGCAGCGTTGCATTAGAGGGATACCGAACCAATCGCACGGCTCTGACATCGGACAGCGTATCTCGATATGCGAAGCGACGCCCAGGCACTCGGAGCCGTCAGGTACACGCCTCCTTAGGCCCGCGTGGCAACCTCTCATGGGCTGGGAGGAGATTCGGGATCGTAACCATCGACACGTGTTAGCCAAGGCGACCAGCGCGCGCAATTCGAGATCCATCATCATTGCGATGAGGGCGGGAGATTTTCTACGTAATTACTATCCGAGCATGCAAGCAAACTCGAAGAGTAGGGGGCTTCTATTATGGAAAATCTGAGCTCATGATACAACGCTGGTACGATCGCTAGGCAGAGCAGAGGCGTGACCCCTCCGACCTGTTTCGAAACACGACTCGTCCGAGCAGCCGACACGGCTGAGATGCAGTTCGGGACAGTCCTCATATTTCGAACGGATGACTTGCTTTTCGCTCGATATGACCAGCCAGGCCAACTACGATGGGACCAGCCTAATAGGATGAATCAGGCAGTACTAGATACTGAACTTCACTCCGTGGTCGGATGGTCCGAACCGAATAGTCCTTTACTCCGTGGTCGGATGAGCCGAGCCGAGTCGGTATTCAGAGGCGCATACCCCGTTCGCTAAACATGGAAACTGCCACGACAAAACGTGGCCGGTAACTTCGCTTGCAGATACGCACGATCCACCAAATACGCTGCGCAATCAGTAGATTGCGGGCAATATCCTCATGATCCTATAATCCCTCTGATCGTGCCGAGATTATTGGAGTCAAACCGCCTCACAGGTAAGTATAAATAGCACACAGCGCCATATCTACATGTACGTGAAATTGAGCTCTCCTCTACTCTCGACATAAATCCTAATTCTCTTGTCCTGACTTAGGCATTGGAGGGTCCCCCGGCTTAGCCAGGGTCACCTTTGCCTTCTCTATTAGTGCAAGCTTTAGGGACGATACGCAGAAGGTGACGTGGAGGGAGGGCCGACCAGATTTTGTCATCAACAAACCCCACATTGGTTGCATCATGTCTAGAAAAGCTCCTAGACAGGACACTCTTTAACCTTGATGAACGAAATGCAGCAACAGTTACATTCGATCAACGATCCGACGTCTAAGAGATTTTTGCCATCTAGTAAAGTCAATCTAGGTGGGCGCCACTTGAGGTTTAAAACCGTACCGTCCGTCACCTCACATGTTGAATGCTACAAATAAAGCATGTGCTTAGAACCGAACGATACAATTCTTCTGAGACAGAGATGGGTAAGGAGATGAAATTGTAGAGCCATTTCTGCATGCACACGTAGAAGGTAACATATCAATCTGGATCGTCCATCTTACTGTATTGTGGATGGCTAATTAGTCAAGACATACTTGATTTTCAGTACAAGGGCCATCTAAGACAGGTCCCACAAAATCTACGGTCCAGATTGTCACTTTATCCCTACACGTGTTCCGTGGAGAGACGGATCTACAGTTTCATCTCCAGGAGCACTCCCATTTGAAAATTGCAGTGGAGACCGTCAGTACAGGGAGACCGTCAGTACAGGAAGACCGTCCGGATGCTTCACCGAACCATTGGCTGCATGCACACATGACGGTGCATCAGACACTTCTCACAGTCTGATGTATCAGCACTCTATAATGCCTCTAGCAAATAAATAAATAACAATTTCAAAGTACAGAATAGAGAATCCAACCGCTGTATAATTTCATGAATGTAATAGCTATTCACCGCATCATTATTTTTAAAATACAACAACTGAAGTTTTGTTTTTTTGTTTGTTTGTTTTTCTCTTTTTTTAAGAACGAACGTTTTTCAAAATTTCATCATAATATACTACAGTGTGGTAAATTTCAAAAGTAAAAAAGAATAATGTTAAGGTTACAAAATTGTTGAGGGCATCGTCCTCATTCCTTGGGCTTATTTCTCATTGCTTTTCGCTTGTTCGCATCAAGGTATCTCTTCCTCAACCGCACAGCTTTTGGTGTAACCTGCAAGCCAACACACTACTAGTGAATATCAATGATAGAGGTAATACATACATGATGCTCCATCGAAGAAATGGCTTGTTCTTATTAAGACCCAGTAGTCTTATTAAGAACCAGTAATTGCACCTAAGGGTTTGTCTAAGCTGCTCATCTGGAAGGTCCCACCATTTCATACGCCATGCCCAGATTTGGAAATAGGCAACTAAAACCCATTTATCCATATTGAAAGGGGCCCAACCAGACCATTGTAATCTTCCACAGGGTAAGAGGTCCCACTCAATCTCCCATGGACCAAACAGCCCACCATATGAATAACTAGGATCACTAAACAGTGGGCCCCACATGAGGTTTGTCAGGCCAAAGGAACTCAATCTCCCATGGACCAAACAGCCCACCATATGAATAACTAGGATCACTAAAAGGTGGGCCCCACATGAGGTTTGTCAGTCCAAAGGAAAACCAATCTGACATATATTACCTCACCATGCATTAGCATATACAATAACCCATCACCAAACTGAATTGAATCGACACTTACCTCAATTAGCTCATCAGCTGCAACATACCCAATCGCTTCTTCCAAAGTCATCTGCACAACTCATGGTTGTAACTAGTTAAAACTTGCATATTTTTTTTCTTCTTCTTTTCTTTTCTTTCTTTCAAAAAATAATAATAATAATAATAATAATAAGGATGTTGTGTTAGATTCATGAGAGCATCTTCCTACAAAAAAAAAAAAAATCTCCAATCCTGCTTCATTTTAGATTAGTTGGAGAAGGCATGCACGCTGACATAAAACAGTAAAAAGGGTTGGAAGTTTGTAATTCAAGGGAGGTCACGCTAAAATGGATTTGTAAATTTCTAATCTGATCAATGGGAGCATCTAAGAAGCGGCATAAGCAGAGTTGGAAATTTGCAATCTTGATGGTTTGCATATAGTAGTTTTATGTGTATAATGCAGATTCCTTATATTTGGATCACCTATAAGTTTCAATTTGTATGTAGTGAACTTTGTGCATGCTAATATAAGTATTGATAAATGATACCATCCTCTTATATTAATCTCAGACTCTCAAATTAAATAAAGAGCACAACTATTGTCAAAACGAAGAATTTGCTCTCATTATAGAAACTACAGGGTATGGCGCGTGCATCATGTATCGGTGGTGAACAATTCAATACAAGAAATCCAATTTGCAAACCATGAGAGAGAGAGAGAGAGAAGAAATGGTTTGTCGCAAAGGAATAGATTACAATTTGTAGAAAGAATTTTAATACTCCGACAGAGTGCGAGGGTTGACACTCAAGCTCTTTGACATTCTGCAAGTGGCATACATTAGCTCAATCAGCCCCTCCCAACTTATGGGAACCACATTAGGTAGGTAGGTTTCAAAAGTAGGGCACTTTGACATTGTACATGTGGCATACGATAGCTCAATCAACCCCTCCAAGTTGTGCAAATCAGATTTAGGCAAGTATCTGAAATTCTACATATCCAATTAATAAACATTTATCTGTTGATTTTCGACAATTGGCTGGTTTTGTTCAGCCATCAATTAAAGAACACCATCTTTCAACAAAAATAATAATAATAATAAATCTATTAAATATCACCAATCAGCCAGTTAGAAAATCAAATCCAGATCCATCTGGATAGAAACACATAATTTGGATGGTTTAATTTCAGTTTATAATCTTCCACATACAAATTCTCAGTGCCTGCATATCAACCATCTTACTTGCCAAAGTACTGAAGTTTTTTCCTTGTAAAAAGAGTCAAGCCTGCAACACAGTCTGTTGGCTGTACCTGTCTAAATCTACCCAAATACTTTGTTATTTTATAAAAACCCTTCCATGTCCCTTAAATAAGGCAAATTTACTCTCATCCAAAACTAATGGCAGTTTCTCTGCTACCCTGTCATATATAGCATAGATCGTATAGAATAATTTTGCTACTTCCTACATAGAAGGCCCTGTTTGGTACACACCTAAAAATGTGTTCGTCCCATTTTAGTTAACAGTAATTCTGTAATAGAGATCTTGATCTCCAATACAAATTACTGTTAGCATAACTCATTTTATATATATATATAAAACAGCTCTCATTATATTATGTATTTAGAGATCAAGATCTCTAATACATAATTGTTGTAATTTAAAATGTGATGAACTCGTTTTTTAGGCGTCTCCCAAACAAAAGCCAAATGTTGCCTGATGGAAACATAATGGAACTTAACCAGTGTTGAAGCAGTAATATGTAGCAATTGGTCAGGTTTGATCATGGTTGTAGTCAGGATGGGCCTGACCTATGTAGTAAAATGGGCCCAAAATTCAAACTCAAGCCCCAACCGCAACAGATGACCTGAAACCCAAGCCCGACCTGTTTACTAAATAAGTCCAGAGTTTGAGCCTGCAGCTCAACCCGTAAAACAAATTATCAGGGCCACATCACGATCAACTGGACACTCACTCAATGGGCTCATTTCAGGACCCATTAGTGCTGAATGAGAGGTTTAGGGACTCGACCCTCCTGTTACTATTTACAAGCTTCTTGTAAGTGGGTTGGGTATGGTTGTATAAGTTTCAGCCCCAATTTCAGGCCCAAACCTGACCTGCAACTTCATAAGTGCCACCCACACCTGACTAAGCAGAGCAGTGAGGCCAGCCAGCCCATGGGCCTACCTGACCCATTGCCAGCCCGAGCAACATTAGCAGCAGTTGCAGTACTGGCAGAAGCGACAGCAGCAATAGCAGCAGTGCCCAGTGGTATCAACAATAATAATGAGTGGTGATGATACAGCAAGTGGAGCATCAGCAGTAGCAACAGAAACAATAAATTGGGTGATAATGATGATCCCACAAGCAAAGATGTTCGACAACATACCAGACGAGGCGGGGACAACCGCACATTTTCATCCTTGCCCGCAGCACGCACATTTGTCAATTCTTTTGTTCTTACAGGGTTGATCTATAGCATGGCAATCAATGGAAAGGTCAATAATGCTCATTGGATTAGATTTGAGCACAGGTAAGCACATTAAGAAAGGTACTCAAAAATCTTCCTACTTACGTCAAGATCAGTATCCCTAGAGTGTTCGCCAACTATCATGCCGTCATATGTCTGTGTATAATAAAAGGAAAAAGAAAACAAAAGTCAACACATTTTAACTCAATATGCATGTTAGGAACTAAGCTGTATGCCCCATTTCTCAAGATCATGAAAACATGAAGCAAAAAGAATCCAGTAATGGTCATATTAAGAAAATAACCTCCATGCCCGGAGATACAAAGAGAATTCCACGTGCTTCTAAACTCATCAGTGCATGCGATGTGATAATCCCGTTGCCCATGGATACCTGTTTGACCAAGTAGATTAAGAAAGTGAAGACTCATTTAAGCAGCAATTGAAAGTTGAGCTCTTTGTAGGTTTGATCACTTGAGAAGAATTATAATATAGCATTAAAAGAAAAGGTAATTGGTTATCCTCTTTTACACATACAGTATGGTTATCCATTCTGCTGAAAGCTTCACAAAAAAAAAAAATTTGAACTGCACTATTGCTTCTTCTTTTCTTTTTTTCTGAAAGATAAATTGAACTGCACTATTGCAGTTGAGAAAATACAAAAGCGACTGAATATGCGATTCAGAGTTGGTGCCTTACTGGCATCTTGTATTCTTTCCTATTTCCTTCATTTGTGGCTTTTGTTTTTCTTTTCTGGCCTGGAATAAAATCAGTATCTTTCAGATTATTTTTTTATAAAAAAAGACAGAATATGTGATTCAGAGTTCTAAAACCTGATCAACTGGACATAGACCAGTTTGGACCGGTACTGGCAACAGAAACAGACCAGGTCACCAAAAAGCTGGGTCAATGAGTGGTCATCTGTTTTCTCAGCAAAATGTGTGATCGCCTTGATGGAGCTCAAAGCTACAACCTTCCATTAAATACCAGACATACTATTCATTGCTTCTTTTCTTAGTTCCTTTTTTCTCTTTCATTAACAATAATTCAAGTAGACACCAAGGTCAGACATGGGTCAAACCAGATCAGCAGTTGGACCAAACTGCACCCAAAACAGATCTTGGATACGTCCAGAGCTAAGAGGTTGACATGGTTGGTTTCACATGCCACATCTGCCAAGAAGCATAATAGCATTTAATATTTAAAAGTGTTTTCTTGATTATGCCCAGGACTCGCATAGCCCAAGAACACTCCAAAAACAAGTACAATACATGCACCATTCATGAACTTCAAAAGCAACAGGAAGGATTGGAATGCCTTCCGCTGAAGTGTGCAGTAAAATCTCAACCTTGTTTCCTGATGCTTGATTGAAGCAACTAAATAGATCTTGGATGCTAGATAATTTGAAAAGGCAACTGAGAGACATACCAATACGCCTTTCCTGACATTTCCAAGAGGACCTCGATATTTTGCATAGGCTGCAAAGATTATAACACAAGATCCACTAATCTGTTATTATCATAACCCACCATAAAATCATGCTCCAACAAACTAGAGGGGAGAAAAAGAACAATAGCAAATGATAGTAAACATTAAATTCTCAAAGTGGGGTGAGCCCATCAACTGATCCCAATTCAGTTTGACTATCTTAATGATGAATCTAACTATAAATAGCATCCATATATGATGCAAGAAAGGAAGACCCGGATGAATGTGAGCTATACTTCATCAAGGTGTAGATAATGTAGTAAAAATATGCATTACATGGGGATGTTAGAACCTTGCGTTGAAGGAAAATTCTTGTATTGAAGTAGATAATGTAGTAAAAATATGCATTACATGGGGATGTTAGAACCTTGTATTGAAGGAAAATTCTGTAATACAATGGAGATTGAGTGCTGATGAATATCAGAGTTCAAGACATCTCTACATTAACTTTAACTTCAGAAGTGCAAATCATTCAAAGACATTTATGAAAAATAGTAAGTAGTTTACACTTTTGATTGAGTCCATAGATCCATATCGGAGCAAAATTAAATGACGACAAAGGAGAACAAGAATACATACTCAAGAAAGCACGATGCATAAATCCAGTGCCATGTGTATCACTGCTAAACACACTTCTATAACCAACTAGGCCCCTGTAAGCATGCAACCAGATAAAAAATCAGCAATCTCTGCAATGAGACACAAGATAAGAGTGGATTGAATACAAAAACATGGACAACCATGCAGACAGCCATAAGAGAACATCAATTTTGTAAGGATTGAAGAAAACAAATATTACAAAACACGTTAAAGTAACAAAATTCAAGAAAAAAGAGTCACATGTTGCACTCATCATTCTTCAAAAGAGAACAAATGTTAGATAAGCAGATATTTTTATGAATGTTCACTCCAATGATTCAATGAAATTGGCAAGGGCTGAAAGTGTTAGAGACATGAAGCCTTGAAATAAATCTTGATACCTCAAGGAATTTTGAGCCAATGTTAGACATCTTACACAGTAGTAGGTAGGAAATCTGACTGAGCTACAGTTCTATTTGATTCATTTAATGAAAAATACATGAGTGTGGACTACACAAATGACATTCAAGTTTTTTCCATAGATAACCTTCATATCAAATATAAATGAACAATGTGCACAATCTATGTAAACGATTAACAAATAAGAGAAGGCAAGTCAAGAAGTCACATTATTTCTTCTTTACCTTTATCTCCAACCCTGTACTATTTGGAGTTCGTTTCAGATTCTATGTAAGTCTAACAATGTAAATTCTTTTTTAATAGGTAATGAGAAAATAAGTCTGACAATGTGAGTTCTTATAAACAAATTGTTAGATCCCTAGTGGGGGTGGCTAACAGTGAAGTGTGAACTGACAGTGGAGTGTACTAACAAGCTAATCAAAAAAAAAAAAAAAATTTGTTAGATGCTTACATATTAATATCTGTATTTTTTGCAGACTAACAAAATCAAGTTAAAACCATAGAAGTATTTATATTTGTTTAAATATAATACTTCAATGTTCATGTATGTGTTCATATAGGAGCTTCCTAGTTGCTAGACCCTTCCGCTTCCTGACATTATTAGAACAGATGTTTCCCACACCTTCTTCACAGAAGTTGGACGAAACCATGGCAAGAACCAAGGAAATTATATGTTCACACACAGTCTACTGGCCAGAGAGTTAAAGAATTAATAAGCTCACATATATCCACCATAACAACATTGTGGTTGGTTAGGATTCCCTAGACATTTCATCACAAGATCTTGCTATTATGGGTATGTCTCTGAAGTCCTAACTGGTAAGAGTAGGCCTAGTTCAATTTCCCTTGACAGACTGATCCCTTCTTTAGTCTGTGGATGTGGCTTCCATATTCATTATCCAAAATTCCACATGAAAACTGGTATATGATCACAATTTTGTCTCACTTGTTGGAAGGGGATTCAACCACAACAGTAGAAACTGCAGAGAACTAAAGAGTATTGCAACAAACGACGTGCAGAAATATATTTAACATTGGTCAAATTTTGAATGGAGAATGAGAAATTATAAATTAAACCATGGCTAATTTAATAACAAATGGCAACCAGCCACCTATAAATAGGACTTGTCACTTGTAGATTTAACTTTGTAACTCGCAAAACCATGTGAGCATTCAACAGACAACGAGAAACAAAATCAAAATTAAGACCAACCTCGATGGACAAGTCAAAGACATTCTAGTCCTGCCAACATTCCCTGGAACAGGACCCATGTCAACAACCTCGCCCCGCCTATGTGATAGTGCTTCCATAACCAGTCCGACGTGCTCTTCATTTACCTGAAATACAAAGATGATGGGGAACATTTCCAACTGCTTATGAAAAAGTAACTACTTTTATGTGTGACCAGTGCTTGCATATTTGAATACCTCAATGGTCACCTCTTCCAGTGGCTCAAGTTTTTGACCATTCTCAGTCTTATACCTGATTCAATGATCAGAATGAACACTCAGACCACAGATTTACCCAAGAAGAAGAAGAAGAAGAAAACAAAACAAAATGAAAATGAAGGAAAAGAAAATAGACAAAACTAAGCAAATGCATAGAGCATGAAAGGCAGATCCTTGGAAGCATGTCATTGTTTCATAGGATACTTATAAAAAACATGTTGATGTGAAGAGAAGTTAAATGCCATTATTCCATATAAATTTATTTTTTATTTTTTCTAAATGAGTTTGTTCTTCACTTCTCAACATAATAAAAATGACAACAATACACTAACTTTTAACTTCTCTTCATGTTACAAAAACTCAATGAATTTGCCCCAAACTATCCAAGTGAACTTGACTCAGCCAATGCAGGAGTCGTTCCATATAAAATTTATTCTTTTTTTCCAAATGAGTTTATTTTCACATCTCAGCATAATGAAAAGGACAATAAGATGAAAATATTCGTTTTTCAAAGCTAGGTACTTTTGTTAATGGTACAAAAACTCAATGAATTTGCCCCAAACTATCCAAGTGAACTTGACTCAGCCAGTACAGAAGCGGAGTTCAGGATACGTTCAATCTTTCAAAACATAGTTCAAATCAAGACTCAGTTGTAAGAATATCATGAATGCTTCCAAGGTCTAAGACTTGAGTTGCTCCAACTTACTGTCTAAAACCACTCTTGAGCCCTTTTATTTGCTATTCGCACTCACCCAAAAGACAAAACAGGCTCTTCATTGGATCTCCACAGAGTTAACCAGATAAAAAACATCCAATTGTTGAATCATCATTTCTCATGTTTTCCAGGGGAAGGAGTTTCTCAGTTAATTTCACAAAGGTTTCAATGTGAGACATGAACTGAGACTGGGGGTGCAAAGCTCAACCCCGTATGGTGAAATAGGCAAATCTGGGCAATATGTAAAACAAATCTGCAAGAAATTGGTTTCTTTTACAATTTTGAAGCATGAAAATAATGCTGCAGTAAATAGAACATACAAATTAAACACACCTACAGAATGCTGAAACTCATAAATGAACAGGAAAAGTGAAACTGAAAGGAAAGGATGGGCGCATTAACTTGCTAAATAACTCACATCACTTTTGGTGGTGAAACAGAAAGCTCGAACCCTTCACGCCTCATGTTTTCAATTAGGATACCTGAATTTCAAAAGTGCAAGCAACATAACTGAACTAAACTGATGTATTAGAGCAGTCAATGAACTTCACAGATTTGGTAAATCTAAAAACGTAGCTCTTCGCACAAACTCAACAAGTCAAGGAGGTATAAACAGGGAGAAAAGGGAATTCTCGGAGGACAAACCTAGTTGTAGCTCGCCCCTCCCCTGTACTTCGTAGGACTCTGACAACAAGCCTGGAAGAACGTTTATGGCAAGATTTGTTTCTGCTTCAGCCATCAGCCGATCACCAATTTTCCCCCCAGTCAACTGTAAATTTAAGGAAATCAGCTAATAACATGTGGAAACCAGTGCTCAGGCAACAAACCAATTTAATAATTCATTAGTTCTTCAAGTTAGAAACTTCCACCCTATAATGAAATACAAAACTAAAAATTTCAGGACAGTGGGAAGTCCCAGGGATGACCCAGCAGAAAATCAGATGTGGCATGCACAACGAATTGTCATACCCAATGTTCCCAAAGGAAAACAAGCAATTTAGGAGTGTAATTATATAAAGAAAGAATAACATTTGGCAAGGATTCTTTAAAATTTGGCATGCCTTTTCTATTCAAACTTCTAAGATATTTGTACAATTCATGGCAATTTCAACTGGAAGTCCTCACTCAAGACTTTGGTGGATGTCGTAAGAAAAGACTTGGTGACCTATGGTTTAAATGAGGATTTGGTCCTTGATAGAGTAGAATTGCGAAACAGGGCTCATGTAGCCAACCTCAATTAGTTGGGATAATTGTTAGATGATGATAATGAAGTTTACAACAAACATAACAAATGTTAGTTGAAGCATTCCTCTTGCAAATGCAACCAAAAGAGAACGATCATTGAATGTCTATTGATGCAGAAGCATGTGATAATCATTGTGCACACTGCACGGGATAGGTTTCCTCAGAAGTATTCGACAAGTAAATCTTCAATAAAATGCTTGGGAGGAACTTCTGAAACTGAAAGACCATTTGTCCCTTCTGTCAACTGCAATATGGGCATCTCATTCATTATAATTTATAGGGTGCAGCAACTGCAAAACTTCCTATGAATTAAGATTTTGCAGTTAGGTTTGTTCCGAAATCTTTCATTCTTTCACCAATGAACATTTCCCTAGTCTAAGGTAATTCCCTGCAAGTGCAGAGACACTCCCAAGAGCTCCCTGCAACAAGTGACACAGCCAAAACAGATTCACTGGATAGGGAGTCTAAAAAAAATACTCCAGAAGAAAAACATAGCTGGTGACCATTAAACAATAGGCCAATGCACGTATTATGGACATATGGTGTACTGTTACCAAAAACGAATCCCAGAAGCACAACCAATAAGTAAGATGAATTACCTGTTTGGCAGGATTTGGCCTTAGATTTTGAACATGCATACATATATACATATCTATTTAATTTGTCTAGGTAATTAAGTATAAATGTAAACATACAGCTCATAGATTCTCTAATTAGCCATTTCCTGAACAAAGGGAAGAAGCAGTGCCTGCCGAAGGTACAATCAATATAAACCAAATAGCAGACTCCTGCCAACTGATGTCATAGATTTGAAAGCATAAGCTTGAGCTAAGATAGTTTGCACTTTGATCCAAGATTTAGCCTTTCAGGAGATGGTTCTCTCCTCCACCCAACAACCATTTATGTCCAAGGTGGCAAATGAAAGCACAGGCAAAAGGATGCCTGCCCCTAAAATTTAGGTCAAGCTTCAGGTCCAGATCTTAAGAGGTACATTATTGCAATCTTTGATTTCTTGTCCACTTGTTCAAATCAGATCCATGAGTTTGACTCATAAACATATGACAAGAAGAAACAGATATTATTAACATGCAGGAACCTTATCAATATCAGATATTCTACACAGATTACACTAATCAAATAGTTAGTTGACAGAGACAATAAAAAATCTGCCGCTTACATGGGTCCCGTCACGTCCTGCCAATGGAGAATCATTGACACTGAAAGTCATGGAAATGGTTGGGGGATCTAATTCAACAGTGGGCAGTGCGGTCATAACCTGAAAGATGTGATCATCACTTCATCAGCAAGTTCAGAATTACCAGAGAATAGAAGAACTTTTTCTTCCCAAAAGCAAAATGCTCTGTAGAAAACATAAGAAATTTTCAATCTGAAACAAAAGTATGAGTTCTACCATATCCTTTTTTTAGAGAGAGATAACAAAAGATTTCATTAAAAGAGGTGCTGAGATAGCGCCCTAAAGAAGACAAGAAAGCACAAAAGCAAAAGACCGAAAACAAGAATACAACTAGAGCACCCAGCCCTTTCCCATTCCCCATTCCGCAACAAGAAGCAAAACATTACACACAATCCACTCAACACACCTATTTTCATTGCAGAAGCATCTCCCATTCTTTCTCCCCAAATCGACCACAACCTAGCAAGAAGATAAAAGTGTCCAAACAGCTCTAAGACTCTTGCAAAAAGACATCCCATGCCAAGCCATAAATAAACTTCCGACATTGAGAGGTATAGACCAAGTGACATTGAATCCAGATAGAATAGAAGCCCAAACTTGACTAGGCAATGGATGAATTCATGGTTAACTGACTCAGTGTTGGACGTGCACATGAGACAAACATTTGGAATCACCATAGAGCGCTTCTTGAGGTTATCTATAGTAAAATATCGATTCCTTTCTACCAACCACCCAAAAGCTCCGTTCTTTGGGGGAGCTCCATAATGCCACACGTGACTCATATTGAGACGCACTTCCCCTCCGTTATGAAGTAAGAAATAGAATGATTTAACCGAGAAGCATCCCGACTTTTCTTTAGACCACACCATCCTATCGCTTTCATTAACCATAGGTCTTCAACAATGCAAGCAGTCCATAAGAGCCATGAACTCGTCCAACTCATCGTAATGAAGGTAACGACAGCGCAACAGGGCCCATACCACCAACTGATGCGGGACAATTAACCGCTTGCTCTAAAAGCACGAACTGATGGAGCATGGCGAATCAATCCCTTTATCTCATAGCCCAGGCCCCACATCCCATGGGTTAGGACCTCGACCGAACCCCCCTCGTGGGCCCAGTCTTCGAAATATCGGTATCGTATTACATATCGCACCCTTGGGATACGGATACATATCGGTTATCGCATGGGATATATCAGTTGCATCGCATAATGTATCATTGTTGTTGGAAACATGGGGAAACATTGGATATTGGTCGATTTTTTCAATGAAATTTCAATGATTGTTAAAAAAGACATTAATGCACACTTACAAATCAAAACATTACAAAAAACAAGAGCACATAATAGGTTTTCTTTATATAAGGTCCTAATTTATGCATTGTCTAACTGAATTGATGCAAGTATATTCAAAGTTTATTCATATAATTTATAAATGTGAGAAGACGTGTGGAAACACAAGCAATACAGTCAAAAGCAAAAGAAGAATCACAAAATCAGGTTACATACATGTTTGATTTTTATGTTTGGACACAAATTGCAACCGATTTGTGAGAAGTTGGGAAAATTTTAATCTTTTTCAAATTTCTACAACTTGGTCCTTCTCCAAATCTCAAAATCAAAGCTCCTAATCCATGATTTTTCATGCAAAACATGATAAAACATGAATTTGTAACAATTTGACATTAATTTAACATGATTTATAGGGGGGAAAAAAAAGGATTGAAAATAAAAAATGCTCACCGGATTGAACATGTGGGATATATCCCACTATTGGTGTGTTTCGTATCGCACAAGTGGTATACAAGAAATATTGTGGGATATATCGGCTGATATCATCAATATTTCAAACATTGCGTGAGCCCCACTTCACATAGGTTCCGCTTCACACGAGCCACCTGCCTCACACGGGTGGGGCTCGCATCACATGGACAGCCCACCCCAAGTGTACCCCTGCATCCCACAGGCCATCCCACTCAAGCCCAGTGTAAAAATCCCCTCGCATTAATCACCCCCGGTGAGGAGTCTCGAACACGAGACCTCCCGCTCTAATACCACTTTGATGCAAGACAATTAACAACTTGCTCTAAAAGTTCGAACTGATAGAGCATGGCAAATTAATCCTTTTATATAGCCCAGGCCCCACATCCCATTGGTTTGGACCTCGGCCGAACCCCCCTCATAGGCCTCACTTCACATGGGTTCCACTTCACACAAGCGACGCGCCTCACACGGGCCGCCCACCCTGAGTGTGCCCTTGCATCCCACAGGCCACCCCACTCGAGCCCAGTTTGAAAATGCCCCTGCATTACCAACTCATCACTATATCTATAGCAGCAATCGCCCGTGACACTTCAGTTCGGGGCAATGTTTGCAATCTGATATGAAAGGGTATGTCGCCCCTCCACACATCTTCCCAAATTTTGATATTCTCTCCATTCCCCAAACAAAAGGGCCATTCCTTCGTTGCAATTAGCTTTTACGCTTGAAATACCTTTCCACACCACCAACGCCCTATAAAGAGAGGACTCCCTAGTCCACCAACCCCCTTCAGAACATCCATACTCACTCTAATAATCTCTCTCCAAGGAGCATCCTTCTCCACCCCAAACCACCACCGCCACTTGCCCAAAAGAGCCAAATTCATTAGCCTCAAGTTACAAATGTTGGCACCGTCTTCTTCATAAGGTTTGCACACCTCGTCCCACTCCAAAAGATGAAATTTTTTCTTCCCATCTAAGTCACCCCATAGAGCGTCTCAACGTATCCAAATGAGCAAAGATTGTCATCGGACACCTGAATAAAGACATAAAACAAAGAGGCAAGTTTGACAAGCCGCTTTAGTGAGAGTGATCCGCCCCTAAGAGACAGATCCCTTTGCATCCAGCCAACTTCCTCTCAAATCTTTCCACAAACTTATCCCAAAGATGCTTAGCCAGCTTACCTATGCATAGGGAAGCCCCAAATAAGAAGAGGGGAAAGTCCCCACCTTGCAACCAACAAAACCAGCCAAGCGCCCAATTTCATCATTTTACCCAAATGGACTCTAAGCATCTCACACTTAGCCAAATTAACCTTTGCCCTAAAACTGCCTCAAAGCATCTAACAATCATGCCTGAATTATTAACCTTCACCTCTTCCACATCGCAAAATAGAAGTGTCATCCATAAACTGAACATGAGAGATCGGAGAGCCTCAACTTCCTGCTTTGAAACCACCAAATAAGTCCATTTCATAGCCCTTTGAAAGCATCCTACCTAGAGTCTCCACAATAACAATGACAAGGAACGTGGATAGTGGGTCACCTTTTCTAATTCCTCTCAAGGTTTTAAAGAACCTGTTCGGGGATCCATTAACCACAACCGAGAACCTAGCTGAACTAATACATTCCCTGACCCACTACCTCCACAGCACTCTACAACTGATCCTTCCTAGCATGTAATCCAAACAGCTCCAATCAACGTGGTCATATGCCCTCTCGATATCCAACTTCCATACCACTCCTTTTAATCCTGCTTTGTGTCTTGAATCAATGTACTCATGAGCAATGAAGGTGCTATCCAAGATATGCCTCCCCTCTATAAAAGTCCCTTGATTCCTTGAGATGACAATTCCTAAAATCCCCCGAAAACTGAAAGCAAGCACTTTCACAAGAATTTATAAGGCCCTACAATTAAACTAATCGATCTAAAGTTTCCCAATCTGTCTACCCTCAAAACCTTCAGGATAATCACAATGAAGGCGGCCTCAATTCTGATGATAGACGGCTCCTAGTGAAAAACTCATGCATAAAATTCATCAGATCACCTTTAACTATGTCCCAAACTCTTGAAAAAATGTTAGCGGAAAACCGTTGGGCCCAAAGCTTTATCTCTACCCATAGAGAACATTGCTTGTTTAACTTCTTCCTCCAAGAAGGGCCACTCGAGCGATGAAGAATCTTCACTAGAAAGGATACTAAAATGCAGATTATCTAAAGACAGTCTTTTGGACTCTTCCTTTTTCAATAGGGATTTGTAAAAGTTGACAATCTCTTCGCACACCCTTTCCTTTTCCTCAAACCTTGCATCACACACCACAATTTTGGTAACCTAGTTGTTTCTAGCCCAAGCTCTAGCAATTTTGTGGGAAAAAAAAAATGCTTTTGTCCCCCTCTTTAAGCCACGTTGCACCAGATTTCTGCCTCCACTTGATCTCCTTCTCTTTCATCCTATTGCCATAATCCTGAGCTAGCTTAGACCGCACATACTTTTCTACATCTGAAAGAGCATCACCTTCCGCTTTTAGATCGAGAGCTTGAATAGAATTAAGCATAAAGTCGGTTTCAACTAGCTGCTTCCCCAACACATCTTTTTCCCACTCCAGAATCTTTCTTTTAAGAAGCTTCAATCTTTTGCCTAGGATGAAACCAGCATATCCCTGAACCTCAAAGGACAACCACCACAATTTGAACATCGGAGGGAAGCCCTCAATATCTAACCACAATAACTCATATCTGATAGGTTTGTAGTCCCAATTTCCCTCCACCTCCAATAAGATAAGACAGTGGTTTGAAACAAGTTTAGGAAGAGCATGTTCAGACACAAGCAGCAATCTTTCCACCCATTCCGGAGAGACGAGAAACCTATCCAGCCTTGACATTATTGCATTATTTTGACCATTCGACCGTGTGAAGTTCACACCCCCCAAATCCACCAAATTATAGAACTCTACATTTTAGAGTTCTATAATTTAAAAAAAAAAAATTGTTATACAAAATGTATGGGGCGACTTCATGGAGATTGGATGTAATAGATTATAGATTAGATCTAACATTTGGCCAACTGAAAAGAATCATAAAAAAATAAAAAATCCCTTTGTGTTGTAACTTGATCTTGCTATTCCGAACTTTATGTTTATGAGAAAAGTACTGAGCTGGTGGTGGAAGTTCAAATGATGCCATAGCAGCCAGACAACCTCTGACACCAAAAACTAAGTCAAGGAGGTGAGAGTAGCGGAATCAACTACTCTCTGAACTGTGGAGTGAAGTGACCACTATAAGGAGAAAGATGAAAACTTGCAGTGGAAAAGCAGGAAATAACATGTTGTTGCTTACCTCTACATTTGCCACCGTGTACCCTATTGACGGACTTGTCAAACCAGCCATTGATATTATATCTCCAGCACCAGCACTTTCAATCAGAACCATGCTTGTACCCTTCTTTTTCATAAGTTTCAAAACCTACATGAATATTTTCACAAGCTATTCATAAATACGAATCATCTTAACTTGGCAACAGGACATAATTAATCTTTTAGAGTAGCAGTCATTTTTAACAGGATCAAAGATATTCAATGGCATTCTGGTAATATGCAACAATAACAAACCTTTCCCTCCTCAATTTTCTGTACTCCAGCATCTGTACTATGGAGGCCATGTACTCTATCACCAATGCGAATAACTCCAGAAGATATGCGCCCAGTCAGTATCCGACCAAGATAAAAGTCACGCTCCATCATGGAAACCTACATGGTACTGTTGAGCATCTTCTTCAATTTTCCCAAGTAAAAGAAAATGAAACGGAAAGGAAAAACTTCCTCCGCACGGATAAGAAAACAATGGGTACAAGATGCATGTCTTGCTTATTGATTCTCTAGTATTGTGAAGAAGAGGAAGCTTGCCTAAAGCCTGCCAAACATCTATCTTAAGTACTAATGGACTGTTTGCCAGAATTTCAGGATTAGCAGACAATGACATTAGTTGCTGCACATTCTTTTCTGAATTAGACTATTTCTGTTCTTCCCAGGTCAACATAAATGATAAAAAGGTAAAGACCAGAGAAGTCTATCAATTTAGAACTCCAACAAAAAAAAAAAAAGACTGTCACATCAGCCAATAACAAGAGTAAAATGTTTGCCAGAGTTTCATGATTAGAAGACAATAACATTAGTTGCAGCATATTGTTTTCTGAATAGCATACATCTCACTTCTTCACTAATCAAAGTAAAATGACACAAAATAAAGACCACAGAACTCTAATACTTCAACAAGAAATGATGCTTAACATCAGTCAACAACATTCTTATACCAACCAGCATCTGGAAAGGTGTCTCAAGGCTTGCTGTTGGTGGAGGGACATATCTTATAATGGCATCAAGCAGTTCTGACATATTCCTGGTATCATCAGAAGGATCTTTGGTAAAGGTGGAGGAAGCCCATCCCTCCTTCGCAGATGCATAAAGAACTGGAAAGTCTAGTTGTTCCTCTGAGCCAGAACCCAAAAAGGAATTGCTTAGATAGGACTCCAATAGGAAATAAGATAAACAATAGAACCATAACACACAGTGGAACCTTTATTCAGCCCAACGTTCTTTTATGTACCTGAAGCACCAAGATTTGCGAAAAGATCAAACACCAGGCTCTCCACCTCATTGCATCTCTCTTCAGAAACTTCACAGAGGAAGATCGTGAACAATCAGTACTTCCGCAACAATATAATATTCATAAAAATACATCCTTACTAGTCTAAAATAATAACATTCATAAGGATAAGACAACCCTTCTTTAAGTTTGTATTTAAGGTTTCAAACGATGAGGTATTATAGGGTCCTGGTGCAAATGATGTCCCTATCTGCCCAGTCCCAGCAAGTTAGAACCATGGTTTGGTGATCCAGACCGTTGATCTAATGAGCCACCATGGAAGGTGGATAGCAAGAATCTCCAAATTGGAATCTTCAAACACATTGATCAGTCTGATAAATGGAAGGTTGAGAACAAAATAAAGTAAGGTCTGGAGGAAAAGGCAAAATATTGGATGGTTAGGTCTCCCAATCTGAAAGTTTTATGAGGCATTGTCCACACATGGGATGGCCATCAGATCAATGGTCTGAATCTCTGGCCAGTGCACCCCATTAAATGGACTGGGCATGTCAGAATGCTGTAGACATCCTATGCATCAGGGCCTATAATGTTAATTGATAAGCCCAATAATACATGTATGGACCAGTACTTCACATGCATGAATAGCGACATAACTTATCTGAAATGTGAACATGAAATGTATCAACATATAAAAGGAAGCCATACCTGAAGGCCGGTCAACTTTGTTGAGGAGGAGAATTGGGCGTAATCCATATTTTAAAGCTTTTGCAAGAACAAACTTTGTCTGTGCAAGGGGACCTTCACCGGCATCTACAACTAAAATTGCTCCCTCAACCATGCCGACAACCCGTTCAACCTGTATACTCATTATGGAATAACAATTCAAGATAATGCTAATTTAGCATTATTTAGAAAATATTAAACTATAGAGACAAGTCACTGCTCCAAAATAAGTCCAAAATCTGCAATAATCAAGGATCATTTAAATATTTACATACTTCACCGCCAAAATCTGCATGTCCAGGTGTATCAACCATGTTTAGCTCGTTTTCCTTCCATAAGATAGAAGTGACCTGTAAACAGAGAGAAGAAACAATCAAGAATCAATGTAGAAAATGCAGCAGAAACAGCAAGCAATCAAGATTCAAGAAACTTCTTCAGCTACTAAATAAATAAATAAATAAAATCCCAGTCATTGTGCTTTCTGTCAAATGGGTAATGCCATCTGCCAAAAACCATCAGCAAAACAAAAACACCTCATTGATTATCATTAAGTATTAACTAAGAGGTCTAGCCTTTCGGTACCAAAAAGAAAAGAGGATATCATCCTAAAGTTCCAATAACATCACAGTAACAACCGAGTGAAGATAACAAAAGTAACTTTTCCATCCAACTATTTGTATCTTACACAACATTCATAAGGTGAAAGCATAAATGTTATGACGGTAACCATAACTTGCAACCCAGCATGGATAATTGAAATTTCTAGTCTTAGACTAATAGAATCATATCAGATCACCAATTAAGAGAAAACAAAGCTAAACCCATTAATCATAGCAAACAATGTGAAAAACCAGCTTCTCTATCACCTAATAATAATAATAAGAAGAAGAAGAATCAAATTCAATACCAATTGCTGCTAGGTGCACCTTAACTGCCCAACAGAAGAGACATTGGCGTGTAAAAAAATAATAATAATAAAAAACCATAGTTATGACCTTCTAAGTCTCCACTAGAGTTTTACCCAAAGAACAATAGAAAGTCATGTGCAATGGAAACCAAGAACTGCGCCGGTTAGGAGTGAGTTGGTACAAGTTGAAGGCTCCAAAAGGGCCAGGGGAAGGCCCAAAAAAAGGCATGAGTGGAGGTAGTAAGAAAAGACTTGATGAGCTATGGTCTAACTGATGTTATGGCCAGAGTGGAATGGCGGAACAGTATTCATATAGCCAACCCCAGTTAATTGGGATAAGGCTGAGAAGATGATGATGACACTAGAAAGTCATCACCACTGCAGAAGAAATTATGAGAATGAGACACATGAAGAGCCATGGAGAAATGCCCAGTTGCAGTCTAAGAATCACAACATTTTTTATTTTTATTTTATTTTTTTTGAAAGGTGGTGAAATTTTATTCAGTAGGGAGCTGAAGCTCAAAGAATTACAACCAACTAAAGCCCGTCTTTGAAGATTCACGAGAATGATCTGATGCCCTCTAGTTATGTTGTTTACTGCTTAAAGCGGGCATCAGCTCCATCTTAGTCTACTTTAAACTTGTCCATACCTTAGTTTACAAGTCTGTACAAAGCTCACAAATTTGCTAGCATTGTTTATTGTTTAGCAATTTTATCTATCGAAACTGATTTATTGGGTAAACTTGAATACAAAAGTTTAATTAATAATTTTGCATCTAAAAAGGCAAGAAGAAAATTTATGGCTTAATTTTGAATTTATTATTTTTTATTTTATTTTTTAAACTAAAAAGCCTCATTTTTATGACTTGCCTAAGGCCCCCAAAAATGTTGAGCCACCCCTGCTTGGAAAGGATACCATCAATCAAGGGTCCTCACAAGTCAAAAATACGTCGGAACGTGGACGATTGTTCCTGAAAGTCATTCTGTGGGCATTGAAGATATATGATCAATGGTGATTTGCCATGCAGCCCATCCATAGCAGCGCTTACTCTGATGAATGGCATGGATCACCGCATCGTGCAGTCCCCTGATAACTCTCGATTTCTTAGAATTCTTATTCATTCCTTTCAAGTAATCCATTGCTCGAATTCAGTTCATCACAGTCATCCAACTTCTAAAGCAAAGACAACGAAACAAACACGGAAAGTTAAAGATCAAGGAAACAAAATAACAAGGGTTTTGAAGGGGAGAATCAATTGCCTTGGAAGCGATGGTGATGCCGCGCTCGCGCTCGAGGGAGATGCTGTCGAGGGCACGCTCGTGGGGTATGTCGGCCCCGCACTGGCGGAGAAGTCGGTCCATCAGCGTCGTCTTCCCGTGGTCCACGTGGGCAATCACGGCCACGTTTCGGAGCCGGGTCGGGTCCAAGGAGCTGCTGGCAGCAGCAGCAGAGGAGGAGAGCGAGGCGGGGGACGCCGATGCGGAAAAGCTCCGGAGAAGAGGCGGGATGTGAGGGAAAGATGAGGTATTTAGAGGATTGAATCGAGTAGAAGATGAACAGAGGGATTTTCCGGTCGAAGACCAGAGCGAGCGCAGCAATGCACCCGCCATTTTCTTCAAAGAGGAGAATGGCAGCTGCTGCTGTTCCCTGTTCGAAGAGAAATAAAATCCTACTTCTTTACTTGTCTTTACCACGTGAGGGTTTTACTGGGGAGTAATTTGTTACTCTGGCAGAGCATGCAATTTGATACGCGGGCACTCATAAATTGCGAAACCTGCAGTCATGACCCCAAAATGAGATTGGTTGAGCTATTCTAACCCCCTGACTCGTGAATAACTGTTTGTAGAAATATGACCGTTGGATCTTTTCTTTACTAATCGGCCAATGAGTGTCCACCGACACGATAGCCAGACGATCGAATGATCTTGGTTTTTTGGCCATGATACATATCAACTGGGACTGATTATTCCACGAATGCAGTTTCCAAGTAATTTCTAGCTGACTGCGTGGCATTCTGCCAGAGTAGCAAAGCTTTGTCTCTCACTTCTTCGCTCCGGTGAATCCCACACGTACTGCTATTCTAATGTTGGGATTGTAGTTGTACGAGAAATTTACGACTGTAAATCCCACCTTTTTTTCTAAGCACTCCCAAACTTTATCTTCCCAAACTAAACCATTCAGCATGGGCATATTATTTCAGACGAAAATACCCTTGCAATGTAGGTCGCACCTTTAAATCTATAGCTACCAATTAAAACCGTAACCATTTAAAAAATGGCTACGGATCCATAGCCTAGATCAAGGGTACTTTCATCTGAAATTAGTGTGTCCATATAAAGTGTTTAGTTTTAGGAAAGTAAAGCTTGGGAGCATTTAGAAAATGTGGGCCCACAGTTGTAAATTTCTCTTGTTTTGATTTATGGTCATGTTGCAATGCGCCTCATCAGGAAGCCTTTGTTCATTTACCTATTTCCTTTCAATATGGAGAGCCTCTTTTAACCATCTTTCTTTCTTTCGTGGGCCATTAACTGCTTCTTCCAAATTTGAGGTTTCTCTTTCCTTTGAATATGGAGGGTTTCTTTTAACCTTTTTTTCATTTCTTTTTTCAAGTGGGCCATTTACACCTTCTAAATTTAAGACTGTTTGTTTTTTCAATTAGAACTATAAATAACTATAAATGATTGTAAATGAATAATAATTACTTGGTCTAATGATTTTGTAGTGACATCACTGACATTTGATTGTAACGATGATTTTAGCATATTATTTGTTTCATCTAAAATCACTGTAAAATATAACTTTATAATGCAAAGATGTAATGATCATAATTTTATTACCTATTTTTTTACAAGTATATTTGACTATGAATTTACAATCCATAATTCCCCTTAAACACTATTTTTACACACCCACCTACCCACACACCACAATGGGTCTCCAAACCATGACGTTTGTGTTATGAGGCTTCTTTTTTTTTCTTTCAACATGCATACACACTCACCCAGTGGGATTTCACCACCGATGGATACTCGAACCCTTGACCGGGTGTTGAAACTCCTAAGAGTCTACCACCGGAGCAAGAGTAAGGATCCTTTGTGTTACGAGGCTACCATTGAGCCATGAGTAAGGACCCAAGGAGAGACCAACACTTCAGAGAGTTTGTGGCAGACCTCAATATCAGGGTGGTCCACTAGTTATGGCTTCGCTAAATTTCTTTGATGGAGAACAATTAAAAAAAATGTCTTACAGTGGATTTGATTCATTCATTTTAAGGTCTGGCCCAATGTTGGCTTCCGATGAGGAAACATAAGAAGTGATGATTAAGATCATCATCAATCAGTGTAGTTTTTAAATTGTAGGCCATCAATCAATAGATGAGTGGTACTTGTTAGTGAATAAGTTACCACAATGCACTAAGGGCCTGTTTGTGTGCCATGTAAAAATAATTTCATCTCATTTATTTAATTGTAAATTTGTAATTATGCTTCATGAATCTCTCTCTGTGCCATGTAAAAATAATTTCATCTCATTTATTTAATTGTAAATTTGTAATTATGCTTCATGAATCTCTCTCTCTCTCTCTCTCTCTCTCTCTCTCTATTATAGATATAACCAACAATTTATATAAACTCTGATCTCTGAAACATAATTGATGTTAATTAAAACGAGATGAATTCATTTTTAGGTAGCAGCTTCACGTAGTGTGATTTAAATGAAAATTAAAAGGAAGGTTGGAAGTTAATAAAGAGAATGAATAGATGAATGACATAATTGGTTAGCAATGACCATAGTTCAAGATGCAAATCTTTTGTCTTCCTATACAACGGTCACGATTGCTAGATGCTAAATCAAAGCTCTATTAAAGCCCAACAAGACTGTTGACATGAATATGCATAGTGCTTATAATTCAATTAGAGCTCTCATAAACTGACTTCAACCTTTGAATCCTAAAATTGTAGTGATCTTAAGAAGATAAGCTCACATCTATTGATGTAGTCTTCCACCTCTTTGCAACCCAATGAATTTAAGCAAAACATCCACCATCCACCTGAATTCATTAATTTCGTTTAACACCGATATGATCAAACACCCATCATTGATTTTGACCACAGAAAATCACATGTGCCACTCTAACAAATAGATACTGTGCTCTGGATCGAAATGGCCGCTGGTGTGTTGGTATTTTTAAAGCTCAGTATTTCCATAATAGTGTCAAAACTTCAGCCACGTAAATTGGAGGATATATAACACACCATCACCATTGATCTATCAGCAGGCATTGAAGGATGAGAGCCGAACGACCTTGTACCTGTCACTATCGAAATTTAAACAGGATTTTGCATCTTGAACTATAGTCATTATTACTGAATATGTTCTATTAATTCTCTTTATCAACTTCCAACCTCCTTTTTCTAAATTTCATTAAATCACACTGTATAGTTGCTACCTAAAAATGAGTTCATCTTGTTTTATTTAGGGGTCGTTTGGCACCATGAATTTGAGGAGGTTTGAGGGGATTTGAGGGGATTTCTAATCCGCTGAAATCCAAGTTGAAAGCTTGGATTACATCTAAAATCCTTTCCATAGTTGCATGTGTAACATGTGTATAACTATGCTATTAATTTATTTGGCACATGGCCCACATATGATATCCCAAAACAATTAAATTATCAATTGCATCACTATAATTACTTTAATATGATGATCTACGCCGTCCAAACACTGTCCATGTAAATCAATGGTTTAAAATCATTGGTTAGTCACTTGGATGTGATCTTGCACTTGTGGCCCATTCGAGACTTGGAATTTCATCATTTTCAGACAAAATATATATTTCAACGGGCTTATTATAACCATTGTGTCAAACATTATATACGCACACTAATTAGATATATTAAAGTTGATTTAATAATTAAATTCAAACCTCAATAAATATACTATGCATAGCTACTTTTGAATTACAGAAAATTCTAAATTCAAGGTGTCAAACACAATAAGAGGATTTCAAATCCAAGGGGTTTCAAATCGAGGGAGTTTCAAATCCATGCTTCCAAACAGGCCCGCATCAATTATGTTCCAAAGATCACAATTTATATAAATTATTGGTGTTATGGGGAGATCCGAGCCCACGATAAAACGTCAGTCCGAGCGCCAGTCTGAGCCGACTCACTGCCATGACGTCCGAGGCACGACCCGTCCGACCTGATACGAGCATCCTGTGAAGATCTGAGCACATGTAAAGTCCGAGGCGACGGCGAGAGCCTTGGAGAATAGAGCCTCCCGCTTCGGTTCAAACCAGCAAGATTGACTCTGACCTATAAGGTCAGATCGGATATGAAGGTCGCTCGGATCTGGGAACCACCCTTATCCAACCAAACAAGCGCAGAGGCAGACGGTCGGACGAGCCGAGCCGAGCAAATGCTCTAAGGCGTATATTCTATTTGACAAACATGGAAACTTTCATAACTTAATGTGGTCGATAACTTCGCTCGCAAATACGCACTACATGCCCGATACGCAGCGTGATTAGCAGATTGCGGGCAGTATCTCCATGATCCGAGAATCCCCTTGATCGTGCCGAGATTATCGGATCCAGACCATTCTACAGGCAAGTATAAATAGCACACGACACCATGTATACAGGGACGCAATAGCGAATGCTCTCTCCTCTACTCTCTACTTAGACCCCGATTCCCTTGGCCTGACTTAGGCATCGGAGGGTCCCCCGGCTTAACCAGGGTCACCTTTGCCTGTTCTCTTGGTGCAGGTTCCAAAGGTGGTACGCTGAAGTGAGGGAGACATGGAGGAGGGGCCGACCAGATTTTGACGTCAACATTTTTTGGCGCCGTCTGTGAGAATCTGAGACTAAAAGTCAGATTCTCATTTCTCATCTTCTAAGCAATGGCGAAGAAAAAGACGGCTGCGGTTGTGAAACCGGAACCAAACGAATGAACTCGGTCATCATAACCACTTCACACCGAATCCGCATCAGGGCCTTCCCAACGTTCTCACAATTGGTCGAGTAAATATCGCGTCATGCAGAACGAAATCCAGGCCCTGCGAGATGAGATAAATAGAATGAAACAGCAGAGAGAGCCAGAGTCATGCCCGATTCAGAAAAACTCTGTTCTCGAGCCGGTAGGTTTATTCGTAGAGACTTGCTCTGTACGAGGAGTGTGAGACCTGAAGCTCCCCAGCATTCGGGGGTGCCGCATTCAGGTCAAAATCCTCCTGCGGTGCGTGCTGAAGGATCCGCGCAGAATGCCACTACTCAAGCCCCTACTACAATCCATTCAGTCGCCTCCGCTCTGGCACCCATGGATCTTCGCCATCAATTAGAACGGAGGAGAGAAAGAAGAACTCCGGAGATGGAGGACGCCGGAGAGGTCATCGCGAAAAATAAAGATCCTTGGGAGGTACGATTTACAGAACTTAACGACAAGTTCTTGACATTGGAGAAAAAGCAACAACAATCGACGGTTCCCGCTACTATCTAAGCAATGATGGAAGAGACTGAGCTTCCCTTCACTTCCGCCATCATGGTTAAGGTGATGCCGCAGAGGTTTCAGATGCCTCCTGTCATCCAGTATTCGAGATCTGGGGACCCATCCGAACATCTGGAAGTCTACCGATCGTGGATGCAAATCCAGACCACAACGGACGCGATGATGTGTAGAGGATTTTCCATCACCCTTATGGAGTCCGCTCGGATTTGGTATCGTCAACTTAAACCAAACTCCGTGGGCTCTTTTACGGAATTAAGTCAACTATTCCTTACGCAATTCATAAGCGGTAAGAGAAGTCGGAAACCCAACACTCACCTGCTCACCCTCAAGCAAGCTCTGAAAGAATCGTTGAAAGACTATATCGCCCGTTTCAATGAAGAAGCATTGCAGGTCGAGGATTATGATGACAAGATGGCACTTGCTGCCATTCTAAGTGGACTAAAGAATGGAAAGTTCACTTTCTCCATCGGAAAGAATCCGCCGAGAACGCTAGCAGACTTCATGGAGAAGGCTCAGAAGTATACCAATACCGAGGATTTCACTAATGCTCGTAAAGGTATGCAAGTAACTGACCGACAAATAAAGGAAAGAGACCTAGGAACGAAGACTCTCAGCCGAACGGCAAAGGGGCGGATGACCGCCCTTGCCGCGATCGTCGACCGAGCCGCAAGCCAGAAGGGAAATTTCGCTCTTATACTCCTCTTAATACGTCTGCCGAGCAAATTCTGCTGGATATCCGAGGAGACAGGCTACTTAATTGGCCAGTCTGCATGAGGGCTGACCCAGAGCATCGGGACAAGCAGAAATTCTGTCGCTTTCACCGGGACCATGGTCACAACGCGGACGATTGCATGGACCTAAAAGAAGAGATTGAGTCCCTCATCCACAAGGGACATCTACGTCGATACACTAAAAAAGAGAAGTCCGTTCGGAGAGAGGAACGACCTCGAGAACAGCCGAACAACCCCCCAGAAGAATCCACTGAAATTTGTATTATCTTCAGGGGTTCAGATGAGGGAGGGGATTCAAACAAGGCTCGAAAAGTCCATTCCCGGAGATCCGAGCCGGAATACCACGTTCACCTGGCAGAACGTCCCAGCAAGGAACTCCGAGTCACTCCGTGCAGCTTGACTTTCACGGAAGATGACGCACTCGGGATCCAGCATCCGCACGATGACGCGCTAGTGGTCACAATGACCATAGCAAATCACAAGGTATATCGCATTCTGGTCGACACCGAAAGTTTAGCCAATGTAATGTACTCCGAAGCATTCGAAAAGATGAAAATTTCACGGTCACGACTCCGACCCGTGAAGACTCCCCTACACGGCTTCGCTGGGGAGAGAGTAATCTCCGAAGGAGCCATCTCCCTCCCAGTAACAGTGGGAGAAGGGCAGCGTCAAGTCACACTTCTAGTGGACTTTTTTATTGTCAATGTTCCTTCTATCCACAATGTAATCCTGGGCCGACCCTCCCTCAACGCGATGAGGACGATCGTCTCAACTTGCCATTTAATGATGAAGTTTTCAGCTAAAGGTGGGATCGGTTATCTCTGAGGCGACCAACGCGAGGCCCGAAGGTGTTATGCTATATCAGTTAGAAAAGGAGCCACCAAACAGGTGCTCGTCATGGACGCCTTGGACCCCCGAGGACTGACAGGAAGCTCATCAGTCGAAGATCTGAAAAAAGTCTCCCTCTATGAATCAAACTCGAGCAGAACTATTCAGCTCGGGTCATCATTAAATTCTGAGCAGAGGAACACGTTATTGGCCTTCTTGAAGCAGCATCGAGACGTCTTTGCATGGTCACACGCAGATATGTCAGGGATCTCTCCTGACGTGCTGGTTCATAGATTGAATGTAGACCCGGATCATAAGCCAGTGAAGCAAAAAAGAAGGTCGTTCGATGCCGAACGATATGAAGTCATTGCCTAGTAGGTCTCCGTCCTGCTCGATGCAGGTTTCATAGAGGAGGTATATTACCCTGACTGGTTCGCGAACATCGTGCTCGTCAGGAAATCCAATGGGAAGTGGCGGGTCTGTGTAAATTATTCAGATCTAAATAAGGCGTGCCCTAAGGACAGTTTCTCGTTGCCTCAAATCGATCAACTGGTGGACAGCACGGCTGGACATGAGTTGCTCTCGTTTTTAGATGCTTATTCCGGGTACAACCAGATCGCTATGTATCCCCCAGACAGGCAGAAGATTACCTTTGTCACGAACAAAAGGGCTACTGTTACCGGGTCATGCCATTCGACCTGAAGAACGCTAGGGCAACATATCAGAGGCTGGTGAATAAGATGTTCATCAGAAAGCTTGGGCGCACCATGGAAGTGTACATCGACGACATGCTAGTGAAAAGTAAGATCTCGCTAAGTGTACCAGATGAAGTTAAACGTCCTTGCCGACCTCGGAGAAACGTTCAACGTCCTCCAAGAGTACCAGATGAAGTTAAATCCCGCTAAGTGTGCATTCGGAGTTGAATCGGAAAAGTTTCTTAGTTTTCAGGTTAGTGAACGAGGTAACGAGGCCAACCCGGATAAGATCAAGGCTCTCCTCGACATGAACTCACCTCAAACCATTAAAGAAATACAGTGTCTCATGGGAAGAGTTGCAGCGCTCGGACGCTTCATATCCAAGGCTACAGATAAATGTCTTTCCTTCTTCCAGCAGCTGAAGGGTCACAAGAGGGCGGAGTGGACACCGGAATGCGAGCAAGCCTTCCAGCAGTTGAAACAGTATTTAGGTTCGCCTCCTCTCTTGTCTAAGCCTGAAGAAGGGGAGCTATTGTTTCTCTACCTCGCGGTTTCGGCTTCAGCTATCAACTCGGCCCTGATCAGAGAAGTCGGAAGTAAGCAATATCCCGTATACTATGTGAGCAAAGCCATGGTACCAGTGGAGACAATATACCAATCCTTGAAAAAGCTAGCGCTCTGCCTCGTTGTCTCAGCTAGAAGATTACGGTCATACTTTCAGGCCCATTCCATAGTGGTGCTGACCGAATCTCCTCTGAGGCAAGTCCTCTAGAGACCCGAGGTCTCGGGTCGGATGACCAAATGGGTAATTGAGCTTGGAGAGTTCGACATTTAATTTCGCCCTAGGGCAGCAATCAAGGGTCAAGCTGTAGCCGACTTCATCACCGAATTCACAACTCCAAGTGAAGAGCAAATTAGTAAAGAAGTCGAGATGACACCGCCCGTCCCGTTGAGTAACTAAGAAGTAGTATCGGATCCGGGATGGGTCCTCTGTGTTGATGGGTCGTCCAACGTCAAAGGGACAGGGGTCGGTGTTTTCTGGTTGCACCTGATTCAACAAGAATCCAGTACGCAATCGAACTTGGATTCAAAGCTTCTAACAACAAGGCCGAATATGAAGCGTTGTTAGCTGGACTCAGGCTGGCGGCAAGCCTGGGTGTTCAGGCTCTACAAGTCCATTGCGATTAGCAACTGATAGTAAATCACATCTCTTCGGAATATGAAGCCAAAGAAGTCAGAATGATCGCCTATCTCGAAGAGGCGAGAAAACTGATCGAGAAATTCTAGAGTTCACCATCCGGCAGATCCCTAGAGCAGAGAACTCATGGGCTGATGCCTTAGCAAGACTCGCCTCGGCCTCTGAAGGAAAGATCCCGCGTTTTGTTCCCATTGAATTCATTGAGCATCCGAGCATTGGCCAGTCGGAGAAGGTCAATCCTGTTCAGTCCATTCCAAGTTAGATGGACCCGATTTTTAATTATCTATTGTCCGACGAAATCCCCTCGGACAAGCTAGAGGCGAGGCGAATTAGGGTCAGAGCAGCCCGGTACGTCATATTGAACGGAGTGTTGTATAAGAAGGGGCATTCTGAACCTTACCTTAGATGCCTCCGACCGGATCAGGCCGACTACGTGATTCGAGAGATTCACGAGGGAATCTGCGGAATCCACTCTGGTAGTCGAGCCCTAGCCATGAAAATACTCCGTAAAGGGTATTTCTGGCCAACTCTTAAACAGGACTCGAAGGATTTTATTCGAAAGTGCGACAAATGTTAACGTTTTCCAGGCAACCAGCAGAAGAAATGACTCCCATGAGCAGGTCGTGGCCGTTCGCCCAATGGAGGATGGACATCATCGGTCCTTTGCCTACAGGGAAGGGATAAGTCAAGTTTGTCATAGTTGCAGTCGACTACTTCACCAAGTGGGCTGAGGCCAAGCTTGTCGGGAAGATCACCGAGCAAAAAGTGATCGATTTTGTGTGAAAAAATATCATCTGCCGGTTCGAAATCTCACGAACCATCGTATCTGATAACGGCCGACAATTCGATAATGACAAGTTCCGTGGTATGTGTCAGGGACTTGGCATCATGAATGCTTATTCATCGCCTCGGCACCCGCAGTCAAATGGACAGGTGGAAGCGGTCAACAAGATCATCAAGCACCATCTCAAAATAAAGCTGGAAAAGGAAAAGGGTAACTGGGCCGAGGAGCTCCCTTTCGTCCTTTGGGCTTATAGGACCACAACCCAAACCTCAACGGGTGAAATCCCATTTTCGTTATCATACGGCTCGGAAACAATGATGTTAATAGAAATCGGACTCCCTACGGCACAAGTGAGGAACTTCGAAGAGAATCAAAATTTCAACCAGATCGCCGCTAATCTGGATTTACTTGAGGAAGTCAGAGATATTTTCAAGCTCCAATCAGCGGTTCGACATCAACAAGTCGCACGTTTCTATAGCTCGAAGGTCAAGATTATGCGTTTTCGCCCTGAAGACTTAATCCTCCGTCGGGTCTTTCAGAACACAACCGAACCGGGAGCAGGAGCACTCGGACTAACTGGGAAGGACCATATCGCATGGTCAGATCTACCAAACCAGACTCCTATCACTTGAAAAATCTCGAAGGCCGTCAGCTCCCTCATCCTTGGAACGCTGAGCACTTGAAGATCTACTACCCATGATGAACTAGCCTTTAAGGCTCCTAATAAAGTGTACGCCTCCGAGCGACTAGCCTTTAAGGCTTTTAATAAAAGTTTCAATTCTACTTCACGAATGTCTACTCAATTACCTTATCGATACGAGCACGAACTTAATGGTCTGATCCTTTTGAGAAAGGGTCGGAACCTAATCTTACAAAGGTTTAACAAGGCATTCCCTTGAGGGAGAAAGCCTAATAATGACCCGACTCTCCAATGGAGAACTCGGCTCTTCATACGACAGAATGAAAGGTCCTCGTCGGACAAGCGACGAGCCGAGTACCCTAAAAGATCGGACTCAACTAAGACTTGGGCCAAGGGAGCTCGGAGAACCAACTAAACGATAATGAAAAGGCCAGACCCATAAAGAGGTCAGCTTGGTAATATCCCAGAACAAGTCAACACAATGACAAAAACCCTTGAATATCAAAGAAATGTTTCTCATTCAGTAAATCCTCCTCGAAGGAGTAAAAAAATACATTAACAGTTTAAAAATAAAAAAAATAAAACATTAAGTCTTCACACGGGAGGAGGCGCTTGGGCGTAGGGGGTTTGATTCGAGCGAACGACTTCGGCAGGGGCGTCTTCAGGGTCTTTAGGTAGAAGAGGATCAAAATCGAGGTCTGGGTATAAATCCAGAACTGCTTCGATACAAGCATCGAAACCGTTGTTGTAAAACGCCGCAGCTTCGGCGTCCCTCTCTTTGGAGGTCTTGAAGTCTTCAATCGCGGCGGCAACTGCCGCTGCTAGAGAGACCTCATCCTTGACCCGCCGAGCCTCCACAGCCTGAGTGATGGCTCGGGTCCGCTCTTCAGCCGCCTCAGCCTTAGTGCATTCCAAGGCCTCACTCAGCCGAGTGGTCTCCATAGCCAAGGAATCCGCATGAACTCTGGTGCGGGTCAGCTCGGCGGTCATTGCATCGCTGCTGGCTTTGAGGTTATCCGCCCTCTCCTGCAGCAGCAGTTTCCTGGCCTTTAGGTCGACCACAACCGCCTGCAGTAGACTCTCTCTGGCCCTCTCATCCGAAAGCTGCCGACGCAGCTCACTCTGCTCGGACCCTAAGAGGACGGATTCATCTCATAAGGCCGTCATCTCAGCCTTGAGAGCCTCAAGCTCAATCTCTCACCTCTGATGCTCTCACACTCTCTCCCGAACCAAAAACAACTTCGGGACAGCCTGAATAGAAAACGAGAACCAGTATCTAAGAAAATATATACAATGGCAATACGAAGGAAAGAGAGGGTCCTCTCGGAGATGTACCGTGTAACACACGGCAGCTAAATCGTTCAGAAAGGAGCCGTCTGACCTGTCGAGGTTTCGAGTTATATCCTCCTCGGGGGCATGCTTGGCGGCCCACGAAGCCAAGCAGGCCATATGGTAGCCCGGCTCGAACCTCCCACCACTTGTCCCCACCTGAGACGAGACCACAGACTCCTCAGCCCCTACCCTACTACCGGCCGAGTTTTGACCCTCGGCACTGACACCTCCCCTAACCTCGGGGGGGGAAAGCATGTTGTCAGCCATTCTAATGGCCTCCTCCCGCTCGGAAGAAGAAGAGATAGTAATGGGGGGCTCGGGAGCTGCGATAGGAGCCTTCGCGGTGGGAGGAACAACGGTGGAAGAAGCAGAGCTCAAAACAGCTGGGGTGTCGGCCATGGTCGTATGGGCAAGAACCGGGGGAGGAGCTACCACCGAGCCCCTGGTCGGACCGTAAAGTACCTGAAGTGGAGCTGCCGGAGGAGCCATGACCGCACTAGGGAGCACCAGGGTCAACTCTGCACACGACGTCTGTGGGTGAGCAAGCACCGCAAGAGTCGAGCCGGTGAGCCTCGGAGCGGGGGCTGCAGAGATCGACGTGACAGCAGATTTCTCCTCACGAGGGGGGACCTACATCTTTCGAGTGATCTTCACCTGGGGGCATCCCTCAACAACTCGGCCCCTGTCGGAGCCGCCTTCCTCTTTCGAGAGTCAGACGCCTTGGCCATGCTTGCGAGAGAAATGACAGTGTCAGCGACTCAGTAGGTAAAACTGAGCTCATCAGAAATGTTGGGACAACTTACTGAAAGATGTGGGCAAGGGCTGTGACTTGCAAAGCCCGGACCAATGAAGATTATTCGCGATGATCAAGTCAGTCTAGGAGCGAAGCCCCTCCAATCGCATCCTAGCCTTCGCAATGCGGTTCTTCTGAGCCGAGTCGAGGAGTGACAGCCTCTTCTGAAAACCTACAAAAGAAAACGGAGAGCTTTACTTCAATTGAAATAAATGGAAACAATGGCAGTGGTACAGATACTGGTTAAAAGTCCGACCTGGTTTTGTGAAGTGGGTCGGAACCCGTGTTGTTAAGGTTCCGAGCTCTACTGCTAGCGCCTCCCATTCACCTGTCGCCCAGAATCATTTATTTTTTCAGTCCTTATTGGAGGACGATAGGTTCATCACCAGCACCGACCCCTTGCTGTCTCGGGTCGCGAAATAGTACCATGGGTCGTTGCTGTCATGCTTGACCAGGTACAGACTCATCAGCTCTTCCGGGGTCAGCTTAGGGTTCCCGACTTGTCGCCAGATGATGAAGGCAGAGATCAGCACCCTCCAAGCGTTGGGAGTGAATTGCCCCAGAGCAAGCCCCAGGTAGGCCGCAACGTTCCAAATGAAGGGGTGAAGTGGGAGCCGAAGCCCACAATGCAATGCACAGAGGAAGATTGCGACTTCCCCTTTGGCAGGAGCACCAGCCATGTCCATAAGCCCAGGAGCCCTTATCTGGACGGAGTTCGAAATTTGAAACTCCAAACGGATCCAATCTATCTGAGATTCCGATAAAGCGAAACCTCCCGGGACTACTTCCGCGGTGCGTCCACTCGCGGGCATTTCAGTAGCCTCAGTATTGCTGACTTGGTGGGCTCGAGTGGCCTTCTTTTTACTCAGTTGTTTGGTCTTAGCACCCGTCACCTTTTGTCTCCGAGGCTAGGGGTATAGTGGTACGATTTCGAAAGGACCTTCAGAAGCCTCACTTCTGTTTTCAGAACTCCCCGGCTCGGAGTCCTCAGCGTACTCGGGCACCATTTCAAGGTCGGAAGACATATGAAAAGAAGGATAAAGATCAACGGAAGGGACTACCAGACGACTACCGAAAATCGCCTTCTACCAGAAAAGGGTGATCGGTCGGAATCTCTCACCGAAAACTTCGAATTCGAACAGAATCACCTCGTCGGAAATTGCCTCCTCCGGTACGCTCCCAGGTTCACAATACGCGTAGCGAGAAAGACTCCGAAGGCGATTTATATAAGCTACGAAGGATCTCTGCATTAATGGCAAGCCATAATGGCAACAGCCGAATCGACGCGAGCCGATCCTCAGGCACACGTGGCTACACTTCGTTGGAGGAGTTCTCAACCGACGGTACGACTCTAACATCAGACAGTGTGCTTCGATATGCGAAGCGACGCCCGAGCTTGCTTCGATATGCGAAGCGACGCCATCATGTACACGTCTCCTCACACCTGCGTGGCAACCCCTCATAAGCTGGAAGGATATTCGGAATCGTAACCGTCGTCGCGTGTCCACCAAAGCAACCCGCACGCGCATGATCTCAAGATGGGACGCTTCGAATTCAAAAGCCATTATTAATACAGTATGGGCGGGAGATCTCCTGCATGAGTACTCTCCTAGTCTGCAAGCAGACTCGAAGAGTATGGGGCTTCTGTTATGGGGAGATCCGAACCCATGATAAAACGCCAGTCCGAGCGCCAGTCTGAGCCGACTCATTGCCATGACGTCCGAGGCACGACCCGTCCAACCTGATACGAGCATCCTGTGAAGATCCGAGCACATGTAAAGTCCGAGGCGACGGCGAGAGCCTTGGAGAATAGAGTCTTCCGCTTCAGTTCGAACCAACAAGATTGGCTCTGACCTATAAGGCCAGATCGGATATGAAGGTCGCTCGGATCTGGGAACCATCCTTGTCCAACCGAACAAGCGCAGAGGCAGACGGTCGGACAAGTCGAGCCGAGCAGATGCTCCGAGGCGTATATTCTATTTGACGAACATGGAAACTGTCATAACTGAACGTAACCAATAACTTCGCTCGCAGATACGCACTACATGCCCGATACGCTGGGTGATCAGTAGATTGTGGGCAGTATCTCCATGATTCGAGAATCCCCTTGATCGTGGCGAGATTATTGGATCCAGACCATTCTACAGGCAAGTATAAATAGCACACGACACCATGTCTACAGGGACGCAACAGCGAATGCTCTCTCCTCTACTCTCTACTTAGACCCCGATTCCCTTTGCCTGACTTAGGCATCGGAGGGTCCCCCGGCTTAGCCAGGGTCACCTTTGCATATTCTCTTAGTGCGGGTTCCAGAGGTGGTACGCTGAAGTGAGGGAGACGTGGAGGAGGGGCCGACCAGATTTTGACATCAACAATTGGTTATATATTTAATCCCTAGCAAAAAAAAAAAAAAAAAAGGAATTTGTGAAGCATAATTACAATTAAATAAATGAGATCACCTCATTTTTAGGTGGCACATAAACAAGACCTTGGTACATAGGGACCCAAGATGGATGGTTCCAATTCATGATAGAGAATTAAATCCTTGCCCATGGTAAGAACTCCGTAAAATTTTTCTTTAGGAAGAGAACAATTATAAAACCAAAGGTAAAAAAAAGACCTACAGTAAACATCCGAAAACTCATTCCGATTTGGGCATTCTAAGCAAATTCTTATAATCCAGATCAACAAAAACTATATGAGGCCCACCGTGATCTCAATGCAAGGTCCATAGGCTCATGTTCGGATATAATCCTAAAAAGAAGCAGATACAGAACTCGAGTAGGCCATCACAAGCAAAAAAGTGAGATTGCCTCTCTCTGCCTACAGACACTCATTTCCCTCCCCAACTTCTCTTCCCTCTTCTGTTCATGTGTGTTCTTCTTCTGTTCACGTCGGACAGCGAAAATCACACCCCACAGATAGCTGTGAGGTGAACCCGTGTTTTGCGTTCACAGTTCATGTATTAGATCTTTCACATACAACACATTTTCTTTTTACGCTAATTTGTTACTCTTGCAGAGTATCCTAGCCGTGCACAAGGTCATCAACAGTGTAAGGATGGCATGAATTGAAAAACAAGGATGGTCCATCATCAGGTGGCCCACGCTGTTTAAATCAATAGACATCCGATAGCACAACTTAATGTACAAGCACAAGCGTAGCCTACCTGATGGATGGATCCTTCTAATTTTCACAGTAATTGATACTTACAGAATTTCTTGTCTTATGAAGAGCTCAGATTTTATAAATAAGTGATATATTGGTGAGAAAAAGAAAGCAATGCACGCGTAAAAGCTCACATGCAACCATTGTTAGGGCTGCCAATGAGCTGCGCTCAGGTTAGGGCAAAGTTAAAATTTTAAATAGAGCCAGCCCAAACAGTTCAAAATCTGGGCTGACAGTCTATTTGTCCTCGTGGGTAACCATGTTTAGCTCAAGCAACCAAAAAAGTCCCAAATTCTGTATTGAGAACCTGCATTTCCATAGGGTTTTCATACTATCAAGTGCTTGAAAATATTCATTTTGTGTATATGAAAACCAACAATAAAAATAAAAAATCTTTTTATTCCACCGCATGAGTACCTAGCACTTGATTTTGCATGCTTGTACAGCAAAGAATCTGAACACTCGACATTTTCTTTCAACAATATATGTGTTAGGCACTAATTGAGAGGTAAAAATGACAGATCGATGTAATTCATGGGACATGTCCCATTACATGGACCAGGGTGCTTGAGTGGCTTCGTTTCATGGGACAAATCTCATGTTTACTGTAAAACATTTCAAAAGCCCATTTACTCGTACAATGGAATCTCTACCCATCACCATCATCATCCTTGTGCTCATTTTAGCTATTTGAGCGCAACCAAGTTGTGTCATATTTCCCTAGACCAGTTGTATCGTTCCCTATTTGTCAACGGGAGTAAAGATGGAATGTGACACTAAGATAAAGAGTAGCACACAAGGAGATTAAGATGGTTGGGCATTTGAAATTTTGGATTTTAAATTTCTTGCTAGATTCCAGCTAATCATCTTTAAATGGATGAAGATATGCACACCAAGGTCATGCCCCCCCCAAAAAAATTAGTAAATGCCAGTTTATAAGATCGATGGCTTAAAAACTTCCAATAAATATGTAAGTTCAGAACTAAGCTAAAAAGGGCATTAGAACTGAACTCCCAACCATCAAATATGATGAAGGATGGAGAACATCACTATCATTATTCATTTCGGAAGTTTATAACAATCATGAGCCTCCCACCCAATGGCACTATTCTATACAACTTAAACAAACTTGAGTTCACCCTCAGATTTCTGAAGGTCAAATAAATGAGAGGCTTGTCTATAAATCTCTATGTACACTGAAATCAAACGAATTGATTAGTAAAATGGCAGGCATCGTCCTCTCATCCTTCTTTACCATCCGAGGACAAAGCTGACACTTTACAGATGGGGCAGATGTTCTTCAACAATAGCCATTGCTTTATGCAGTCAGCATGGTAATTGTGCCCGCAATCAAGGATTCCAATTGTCTCATTCTCCTCATACTCGACCTGAAACCCCCAAGTATTCACCATTAGCGTTGCAGAACACTGCCAAAATAGTAATAATTGGAGGAGAAGAAAAGCTGCAGTTCAAAGGACATCCAATGGCTGGTGACATTTTGATAATCACATGAAATAAGTTTCTGAGAGCTGTCATTGTTAAGAAGAGGAATTGTAGGGTCCTGCTCATCAGAAAATATACAGTGATTCGAACTGTTTGAATGACAAGCCTCACTGCGGATGAGGGGCGGCCCAAAAATCTCCCATATTGGAATATTCCAACCTTCTGATCGTTTAACTATTTTCTTTTGAATAAAGACCATCTTTTTGTGGCCACTGATTCAAGGGTGAGGATCTTCAAATCATGAATATTTTCGAGGCACACACTATCTATGCATCTAAACAGATCAGTGGTTTGGATCACCAAACCATAGCCACAAATGCATAGAATCAAGCGTGTCAGCAAACTGAAGATTTGCTGATGAGCAGAAAACTTTCAATTCAAACATTAAGAACCTAGAACTTTTGACATTTGCGCCAAAATACGAGAACGAACAAACATCCAATGGCAGATACATGCCTGGCATATAATGCAGGTGCCGTTGTCTTGCATCATGCTTGCCGACTGGTCTGGAGAGGAAGAAGCTATGCACGAAACATGTGTCTTCGTCTTTAGACACTTCCGGATGGATTCTTCAGATAAACCAGTGTTTACGTCTCCAATCCGTTCCTCCAAGGCCAATAGTTCCTGCATTTATAGCCAAAAGCATTAACAACAGCAGCAGCAGTATTTTCAGACTAGTAGTAATAAATAATAATAATAACAACAACATCATCTTTTCTGGATTCGAGCTGTCTAGGTCGGAAACTCAGGTATCTCGTCTCCAGTTTGCTGATGATACCATCATATTTTGTGAGGCAAATTCAGAAAAGTCAACAACTTGTGGAACATGGTCATTTGCTTTGAGGCGGTTTCCGGGCTTAAGGTAGACTTCTTGAAAAGCGAATTTTTAGGTGTCGCAATGAGATTGCAAGTCTAGTTTCATTGTTTGGATGCAAGGCCGGAATTGTTCCTTCCACATACTTAGGGCTTCCTTTGTGCATCAGTGAGCCCAGTAAACACCAACGTGATAGGGTGATTGAGAGAGTGAAGAAAAAGCTAGCACGCTGGAAGAGCCGCTACCTCTCCTTGCGGGGCTGCCTTACTCTTATAAAGGCAGTTCTCTCCAACATACCACTGTACTTCATGTCCGTATACAAGTTCTCTCAAGCAGTTTTGGGAATATTTAAAAACCTGAGGGATTTCCTTTGGAGGGGATCATGATATCATATGCCAATCACAGATTCCATCTCATCAATTAGGAAGAGGTCTGTTTGCCAATTCATCAAGGAGGTGTGGAGCTCAGGGAGCTTCGAAGCATGAATATTGCTCTTCTTGGTAAGTGGCTTTGGCACTTTGGGACTGAAGAGGGTAGCTCATGGCACGGGCTTATCAACATCAAATATGGTATGCAGGATGGTGGGCGGGAGATCAAAGAGTCTTCCGTTTACCGGATGTCTCATGTTTGGAAGATGACTGCGTCGGTAAAGGTGGACTTCAGAAGATACATTTCCTTTTCGATTGGAGATGGATCTTGAATCAGATTTTGGGAACATACTTGGTGTGGTGACGCACCTTTGATCCTTTTGTTTCAGGGCTGGCTCGTCTCGCACCTTTAATAGACATCAAAGTTGAAGAGTGTTTGTCCTGGCAGCTCTAATCCCATATAGGTGCCCCTGTGTAGGGGGGGCCTCTTGGATAGTGAGACAGAAGACCTCATTAGTCATCTGGGCAAGATGAAGATGGCCCCCACCCCATCCGATGGGAATGATTCCTTGGTTTGGCGGATGCATAGCTCAGGCCGGTTTATGGTAAAATCATTCTACGTGACACTTAGACCCCTGAACCTATATGTGAGCGGAATCACCTCTTTCTTTTCTGGTTCTACAGTGCTATTCCAAAGGTGACGGTTTTCACTTGGCTAGGGGGTAGAAACAAAGTCTTGACTATCGATAATCTCCAAAGAAAGTCGATGCCTATCCCTAAAACGTGCTCCCTGTGCAAGCAAGAGTCGGAGACAATCAACAATTTATTCATTCACTGCCCTTCACAGTCGAAGTCTGGGCGCATTTCCTATCTCTTTTCAGCACGCCGTGGATTATGCCTTCTTCCATAAGGATGCTTCTTTGGCTTGGCATGGAGATGGGGTGAGGAAGCAAGGAAAGATTGTTTGGCATCTTATCCTCTCCCCCTCTTTGGTGGGCTATTTGGGGGAGAGAGAAACAATCGATGCTTTTGTAACTCTTCTTGATCAGTAGAGTTGGTTGTGATCAAGATTGCCTCTCTATTTGGGACGTAATCAGGGGCTTTTGATTTTTCTTCTCTATTCAAGATGTAATCAGGGGCTCTCTTCTTTTCTTTGTATTCTTTTCCCATTCCAATTGCCGGCTAAGGTGTCCCGTATCGGTATCGGTTGGCATAACAGTGACCTTCAAAACTGATACGGATACGGGGGCGTAACGGTAATACGGGGGCGTAACGGCCCGTAACGGAGCAAAAAAAATTTTTTGCCAAACAAATATGAAAAAATATGGATTAAATCCGAAATATTCTAAGCATTCCAAATATGCATTCATTTATAAATTGGAACATATTTATGGTGGTGTAACGGTCCACTCTTTGGTGAGAAGTTGTATCAGACTGTCTGATGAATTTATGAACTAGATAACCTAAATTTGACTAAAAAATTTATATATTTAATTTTCTAACTATCTACTATCAATGATAGATATATTAGAATGAATGTAATATGAAAATATCTTACATTAGGTGTTTGCAATTATTTTTGAGGAATTTCTCGAACATGCGTAAATAGAAAAAAATATAGAAAAAAATATAAAATGGCACCCCAAATCTATAAAATGTACATTAACATGTTCTACTATTATTAACACATCACATGACATGATTAAAACAGCAAAACAATTATTAAAAAATAATTTTTCAAATTTTTCAAAAAAGAGCCATAATTAATGCATAAATAGAAAAAAATTTTAAAAATATATAAAATGGCACCCCAAATCTGTAAAATGCACATTAACATGTTCTCCCATGATTAACACATCACATGGTATGATTAAAACATCAAAACAATCATTAAAAAATGATTTTTCAATTTTTTTTAAAAAAGGGCCATAATTAATGCGTAAATAGAAAAAAATATAAAATGGCACCCCAAATCTGTAAAATACACATTAACATGTTCTCCCATGATTAACACATCACATGGCATGATTAAAACAGCAAAACAATCATTAAAAAATGATTTTTTGAATTTTAAAAAAAAAGGCCATAATTAATGCGTAAATAGAAAAAAATATTAAAAAATATAAAATGGCACCCCAAATCTGTAAAATATACATTAATATGTTCTACTATGATTAACACATCACATGGCATGATTAAAACAGCAAAACAATCATTAAAAAATAAATTTTTAAATTTTTAAAAAAAGGGCCATAATTAATGCGTAAATAGAAAAAAATATAAAATGGCACCCCAAATCTGTAAAATGCACATTAATATGTTCTACTATGATTAACACATCACATGGCATGATTAAAACAGCAAAACAATCATTAAAAAATGATTTTTTGAATTTTTTTTTTTTAAAAAGCCATAATTAATGCGTAAATAGAAAAAAATATAAAATGGCACCCTAAATCTGTAAAATGCACATTAATATGTTCTACTATGATTAACACATCACATGGAATGATTAAAACAGCAAAACAATCATTAAAAAATGTTTTTTTGAATTTTAAAAAAAATTGCCATATTTAATGCGTAAATAGAAAAAAATATAAAAAATATATAAAATGGCATTTGTTGTATATCCATGTGGTCCATCCTTTTTGCCCACTAATTTCAGAACATGGACCAAAAAATGAGGCTGATCCCAATCTTAGGTGGATCACAAAATGGGCCTTAAGAAGATTTTAACGGCGGGCATTCAATCCCAACTGTGTGGTCCAATTGAGATTTTGATCCCTTCATTTCAAATATCATGCTTTAAAATGAACTTGAAAAATTATGAATGGCATGGATTTACCATACATAAATCAAGGTGGGCCCCACCGTATGCAATAAAATAGTGAGTGTGCACTGTGCAGCGTGCACTGCAGATTATACAAAAAAAAAAAAAACTGCATGGCTGTGAAATAGCCACGCCATTCCGTTTGGTTTTGCCGAAAAAAGAAAAGAAAAGAGAGAGGGAAATGAAAAGAAAAGATGGAAAGCAGAGAGAGAGAGAGAGAGGGCTGCCGCAGCAGCAACCGCAGCAGCAGCAGCATTGTAAGAAGAAGAAGAAGAAGAAGAAGAAGAAGAAAGAGAAGAAGAAGAAAAGAAACAAAAAAAGGTAAGTTTCTTTCTTTCTTTTTTTCTTTCTTTTTTCTCTTTTTTTTTTTTTTTTCAAGGGATCCATAACGGCCGTTACGGTTACAGAATTCCATAACGGCCGTTTCAATCCCGTATCGCGTAACGGTGTCAACCATTACCGTTACGTATCAGCCGATACGGCCGTATCGTAACGGATACGGGACACAATGCGCGGCAGACTTTCTAATAAACATTCATTATCCCTCAAAAATAATAATTTTTTTTATGATGACAGGGCGTCCCTGCCCCTTTAAGGCGAGACTATTCCTTGTGGATTCACGCAATCACCCACCAACCACGTGCATCAGGTAATCCACGGGGAAGGGAATCGAATCCCTAAAAAAAAAGTAATAACGATAATAATAAATCTATACTGTATATAACACATGCAGCTTTTGGACATTTTTGCCCACGCAATTAGTTTCTTAGGGCAGAAAACTTTGAATATTTAAATGACATAGGAACGCATTTTATTAAGTTGGGTATTTCGGAAACTGGAAAATGTGGCTGCTGTCTCACGTATAATTTAGATTTCGCCCACAAAAAGCCAAGAAACGGCTTACATTCAACCCACAACGAAGTATTTTTGTCTTTCAATCCTTTGATGCCAGTAGCCTACTGGAACTACTATTCTTTGCATGAAGCCAGCATGGAGCATGATAGTAGGGAGACCATGCAATAAAGGCTCTGTGGAGCCCATTGTCATGACTATATTGTATATCTATTGCACCCGCTCATGTTAGGATGTCTACCCAAAACCAAGGTAGATCTAAAGTTTGAATAGGCCATAGCACAAGAAAACGTGAAGATGGGTCACCCACCGTTAAAACCATGAACGTCCTTCTCTCAGCCTACACCTTTCTCCCCCTTTTCCGATTTCTCCCACTTTTTCTCTCTTTCCCATCCTTCTCTATACGTGTGTTGCATGTGCCACTTTCCTAGTAGAAAGTAATAATAGAGAGGATCTAGTCAAACTAGTTGTATTTAGGTTTACTGCACAACTAGTTGCTTCGGACATGGGACCATCCGATCATTGATCTAGATTGGCCATTCATTCCAACTGACTCTTGGAAGGCAAAACACAAGAGTCCCACAAATAGGGTGATCCTAATGATCCAATCAATAACATGCAAATATGGATTGTGCAAAGAAAAATAGATTCAATCATTATTATTATTTTGATAAGTAACAGAAGATTTATATTAAGAAAAAAGGACTACAAAATAGGGATTTGACCTGCTGAGATAGCTGATCAAAACGCCTAAGAGAACGCAAACAGATTACAGTCGATCTTGTGCAATACATTAGAAGCCCATTCAACAATAAGAAAATGAATTCAATCATTATCTTGAAGCATGACTTGGATTGGCCCCAATTTGGATTGCTTATGGTTCTAAAGAAACACTTTGGCATACAATGCTAACCATCTGATGTATGATATGTAAAATGTATGGTTATAGAAGAAACACGAAAGAAAGAAAGGACCAAAACCAACATACAAAGGATGAACTATGGTCATATGGTTAATTAACGCCACTTGGGATTGCTTGTGGTTCTAAAGAATACTTTGGTTATATGATGCCAACCGTCTGATCTATGACTTGTAAAATGGATGGTTGTGAAAGAAAAGGACCAACATTTGAAGGGTCAACAATTTTTGTATTGTGGCCTGCCAATACTTGTATGGAGTGAATGGGCAGTCCAGATTGGCAATTCAATTCTCCCACGAGTCTAAATTCCAAAGCAACTAGGTGTATTGTAAACCTAAGATAACTAGTTGAAATAGATCCTTGGACATAATGCAAAATTTGTGATGATTCTTTTTCTTTTCTTTCTTTCTTTCTTTTTTTTTTACAACCATAGTGGCAAAATTCTCAAAATTTCAGGGCTACATAACCAAACTAACGCTTCCTAGATAAGCACTTCATTTTTCTTTTTCTTTTTCTAAGAAATGGGGCAAATTTAAAGATTTTACTGAAAGAAACCATCCTCTCAAAGAGCAAGCAATTCCAAACATCTCCGAAGAAAAAGTTGCATCTTATAGTGGTACCAGCCTTTATTACCTCATAGGACATGTCATCTATATCCAGCCGCATATCTCTGTGTTGGTCAATGAGATTCCCAACACCATAGAAGCCTGAGAACTCCAGTATTGCTACATCCTGCATACACTGTGAAAGATCAGAGATCAAATACCAACCCTTTAAACGCTGGTTACTATAGTTTGCAACTTGTCCGAATCTCATGTCTGCAAATGAGTACAACACGTTGGTAAATTCCAATATCCCAGTTCTCACAACTCAGAAAAAATTCCTTTTCCAAAGGGATGGTTCATTTGAGAAAAGGCGGCAGGGGGGGGGGAGGGTGATGGTGGTTTAGGAGGGAGAGAGAGAGAGAACCACCTCTGATAGATATCTCATGCGTCCATTGATGCCATCTGGAGCTCCCTGTGGTCCTCTTCGGTGAGGCCTAAACATCCGGTCACCACCGGACGAAAAAGGCCTTGGATACCTGGACCCTGACTCTAAAACATCCCGAGAAGGATTTAGAGTGCCATGATGCAAGTTGGTGGTTGTCGGGTGCCTGTAGGAAGGTGTAGGAACTTGTGGATGATAGCCATAACTATGACTTCCCTGCATGCCTTGCACGGGCAGAGGAGGAGGATGGGGATGGTGCATGGAAGAAGGATGCAAGAGAATCCCCGAATTCCTGCCTGATATGGTGTCCTGATATCCCTGTCCACTCATACTCCCGATCTCTAAGGGACCTCCATTGATGCTTCTCCCTAAATGGACCAAGAGAAGTCATATCAGAACACTTTATGTACCCCACATCAGATTTACCAATTTAGAATTTTCAAATATCGAAGTGATTATAAATTACAACCCGAACAACCCCTAAAACTCCTGACCGCATTTCTTTTTTAGTTCTTAAACCAGTACCAGTGCTAACTGAATGCTTGCTGGAAGAATTATCAATATTAAATAAATATTAAAGGAAAACTCTGCTATTGGAAGAGGCTTTATTATGTTCCCAAAATTTTCTATTTTCAGTCTTTTCAAAGAGTTCAGACTATTAATCAAGAACATTTTTGAAAGAAAGGAAAACCAATATCTCAAGTCTAACAATCAACATCCACGCTTACCAGTTAAGAAACTTGGTGGGCATTTCTTTTGTGAAACTGGTTGTTGTGGTAAGGAAACAATTGTGGAAAGGTATGACTGAGAATTTTAGAGAACTAGGTCCCATAGAAATTACTGGAGCACTGCTATTTTCAGCCAAATGTGAGAAAGTGGCACCCACAGACTTTAATTGGCTGAGGAGATGGTCAATCTGCATATAAGCTAACCATGTTTTGATATGCAGGTTCCTTTCTCTATGTGAATTAAAAAGAGTGTGCAGGCACCTGTTTCTCACATGCAGCTTATCTGGATATTGAGTCATAGATTGCCCATGGCCCATGACCAATTTCTTATCAAGTCCTTCAGAAAACAGGGGGAATTCAGTAGATTCACAACAATGATGAACTAAAAGTGTTAAGAGTCACACATGTTTTTTCATTTACAATGTAGAGTGGCTTTCCTGAAGAAATCAAGAAACTACCGTGCAAATAAGCCATTGAAGGTGCATAATTCCATCCGGAACTGCTCCCATCGCCACCATTACTCCCAAATTGTTCCACCCATGCATTGCCAGCTGCCTGAAAGGATCTGCCCATATAATTCCCTTGAAGTAATTGGTTCTGATGTGCCAAAGAAGAGTCCATCTGAAGGTTGATGGCACTTGATCTACTCCTTACGCTTCTTTGAGATCCTTCATTAATTGAGAGAACTCCACTTCCTCTGTACTCAGATGTGGTAAAAGCTGTGGGCTCCAACACGCCAACACCAGTTTCAAACGGCTCCTCCCACTGCTGAGGTCCTGAATTCAGTGGGACCCCTGAAGAAGATGAACTTGAACTTGCTGAGCCACTGACAGGGAAGTTCCCTGGAACCCCTTCAGCGGTCTTCCTTTTGCATGACCCTCTAAGGTTATCCATGAATTGGGTGTTCCTTCCATACTCATCTAAACTAACTCCAGCAAGTCCATGATTGCTTGAAGATGGTATGTGATCAGAAGAACCATGATTCAGAGGCATAGGGCCAATTCTGCTGGTGGATGAAGGTACCATGTACGGGTTGTAGGTAAAGTTGGAGGGAGCAGCGCTGTTTAAATCAATGTTTATGACAGGATGACGATGCTGAAGACCATTATACTGGTTTCCATAGAACATACTGCTGTCTTGATGGTCCATCGGCAGATGGCGGTGATCAAGACTAGTAGCGTTCCCGGGAGCAGACAGCACCGGGTGGATGTTGGGGTTCGGGAAATTAACCATGTTGCCTAAAAGAATGCAAGGCTCAGGCTGAAGGTGACTCTGCCCCTGCTCTATTTCCAAATCATGCATTTGACTCGTGCACAGTATGTTTCTCTGTGCCATGTCCGCTCAATAATTTGGTGTGATGATAGGTTTCGGTCCAAAAACGTGTCAACTGTGCCTGATCTTCATAAGCGTCAATGTTTCCTGCTTGTACACAAACATGAATGGAGCTGGAGTCAGCAGATGAATAGTCCGCATTAAAGAGAAATAGATAAATATCTGATATTTAAAATTCCATATGAAGTAATTATGAATGAACTATTTCATGAAATTCAAGATCAGCAGTGGAAACACTCATACCATACAAGGAAACCATGGATTAGAGTGCAGGAGTTCATTCAAGTCAGAGTGCATGAGGGCAAACAATCACTCAATATAACAAAATATAATTATGTAAAGTCCAAAGAAGCCCAAGTTTGCAAGTAACTATAATATGACTAATTCTTCCCATGTTTCCAACTTAGGAACTCAGGGACACATATTTATCATGCATAGAGAACCACATGAACTAATTGATAATAAGACGAGGGAAAGTAGACGACTTGGATGGTTTGGCCATGGGCGACAGAGACCCCGAACTGCTTCGGTTAGGAGGGAATTGGTTCAAGTTGAATGCTCTAAAAGGGCAAGGGAGAGGCCCAGAAGAACATGAGAGGAGGTAGTAAGAAAGACTTGATGGCCTATGGTTTGACTTTGAGGATGTGGTCCTTGATAGAGAGAAATGGCAGAAAAGGATTCCTGTAACTGACCCCAATTAGTTGGGATAAGGCATAGAAGATGATAATGATGATTAAAGAATCACAGATGCCCATCTTTAATGCCTTATTGCATCCTGTAAGATTGGCTTCCCTTGATAAATCTCAAATATACAGTCAGAAAAAAAGAGATATTACAAGAATTTCGAAGACTGGTAATTCTGCATGGCTTACTGTATCTATCTGCTTCCTTCTCTCATTTTAGAATCCACCTCACCGCAGGTAAGGCTGTACAAATTCAAATAACTCATTCCGGCATGATGAGTTTTAGATGCAGAAAGCTTGAATTATTGATCTAAAGAAACTGCCGAGGCTTGTATCGGTTTCAAATGGAATATAGTTGTTGGCAATAAAATGAAGATGCATCAAGCACCAGCAAGCAACAGAGATAGATGACCACAAGAATAGCAGCAATTAATTTCATGAGATCTATTTAGAGTTGACAGGACAAGAATCAAAGAGAGCAGCTTGCTCTATAATACCGGTTTGATTCCACACCCCTTTGTCTTCACTAGCTCTTTTCCTACCTGCACATATCAGAGGGTGCAGGCTGTAGGTTTGTGTTAACCGTGACAAAAGGTGATTTGTAAGAGCTCTGAACGAAAGAAGCTGCAGGGAACAATCAGCTGGCCAGGGTGCTGTGTGCCACTCTGATAAGTTCAGTTAGGATCATTCACATGGTTTTGTGGTATGTGAAGGAGTATTCAGTCTATTAACTTAGTTTTTATTCACCCACCACTTGCCATTACCTAGATTGTCCATGTCAGAAACCTAAAAATGATATTGGAAGGTATTTGTGGGTCTGTGTTTTGGCTGGATTTAGACACGTTCTCACATTTCAGGCCATCGGTTTTCCATTTCAATAAACATAGATTGAATGCCCTGAATTTGTTAATTTAGTTATGTGTTGGTGTCTTAAATGTGTTGTCCAAGGGTAGGTGTGTAACCAGATCCAGACAAAGCTCTGGTTTTGTTAAAAACAAAAACAAAAACAAAACAAAAAATAATAATAATAATAATAATAAATAAATATCAATGAGCAGAACAAGCCGGAATTTAGCAAAAAAAATTTAGATGAGCGAATAGGAGTGCAAAATTCTTGAGCTAGGATAAGCAAGGTGTTCCGTATCCGTTACGATATGGCCGTAAAGGCCAATACGTTTAGGTAATGGCCAAGACTGTTACGCAATACGGGGGTGAGAAGGGACCCTTTTTTTTTAACCTTATTGGCCATTACGGTGGCCGTAAAGGCCGTTACGGGGTATAATGAGCATTACCCCCGTAATGGTCGAAAAACGGCCACTTTTTTCTATTTAAATCTATTTTTCTTCATTTTTTTCACTTTTCTCATTCCAAAAACTCTCCTAGATCATTTTACTATAGTTTTTAAGATTAAAACCATAGATTGAAGTGATTCAAGCGAATAGAGGCTCCGTGGCCCTTTTTTTTCAAAAAATTGAAAAGGTAGTATTGATGTCTTTTTTTCTGATTTCTAGTTGTAAAGCTTGATTTTGATGTGTAAACATTAGATACATATAATCATGTTCACAAATTCACTAAGCAGCCTGATACAACACTCTCACCAAAGAGTAGACCGTTACATTACCATAAACACATTCAAAGCAAAAAAAATGAATGCATATTTGGAATATTTACATTATTCTGGATTTTTATTTTTTATTTTTTTTTGAAAGATAACATTTACTTCATTAGAAAGAAAAGGCAAACAACGGGGTGGAATCATCCCGCTGAGATAGCGGGGAGATTACTCCCCTAAAAAAAATATTATTCTGGATTTTTAGATATTTTTTTCATAATTTTTCTGGCAAAAGAAAAATTTTAACCGTTACGAGGGCCGTAACGATCGTTATGCCCCCATATCGACTATTACGGCCAATACCTGTGCTGGTAATGGTGGTGACCGTTACGGCCACCATTACCAATACAGGATACATTGAGGATAAGTGATCTTAAAAAGGAATTCAAGAACCTACTTAGACTTTAAAAAAAAACATTTAGTGTCACAAGGACCACCTTACCACATGATGAGGACAAGAATACTTTTCCACACAACAGAGAATGCGAGTAGTAAGATTTGTATTTCATCCTTATGGATGAAAGGCGCTTTTTGCGGAAGACATGGGAAGATTGGAGCACAATTGTTGAGCACTTCAGAGGTCGTACGCTTCTATGGTGGTCTCTGGAGCATACATGGACAAGCTTTCCTTCCAATCCATATTGAAGGAGCAAGCTAATTAGTTGGGTGCACCTTCACAAAAGAGGAAGTTAGGGGCATTGTTTTTCTTCAGGTAGTGACAAGGCCCATGGGCTAGATGGGTTCACAATATATTTTCTCAAATAGTGTCAGGATGCCCTAAGAGAGAATATAATGATGGTTTTTCAAAAATTTCTTGCTAGAGGCCATTAAACAAATGGTTAAATTCAACTTTTATTACTCATGTACCGAAAAAGGAAGCTAAGGGCATTGTTTTTTCTTCAGGTAGCGACAAGACCCATGCGCTAGATGGATTCACAATATCTTTTTCTAAATAGTGTTGGGATGCCTTGAGAGAGGATATATTGATTGTGCTTCAAAAGTTTCTTGCTAGAGGCCATTAAACAAATGGTTAAAATTTGACTTTTATTACTCCCATCCCAAAAAAGAAAGTTGTATTGAATTTTTCCAACTTTTTTAGGCTACTAATTCCGATTTAAAACCCTTCACCTGTCCTTTAATAACACAATGTTTACACCACTAAAAAAATTTATTGCATGGAAAATTATGCCCCTAGCGACTACTGTTATATATAGTGGAGATGAAGGGTTGGTCAAGGCCTCAACCCAACCACAACCTCACCTGGGGTCGAGTGGAGGATTTCCAACCTAAGCCCAATGTGACCAACCTAACCTTAGGTCGAGTTGGGCACCTTAGGTCGAGTTGGGCCAGTTGGGTTTCAGGTTGAGCCCAACCCAATTTGCATCCCTAGGTGGGAGTTGGTTCCTTTAGGGCTAGAAGGAGAATCTTTTCAAGAATGATTCCCCATGCAAACCTGTTGAACATCTAGAAAGGATGGTACAAGAGATTATTTTATAACATCTCTTTTACAATAGCTATAAGGAGAGTATTAAATTTGTTCCCATTGGTTGGGCCAGATATCAGACGAGTTCAAGAGAGTTTATGCTGTCAGGATAGGTGACTCTAAGCAGGTAGAACTAAAAGAGATTAAAATTGGTTTGCAGCAATCTCTTGAAGCACTTAGATCCTTAGATCATTGTTTACGGGGATTCCAAATGTTCTCTTTCATGGATCTCAAAATCTAAAACTTGCCCTTGGAATCACATTTCTTAAGGGTTAATGAGATAAAAAGGTTGTTGTCGTCATCTCTATTGATACAGAAAACTGGTTAGCCTTCCCTGGGCCTTTGAATGCCAGCACAAGGAATAGACAAAAGAGACCCTGGCTAGAGCAAGGGACCCTCTGATGCCAAAGTCAAGCTAGGAAATCTGGGTCTAGTCAAAAGTGGAGCTTTAGGCTCAAAATTATGTGTACCTTTCAACATTAGGGATGCTTCTATTTATAGGAAGGAGAGGGCGGTGGAATAAGAAGCGATCTCCTTGTTTGGTAGGTGTGTATTATAGAGTGATTCGAATCTCATGCGTGTTGTGACGATTTTTCGAGATCTTCGAATAAGATTTCGAGCAGATCCATGTTGCGGCCGCCTTCCTAGATCCTCAGTTGGGATCTCGAGTAAACACCGTTGGGACCAGGTTGGAACTGGTAGAAGAGGGGTCGCGCCGACCTGTGGTTAGGCCGACCTGACTTCTTTTGGCGAGTCGTAGTTGAGTTCCTTTTTGCATCGGGCAAATCAATGGGTTTTCCGACCTGCTCTTGAGGATTGAGAGGTCGAGTCCGACCTCATTTCATGCTCGGTTTGAGACCGGAAGTTGACCCTTTAGTCGTATCGGTTGTTGACCGACCTGGCGAAGTGCATGGAGTTCCGACCTGACCTTATCTTATCAGTCAATCCATTTTTCCCATAACAGTCTCCATCTTTGAGTTTAATTCCTATATTAACTCTGCAGCCCATGCTTTGACTACATGAATCCTGTTCCACCATTTCATGGATCTCATGATCTAAAACTTTCCCTTGGAATCACATTTCTTAAGGGTTAATGAGATTTTTTTAAACAAAGGTTATTGTTGTTGTCTCCATCTTTTAGTTTAATTCCCATATTAACTCTACAGCCTATGCTTTGGCTACATGAATCTTGTTCCGCCATTCCACCCTATCAAGGACTATATCCTCAGTTAAACCATAGGTCTTCAAATCTTTTTCTTACGACCTTCATCCACATCCTACTGGGACTTCCCTTGACTTTTATAGCCTTCAATTCAACTTGAACCAACTCACTCCTAGCTCTTGCAATTCTTGGCCTCCAATACATATGGCCAAATCATCAAGGTCTACTTTTCCTCCTCTCATTTGTCAGTACCTGTTGGGGCTACGCCCATGTTCTCTCGAATGTCTTCATTTCGAGTTCCACCCTTATCACCCCACTCATCCATCTCAACATCCACATTTCAGCTACACTAGTGCTATGAACACGTTGTTCCCATGGTTTGACATACCATTTGAAACTGGAACTAGTAAATATCGCCCAGTATCACCAATGAACGATACAGCTCTATCAGCCCATATCAACCCGAAACAGCCTGATAAAGGAGGGCAATACAACCCCGTATAGGTGGTGAGAGATACTGTACACCAAAATCGCTTTGCAAACCTGTTCCTTGACTACTTAGCATTATGTCCCATAAAGCATGTCTAGTCTTATATTTGTCCTATAAAACCTCTCATTCAATTTGATTAGTTTGCACCCATAACGTAGAACTCCACTTATCCATCCCAACTCTAATTCTGTGAGTAAGATCTTCCTCAATCTCTCCATTCTCATGAATTATCGAAACAAGATTTGGAAGTGGTCAGTTTAGGGTACTTCTTGGCCATCAATCTTAAGTAATTCCTTGGTTTCACTCCTATTGTTACTAAAATTACATTCATATATACTTTATTTGTCCAGCTAATTTTATAACTTTAATTCCTGAAGCAATCCTCCATACTTCTAGCTTTGCATTTGCTCCCTCCCTCATCTCATCAATCAAAACTCCGTCATCTACAAATAACATATACAACAGGACCTCTTCCTATAGTTTCCCTGTTAACTCTTTTAACACGGACCCATATTTTAGGCCTTTTGTAATTGGAACTTCACTTGTCTCTCCACTACCAGTCCTCACATTAGTTACCATTCCCCCATACATGTCCTTAACCTTGTCAATACATCCTCTTGAGATTCTTTCCCAACACCCACCAGATTCTGTATAGAAACACTATCGTATGCTTTCTCTAAGTCCATAAAGAGTAAGGTATTCAATAATGGCAATGGTGGCTGTTGCACCCCCAGTAACAGTCATTACAGGAATATATTATTAAAGGAAAAGGTGTATCAGCCCATTACGGCCCTCTTTTTTTTTTCAAATTGGGCATTATGCCACGTATCGCGTGACAGTCACCACTATTAGCTTTACATAATAGTCATTACAACCATAACGCATTATGACCATGACGCAACCATTTTTTAATCCCATGATAAAGGCCATATAGTGATCCTTTCTCCTCTTCCAGAACTTCTCCATCAACAAAGCAACAAAATAGCCTTGATGGTTGATCTCCTTCCATAAATCCAAACTATTTTTCTGATACACTTGTCTCATGCCTTAATCTTTGCCCAATCACATTTTTCCCAAAGTTCCATAATATGACTCATATAAGTTCATTCCTACAATAGTTAGTAGAGCACTTACATCTCCATTATTATAAATAGGTACCATGATTTTTTCATCCATTCATCTAGCATTTTCTTCATTCTTTCAATCATGTTGAACAACTTAGTCCACCTAAATAAGTCAATCTCTCCGTGAAAGAGGGAGAGAGACAGAGCGGTTAAGCAAAGTGCTTTGCAGACACTGCACAACTTCTTGAACTCTGCAGGTTCTTTTGAAGAAACACAATATCTTTTTTTTTTATACATGAAAACTCAGATTCTAACTTAACATATTTGGCAAATAGAGGGCAGGCAACACTTCCAGAACAAATAGTAGTTGGGATTAGTTGAATTAGAAAGGATTAGGATATTTGAACACACACACACACACACACACACAAAAAAAAAAAACCCTGAGGTTCTCAACTTTCCATACTGTTTTCCCTATAGTGCGGATTTCTGGACTCTCGCACAAGCCAAGTAATCGACATAATTTTCTCACGCTGTCTGTGCTCTTCTGCAATTCATTTGTGGACTCAGTGGATCTAGGGTGTTGAGCATCATGTTCCTATTGACTTCAACTTTTCATAAGTTGTTTTGAGTTACATGATACACATGTAGATGTTTTTTTTTTTTTCTCATATTGATAGTTCCATGGTAATGTTCCTTTCTGATTTTGCTTTCCTAAAAGTAAATGACATTCTAACTTCTATTCTTGTAATGGGGGGCAGCCCAAGGTATTATAAAAGAACAAAAGTCTACCAAATAGATTTGGGACACTTGAGGAAAAATGAACGAGGGATTTCGGCTTCCAAGGCTCTTGTCATGGTTTTTCATGATTGACCAGACTCGCTTAAAATTTCCGTATGTTGTTTGTGGTGATCCCATCTAAGGGTAGTTTACTTCTGGTTCAAACAGTGGTTTGAGACACATACAAGTTTTTTATCCATTTCTTTCACATATTTGTGAAATTGTATGATTGCCAAAAGATGAAGGACCATCATTTCGATTATTATTTGATGCTGCTTAAATGGTCGGGATTAGAATATAGCAGCATGAGCATACACAAACTAGAACCTGGGATCTTGATCCACGCTTTCAAGGAAAACCAGTTCAAGCTTAGGACAGAGAAACCTGTTCCGAGATTTTGTGGAATACTTGCACCATCTAGGTTCTCTGTGAAAAAAGAAAAAAGAAAAGAAAAGGAGAGTAAAACATATTTGGGTGAAAAATAATTTCATTCACTAGGAAATGGCACACGTACAATCGTAAAATATTGACAATTTGAGTAATGTTTCTCAACCAGCATGTGACATGGATGAGAAATACAACGGTAAACCGATAAAGAATGTAAAAATAATTAATTCTTCTGCCATATTCCTTCAAGATAATAGTGTACACTTGTCCAAATTGTGACATCCCATCTCCGAGTCATCCTTGTCCTGAGGTCGTTCAATCAGCACATGAAAATGTACACTTGTCTATGCATTAAGCCTTTGTGCTAGATTAAGCCTCCGATAGTGGGCAGGACCTTTGTAGCAACTTTCACAACTTCAATTGCAGAGTATGAGCGTGGCTTCTTTCATTATAACTTCATTGTAATCTCTTGAAAGTAGCTTCTTTCATTATAATTGTCCACCATTCTACCATTAAAAACTGTATTATCTGCAAACTTTCTGGTGCTTAGATTGTAATGTCTTTCAAGCTGGAGCTCAGAAATATACCAAGGTTAGTCAATAAAAAATCTAGCCACGTCTCTGTATCGCTGCACCAATCATACTTCTATAGTCAGCGTGATCAATCTAGCAGTAGTAGATTTCTTGTCACCAGGACAATAAATTAAAGTATCTCAATAAACTGAAGTATTTCCTTTTTTTGTTGGCAATAAATTAATGTATTTCCTAGAAATACCAAACCTCCAGAAGTAGTTTCCCACTCAATTTGCATGTGCATTGTAAACAATTCCAGGCCTACAATCTGCTTCAAGCTTTCAATATCAACCAACATTGCATTCTTTCCTTCAATCTACGGCTACGCTTGCTCTAACCTTTAGCAGTAGGATATACAGACTGAACCCATGCAGCTTCGGCTCAGAAAAGTTGGCCCATGTTTCAGTTAGCAAAGAAGTTGCTTCTGCTTTAGCACCTGGCATAGTAGATTGCTTTTTACTAGGACAATAAATTGAAGAGTATTTCCTAGAAATACAAGACATTCAGAAGCACTTTTGTGCTCAGTCTGCATGTACATTGCAAACAATTCCAGACCAATTATCTGCTTGAAGCTTGTAACATCAACCAACATTGCACTTTCCCCTCTAATGTGAGCTTGAACTAATCTTGACACACGGCAAATTTTGTTTAATTTGGAGACCATTCAAATCGTTCTTCTAGAGCACACTTGGGTCCTGATAAATTTTCAGAACATTTTGTTTTCAGCCATGTACTACTTTTCAGTTTCTAAAGAACAAAAGGTACGGATGGAACAGATCATCTTCCAAACAGACCGCAGGGGGGGGAGGGTGGGGGTTGATTTTGACCCTGAAGTTGATAATTTCATTGTTATTAATACTATATCCTTGGATCGATCAAATACTCATAACCATCTAGGCCTTATCCCAATTAATTGGGGTTGGCTACATGAATCCTGTTCTGCCATACTACTCTAGCAAGGGCCAACTTTAATTCCGTAGAGCGTCAACTTTATATAATTGATTATAAAAAGTTACACACTGATTGAACCAAAGCCCAATACTTTCTAAGATATGACCCACCCAGTTGTTTTCAGCCAATCTAGAAATGCACATACCTATTCATGATCTACAATTGAAAGGGCAAAGAAGGGACAGGGGAGAGAGAGCCTTGAATTCATGATTAAGGAGCATTTTGCACATTCGGGGACCTATTGAAGCAGGCATTGATATTTGAGGAGACAAGTTTGCATGGCCAATATGTATGAATTCAAGAAACAGAAAGGACCAAACTGAAATAAAGTGAAAACGAATAAATAAAGGGACGGATGAGACAAAACCATTTCTAAGTTTTCACTATATTTTCTTCAAGTTGCAGTCTAGGAAGTTCAAATCATGATGTGATGAAATCAAAGACCAAAAGAAGAATCTATACTGTGTCAGAAACTTGCTGATCAGAAAAAAAGAAACACAACCTAGGTAGCATATAACACAGCCAGGCGACAATTCAGAATTGGAGAGAATGCATATAGGATTAGGGATTATGGAATGAGTTAGAAGGGGATGAAATACCCAAATGGGATGGAATGCATGGATAAACAAACAAAAAGAGGAAAATATGAATTTTATGTTGATTATTTGAGCTGATGCAGATGGAGGCGATGTATAGAAGCCACAGAATAGAACGTTTTTTTTTTCAAGCACGCATATGCATATGGGCAAGTACTTTGCCCCCTTCAACCACTAAAGCCTGGGGGTTAACATTTGACTCTCTTTAATCTAGAAGCAAGAGCCCTGATGTCATTAAAGATGAAATAGAGCCTCCAAGACTAAGCTCCAAACCTAGCCCAATGAATTGATTTTAGCTGTCTACCCTTCCAAAATTATGGAAACAGAGTAAGTGGCAGCAAGATGGTGCAGGGCTTCTCTCAGCACTGTAGCTTCAGCTTGGGTAGGAGGGCAACAGGGGATTGGACCCGAGAGAGAGACAGCAAGGCCAGTCCTTCCAAGTTTCTCAAAATCTCCCAATGCTTGCAACCACCTGAGAGCCACAAGATCCCACAGACAATAAGTTTCCATGAACCAGCTGTAGGTGCAGAGCAATTGATCGGTGACATAAAGAAATTTTCCTAGCACCTCTAAATTCATCCACACTTCTAAACCCAGCACATGTGTGGAACATCCAGGGCCATGCATCAGCCACATTAACTAATCAGTTGGGCAAGATGGGTACAATGAATGTGGAACATTGATGACTTCTTCCAAACCATCCACTATTTTCATACATGCATGACCCACTTGATGAATTGATGTCCTGAGTAAAGGGCCTAGTTAAGTGAACCACCTGATGAACTGCTTGGATGTCCCAAGCATATTCTGCATTAGCATGAGCAGACACGTGAGTAGAGGTATGTATTGGCTTAGCAAAGCTTAAAGGAAACAGGATGGTAATGTGTTTTGGCATATAAGTAAGAAGTTCCTAATTTGTATTAACAATAATACAATATAGCACAATATTTTAAAGTTGGAGATCATAGGTATCTTGGTTCTAAATAATGGCAACAATTCTAAGTTAGAAAAGCCTCAGTATATACACAACTTCTTCAATGTGCGTGTTAGAACTTAAAATGAGATAAGATTATTAATTTATCACATGAAATTGAACACAGAACTCTGCCGAGGACAAAATAACAACAATCGGAGTCATGCCAGAACCAAGGAACTGCCATTCGTCTTTGTAATCTACCATAAAACATTCAAGAATAAGGTGAATACCTTTCTACTGCCAAGAAATCAAAAGGCAATCATCAATCCAATCTAATCCCCTTGAATTAATACTACCGGATGTAAAATGCATGTAATTAAATATATCAGCTCCTTCTGCAAAAAAAAAAAAAAACCTTTAAATATTAATGCTTGTGATCAACACAAAATATATATATATATATAACACGGAAAATCATTGGATTGATCACCGTCTCAACAGACAAACTAAAGAAAATCAGGCATGCACATCGAGAAGCGGAATTGTACAATACTCTGACAGACTCAACATCCACACATCCACAGTGGTAAAAATGTGCATTGATACACACTGTCCAAATCATGGACCCAAATTGGACGGGTCAAGTCCTAAACTGCAACAATCGGCTGATCCTATCCGTCAGTTTGGTTCATGGCCTTCATATGGAAGGATGAAAAGGGGAAAAAGCCCTAGGGAGGTCCAATCAGTAGAATTTTCTGTAATCGCTGTAACTACTACAGGTTTCACGATTTAAAAGGCCTAGATTCTCTTGCAGAGACGATGCTCGACCCAAAACAACAATTTCTCCATGAAAGCAAAGACTTTTTAGAAGATCGAAAGAGAAAAAACACCCTGATAACCTCGAAATCTAGAGAGGAGATCGTGAGCGAGAGAAATCACCAAAATCCACAGTTTTTACGAGTTTGAGATCAATACACGCGTCTGGGAGTTCTGAAATCGCGTGAAAATCAAAGCAATTTCCGTAGATTTCGATCAAAGGAGAAGTAAAGAGCCTTTGTGGAAACCCTAGAAAGGAATGGAGAGCGAGAGGGAGAGAGAAAGAGAGAGGACGGAGAAGAAAAATACCTTCCGTCAGGGAGACGAAGAACGTGAGAGAGAGAGGATGGAAAGAATAGCAGGGAAAAGGTTACAAGAGAGGCTCGTTTTTAAATGCATATCATGCGGTGGAATCGGTAGGACCCGAATAGAGTAGAACCATCTCTCTACCGTCCGTACGAAAGGATTATCTATCAATCAGAACCCTTCATCTAAAATATCATTTAATGGATGGCCCATTTGTAAAATATAAAACAGGTCATCCTATTTTAACATCCGTTTATATCTACTTTAGCTAATTAAATATCAAACTTTCATAGATTTTGGTTTTCTACCGTCGCTTTAGAGGCCATTGATCAAAAGAAATTCAAATGGGGACGATTAAATAAATGGACGGCAGGATTGATAGATAATAATGCCACGTGTACTTTGGGCTCCATCGTTTCCCGGTCGTGCTGGATCTACGGTATTAAAAAAGAAAGTCGTACAGAGTATTGGATAACCCAACTGCACGCCAGCAGACGGAAGTTTCCACGTCGGACGAATGGGAAGATGTCACGTGTAAATGCCGTCACCATGAAATCATCGAATACAGCTGCTGTATCATAAGTTGATATACAACTTTTCTTTATTGCTAACAGATCACATATGTACAAAATCCAATCCGTTCAAAACGTGATCCAGACTATGATGATCATCCAACTTGAAAACCAGACCGATCAATAATTAATAGAAGCACAACATTAAAATCAATATACAGCCATTGGTATTACTCAGTATACTGGCATGGCTCGTCCAATGAGTGGATGTGCCTTATTTCAGATGGGGTGGCAAACATGGTGTGGTCCACTTTTTCAACGGAATTCATAATCTACACATGTGACGTGCTAGCAAGAAAAATGTCAGTACAATGAGGTATGATGCGAAGGCTCTGTCTGATCATTTTCTCCAACCATGTCCACACGATAGCCTTTCCTTAAAAAATTACTCGTGCACCGTCCTTCTCAACGGACCACCAAAGTCACCGTCCATTGAGCTCATACGTATTACGTGTAACGTGTATACAAAATATTAGCCGTTGATGAGGTAGGCCATACCCTGAAAATAGATGGACGTTGGATTTTTGCAGATCCCTTCATCCGGTGCATGCGACGATCCTAAAGGTGGTGCCTACCGTTGTCAGCGGCTGCGATGCTATTCAAACGTTACACCTACTCAGCCGTCTATTGTGATTCCGTGATAAAGGGAGCATATTCCGCTCTCTCTAGCCCGAGAGTGTACTGAGAATACTCGGGTTTTCAGGATGCATACGTCAGGCCATGTTTCAGTGTTCTAAGATGATGACACATTGGGCCCACCATGGATGGGGCATGTAACAAAAGCGCCGCGTATTGGATGATCTAGGCCTTTAATTTAGATGCCATATCTGAAGAAATAAAAAAAAAAAGCAAGTATAATCCTCATCTGGGCCATACCTGTAGCAAAACAAGTGAAGGATTAAGGGAATTTGAGGAATGGTGTTCCACTTATTTGCCCGTGCGGCCGACATGATGAATGTGGTTGTAGCCTTGCGTGGTGAGGAAATCTACCTGGCAAGGATAGCTCACAATGAAATACAATCATATGTGTTGCAGTGTTTTTTGGTACGGTTTCCCTTCGCGACGGACCCTCCTTCACCTGCACAGAAACAATATTAAGGGAACCCTGGCTAGGGCCGGGGAACCTCCGATGCTTAAGTCAGTAATCTCGTCTCTGGCTCAGAGCTTTTCTCAGTTAGTATTTGCGTACCTTTTACTGTTCCAAGCTTAGAGATTTATACAAGCCGTCAATCCTTATCTTCGGAGGATTCTTCTCCTGGGATCGCACAGGATCCCGAGAATCTCGGGATCCGCTATCAACATCCCTGAATTTTCGCAGATCTGCATCTGTCCTTGCTCCGTCATTACCTGTCTCGGTTGGATCTCGACCGACACCGGGGGAGTCTCGGCCAAGTCATGACCGACACCGGGGGAGTCTCGGCCGATGCAGGAGGTCGGGTCCTGAGCCGAGCCCGACAGAATTAACTCCCTGAAGGGATCTTTACTCTATCGGTTAAATGGCTTTCACACGCCCGACCTTCAGTGGGGTGAGGCAGGCGAGGTTATCACACTGACAGAGCGACTTTACTCGTCTTTGCTTACACCTGACGGCCCGCCGTCTGCCCCGTCAGTTTTGTCTCGGTTTCTTCAAGCAATGTCGGCAAAGCCGACCTACTCTCCTACGAACCTCGGGACTTTACCCGAGACCGACACATTTTTCCCCAACAGTGAGCCCCCCTGCTTCTGGTGCCGTCTATGGCAGCAAGGAGCACGATTTTATCGGTCGGTCCGCGTTAGCATCCGAGACAATCATGAGGCATTTAATGTTCTTTGAGTCGTTCTTAGTGTGCGTCGTTGCGCCTTCCAAGGTCGCACGTGCGGCCAGCCGTCAACTCGCTCCGTCCGCGTATAACTGGCAGACGCGTGGTCACGATTTCAGCGCAATCAATCAACAGTCGCCACGCGTCGGAAGGGGGAGCCGAGGCGAACGTCGCTTCGCCTCCGCCATAATGACCCGCCTACGTGGCACGGCTATAAAAAGCCCGGGCGGGAGGACGGTTCGAACTTTGTTTTCGTCCTCCTTCCTCCCGCCCGTATCTGAATTTTCGCTCTCTTCTTCCTCTCCTCCGCTGTCGAGTTTTTCCTCGTCAGCCATTCCTTGCAATCACCGTCGATCCCTTTGGTGAGTTTTTAGTCTTCCCCTTCTCCTTTAATTAGCTTTAATGGCCGCACATGGCTCTCAAAGCCCTCGGGAAGAAATGTCAGTGGACGAGGGCGTGTCCCAACACCTCTGGGATATTACAGACCCACCATCTCTGTTGACGGAGTTCGCCGTCGGAGCTGACGCCGCATTTCGGCTTGTCAGAGAAACCGGCAGCCCTTCGGCTGAGCATCCCGCCCAGACAGGTCCATCAAGTGGCGGGACATCTCTGGTGACTCGTCCAAGGAGACCTAACCCGTGGGCGGACCAGATGGAGGACGAGGAGGGAGAGGGAGAGGAAGATTTGGTCACAGGTGAGGGAATGGTCGTCCCATACCCTGTGACGCGAACTGCGGAGGCTTCTGGATCGTCTTCGAAAGGAGAAGGAGACGAGCCCAGCGGTCTCGTAGCTTTTACCCTCACCGAGTCCGATTTAAACCGAATCAGGGCTGGTTACCATGTGCCTGATTCGGTCATCCTTCATCTGCCTCGTCCGAGTGACCTTCCCGACCATCCCCCCGCAGGGATGGTCTCAATTTTCCAAGTATCGATGCAGTGCGGCCTGCGCCTGCCACTCCAGCCCATTGCCCGTGACTTCCTCTCTCGAGTCAAAATAGCCCCCGGCCAAATCGTCCCAAACGCGTGGAGGAACTTGTTCGGGTGTGCCGTGCTTTGGTCCGAGCTACAACAACCTTCTCTCACGGTAGACGAGTTCCTCTACTTGTATCAAGTCCGACCAAACTCCAACTTCCCTGGCCTATACTTCCTAAGTGCGTGGAGAGGCAAGGGGGGATCTCTAATAACTGACCCACTTACCTCGAACAAGTTCTGGAAGGAGAGGTGGTTTTGGGCGTGCGGTCTGTGGGAGTCGGCCGACTCGTGGACGTACGAGCCTCAAGTATCCCGCACGTTCCGTAGAGCAGGTGACTCGGCGCCTCGGCTCGCCCTTTTTCTTATCCTCCTTTTATATATTATCTTCCACTGATCTGGACTATTCCGTTTCTTGCAGATATCTTAAAGAGTAGGGGGAAGCTCGAGTCCGGGGCTTTGACTCGGATAAGAGAGTTGAAGAAGCTGAGCGCGGCGGAGCGATCTTGGAAGTTGCTCCTGCAACTCGAGCGTCTTCACCTTGCCGGTCTTGACTCGTTCGTTTCAGGTAATTCGCTTTTCCTTACGCTTGTCTCCTTGGTTTTTGGTTTGCTTGCTTAACCTTTACATTCGTCGTTGCAGATCTCTCCGAAGCTCGCCCAATTTTGAGACCTACCCCAGAGAGCATGGCCGAGCCCCGACCCTCTTTGAAGCCTATTTCTAAGGTGAAGGCTCTCCCAAGATCGACTCTGCTGTCTGGGTCCCGACCCTCAAAGCAGCAGAAGATCGCGGGCAAGGGGAAGGACACGGTCGCTCCACCTGCTGTCGTGCCCGCCGTTCCCCAGGTGGTCGTCCTCTCTGACCCTGATGAGAGGGCCGAGGAGACGGGGCCTATCCACCCAATCACTCAGGCGGCACCTGAGTCGGGGCCCGCCGCAGGGGAGGTCTCAGGGCCGAGGGAGGTCCTTCGCGAAGAGTCCCCGAGAAGGGAGATGACTCAGGCGGAGTCCCCCTTCTCAAAGATTATTGCGGGGATGGTGCCTTGGGCGCTTGCCCACGGGAGCGAGAGAGAGTTTGCCAACTACTACAACGCTCCGACGGTCCAGACCCTCGGGCATGCGGCAAGGCTACTTTTTGAGGTAAAATCTTCTTCATTCTCGTGTTGCTTTTTGTCTGGGTTTTCCAAGGCGACTAACCGTCTCTGTATTACAGCTGGCGCCCTGTCTCGTTAAGGCAAGCTCGGAGCTGGTCGCCTCTCAGAAACTTGCGTCCGAAGCAGAGACTGCGAAGAGGGTCGCGGCCGAGGCTGAGGGCCGCAGGGAGATCGCCGAGGGCCGAATCGGCATCATGACTGGCGATCTTTCTATCGCCCGGAAGATGGCCGCTGACGCCCGCGCGGCTCTCGAAGGCGTGAAGGCCGACAATGCTCGCCTTACTCTGCTCCTTCAAGAGGCCGAGGAGAGGGAGCGGCTTCTTCGCCAGGTTCATGGCGAGTGCGATGGCGCCCTCGCTCGCGCGAAGGCCGAGGCCGGCGAGCTTGTTCGGGAGGCCCAGGGAGAGACGCGTCGAGCCCAGGAGGAGCGAGACCGAGCTGTAGAGGCCTTCCTCGAGTCTACCGAATTTGAGGAAGAAAGGGACCACCTTTACCAAGGCGGCTATAAGGCCTGCGTTCTAGAAATGAGGGCGGCCTTCCCTGAGCTCGATCTCTCTGCTTTCGAGGTTGACAGTCCTCCCGCCGAGGCTGCCGAGGGCGACGCCGCTGAAGGAGACGCTGCCGTTGCTGCTGCCTACGAAGTCGGTCCCTCGGGCGCCTCTTAAGATTGTATATTTTTTTTGTAATCAAAATTTTTGTAACTCACTTTCTGTAACTGGCCCGACATTGGGTACTTGAATGAAATAGAGCTTTTATTCAGTCATCTTCAATTGCAGTAAGAGTGATTGTATCTTACGGATAATAGACTTTAAGATTCTCGGCGTTCCAAGGATGAGGCAACAGCTGCCCGTTCAGGTCTTCCAGCTGGTAGGTTCCAGGTCGGATGATGCCTGAGACGACATAGGGGTCTTCCCAGTTTGGGCCTAACGTACCCGACCCAATTTCCTTAGTGTTTGGGAAGGTCCTTCGGAGGACCATGTCCCCGGTTCGGAATCGTCGGACTTTTACTCGACGATTGTAAAACCGAGACACCTGTCTCTGTCGAGCCATCACTTTCAGTCGCGCATTTTCTCTTCTTTCTTCTAGGGAATCTAGTGCAAAAGAGAGGAGTTCACCGTTCTCTCGTTCATCATATAATTTGACTCGGGCTGAACCGATACCGATCTCGACCGGCGCGACCGCTTCCGCGCCATAACATAGAGAGAAGGGAGTTTCTCCCGTCGCGGTTCGTGCCGTGGTTCGATAAGCCCACAGTATATTAGGAAGTTCTTCGGCCCATGCTCCCTTTGCCTCGTCGAGTCTTGTCCGGAGATGCTGCTTTATGATTTTGTTGACCGCCTCGACTTGTCCATTCGTCTGAGGGTGATGAGGTGAGGCGTATACATTACGAATGTCGAGGTTGCCGCACATCTCCCGGAATTGTCTGTTATCGAACTGCCTGCCATTGTCTGTTACTATCGTCCGGGGTATTCCGAACCGACATATGATATTTTTCCATAGGAAACTCGTGACCTTTTGCTCGGTAATTTTCGCCAACGGTTCTACTTCGGCCCACTTCGTGAAGTAGTCCACCGCCACCACGGCAAACTTAGTTTGGCCCTTCCCCAATGGAAAGGGCCCGATTATGTCTATTCCCCACTGCGCGAAAGGCCAGGGTCCCGACATTGGAGTCAGCTCCTCGGGGAGTTGTCTCGGGATCACTGCGAACCGCTGACACTTGTCACACCTTTGGACGAATCGTTTGGAGTCATGTTGTATGGTCGGCCAGTAATATCACTGCCGCAACACTTTGTTGGCGAGCGAGCGTCCTCCCGAATGGTTTCCGCATATTCCGTCGTGTATCTCCCGTAAGATATAGTCGGCTTCTTGGGAGTCGACGCACCTTAGTAGAGGAGTATGAAAGCCTTTTTTATACAGAATCCCATTGAGGACAGTGTAGCGCGAGGCTCGAGTTTTTAATCGCCGTGCCTCGGCGCGATCTTCTGGCAATTCACCATTGTTAAGGTAGCGGACGAGCGGATCGAACCAAGTGGCCGCGGGATCGATTGGAAACAGGACCGAGACTGTCGGCTCGTTCACGCTGGGTTCAGGGACATGTTCAATTGGAACTGACCGAGGTATGTCTTTCTCGTCTGCTGAGGCCAGCCTTGCTAGTAGGTCGGCTTTGGCGTTGTCGGTTCTGGGTATTCGAATTATTTCACACTTCTGGAATCCGCTGATCAATTCTTTAGCCTTTTCCATGTACGCCTTTAACTGTTCTTTCCGAGTCTGATAGACGCCGGAAACTTGGTTAACAACCAATTGTGAGTCGCTGAAAACGCTCAAATGGGTTGCGCCCAGGCTCGCGGCTAGTCTGAGGCCTAGTAATAAAGCTTCGTATTCTGCTGTGTTGTTGGACGCTTGAAAGTCGAGTCACAAGGCATACTGCATACAAGTTTGATCGGGAGTTTCTAATACTACCCCTGCCCCGCTTGCCTTCGAGTTGGACGAGCCGTCGACAAATAGCTTCCAAGGTGTAGGCCCGAGAGAAGAGGGACCCTCTGGTTCGGGCGGATTATCGGGATTGGGGACCACTTCGACAAGGAAATCGGCGACGGCCTGTCCTTTTAAAGCAGCCCTGGGCCGGTAATGTATGTCAAACTCACTTAATTCGACTGCCCACTTTGTAAGTCGGCCAGAGGCTTCCGGCTTTTGGAGAACCTGGCGGAGTGGTAGGTCGGTCACAACGGTGATGGTGTGGGCCTGAAAATATGGTCGAAGGCGTCGTGATGAAACTACTAGGGTGAAGGCTACTTTCTCAAGCTGAGGATACCTTGTCTCGGCGGGCAACAAGGCTTTGCTAACGTAGTAGACTGGCAGCTGCTTCCCTTGACTCTCGCGTATTAACGCTGAGCTTACCGCAGCTTCAGACACGGCCAAGTATAACAATAACACTTCACTAGGCTCGGGCTTAGATAATAGCGGTGGAGATCCGAGGTAAACCTTCAATTCTCGAAACGCTCTCTCACATTCCTCCGTCCACATCATAGTCTTTCGTCCCTTCAATTGGTTGAAGAACGGGAGACACTTGTCTGTGGCTCGGGAAAGGAAGCGATTGAGCGCGGCCACTCTTCCAGTTAACCGTTGAACGTCTTTGATAGTTCTGGGAGACTCCATTTCGAGTAAGGCTTTGATCTTCTCTGGGTTTGCTTCGATTCCTCGCTGATTAACGAGGAAACCGAGGAACTTTTCCGAGCTCACACCGAACGCGCACTTGCTAGGGTTTAGCTTCATTTTATACTCACGCAGAATTGAAAACATTTCTTCCAAGTCTTTCTCATGGTCGGATGCCTGTTTACTCTTGACGAGCATATCATCAATATAAACTTCCATCGTTCGGCCAATTTTCTTGGAGAACATTTTGTTCACCAACCGCTGATAAGTTGCTCCGGTATTCTTTAACCCAAATGGCATCACTCGGTAACAATAAAGGCCTTTGTCGGTGACAAAGGCAGTTTTTAATTTGTCATTTTCATGCATTACAATTTGATTATAGCCTGAATAGGCGTCCATAAAACTGAGCAATTCATGACCCGCCGTACTATCAACCAACTGGTCGATACGAGGAAGAGGGAAGCTATCCTTGGGTCAGGCTTTGTTTAGGTCCGTATAGTCTATACAGACTCGCCACTTCCCATTAGCTTTCTTCACTAGCACGACATTAGCTACCCATTCCGGATAGTACACCTCTTTGATAAACTTAGCTTTAAGAAGCTTGCCGACCTCCTCTCCTATGATAGTGTATCTCTCCGAGCCGAGAGGTCGACGTTTCTGCCGGATGGGCCTGTAGGTCGGGTCGATGTTCAGCCGGTGCGTCATGACTGAGGAATCAATCCCAGGCATGTCTTCGTGACTCCAAGCGAAGACATCGGCATACCTCCGAAGCAAAGTAATTATTTGTTCTCTAAGAGGCAGGCTCAAGGATGAGCCGATTCGGACTACTTTTGAAACGTCCGTCTCGGTTAACGGCACCGAGATGAGCTCTTCCAGCGGTTCTCCCCGCTCCTACAATCCGATACGCGGGTCCAGTGATTCGATCATCGAAATTTCTGTCGGGGCTTTTACTGCGGTGGCGTAGCACTTCCTAGACTCTTGCTGGTCTCCTTTCACCACCCCTACTCCCGACTCAGTCGGGAATTTCATGGAGAGGTGGTAGGTAGACACTATGGCCTGAAGGAGGCTGAGAGACGGTCGGCCGAGGATGGCGTTGTACACTGAAGGTTGGTCCACGACCAGGAAGTCGACCATCCCGGTCCTTTGGTGAGGCGCAGTCCCCGCGGTGAGCGGCAACGAGACGATTCCTTCTTGGAGTACCTATCCGCCCGAGAAACCGATGAGCGGCGTCCGGACAGGCCATAGTACCGACCGACCTATGCCCATTTTATCGAATGCTGTAGTGAATAGGACGTCCGCTGATGACCCTGTATCCACCAGTATCCGGAATACCTTTCTGTTCGCGATGGTGAGGGTGACCACTAGCGCATCATCGTGAGGATGATGGATGCCTCGAGCATCTTCTTCAGTAAACGAGATGCAATACTTCTCTCGTTTTTTCTCTTTGGGGGGCCGAGATAGCAGGAGAACCTCGGACTCGGGGCGTTCGAGGCTTCTGGCGTGGTTTTTTCGGGCATTATGCGAATCCCCGCCTCCTCGATGACCCCCGAAAATCGTTCGAATTTCGTCCTGGGGCCGGTCTACACTCGGTCCCGCGACGGCGTCGGTCCCAGCCGTGTGTTCTCTTAACCGGCCTTCTTTAATTAGCCGCTCAATCTCGTCCTTCAGATGATAGCAGTCACTCGTGTTGTGACCGTGATCGCGATGGTAGTGGCAATACTTGTCCTTGTTCCGACGACCAGGATTCCCTCGCATTTTTCGAGGCCAGTTGACGAAGCCCTCGGTTTTGATCTCCATCAGCACTTGTTCAGGAGATTTGTTCAGCGGGGTATATGCAGAGAATTTCCTGTCGGGTCTCTTCCCTGACCTGCTGTCGTCTCGGTCCCGGTCGTCTTTTCGCTTCTTCCCTCCGGCCGAGTCGGCTCCCTTTTTGGCCGACTCTTTTGGCGAAGGCTTCGTGTTCTGGTTTTTCTCTCTTAGGAGTCGCGTTTCCTCCGCATCGGCGTATTTGTCCGACCGAACCATAAACTCGCCCAAAGTATCAGGCGGGTTTTTATCCAGCGATGCCAGAAAAGGCTTGTCTCTGACTCCCTGCATGAGAGCGTTGAGTGCCGTTTCCTCAGAATGTTTTCGAACCTGGAGAGACTCGAAATTGAAGCGTTTAATGTAGTCCTTGAGTAATTCTCCTTCCCTCTGAACTATGTTGTTCAGATGCGCGGGAGGTTTCAGTTTCTTCTTTCCGCCAATGAAATTGCTGAGGAAGGCGTCGCTGAGTTCGGCGAACGACTTTATTGACCCGGATTTCAGTTGCTTAAACCAAAGTCGGGCAACGTCCGTCAAGGTCAGAGAAAATGCTCGGCACATAACAGCATCCGAAGCGTCGTGCAATTCCATGTAAGTCCTGAAGCATTCAAGATGCTCTGTAGGATCGGTCTTCCCAGAAAATGGAGTAATCTGGGGTAAGCGGAACCTTTCCGGCAAGCGGGCCCGCATTACCTCGTCCACGAACGGAGAGGCTTTTTCTTCGTGTTTGGTCGGATCTGAGTTCCGACCATGCTTTATATCTGCCATTTCCTTCGCCATCTTCTCTCAGACCTCGTTTTTGAAGTCCTGCATGTCGGCCTTTCAGGGTTCGGGGCTCTCTGCCGTTTCTTCAGCGTCTGCCGATAGCCGACTACGCCTCTTCTGATCTATTCTATGCCTCAGGTCAGAGGGAGGCAGAACTGCTATTGCCGAACGAGCAGGTGCCGGGTGACTTGGTTCTCGGGGCTGACTCGGTCGTCTAAGAGACGGTGGCGCGGGCGGCTGCGCTACGGATGCGGGTGGATGAGCTGGCGTCGACTCTTGTCGCTGCATCTGCTGGTTGCACAGTTGTTCCAGCATGTGTTTCATGGTGGCCATCTCGGAACGCATTTCCTGAACCTCACGATCCAGGTATGCGTTCCCGTGGTTGGGCTGGCTTGTAGTCGCAGGCGGCGCTGCCGGGGGAGCTCCCTGAGCGACGCTAGCGGCGGCCTCCCTCACTTCATCTGGGTCCGTCTTTCTTGTTCTTGCCATTTGAATGGTTGGAGAAAGCGGCTTTTTGTCCGTTTCCCACAGACGGCGCCAAACTGTTGCAGTGTTTTTTGGGACGGTTTCCCTTCGCGACGGACCCTCCTTCACCTGCACAGAAACAATGTCAAGGGAACCCTGGCTAGGGCCGGGGAACCTCCGATGCTTAAGTCAGTAATCTCGTCTCTGGCTCAGAGCTTTTCTCAGTTAGTATTTGCGTACCTTTTACTGTTCCAAGCTTAGAGATTTATACAAGCCGTCAATCCTTATCTTCGGAGGATTCTTCTCCTGGGATCGCACAGGATCCCGAGAATCTCGGGATCCGCTATCAACATCCCTGGATTTTCGCAGATCTGCATCTGTCCTTGCTCCGTCATTACCTGTCTCGGTTGGATCTCGACCGACACCGGGGGAGTCTCGGCCAAGTCATGACCGACACCGGGGGAGTCTCGGCCGATGCAGGAGGTCGGGTCCTGAGCCGAGCCCGACAGAATTAACTCCCTGAAGGGATCTTTACTCTATCGGTTAAATGACTTTCACACGCCCGACCTTCAGTGGGGTGAGGCAGGCGAGGTTATCACACTGACAGAGCGACTTTACTCGTCTTTGCTTACACCTGACGGCCCGCCGTCTGCCCCGTCAGTTTTGTCTCGGTTTCTTCAAGCAGTGTCGGCAAAGCCGACCTACTCTCCTACGAACCTCGGGACTTTACCCGAGACCGACACATTTTTCCCCAACAATATGCATGTGTGCAATTGTGTCAAGCACTTGCTTATAGAGTTGCTTGGGAGCTTTGATTTTGAATGTATTGGAATCCAAATTGCAATTACATTGGAATAAATGTTGTAACGCCCTGAAAATTCAATAATAATATTAATATTTTTTTTTTTTGAAATGCATTAGAATTCAAATTACAATTATATTGGAATCAATGTTGTAATGCCCATGAAAATTCAATGATAATATTAATATTTTTTTTTGAAATGCATTAGAATCCAAATTGCAATTACATTGGAATCAATGTTGTAATGCTAGTGAAAATTCAATGATAATATTAATAATTTTTTTAATCTGGTGTCTATATTATCTTTATATTTATCTTATCTATATCTTATATCTACCTTATCTCTATTTTATTTATATTATCATATATTTTATTTCTATTATTATACTTCTTCTTATATGTACCCTCTGTATGTATATCATAAAAGAATTCTACTCCAGCTTAGATATTAACAAAAAGTCACCCTGTCATAATTTAAAAAGGGTGAAAGAGGATTTTGGATATCTTAGATCCGGTATGTTTATCATCATTCTTTTAGTGTTTTTATGCATTTAATGTAATTTGACTCCATATATGCAATGAACGATGTGGATCGGCCAAACGTTCATTATATTGAATTATGAGTAAATAATATGTAAACAGGATGAAAGTATAAAATTATATATAAAGTTTCTAATTGTGATTGGTGTGCATCTAGTCGAATCAGATTAGATCCGAATGGATCATATGATTCCTAAGACTAAAATACACAAGGGCCTTAACTTTCAAATCAATTCGACCATCAAATGGGTCACATCATTCAGATCTATAAATGTTTAATAAGAAAAACTTTTATTTATGTGCAAGTGTTGGTATCACTTAGCGTAAAATGTCGAAATGGGTCATCGGTGTATGTATGGTTAGATCCATACCATTCATCCAATATGTAGAGGCAAAATATGTCAAGACCTCAATAATCCAGATGATCCAATCATCCGATGGGCCACTCCTATCAAACATTTTTCATTCAATTTCAGAATCTTAAAAAGAAAAGAAAATAGAAAAATCTAAATTTTCATAATTGAATTTAATAAACATATTATATATGAAAATTTTAATTATTTGATCATTTAGGGTTTTTCCACATGGGATGTTAATCAAAAGTGAGCTCCACTATGTAATATAATCAGATAAATAATAACATTGTAGATATAATTAATAACATTTATCAATTCAAACCAACCTAATTACCTTGTAAATTCTATACTACTAGACTCAGATGAGTAACCCAACGTGTCTCATGATTTATTATAATTAAAATAAATCGTTTGTGATTGTTTGATTGATTGATGTACTGATTGAAGTGTTTTGTTACGATAATTGTACGCTAAATTCACATATGAATATTCTGATCAAGACAACTATGACAATTATGAATGTGATGCATTCATATATCACTCATCATACAAATACATTGCATTGTTGATCATGGGGGCCTTCCCTAGAAGAAGTGTCGATCCTAGTAGAGCATTACCATATACGGGTTATGCCCAATCCTACTGAAAAGTGGATGCGGACTAACGATCACCTACCCAAGCAGATGGACGATAATCTCATCTGATACATTCATATGTCATTTGCATTCATATCATTGTACATACTTTTTTACATATAGTACTTTATATTATTTAATTATTATGATTATAAACCATATTGGGTTATTTCACTAAGTCTTACTAGCTTACCTTTTTATTGGTAGAAAAACCATATAGATGAGCCATTTACAAATGATGTGGTGGAGGAACCAGAAGGATCCACCGCACCTAAACACGGCCTATGTGAAACGTGGGCATACCTATCAGAAGATGAAGTAGCAACATTAAACCATTTATGATTATTCGATATATTTATTAAAATAGTTTGATTATCATATAATGTATATTGGTATTGATTATAAGATTTTAAGAAATTGTTTAAATTTATCTCATTAAAACAATGTGAGTTTGGAATAAACATATTTATACTGAGATGATATAATAAATGAATGATTTTTTAAGATTTATATTATTTTAATGCTCGTCGATATTTATATATGCATGGTTGATTGGTGTTACATATTATATATGTATGATTGGAATTGGGTGGAACTTATACTGAATGTAATTCTCACATCTAATTAAACCGATCAATGAATTAAGTTAGTATACTTTATGTATGAGTTACCAATTGAAACTCGAGTCTCAGGGTACACATTTTGTACCCATTTTTTGAGGCATGACAAATGTGATTTATATATCAGACTCTTCCTCAACTTAGAAACATGTCTCACATTGGTCAAGATATGCTCAATGTCATCAAACATCTTGATGCGTACCGATCCAACACCAATCACATTACATACATTGTCATTGTCATTAAACGCCTAGCCACTATCGCACTCACCGTAACTAGTGAACCAACTCATATGAGGGGTCATATAATACAAAGCCCCCGTATCCAAAATCTACTCATCGTCAAAATATATGAATTTTGATGCAGTTAGCAAGTCACTACCACCCGCTCCCTCAATAGATTTCACAATGTTGGCCTCTCTAGAAGAACTATCTGATTTGTCATCCCTAAACTTAGGATTATGACAATCCTTATTTATGTGCCCTGTCATGCCACAACTCCAGCACTTTAGCTTTCTTTTGCTCTTACCTATTAGATTTGGATCTCAGACGCAAAATTCCTCTATCCTTCTCAAAATATCTCCCCATCATAACCAGTGCATATGTAGAAGCACCCACATCATTACTTTTTTTTTCTCATCGCCTTTGATTTAAAATCCGATATAGCGGTCCTAACATTAATGGTCATCTTATCAATGCACACAGAATCTTTGAACAACTTATATGATTTTTGAAGATAATTTAACAAAATACACGCATGATATTCATCCTTCATTGCCATATCCACATCCAATAATTTGTAAAAAAGCATATTGAAGTTATTAATGTAGGTCTTAACATCAGCCCCCATCACCATCTTTAGATTGAACAATTGTAACTTCAAATACAAATAATTTTCAAGAAACTTCTTCGCATAAATGTTCTCTAACATCACTCATGTATCAGTCGTAGTCTTCTCTCTTATAACATTGTAGAAGACTTTATTTGTTAGACATGACTGGATTGAGATACTGACCTTTTGATCTAACTTGCTCCACCATTCTTCTTTCATGATTTTCGATTGTTTTCCAACGAGTGTGTCTTCCAATCTTTGTCGAACTAGAATGTCCTTCATCTTCACCTTCTTTAGTTCAAAGTTTTTTTTTTTTCTTTATACACGTATCTACATCGAACTTAATTCCAGATGTCATAGATACATATCTTCATATTTGATCTACTTCTCAATGTTAGCTCTGATGCCACTTATTGGGACTCGTGGCAGCATACAGAGAGGAATCAAACAAAGTAATTACAATCGTACAAGGAAATCCAACAGAGAACACTTTTCAATTACGTGGAAAACCCTTACAGTAAATTTAAAAAACTATGGTATAGAGCGATAATGCACTATGAATAACAAAGTTATAAGAGATAAAACTTTATCGATTCAAAGTCCCAAAAGATAATCCCTAGCATTTTTCTCTCTAAAAAACCCCATCAAATCCTTAAGCGCATCTAACTTTTACCCATAATATTGATTAAACCCATATATTTAAGGTAAAATGAAAATGAAAACAAATCTTACAAAAATGCACAAAACCACACAACCCATCTCTGGGTACAGTTGAGACACTTAGATGCAAATTCACCGGGTTCAATTGTATCCTTAAAGTTTCAAAGCGGGCACTCGTAATCATGAAAAATATCTAGGAATTGTAACCTTTATAGGTTGATTGGGAGTACTTCATCGAGTGGAGCTGCAACATGTGTAGTAGATTCTAAATAAGTAGCACGCGCACTTAAGACATGAGCAATCGGGGCATGAAGGTACTTTATGATTGTTATTTGATCACAGTTTTTAAAAGTATTAGTATTAGTATATGCGGACATTGTATATATGATAAACAGTCAATGTTATCTTTTAAGTCTGAAATATTTATTTATTTATTTAGGGGGTTATGGATTACGCATTCTAATGTGTGGGGCCGTTGCCTGTAGTTTCTGGTGGAGGGTTGTCATGATTCATTTCGTTCATTAATAACCATTTCAGAAAAATGTGGGTTTACTTTCTGAAAAATAAATATAATATTTTCACTAATTTCAAAATAGTGAAAAGGCGATGGTGGAAAAACATTCAGGGTGAAAATGTGAAAGTGTTGAGGACAGATAATAGTGGAGAATTTACTTATATAATATTTAATCATTTTTTTAAGATGAAGGGATCGTGAGGCACGATACAGTGTGTCACGCATGAGAGAAGAATGATGAGGCTGAGCGGATGAATTAGACTCTATTGGAATGACCCGATGTATGATTAGTGATGCTGGATTAGGCAAAAAAATATGAATTGAGGCCATTAACATGGCTTGTTACTTGGTGCATTGGTCCCCTTTTATAATTATTGATTGTAAAATTTCAGAGGAATTATGAAGTGATTAGTAGGTACTACTCGGGGTTGCGAGTATTTAGTTGTGATGCTTACTCTCACATATTGTTAGTTAAAAGAGATAAGCTTAACCAAATGGCTCAAAAGTACATCTTCGTCAGTTATGGTGATGGTGTGAAGGGGTATAGATTATATGACTGGGTCACATGAAAATTTATCCTTAGTCGTGACGTCAAATTCGACGAGGAATCTTTGTGTCCGTAAGGATAAGCACAATGAAACAGAAAAATTGGCTGTATACATTTAGATAGACAAATATGAGATATGGGCTTATACTAAGATACAAACATAGGTACAAGAGCAGGTGGAACACCCACTTATGAGAAGTAAACCACAAAGTAATCATTAGTTACCGATGAGATACATATATGACTCAAATATTGCATTTGTCCTCATTACGGATGGGGGGAGTCCATTTACTTTTCAGAAGGCTCTTGACGACTTAAAATTCGAAATATGGAAAGCGGCGATGCATGATGAGAGGGACTCACTGTACAAGAATGATACGTGAGAGCTGGTGAAGCTTTCCGTCGATCATAAAGCGATCACGTGCAAGTGAATTTTTAAGAAGAAATATGTACAAGGCAAAGTTGGTAGTGAATTGATATGCTCAGAGAGAATGTGTCGATTTCACTCAGATCTTTGCGTATGTGGTGAAATAAGTATGTATCAGATTCGTATTAGCATTGGTTGCCCAATACAATATCGAGCTAAATCAATTGGATGTGGATATTACTTTCTTACATGGGGAATTGGAATAATAGATTTATATGAAGTAAATAAAATGATTCAAAATACAAGGGGTGAATAATATAGTTTGTAAGTTGAAGATGTCATTGTAAAATTTAAAACAGTTGTCTAAGCAGTGGTATAAGAAATTTTGATTTTTTTAATAACGAGTTAGATGTCTACCAAGAGTGAGTATGATCATTGTGTCTATTACAAGACACTCAGTGATGAAAAGTTCACTATCTTGGTATCGTATGTTGACGACATACTTATCGCTAGTCATAATATGTCTGAGATCGACATACTGAAGGCTTGACTATTAAGGATATACTGAGAGCTGTAAAGAGGGTTTTTGACATTAGCGTATATAAAGACAACTATGGTTATTTCAAGCTGAATACCTTGAGAAGGTATTAGTGAAGTATGGAATGAACAAGGCAGTCAACATTTCTCGCAATGCTCATTGTAGGCTTTCTTCGAAACAGTGTCCTGAAATGGATGAAGAAAAACACGTTATGTCCCACGTGTCTTATTTAAGTGCAGTTGACATCTTGATGTATGTCATGGTATGTATAAGATTAAATATTTCACATGCAATGGGTGTTGTTAGCAAATATATGTCTAACCCCGACAAGCAACACTAGAAGGTAATGAAATAACTACTTCAATATATTCAAGGTATGTATGATTACGTCCTGACATTTGAAAAATTAAGGAATAAGTTAGTATGTTATGTAATTCAAATTATGAACGTAGTGTAAATCCGACGAATATACTTAAGTGGTTCTTACAGAGAAGTTTAAGTTCTGTGCAATTTCACCGGGTTTGACAAAGATTAAGTGAAAACTGAGTGTACATGAGAAATGATGATTATAGAGTTATGATGGACATGAAGTAGAGATGGATGATCAAATATAACATGTTAAAACATGAAGATTATAGTCATGGTGGAGATTGTTGAAAATTAAATGCCTCAAATATATGCTGAAACTGGAGCCATTGACTGGCCAACAGTTTAATTGACACGTCGAAGGGTATCGAAAATATTCGTTTTTTTTTTTTTTTACAAAATTCTCTGGACAATTTTTCGAGTTTTTGATAGGTCGACCTGACCGATTGAAGAGTCTCGACCAATCGATGGGTTATGTTGTTTTGCGCAATTTATTTTTATTTATGTTTTACCTAAAAAGTATGGGTGTAACTGAGATTATGATAAATGCTAGACTTGTTTAAGGGTTTGAGGGGATTTTAGAGAGAGAAAAAGCTAGGGATGATTACAGTAAAGGCTAAACGTGTTTAAGGGTTTATGAGAGTTTTGAAGAGAGAAAAAGCTAGGGAACTCTTAGGACTTTAAATTAGTAAGGTTTCATCTATTGTAAATTTGTTATTTATAGTGTATCATCATTTTGTGCCATAATTTTTTCTTGCAAGAATTTTCACATAATTTTAGAGTGTTATCTATTAGATTTGCTTGTACAATTGTAATCACTTTGTTTGATTCCTCTCCTTGTGCTCCCGAGAGTTCCAACACAAAGTAGGTAATGCGAGACAATTAACCACTTGCACTAAAAGCTCGAATTGTTAGAGCACAATGAATTAATCCCTTTATCTCATAGCATAAGCCTCACATTTAATAAGTTAGGACCTCAACCAAACCCTCTTATAGGCCCCAAATCACACGGGTACCGCCTCATATGGGCCGCCCGCCCCGAGCATGTCCTCGTATCTCACGGGCTACCCCACTTGAGTCTGGTATACAATATGCATTAATCGTATCCGATGAGGAGTCTCGAATACGATACCTCCCCCATGAGCCCCACCCACCTCAAGTATGTCCTTGCATCCCACATACGATCCCACTTGAGCCCGGTGTGAAAATGCCATGCATTAGTGGGCCTTGAAAGGTTTCACTAGTGATAGTCATTGTCCCGACTGATTCATGTGATGTGGTACACTTGAGCTTTAGATTTGCTTATTTTTTTAGCTCACGCCCACAATGAGCTGTTAAAATGGATGGACGCCGTTGACATCAAACATGTACATCATGGTGGGTCACACAGCGCTGTACCGGGGATATCACTGGTGGCAGGATCACCAGTGAATCCGCTTCCTCAGACAATGGCTCCTGAGCCATTCATCGCGCAAGCCGTACCTCTTACCGGACACCGGACCATCTAAACCATCTGTAGAGAGCTTTGGCATGTTGATTAATGTTCCGCAGATACTGGCCGTCAATGGACTACGGTAGGTACAGATGAACCCTCTTGTCTAGTCCACGTGTTCCACGTGCTCCCCGTGCCTGCTTTTCGGTCAAAGATTTCGGTCAAAGATCAACGAAGACTTTCCTATCATGTATTTATGGCCGCCAGTTTTGTTTTGGAAAATCAGATTCCTTTGATCCTCTGTTTGCGAGGAACAGGAAATTGGTGTGAAATGTGATTGGTCCAGGTCATTACAGATTATATCAGCTTATGTCATCAATGATGACGTGAACAAATCACAATACAGGAAAACAGGAAATTCCTGTTCTTATTAAACAGAGGATCCGTTTTCGTGAATGAATGAACGACTCCAGTCCAACTGCCATATCGTGGGCGGAGAGAGACGGGTTCGCGGAAAAAGGGCCGGGATTGTGGGGCCCACTCACCCACTTGAATGAATGGTGGGCTTTTCTGAACTGGACCGGCCAAGCCGAAAACGAATTGGCTACGTGGTCGGTGCTCTGTGAGCCCTACCATGATGTATGTCCGTTCATACATTTTTACAGATCACTTTATGAGTTGATATTAAAAATGGGCGGGATATAAGTCTCGGGTGGACTGCACCATATGAGTCAAAGGTGGACTACACCGTATGAAAACAATAGTGATTAGATATCCACCATTAAAATCATTCTAAGGCCCACTGTACTGTTCATTTGGCATTCAATATGTTGAGCAGGTCATACAGGCTCAGATGAAAGGAAAAAACAAAAATCAGCTTGATCCAAAACTTTTATGGCCCCTAAAATATTTTTAATGGTCTACGCTCATTCAAAACTGTTTCCTGTAATGTGGTCGAATTGAGATTTTTATATATCTAATTTTTGATCTCATTACTTAAAATGATCTGTAAAAATGGATGAACGGAATGGATGAAACAAATACATCATTGTGGGGCCCACATATAACCGACCATCAGCCACGGGGCCGATGGCAGGGGGAGTAGCCAATCCGTTTCCGCCAAGCTCCCCACCTCTCCTCGGAGCGCGCTGCATTGTAGCTCCCCGCCTCGACCGCACGTGCTGCTGCTGGGATACTCTCCCTACGTACACGTGTCATGTACCTCAAATCCGAACTACCCAAACATCGGGCCCACTATAGATTGGTCGTGTGTGTAAAATTAGACTGACAACCCCGACATCTCATTAACGGTCACTATTTTCGTGGAAATTGAACGGTCAGGATTAGCTAGTCACTGCAACTTGCAGGTAACCGTCCACAACTACAAACGGGAGAATAGTGGCCCACCAGCTCCAGCATGATTGGCGCATGTATGATGGGACAGCAAACCGAGTACGATGGAAGGGAATCCTCCAGAACAGGTAGTGCGTAAAACACTGGAATCTTTGGGGCCCACCATGTTGTATCTATAACATCCACTCCGTCTATCAGTTTGTATCCTCGATATCAGTCGCCAAGGCCAAATATGAGCTGGATCCACACCACACGGAATTATGGGGATAGGATGCCAACCGTAGGTTTGCGTGTGGGACCACCATGGTGTATAACTTTCATCGAAACCGTTCAATAGGTGTAAATCATCAGGATGAAGAGTCTGATACAAAGATCCGGTGAGCCGCACCGTGTGAACTTAGAGTTTCAAGAGAAATTTCACACTATTTCCATCGCTATAGCCCATATGATTTTTAAATTGGATATCGTCTGCATGTACGGTTTAAATGATGGTTCTCACCTCATGGGCGGAGTGGATTTTACATGTACAACATGGTCAACCCCACAAAGCTTGGGGGTGTGATGGCATTTGTATCGGACCGGACGTGACGCGAAGGAAACCCGTTTCTACCACTTCACGATACGAGTAAATCGTAATGCTGGACGCGGATTGCGTACAACCGCCGCCCGTCCCTAGCTCCAAACGGGAAGTTCTGTGGGGGGGCCCACCGTGATAAATCTGTAAATCCAAACCGCTTATCCCTTTTCTCATATTATTTTAAGGCATTATGATAAAAATTAGGCAGATCCACAGATCAAATGGACCACACCACAGATGACGCTTGCATTTAATGCAACTGACATTTAATACTTTGTGTATTTTAATGCAACCAAGCTTATTTTTGGTGTGTTACTCTCGATCGTTGGATCTGCCTCATTTTTGTTTCAATATCTTAAAATAATCTGATAAAAGGAATAGACGGTTTGGATGTACAGATACATCAAGGTGGACCCGCCCACAGAACTGCCCGTTCGGATTTAGGGACGGGTAGGGGTAGTACGCAATCCGCGTCCAGTAATGCTACGGCAATTTGGCAGTCAACACGTATACCTTGCGCGTAGTGAGGGCGTGCTCCGTGGGGCCCTCCGTGATGTTTATATAACATCCATCAGTCCATCATCCGCCACATATCATTTTAGGACATGATCCAAAAAATCAAGCCGATCCAAAGCTAAAGTGGGACACACCATGGGCAATGAGACGCATTACCCTCCATCCTTGTATAAGCTACTTCACGAACGGGTTAGATGGCATTCGAAAAATCAGGGTGGGCCCAGAAAGATTTGATGGTGTCATCATTCACTCTCTTCCCTGTGGCGTGGCCCACTTGAGTCTTACGTCGACCTTAACTTTGGGCTTACCGTCGAATATTAGCTGGCACAGCTGATGGACGGAATGGATGTCACACACGTCAGGTAAGCCCCACGTAACTTTTTGTGTGGAAACGAGTCTCTCTCCATCGAGAGAATCTCCGTTGCATTAATTTCAGGAGACGTGGATGAGGGAGGACCCCTCCACAAGAAATTCGCCAGCAACGTTCGGTGCCACAAGACGACGGGCGACTCAAGCTATAGCAGTGGGGCCCACATGTGTCCTGAATTGATGGGAATTTGGTTTCCATACATTTCTCTGCCAAACAGCTCCCACGCATGTGGTCTAACTTGCAAAGACAGTAGAAATCCGACAATGTTCTGTGTCCGGATGTGACCACCACCCTACCTGGTAGGGCCCTTGCGCTCAGACCTTTTGAAACCAGGGGTTCGTTTGGATGCATCAAATTGAAATACAGTTTATAAGTCTTCGTTGGAGTAGGCATAGCCAGATCACAGTCCAAGGTTTGAAGTATCATCCCAAACCGGCGTACATTCATAATACATTTTGTTAATTTGAATTAATGCTAATAAATATTAGATAGAAAGAAATTATTTTATGAATTGAAAAATAACTTTAATTATACTTTATATTTATTATTAGTTTTATTTAATTTATATGACTTGTTGGGAAAAAATATGTCAAGTCCGGAGACTCGAATTCTAAATAGGTCGGCTTTGCTAACGCTGCCCGAATAGTCCGAGACAACGGTCAGAGCCGAGAGAATAAGGGATAGACCTAGAGGCATAAGCAGAAGACAATTAAAGTCGCTCTGTCGGAGTGATAACCTCGTCTGCATAAGCCTATAGAAGGCTAAGTATGTTATAAGCCACCCGTCCGATAGAATAAAACCGACCTAACAAGTTGGTTCTATCGGCCACGGAGTAAGGAAGGACGACGGATAATCACCGAGACTATTCCATCCGTGAGAAGGCAGAAAATTTATGTTCCCAACTCGGTCGAGACTCCCTTTGAGTCGGTAGCGACTGAACCGAGACAAGAGAAGGCGGTATTAATGCAAATACCGTTCCGAAAATCCAGGAATACGGGTATCCGATCCCGAGATTCTCGGAATCGGGAGCAATCAGTGAAATCTTCGGACAATCAGGAGAAGAATCCTCGTATGATGAGGATTCCTAAGATCTATAAATACCAATGCTTTATACAGAGAAAGGTACGAGACACAAAACTCATAAAGCCCCTTTGCCATTGATCAGACGACTGACTTAAGCATCGGAGGCTCCCCGGCTCTAGCCAGGGTCCCCTTGATAGTGTTGATTGTGCAGGTGGAAGAAGATCCGATCCAGAGGAGTCGTTCCATAAAAATACACCAACAGTTTAGCGCCATCTGTGGGAATCAGACAAAAAGCCTTTTTCTGTAATTCATTGAATGATAAGAATTAGGAGGACGGATCCAGATGAAGCGGGGGAGGCCGCTGCTAGCACAGCTCAGGGAGCTCCCCCAACAGCACCGCCTGCGACTACCAGCCAGCCTAGCCGAGGGAACGCGCACTTGGATCGGGAAGTCTAAGAGATGCGTTCCGAGATGGCAGTTATGAAACACATGCTTTAACAACTGTGTAATCAGCAGATGCAGCAGCGTCACGAGTCAGCACAGGTTCTCCCGCCAACATCTGTGGCGCAGCCTGCTGCTCCACGGTCGCCTCGACAGCCGACTCAACCCCAGGGACTGAGTCAACATCAAGGACCGAGTCAGCTAGCGCCGGCTCGCTCTACAATGGTCGTTCTGCCTCCTTCTGATCTGCGACATAGAATAGATCAGAGGAGGCGAAGTCGGCTCCCTGTAGAAGAAACGACGGAAAGTACGGAGCCCTGGAAAGCCGATATGAAAGATTTCAAGAACGAGGTCCGTGAAAAGATGAAAAAAGAGATGGCGGGCATGAAGTACGGTCGAAACTCAAACCCGACCAAATTCGAGGAAAAGGCTTCTCCGTTTGTAAACGAAGTGATGCAGGCGCGGTTGCCGGAAAGGTTCCGTCTACCTCAGATAACTCCCTTTTCCGGCAAAACTGATCCGACAGAGCATCTTGAATGCTTCAGAACCTATATGGAGTTGCACGATGCCTCGGATGCTGTTATGTGTCGAGCCTTCTCTCTTACCCTGATTGATGTGGCCCGACTTTGTTTTAAGCAATTAAAACCGAAGTCAATCACTTCGTTCGCCGAGCTCAGTGACGCCTTCCTCAATAATTTTATCGGCGGAAAGAAGAAGCTAAAGCCGCCCGCACATCTGAACAACATAGTACAGAAGGAAGGAGAGCTGTTGAAAGACTATATCAAGCGCTTCAACTTCGAATCTCTGTAGGTTCGAAAGCATTCTGAGGAGACAGCTCTTAACGCTCTCATGCAAGGTGTGAGAGATAAACCCTTTTTGGCGTCATTGGACAAGAATCCGCCCGAGACCCTGGGCGAATTCATGGTTCGGTCGGACAAATACGCCGACGTTGAAGAGACCCGACTCCTACGAGAGAAGGTTCAGAATGCGAAGCCCTCGGCTAAAGAGCCAGCCAAGAAAGAAGCTGACTCAACCGGGGGGAAGAAGCGAAAAGATGATAGGACACGAGAAGATGGTAGGTCGGGAAAGCGACCCGACAGGAGATTTTCCACATACAACCCCCTGAACAAATCTCAGGAACAAGTGTTAATAGAAATTAAGAACGAATGTTTCGTCAACTGGCCCGGAAAGCTCCGAGGTAACCCGAATCGACGGAACAAGAACAAATACTACCACTACCACCGTGATCACGGTCACAATACGAGTGACTGTTACCAGTTGAAGGATGAGATCGAGCGGCTAATTAAAGAAGGCCGACTTAGAGAACATACAGAAGGGTCTGGTGTTCCAGCAGGGCCAAGTGAAGATCGTCCCACAGAAGAAATTCGGATGATCATTGGAGGGCATCAGTGTGGTGGAGATTCAAATAACGTTAGGAAAAATCACACCAGAAGCATCGATCTCCCGGAGTCTGAGATTCTTCTGCTGGCCCGACCTTCCAAGGAGCAGAAAAGAAAATGATATTGCATCTCATTCACTGAGGATGACGCCCGAGACATTCATCATCCCCATGATGATGCACTTGTTGTCGCTCTCACCATCGCCAACAAAAAGGTGTTCCGAATACTTAGTAGACACTGGCTCATCGACGGATGTACTATTCACCCAAGCATTCGACAAAATGGGCATCGGACGATTGACCTTACGGCCGGTCCGAACCCCACTGATAGGATTCTCGGGTGGACAGGTACTTCCTGAGGGAATCGCCTCATACCACTCACTGCCGGGACTGCACCTCATCAGACAACAACAATGGTTGACTTCCTCGTCGTGGACCAACCATCGGTGTATAATGCTATACTCGGTCGACCTTCCCTAAGCCTCCTTCAAGCCGTGGTATCCACTTATCACATTTTCATGAAATTCCCGACTGAGTCGGGAGTAAGAATTGTGAAAGGAGATCAACAAGATTCTCGAAGATGCTATGCCACCGCAGTCAAGGCGCCGACGGAAGTATTGATGATCGAATCGCTCGACCATCAAATCGAATCTTATGAATGAGGGCAACCGATGGAAGAACTCGTCTCGGAACCGTTAACCGAGACAGACACGTCGAAAGTAGTGCAAATCGGCTTGTCCCTGAGTCCACCTCATAGGGAACGACTGATCGCCTTGCTTCGGCGATACGTCGATATATTTGCTTGGAGCCATGAAGACATGCCTGGGATCGATCCCTCGGTCATTACGTACCGACTCAACATCAACCCGACTTACAAGCCCGTCCGACAGAAGCGTAGCCCTCTCGGTCCGAAAAGGTACGCTGTCATTGAAGATGAAGTTAGAAAGCTCCTTAAAGCCAAATTCGTCGAGGAGATATACTATCCAGAGTGGATAGCCAATGTTGTACTCGTGAAAAAAGCCAATGGGAAGTGGCGAGTCTATATAGATTATACAGATTTGAACAAAGCCTGCCCTAAGGACAGTTTCCCTCTTCCTCTCATTGATCAGCTGGTAGACAGTACTGCGGGCCATGAATTGTTTAGTTTTATGGATGCTTACTCAGGCTACAATCAAATTGTAATGCACGAAAATGATAAATCAAAAACTACCTTTGTCACTGACAAAGGCCTTTACTGTTACCGAGTGATGCCGTTTGGTTTAAAGAACGCCGGGGCAACCTATCAAAGGTTAGTGAACAAAATGTTCGCTCGGCAAATTGGTCGAACGATGGAAGTATATATCGACGATATGCTCGTCAAAAGTGTGCAAGCAGCCGATCACGTGGCGGACCTAGAAGAAATGTTTCTGACCTTACGTAAGTATGGAATGAAGTTAAATCCAAGCAAGTGTGCTTTTGGTGTAAGCTCGGAAAAATTCCTCGGTTTCCTAGTCAGCCAGCGAGGAATTGAAGCGAATCCCGAGAAAGTCAAAGCTTTACTTGATATGGAGTCTCCGAAAACAATCAAAGACATCCAAAGGTTGACAGGGAGAGTAGCCGCACTTAACCGCTTCCTGTCCCGAGCCACAGAAAAATGTCTCCCGTTCTTCAAGCAATTAAAGGGACGACAGACGATGGAGTGGACGGACGAATGTGAAAAAGCGTTTCGAGAACTAAAGACTTACCTTGGGTCCCTACCACTGCTGTCTAAGCCCGAGCTGAGAGAAGCTTTATTATTATATCTGGCTGTCTCCGATGCAGCAGTCAGCTCGGCCTTAATACGAGAGAATGAAAGGAGGCAACTGCCAGCGTACTATGTTAGCAAAGCTTTACTACTTGTAGAGACGAGGTATCCTCAACTCGAGAAAGTAGCCTTAACTCTGGTTGTATCTTCGCGGTGACTCCGGCCGTATTTTCAAGCTCATACGATCATTGTTATGACCGACTTACCACTGCGATAGATTCTCCAAAAGCCAGAAGCTTCCGGCCGACTTACAAAATGGGCTGTCCAATTGAGTGAATTCGACATACAGTACAGGACGAGAATGACCATAAAAGGACAAGCTGTTGCTGATTTCCTTGTTGAAGTCACCTCCAACCATAACACAACACATGATTCTGAGAAGGTTACTGAACCAGTGACTTCTTCCTCTCTCGACAACTTTCCTGACTCAGCACCCTGTAAGCTATTCGTCGACGGTTCATCCAACTCCAAAGCAAGTGGGGCCAGGTGGTATTAGAAACTCCCGATCAAACTTGTATGCAGTATGCTTTACGACTTGAATTTTAAGCGTCGAATAATACAGCAGAGTACGAGGCATTATTACTTGGCCTTAGACTCGCCGCGAGCTTAGGCGCCACTCATCTCAACATTTTCAATGACTCACATTTGGTCGTTAACCAAGTTTCCGGCGTTTATCAGAATCGGAAAGAGCAACTGAAGGCGTACATGGAAAAAGCCAAAGAATTAATCAGCAAGTTCCAGGAATGCAAAGTTATTCGGATACCCAGGGCCGACAATGCCAAAGCTGACTTGTTAGTCAAGCTCGAGTCCGCCGTCGAAGACACCATACCTCGGTCGGTTCCGATTGAGTTTGTAGCAAAACCAAGTATAACTGAGCCTGCAGACTCGGCTACAGACTCGGCCATACTTCACATCATGTCGAAACCCACTTGGTTTGATCCAATCGTTCGTTATCTTAATGATGAAGAACTACTAGAGGATCGCGCCGAGGCACGACGTCTAAAGGTATGAGCGTCGCGTTATACCATCTTGAATGATGTACTGTACAAGAAAGGGTTTCACGCTCCCCTATTAAGATGTGTGGACTCCCATGAAGCCAACTATGTCTTACGAGAGATACACGAAGGAATATGTGAGAATTATTCAGGCGGACGTTCGCTCGCCAACAAAGTGTTACGACAAGGGTATTATTGGCCGACGATACAACATGATTTCAAGAGGTTCGTCCAAAAGTGCGACAAATGTCAGCGATTCGCGGTTGTCTCAAGACAACCCCCCAAGGAACTCACTCCGATGTCCAGACCGTGGCCCTTCGCACAGTGGGGGATCGACATCATTGGACCCTTCCCTCTGGAGAAGGGCAGACCAAATTTGCTGAGCCATTAATGAAGATTACCGAGCAGAGGATCACTAACTTTGTTTGGAAAAATATCATCGGTCGGTTCGGAATACTTCGGACTATCATTACCAACAATGGGAGGCAGTTCGATAATAAGCAATTCCGCGAGATGTGCAGCAATCTCGGGATCCGAAATTTGTACGCCTCGCCTTATCATCCTCAGACAAATAGATAGGTCGAGGTCGTTAATAAAATTATAAAGCAACATCTCCGAATGAAGCTCAATGAAGCAAAAGGAGCATGGGTCGAGGAACTCCCGAATATATTGTGGGCCTATCGAACTACAGCTCGGACTGTCACGGGAGAAACTCCTTTCTCCCTTTGTCTTGGCTCAGAAGCTGTGGCCCCAGTTGAGATCGGTATTAGCTTGGCCCGAGTCACTACATTCGGCGAAAAAAAAAATGATGAACTTCTGTCAGTCGGACTCGATCTATTGGAAGAGAGAAGAGAAGGAGCTCGATTACGAATGATAGCTCGACAAAGGCAAGTGTCTCGGTTTTAAAACAGACGAGCCAAGGTCAGACGATTTCGAGCTGGTGATATGGTCCTCTGAAAGATATTCCCAAACACGAAGGAAGTTGGGGTGGGCACATTGGGACCCAATTGGGAAGGTCCCTATGTCGTATCTAGCACTATCCGCCCCGGGACGTATCGCCTGGAAGACCTAAATGGGTAACTGTTGCCTCACCCGTGGAATGCCGAACATCTAAAGGTCTATTACCCGTGAAACAGAATAGAAAGTACTGGAGAATAATGGAAGAGAGATGTAATTGAAGTCGATTCAATAAAAATAAATAAATTTCATTTTTTCTAAAGTGTTTAACGTCGGGTTATAGATTAGGCTAAAGATACATGAAAAATGGACGACAGAGAGAGTTATCTCCTTTGGTCAAGGACCGTTCTTCATGCAGTTCCGGAAGGGTCGACCCCGTCAGCAGCAGTAGGGGCTCCCCCGTCAGTAGCGTCGTCGCCAGTAGCCTCGGCCTCAGGACTGTCGGCATCGAAGGCAGAGAGATCAAGGTCGGGGAAGGCGGCCTTCATCTCCAAAACGCAAGCCTTGTAACCGCCTTGGTAAATGCGGTCCCTTTCTTCTGCAAGCTCTGGTGACTGAAGAAAGGCGTCTACGACGCGCTCTTCTGCCTCCTTGGCTCGGCGGGTCTCTTCCTGCGCTTCATGGATGAGGGCCGCGATCTCAACCTTAGCCCGACCGAGAGTGCCCTTGCAGGCGTTGTGAACACGAAGAAGATGCTGATGCTTTTCCTCAGCCTCCTTCAGAAGTGAGGTCAAGTGGGCATTGTCAGCTTTGACTCCTTCGAGAACCATCTTGACATCTTTTGCCGCCTTCCGAGCGATTGACAGATCGCCGATCATGATGCCGATGTGACCCTCGGCAATCTCTCTGCGACCCTCCGCCTCGGCCGCAATCCTCCTTACAGTCTCTGTCTCGGCCGTAAGTTTTTGAACAGCAGTTAGTTCCGAGCAGGCTTTGACAAGGCAAGGAGCCAGCTGTGGGCATGAGACTGAGTTATGAACAAGGACGTAGTCAAAAATAATGGAGAAGTAGAGAGAGGCTTTTACCTCAAAAAGTAACCTCGCCGTATGCCCGAGAGTCTGCACAGCCGGGGCATTGTAGTAGCTGGCGAAGTCTTTCTCGCCCCCATGTGCGAGAGCTCAAGGAATCATCCCCGAGATGACTCTGGCTAACGGAGACTCCTGTTGAGTCGTCTCTCCTCTCGAAGACTCCGCGTAAGGTACCTGTCTCGGCCTCGGGGCCTCTTTCACCACGGGTCCTGGCTCGGGAACCGACTGAGAGATCGAAAGGCTCGACTCCGCTTCCTCCATCCTCTCATCGGGGTCAGAGAGCACGACCACTTGTGGGGCGATGGAGACGGGAGCAGGCGAGGCAGTTGGCTCCTTAGTTTTTACAGTAGTCTTCTGCTGCTTCGAGGGCCGAGACTCCGATAAAAGAGTCGACATCGGAGGGGCCCTCACTTTGGAGATTGGCTTTAGGGATGGACGAGATCCGGCCATGCTATCAGAGGCAGGAGCCGACCTGAGAATTGTACGAGCCTCGGGAAGGTTTGCAAAGAAGAATGAAGAGTTAGATAGGAAACCGAAAGGACGAAGCAGAGCGGAATGAGTTACCTGAGACGAATGAGTCTAGACTTGCGAGATAGAGGCGCTCGGGTTGCAGCAGCAACTTCCAAGACCGTTCCTCCGCACTCAACTTCCTTGGCTCTTTTATCCGAGCTAGAGCCCCGACTCGAGTTTCCCCCTCTTCTTCAAAATATCTACAAGACATTATGAGGTCAGATCAGCTATAAAAAAAAAGGAGGAGAGATTATCGGGACGGGTCACCGAATCACCTGCTCTCGTGCGAGAGACTTGAGGCTCGTACGACCACGTATTGGCCGACTCCCACTGACCGCAAGCACAAAACCACCTCTTCTTCCAGTACTTGTTAGAAGTGGGTGGGTTGGTTATCAAAGACCCCCCTTTGCCTCTCCACGCACTCAGGAAGTAGAGGCTAGAAAAGTTTGGATTTGGTCTAACTTGGTAGAGGTAGAGAAACTCGTCGACCGTCAGCAAAGGCTGTTCTAATTCGGCCCACAGTACGGCACACCCGAACAAACTCCTCCACGCGTTCGAGACAATTTGACCGGGAGCTATTTTAACTCGGGACAGGAAATCACGAGCAATGGGTTGAAGTGGCAAGCGCAAGCCACATTGCATCGCAACTTGAAAAATTGCGACCATCCCCACAGGAGGATGGTCGGGCAAATCTCCCGAACGAGGGAGACGGAGTACGACCGAGTTAGGGACATGATATCCGGCCCTGATCCGGTTTAGGTCGGATTCGGTTAAAATCGAGCCGACGAGGCCACTCGGCTCGTCTTCACCTTCTTCCCCCTTCGAAGAGGATTCAGAGGCTTCCATAGTTTGGTTCACGGGGTTTGGAACAGCCGCCCCTTCGCCTATAACAACGTCGTTTACTTCTTCTTCCTCCTGCTGATCCGTCCCGAGGTTAGGTCTCCCTGGACGGGTTACCAGAGATACTCCACCACTGGACGGACCGGCCTGAGTCTGGCATTCAGCCGATGAGTCATCGGCCTCCCTTACAAGCCGAAATGCGGCATTAGAGCCGACGGCAAACTCCGTCAGTAGGGAGGGCTGTTCCGCAACATCCCAAAGATGTTAGGACACACCCTCATCGCCGGAAATTCCCTCCCGGGGGCTCTGAGAGCCACGCGCAACCATTACAGTTTAAAGAGATGGGAGGAAAGAACTCACTGGGAAGAATGACAGCGAACGCAAAGGGAGTTGACGAAGCAAGAAACGAAAGCGGAGGGAAGAAGGAAGAAGAGAAAGAAGACTCGGAAATAGATGCGAGCGGGAGGGAAGAACGCGAAAATAAAATTCGCACAGTCCTCCCGCCCGGCCTATTTATAGCAGTGCCACCTGGCGGGGCTTTTAATGAAAAAGTGAATCGTCGTTCATCTCGGCTCCCCCGCTTGACACGTGGCGCACGCTGACTGACAGCGGTAACGTCTTCGCCACGCGTCCAAATCTCATACGCGGACGGAACGACCTGACGGCTGGCCGCACGTGCGGCTTCGGAGAACGCAACGTCATACGTTAGAGACGACTTAAGGAGCATTAAACGCCTCATCATAACTTCAGACTTTAATACGAACCGACTTAAAAACTTGTTACCCCTTGATGCCGCGAACGACACAAGGAGTAAGGGGGCTTACTGTTGGGGAAAAATATATCAAGTCCGGATACTCGAATTCTAAGTAGGTCGGCTTTGCTGACGCTGCCCGAAGAGTCCGAGACAACGGTCGGAGCCGAGAGAATAAGGGATAGGCCTAGAGGCATAAGCGGAAGACGATTAAAGTCGCTCTGTCGGAGTGATAACCTCGTCTGCATAAGCTTACAGAAGGCTGAGTATGTTATAAGCCACCCGACCGATAGAATAAAACCGACCTAACGAGTTGGTTCTGTCGGTCACGGAGTAAGGAAGGACGACGGATAATCACCGAGACTATTCCATCCGTGAGAAAGGAGAAAACTTATGTTCCCAACTCGGCCGAGACTCTCTTTAAGTCAGTAGCGACTGAGCCGAGACAAGAGAAGGCAGTATCAATGCAAATACCATTCCGAAAATCCAGGAATACGGGTATCCGATCCCAAGATTCTCGGGATCAGGAGCAATCAGTGAAATCTCCAGACAATCAGGAGAAGAATCTTCGTATGTTGAGGATTCCTAAGATTTATAAATACCAATGCTATCTACAGAGAAAGGTATGAGACACAAAACTCATAAAACCCCTTTGCCATTGATCAGACTGACTTAAGCATCGGATGCTCCCCGACTCTAGCCAGGGTCCCCTTGATAGTGTTGATTGTGCAGGTAGAAGAAGATCCGATCCAGAGGAGTCGTTCCATAAAAATACACCAACATGACTCTCACTTTTGCTTTCCCAGGTACCGTGGATTAGGTGTTGCACGAGAATAAGTTGGTGAAGTGTTTCCCTCATAGCGGGACTCACCTTGATGTATGTACTATATATTCACATCGTCCACCAGTTTTTCCGACTTAGTTTAAAGCACGGTCTAAAAATTATACCAGGTCCAAATCTCAAGTGGAACACAAAAAAGGGATTGTATGTCCACTGTTAAAAACTTCATAAGGGGTACAAAAATTTTGGAGCAAGCTGCTATTGGTGTTTTCCCCTCATCCAGGTCTCCTGTAACCTGGTCAGTTAGACAGCAAATAAGCATTTTAATGTGGCCCGAGAATTTTTTAATGGTAGGCATTCAACGACCACTGTTTCCTATGATGTGGCCCACATATTTGGATCTTCTTCATTTTTAGACCCATGCCCTGAGATTTGAAAAAACTGATAGATGGCGTGGATATATGACACATACATCAAGGCGGGCCCTATGGTCAACTAAACGCCCACTAACTAAACCTAATCCGCTCCCTGCATAATAGCTCTCCCTTTTCTTTCTTTAGAAATTTTAAACTGCCATTGTGAAAAATAATAATAATTCTTAAGACTGGTCACCTACAACTAATCCAATTGACATTTCACTGGGGAGATGATACAGTGGAACTGGAAGAACCGGAATATGCTAGGGCCATCTCTCTATATTAGACATTGCCAGGTTATCCATCAATCTGAGCCGTCTAATTAGTTGGCCTCATTATGGATGGGTGGATGTTGGAAAATCATCCTTACAGAAAATATCACGTCTTTACTTTCCACCACTTAATGTCGACCATTAACTGTTTATCTTTCACACGGTTGATTTTAGGGCCACTGTTTATATGGATAGGATCATAAAATCTATGCTTATCTCAAATCAATATCCATCCATGGTGGGTCGCACTAGATGAAAAGCCCTGGTTGAAAGATAACTTACAGGTTAATATAGCAATATCACTCTACTGTATTCTAGTTCTTTGGGCTCCACGGTGTCATCTGCCCATTGGAAGCAGATTGCGTGGCGTGCCACCGACCACCACCAAAGACAGTGGTGTGTTGATCATGTGGCAAAGTTGTGGCCCCCACCATGATGTGTGCAATATCCACACCGTCCATCCATTTTGCAAGATCATTTTAGGGCATCAGCCTAAAAATGAGGCAGATCCAAACCTAAAGTGTACCACACAACATAAAAGCAGTGGGGACAGTGACGCCCATCATTGAAACTTTCCTAAGGCCCACCATAATGTTCATTACCATCCGATCTATTCATAATGCCACATAGATCTAGATGAAAGGAATACATAAATATCAACTTGATTCAAAACTTATGTCACCCACAGCAAGGTTTCAATGGTAGATATTCAATCCCTACTGCTCCATGTGGTATGGTCCACTTGAAGTTTGGATCTGCCTGCCAAAAAATGATCTCGCAAAATGGATGCATATAACAGATACATCATTGTGGGGCCCACAACTTTGCCTCGTGGTGTTTCCCATGCCAAGCAATCTGCTTCCCTACCCATTTCACTGTATATCTCACCACAGGGAGTTTGTGCACCCGTATCTCGCACAATCTGTAAATGGTGGGTGCTAATCTCAACAGGCATTTTAAAATGAAATTAACAAAATTTCCAGATTTTGAAATGCAACTAGATTCCCGCCAGCCATCTTTACATGGTAGCAGATAATGGATGCACAGCTCTCTTTGAACTCAAAGTGCATTGAAGCCCTGCCAATATTTCATATTTCATCTGAAAATGATTAACTACTCTTCCATTATTGGTCTTGAATCAAATAATATGAAATGCATGTGATCTGCACAAAAGCATCACAAAATCACATGCTTCTGTTTGGTGCATTCATTCAACAGACCTTCCTTCAAATGCAGCGGCTGAGATATTTATTTTAACACACACACACACACACACACACACACACACACACACACATATATATATATATATATATATATATATATATATATATATATATATTATATTAAAAGGTAAGGACCAGCTGAAATCAGGAACCACTTGGGGCCTGTTTGGATGCCACTTAGAAATGAGTTCACCTCATTTTAGTTAAGAACAACTATGTATTGGAGGTGATGTTTGTTTTGTTAGGGACTAAAACTAATCCTGATAACCAACTACTTGTATAAATGGTGTGTTTGGTTGAAGCAAATTTCAAGATATTTCATGAAATCTTGTACCAAGTTAGAATGCTTGGTCATGAAACTTCATGATATTTAGTGCAAACAAACATACCCTAAAATATCATCTCCAATGAATTATTACTATTAAACTAAAATGAGAAGAACTCACTTTTAAGTGGCACCCAAATTAGGCATTGGTAAATGATACCGGCCTTCCAACCAACACTTGATGCAAATGGAAATAAATCGAGAACATCCAATCTGTGGCCCACATGTTGGATGAGCCATAGCCCAACATCCCGACTAACCGGAACTGCACAACCATTTATTGCATCATTGATTTTTCAGCATAAAAAAAGGTTTTAAGCACCGGTAAGTAAAGATGTTTATAACAGACGCATTGGCTGAAAAATCTCTCTTAGAAGTACTGGATATCAACAACAAGGCTACCCTAAGGGCATAATTGTATACATGGAATCCAAGGGAACGCAAAGGAAAAATAAATAAATAATCATCTAATGATGATTTCCATCATAACTATTAAAGCATGGATTCCAATTTTGAGTTGTTGCTTGGGTAGTAAGTGGAAATCCCATATCCCACTCACAATACTCACCTAATTTCTTGTGACAAGAGTTCAAATTGTAAAATCATAATAAGTGTTGAGTCGCATTGCCATTTTCTTTCCTATCCAAACAACATAAATTATAACATCAAAGGAAAGCCCTTTTCCATTCCTTTTCCATTGTTTGGCATGGAATCCATGGTTTCCAAAACGTAGACTAAGGACATAAGATGAGCAGCACAGATTGCCATTTCTAGGCTTTTAGCCTTCTCCATGTTACCTCACCCCTTCTACAAGTGTCTAGATTCAAGCCAACAATGATCTAAAAGTAGTATCATATTGTAAAATCGTAAGGGAGCCAATGACGAGAGTCGTAAATTGTAAATTGTAAATTGAAAGATGGCAAGATATTTTATTTTCTACCATACCAAATCAAGATACATGTAAAACATCATAACAATATTATAAATAGATGAAATCGTTTTTAGACTTCCCACCTTCCAAGTTCCAAATTCCAAAAGCTAAAGGCCCCGACCAAATGACAAGTGAACACCCAAATCTCATGTCAACTTGTCAATCAATGTCAATTGGATCTGCAACTCAGCATCTTCATCTCCACTATAAATACATCATTGGAGGTGTCCATGTATTGTATTTTTCAAAAAAGATACCAAAATCGAAAACCCCTCTAACTAGCAGTTATGCAGTGGAGAGGTTTCTTCTTTTCTTTTTTTAAATGATTCAAGTGTGAAAGATGTTATTGGCATAAAAGGCCTCAAGTTAACTTTGAAGGAAGAAGAAAAAGTTAAGTGAATAGCAATTCTATAGGCCATGGTTCATTCACCAGAGAGATCCTTTTTTTCCTTCACAAATCAAAAGATTCGGTGAGGAATTTTGGAGTGGGATTCAAACATAAGATTGAAACAGTTTACTGTAGGGCTTGATTTCAAGCCCAATGCTAGCTCCTATGGAAGTGGCCACATGCCAACATAGAGCATATGTGAGATCCAAGCCGTCCATAAGGTTGGCCCCATGTCATATAATCTGGCCCACAAGCGAGCTGGTCCACTCAATGAGTAGGACAGAGTACAAAAAATGGAGCGTCAAAGGAACTGGCCAACAGTCTGCATTCAAGATACACATATGGCTAATGAGTGAACAGCCTGGTTCCTAGGACAGGGAACATACATGATGAGGCACACCTGATGACCGGCTTGAATCTGCAAACGCAGTCATACATGTAGAGGCTGGGAACACACCTGTAGAAAAGCAAACCCCTGAAGGAATTTAAAGTTCTTAATCTCCACATCCAAATGATAAACTCTCAACAAAGCTAGATTTTTCATTCCCTTCTCAAGAGATAGCAAGGTAGAACATGTAAATAAATAGTAGAAGTGGTTCTCCACTTATCACACGCATTTTAACAACTAGTGAATAGAAGCCCCTCTTTCTTTTACTAGAAAAAGACGCGCACATGATGCATTTGCTTCCATGGCTTGGTCATTTACGGGTTTCGGTTTTCTTCTGTTCTTTGGCTGCAATGAATGGAGTACATCAATTTCAAATAGCGTATTCAGTGAAAATTTAAAGGAATCAATAAACGATCTGAGGACAGACCAGCTTTCACTTCTTCTCGTTTCTTAGCAGCGTCAGCTCTTTGTTGTCGTATAAGGGACAGGCGTTCTGCATGATCAACAAAAACAAAATAAGAACACAGTGAAGATTCCTCCAAGGAAGAATATCATTGAGGATTGGCACACTAGAATCTTCTAATCCATTTAATTTTATTGATAATTAAAGTCCAAGCTTGATAAACTACAGCTAGCAACACCACACTCCTATCTGGGGCAAGGAATTATGTCAGCAACCATTTGTCGATGCATAGCAGACATGCAAGCAGATATATCAACAACAGAATGGCGGAAAAGTTGGGTTTACTCATTTCTTGCATTTATAATACAGGTGTAAAAATAGAGCCACTGCTTACACTTACCCTGTTGATTTGCATAAATCCATTTTCCATTTTTGGAGTTGAAACAGGACACTTTTGCACTATGATTCGCTTAAAATGGAAAATGGGTGCATGCAAATCAACTAGGGTGTATGCACATATCAACTCCCAAAAAATATTTTCCTTTTGTATCTGTATGTGTTGATTTCATGGTTTTCATATGGCTGTTATAGTTGCCGACATGTCAGGTCAACATCAACTTTGAGTCACCCCTTCAAAATATGGGCCACCAAGAAGATACCTACAAGATATTGATTATTCTGGTCAAATAACTGAGATATCATCACATAACTGCCAAAATATCAGTCCATAATGACTGATATATCTTTTAAATGATTAAGCTATTGAATTGTTTTAAGAAATATTTGAATGAACATTTATATTATCTTTTAAATTTCTTTCCCTTGATAGAGTGGAATGGGGGATCAGGATTAATGTAGCTGAACCCAATTAGTTGGGATAAGATTTAGACGATGATATGATCTTTTAAATTTTCTTCCGGTAACATCGGTTAATAGTGGCTGCAACAGCTGAGGTATCGTCCGAGATCTAGGTTCTAATGGCCAATATCATCATCATCACCACTGCCACTGCTGCCATTTTAGCCTTTGCTTTTAAACGGTAGATTGGCAAAGGTTTTACGACCGGCTGCCCACTGGACATCAACCTTCCACTTTCACCCAGCCTCTCTACAGGCTATGGCAAAGATCAGTTGCCATATTAAAAACACACATGTTTTTGAAGCCAGCACATCAGCCCCGTATCTCAGAATCGGCTGCTTGCTGCTATGATCTGAGACATCAGCACCTCAATCCTTCGTTTCTATACGATAGATTTAACATATCTATCACTTATATCAATAGCAATATATTTTCTGAATTGTGGGAACCAGGGAGCCACCATTCACACCCTGTCTAATAACTAATGCCTCTTCTACTTCTGGTGATTTAATAGCATGTTTGTGCCATTGTATACCAAAAGTAGAAAAAAGGTGGGTTGGTTGTAGATATCCTTTCCCATATTAAATCGAATCGGAATGTTGGCACATCAACCTCTTTTTTAGGCTCTGGTGTCCTGCACTTCCAGTTCATGAAGAATGAAAGGAATAAACTACTAGGTCTCGGCACTTATACCTAAATCTTTACGTGATTGTTCTGTTTTTCCTTGTTCCCGCAGCCGCATGAATCTCTCATGAGCCTTTTGCTTCTCTATCTCCTCCCTGCATACAAATACCAAGAGAAGACAAGGACATGATATATTCCACATGAAAGGGAAAAAAAATAAAATAATCATACATAACCACATCATAGAATAAGAAACTAGGTTGATGATGACGATAATGGTAGCAGCTTTGACGTTCATAATATACTACCCTCACCAGAACAGATACCCCTAACGAAAAAAATCATCATCATCATCTTATACCAACTAATTGGGGATAAGGGAGGGGGTTTGTGTTAGGTTGGCAGCCGGTGTCAAACTTATGCCATAATTTCCATCATAAACCCAAGGGAAAAAATATCACAAATAAATTGTATCATATAAGGGAACAACATAGTGATAGTCATCATGAGATTTGTGAATGACTCAACCTCTCCATCCTCCATCACCCCACCAATAACATGAAAACTAGAGCGATATTCAAGACATCTGGGTGTTTGTAGATCATCAGACCTCATTGAAATTAAGCAGAGTATGGCCAAATGTGGATAATCACAGTTTGTAAGGGTATTAGAATGAACTTGGCTAATAACCAAAAAGAAGAAGAAGAAAATTTCATTGACTAAAGAGTACCATAGAAAGGTTAACATAATGATGAGCATGTGCATACCTTTCACGCCTTGAGAGATCCGTTGTCTTCTCAATCTGCGCATGAAGAAAATACTTCTTAGTATGATTCTAAATCTTTCCAACAACCAACAAAGAAATGCAAGGTACTCAATTGGCACCACTCAAACAAAACAGGTAACAGAAAGTATGTGAAGTATCAACTGACGGACAAAAAATATTCTAAAGCAACAATAATACACCAACTTTATTCTAACATGAGTGGCTCTGTTTATAAAATCTGTTTATTACATTAAAAAAAAAATCAACCAGACAATATAATAAATTTTAGGAAAAGGAATCAGATTCATCGTTCATCCACCGAGCCTTCACTCTCACTCTTAATTTGCAAATTGCAACTAAGAACTATGAGAGTGAAACCTTGTGAAAGCTAAACCTTGGCTAATTTGCATTCCAGACCCCAACAGGTCCACAAAATGATCTTGCCAGGTTCACAAATTGGTCTTTGCAAAGTTGCATAGAGGTATGAACAAATTCAAGAATTTTATCTTTGAATACACACAAAATCAGTGACTCAAGAGTCATACAGATTTTTCGAGGTCTTGATTAAAAGATATGCAATTAACTGCAGAAACTCACTGCTTATTTAGAATTAGGCCACAGCTTGATGGAGAGGAATCAAAGTTCCATGAATTACCACATCAGATGGCTGACTGGAAAACTTACATTTTGAATTGCATGATATATGCTCCCATCTCATATTGTATCCCTATACGTATTGATATATACAGAGTGCCATGTGATAAACATTAATACTAAATCAGAACTACATGAAAAGACACTAAATACAAGCAATTGCAGATGGGCATAGTTCCTTTTCAGAAAGACATGCAATCAGGGGAGAACCATGCATCCCCTCAGCACCTGGCTCTTTACAGAAGAGCTTAGAGTCCATATTATCAAATTAGTAACACTGCACTTCACAGTGATTGTCCTATTTGAGCATTTTAGATCAAGGATGGTTATGTAGAACACTTGAAGGAATTGAGTATCCAATAATCCTCTAGTTCATACAACTACCAAATAATGTGTATGAGGACTGTGGGAAGACTTAGTAACACTGGATTTCCACAGTGATTGTCCTATTTGAGCATTTTAGATCAAGGATGGTTATGTAGAACACTTGAGGGAATTGATTATCCAACTGTCCTCTAGTTCATTCAACTACCAAAGAATGTGTATGAGGACTGTGGGAAGACCCAACAGTCTTCTAGGTTTAAGGAGCCACTAGAGTGAGTAGAAGAAACAATCTCTAAGCAAAGAGAGAAGAAAAAGCGGGGAAAAAAAAACAGTTGTTAGCTATTAAACATTACAAAAAATGATATGGATCACCGTGTCACTACAAACATTTGGACCAGACATCGGAGTATCCCACAGAACAATTTTAAATATTACATTTAATACTCTTCACATTCATAATGGAAGTTATTGCGTAAGTTTAACACTGGCTGCTAACCCGATGCAACCCTCCTTTATCTGGCCTTTTGGACCACCAATGAGAGCACAAAACTCCCATAGGTGCAATGTATAATAGACTATTACATAGGTTGATTATAATCAACACTATTTAATAGTCTATTACATAGGTTGATTGCACACAATCTAATAGTCTATTAAACAGGTTGATTGCAATCAGACAGTTTATTACAATCAACGAGTTAACTTAGGAGTAGCCCCAATAGGTAACTAGATGATTTGGTCATGTGCAACAGAAACCAAGAACTGTGCCGGTTAGGAGTGAGTTGGTACAAGTTGAAGGCTCTAAAAGGGCAAGGGGAATGTCCAAAAGGACGTGGGTGGAGGTAGTAAGAAAAGACTTGGTGACCTATGGTTGAACTTAAGTTATGGCCCTTGATACAGTGGAATGGTAGAATAGGATTCACGTAAACGACCCCAATAAGTTGGGATAAGGCTTAGATGATGATGATGAAGAATTCTCTTTGCACACTTATGGGGTGTGACACTAGGCTTTTTTTGGGTGATTGTATGTAGCAACTGCATACGCCGCCAACCAAGATCACATATGGCAACGGCCAAGATCACATGTGACCACCGTTGGATCAACAACGATGAGGCCCTCTTGATCCTAGTTGTTCATGATGGAGATCCTAGGTAATCCCCACATCAGCTCGTTAAGCAAGCTTCTCTAATCAGTTTTTATTTTGTATTAATATGAGTATTAACATTATTTATTTTGCAAAAGCATTTTGAACCATTATAAATTGAGATTAAGAAGAGGATTAATGTATCCAAATGAGAGGGCCATTTTACCTTGGGAGAGTTGATGATCCAACTGTTAAGATGGTGGATATGTATTTTGCAACACCGTTTTGAACCGATAGAAATAGAGATAAAGAAGAGGATTATTGTTTTCCAAATGAGAGGGTCCCTCACATTTCAGCTTGGGAGTTGATGATCCGACCATTAAGATGGTGTATCAAATATCTATTAAAAGGGTTTAGAAATATCATTGCAATACGTAAGAAGAAAACAAGATAGAAATTGAGAAAATCATAAAGCAAAGCACAATCAGTCAGGAAGAGCACTTTCCCAATGCAATCACCAATCTCACGACATTCCCCTAAAAACCCTAAAGAGGGGTTTAGCGGGAGATTTGAAATCCCTAGATCATCCCAAATCGAGAGTAAATCTCCCTTGAATCTTTGATTTTTCGCCAAAATTGAGACATGGAGCTTTCAATTGAAAGCGAAGAGGGAGATGGTAAGATTTTTCTTACCTTTGGCGTACGTGTACCGACTCTGTTGATCAAGAAGCTCCTGTTCTGACTTCCGATTAACTAGGTACGAAAATCACTCTGCATTTTTCCCCCCAATTCTTACGTATTCACGCAATTTCAGCCCCGATATTCCGATTTTTCTTCTGATTTTTATCTATTTATCAGAGAAAAGAGGTAGTTAGCTACAGTTTTCTCGTGATAGGTTGTGTGCTTGGTGGCTATAGTCGATATTCTAATAATATCACCTGTATTTCAATAAGATGTCCTGATATTTTGTCGATAATCTAGAAAGAAATGAAATATTCCGATAATATCGCCTGTATAAAAAAAATCGCCGATATTTCACCGACAACTGGTAGATAAACGAAAAAAGGGATTTTCGGTGTTGCAGCACTGGAGACACTGATATTATCATCGATATTATCGACTTATCGCTGATAACATAAACATTGGGTGAGCCTCATGTGGCTTGACGATCAACGTGTTGATATAGCCCAATTTCTTGATCCACTCCTCCTATGAGATGGTTGCCCCCGTTCTAATGAATTGAAAATCTGAGTTTGGATGATAAAGATATGGCTCGTGGAAGATTTGGATGCGAGATGACCTATAAGTGGGCCTAATCGGATTTTGGGTTTGTGCTTAGATTTGATAGGTTCGGGTTCACAACCAGGCCTAATATGACTTACGGCTTAGAGCCCACAACCATGCCTAGTATGACTTTGGGCTTAGGCCTTTGACTTGAGTTGGGCTTGGCTCCGGGCCTTATCATGGACCAAGGTTCGAGTGGGCTTGGGCTAGCCCGGCTTGACTTTGACTAACTCTTTGCATCAAAAACCCAAAAAATGAAAACACACAAGCACACACTTCCAACAAGGCTCCTTTCCCAAAAAACCAACCACTCCTTGATTTGAAAAGAAAAGGAAGGCTTTAATCTCTCTCATGAAAAAAGCAAGGGAAAGATTCATTTCCCCTTTTAAAATATTATCTAACCTTAGCTTCTTCAAGAAGCTACACCACTACACCATTGTTTTCTTCCTTAGGAGAAATCTTGTCTTCATGACAAGCTTTTGTAACCGTTGTTGCAAGCTTGGCTAACGGCAGAGGACCATACATTCGATGAATGTCCAATGAAGATAAACCAATGATGGTTAAGATCAATTGTTCAATACAATTCCTCCACAAGAATTTGATCCAGATTCTTTGATACCAGTGAAAGATCGTAAAATCAAAACCGTCTAATGCCACCGAGATGAAGAGAGGAATGTCGTATGGCTATTAATCATAATGGGAGTCTTGATTTACTTTATTCTTTTCTTGATTTCTCTTGTTTTCTTCTTATGTATTGCAGTGGGATTTCTAACCTCCTTTTATAAACATTTGATCCACCATTCTAACAGTCGGATCATCAGCTTTCCCACAGTGAAACGACACTCTCATTTAGGAAACGTTAATCCCATTCTAAATCTCGATTTCTAAAGTCTCAAAATGGTTTTGCAAAATGAATAATGTTAATACTAGTATTAGTACAAATGAAAACCAATTAGAAGCTTAATTAACAAGCCAACATAGGGATTACCAAGGATTTGCACCGCAAAAATCTAGGATCAAGAGGGCCCCATGGCCATTGATCCAACATCTCCCACTTGGACATGAGGGCCAAGTATGCCATAAGGTTTTACTTCCGCTATTTATGGATTTACTCTTTATGTACAAATTTTCGTCATGAGTTTGTTTTTTCACTCTCCACGGATATGCCACCCATTCACTTATCCTGGGGCTTTCGAATTGTCACTGACTTAGGCATCCCTAAGCACATTAGGCCTACATGCTTTGCAAACAATTAAGCACTTACAACTTTTGTCAATGGATTGGCAATCATAGCACCTGAAGGTAGTTACTTCTCCCTTCTCAAAGATATCCTGTATGTAATGATATTGTACTTCAGTATGTTTGTGTTTTGAGCTATTACATCCATTTTGTATCAATCTAAGTACAGATTGGTTGCAAAAAAATGTGAATTGACTCGTCAGCTACATCTAGCTCCAGATCTTTTATTAAGTATTTTATCCAGACGACAAAAGTAAATGTTACACTTGGGCCCCGCTACTCAGAAGGAACCTATCAAGCGATGAGGACCACGATCTTACTTCCCACTCATCTTTGCAGGGTCTTTTCCCCTCCAGTTCAGCGGAAGATTCCCTTCAATGGAGTTTGTTGAGATCGGACAGCTTTTCAGTGCATTTCTTCTACGTCTACCTTGCCTCAGTTGGCAACCCGAGTGGTGCTCATCATACGGGAGCGGTGTGCTTCTATTGCACTTCCCCCAAAGTGGCAGCTTTTGCATGGCTGGTTGGAAGGAAGTGTTTTCATACAGTCGATAACCTTAAGAAACGGGGCAGGACTCTCCCCAATGCATACCTCCTTTCCCTTAGGGATGAGGAGACAGTCGATCACTTGTTCCTTCATTGCTCTGTAGTGGCGGAGATTTGGTTATGTGGCTAGCAGTTGGCCTCTGTGGTTTGGGTGGTGCTGGCTGATATTGAGGGCTTTTCCACTCTTGGCATGCAGAAGATGGAGGCTCATTAGGAAGGAGGAAATGGTGTATCCTCCTCTTAGCTGTTCATTGGGGGATTTGGATGGTGAGAAACAATCGGTGTTTCGGCAACTAGTCTGCATCTCTCGGTGGGGTTTGGAACTGTATTTTAGGTTTATTCAGGGATTGGGCTCCATAATGATTTTTGCCTCCACCAGTTGGGGGACTGGTTTGTTGTTTTTCAGGTTTGAGCCTTGGAGTGATCTGGGGTTCCTTCAGTCGGGGGACTGGTTTGTTGTATCTTTTCATTGGTTTTCTTTCATTCTCTATACTTTGTTTGTTTGTCTGTTTGTCTTGAATAAATATTTCACCTTTCACAAAAAAGAAAAAAGAAAGAAAGAAAAACAAACAATAAACTCAACCTCCTAAGTAAATATGGTGAGACGTCTCTGTTACATACTAAACCAAGAAACAACAGCTCCTCCAAAAAGAGAAACATGTCCTAAGGTAGACTTGCTATTGTCTGGGTCCCCAATAAATTTGGCATCTGAATAACCTAAAACCTCAAGCTTAACTGCATAAAAACATAACCTCAGCCACTTTATACCTTCGATATGTCTAAGTATCCTTTTCACTGCTTGCCAATGTTTATACTAGGATTCCTTAGAACCCGTTAACATGGCCTACTACATACCTGAGATCCGGCCATGTATACAACATAACATTCATCAAGCTACCCACTGCATGGGCATAGCGAACATCTAATCTTTTTGTATCTCAAGTTATTTTAATACCCATAACATAGGTCAACAGCCAAGATTGCATATGGCGATAGCTTAGATCTTCGATGAACGGCCCAAACCATTCATTTTGTCCAGACGCCCTTTCCATGTGCAGTTTACACCAAATCAAGTGCACGACCATAGAAGGAAAGAAGAGCTAAAAAAAAAAAAACCATTTACGTCCATATTGCATCACTCTAAAAGCCGGAAACAAAGCATGTCACATAGGGCGTGTCATCGGTTGGGCACATGTTCCGTGACACAACCTCCATGAGACATGGCATAAAGCCTCTGTGAAAGACAGTTACAACTGTTGTCACCTAAAATAGGGGAGACTTCCAGGGGTAATCCTTATAATCTCCCATCACATCCCAAGCCAATAAAAAGGGGTGAAAACCCTCAGAAAGCAAAGGCAATCGCAAGAACATCAAAACCCTGCCAAAATCCAAGCTCAATGAGGTTGCGACATCGGCATCAACTCCCATGACACCCTGTGTCGTCCTCGGCACAACTTTCAATAGCCCCAATTTGTTGTTTCTTCTTTCTTCATTGTAAGCAAGTTTCAGGTCTAGGAGAGTCCCTTAATAGACACCTTTACTGAATAAAATGGTCACAGAACTAATAGAAAGTCTTAAAAGGCTTCTAGTTCTAGAAAGAGTCCCCTTTTCAATTCAAATTCTCACAGAATTTGAGTAACACTTATCCTACTCCTATTAATAGGAATAATCATTTGACACCCCTAAGATCTGTATACTACAACTAGTTGGACTAACGAGATGGCTCTCAGGCCTTCCAAACTCAAGCCTAACAGTCTAGAATGCCTCTCTATTTCACGCATGGCCAGCTCTATTAGTAATAGAACACTTATAATCCTTTAAACAATAAAATAATTAGAAAAGTCTAAGACTGTGACATCTTGTATGGACAAATTGGGCCCCCCAACAATTGGCCAGATCCTGGGGCCAACATCATGTTCCCTCCCCTCATGATTTGACTTTTAACTACCTCTGGATTTGGATTGGGGCTTCACAAGTCACCAATTGGAAACATGAACCTCACTGAATAATAACACTATGTTTCATCTGGTGTGAATATGAGACAGGTCAAGATTGTCACTGGACTAACAGGTATGGTTGTGTGTATAGTGTCAGCGCCAGCCACTTGACCAATCTGAACTAATCTTGGAAATGAAATGTCTATGAACAAAGATTGAAGAAAATAAATGACTACTTCAACCAGTCCAACACTATGAGGATCTCTTTGAGAAGAACCTTGAATAACCATTAGGCACACATCATGCATGTGCAATTGGTATAAATTAAAAGGATAAAAGTATTGAGATGTGTACTTAGTCGATGTTATTAAAACGATCTGAGAAATTTGAAGTGGAAATTTTGTACTCAACATATATTGGATATGCGTGTGTAGAAAGTGCAAGCTGCATTGTCGTTTTATCAAGACATTTCTCGTATGTATTGTTGTCAAAATTCTACAATTTATAATTTGCTAGATTTGCGATTTGAGTTGAATCTTAAGCAAAACAATTTGAATCCTACTTTTGAATCCCTTTTTATATGAACACTACGGTTTTATGATTTAATCCTACGATTTATGATTCAAATCATGATTTACGATTCAAATTATAATTGTTTTCTTCTATAACTTCACTTGACTTTCATTTTATTTTTTTTAATTGGTGGGGGAATTAAGAATCATTTTTTTTTTTTTAAATACCTTAAAAAAGAATTGTTTAAAAAATGTAAATTATTTTATTTTGTTCTTTATAAGAGATTACACGATATATATTTTCTTCAATGTTAAATCGCAGCACTTTTTTTATTTATTTATGATTTCTTACTTCTTAAATGGCCTTTACACCAAATTCATGTATGACTTATTTGGAATGTTTATATGAATGGTTATGATCATGTTGACTTATATGTATTGTGGAATGATAGTTAGAAATCAAAATATCTTTTTTCATCGGTCTACGGAATCAAATGCCGCCTTTCAAATGCAATTATACATTCAAGAAAGGTAACAAGAACATAAATTATTAAAGGATCCTTGTATTTTTTAAGGAAAATTTCTTGTAAGACAAAAAAAAGAGGAAAAATAAGAGTCCTCTAGTTTTTAAGTAATACCATGTCATGATAGTGTTAAAGTTTAAAATTTTTTTCTGATTTTTTTAATATTTTTTATATTTTTAAGAAAATCATAAAAAATCTTACGATTTGCAATTCGATACGATTCAACCCCTATTACGATTTGCGAAATGATAACGGTTTTGACAACATTGCTCATATGATATGGAGAAGAAAGCTTTCTCTCTAGTTTACCTTCTGATACTGAATTTGATCAAGCCAGTCGATTCAAAGCACTACCAAAAGCATTATCAGGTAAAGTTTCTAACAATGTCTGAAGCACTGCTGAAGAAAGTACAACCAAGAAGATATGTCAGACTTACATCAACATCTCTGGCTTTCACATTCTTTGGTTTTACCAGATTAGGATTCTCAATCTCAATAACACTTTGGGTACCTTTCCTTTTCTGCCAACATTCACACCCAGTTATAGATAAGAAGCAAGTGAATACAATATTCAGTCTTCTTTTGATATAGGTTAATGAAATATCAAGCTGATAACATGAAGTTTCCAAATGAGAAGAGAAGCACTGTAATGGAAACAAATAATAATAATAATGTATCTTACTAACCTTCTTTCCAAATAAACTGTAGCTTACTGACCTCAGTTTCTTCTTCTTCGGATTCCTCTTCTTCTTCGTCTTCGGCTACTTCCTGATAGTATCAAAGAGATTGGTTCTCTATGTCCGAATAGACATGAAAGAGTATGCAAGATAATGAAAATTTAATACATTGATCCCAAAGAATCATTTGAACTTGCTAATATAAAAGGGGACTAGCACAAGCAGCAGAATTGTCTTCAATAATAGGGACGACGTATACTTGCAATCTATGCGTAAGTTTAAAGATGTGATCATAACATCTCAACAAGAGGAACAAACTGACATACCTGCTTAAAGGTGCGAGGACGAGTAGAGGTTCCAGCAACTGCAATTGTATAGGGATGTGATTAGACTTGAGAGAAGTTACTTGAGACTCTGCAAGCATATGATGCTTGATAAGCAGGCACTTGTTTGTACACAGGGCATGCATTAACTTAAATTGAACTGCCTAAATTGTGGAACGCATGAAACTAAGTCACAATTGGAGAAGCAGATTGGATGAACACTTTCAACCTCCGATTCATGAACACTTGCTCAAATAACACCATTGGATACTTTCCATTTCAACCACCCAATAAATGCCCACCAATTCACTAGTCAAACAATAAAATAAGGGCCTGTTTGATTTGCTGTAATTCCATGTAATTAACGGTAAATACAAAATGATGGCATTAAAAATGTGTTTGGACGGTCTACACCACCGCTTGTAATTCGTCTGACATTTCAAGGGGCGGAATCATTAGAGGATTTCTCTCGAGCCAACTTCTCAGAAAAATCCTTATGAAATCAGAAGAGGATTTCCTCCTGAGGCAAGATGATTCCCGACTTCTATGGGCCCCATTGTGATGTATGTGTTTTATCCATGCCGTCCATCCTTTTTTCCAGCTCATTTTAGGTCATGAGCCCAAAAATGATGCAGATCCAAATCTCAAGTGGACCACACCACATAAAACAGTGGGGATCGAATGCTGACCATTGAAAAATTCTTGGCACCAGCAAAAGATTTGGTTGTAGCTTATATTTGTGTTTTCCCTTCATCCAAATCTGTGTGACCTTATGAACAGGTTGGATGGCAAATAAAACATTTATGTGGCCCTGAAGAAGTTTTCAATAGTGGCCGTTCGATCCCCACCATTTTCTGTGATGTGGTCCACTTGAGCTTTTGATTGGCATTATTTTTGGGCTTATGCCCTAAAATGAGGTGGCAAAAAGGATGGATGGCATGGATAAAACACATACATGACAGTGGGCCCCACAGAGCATGAGCCAAATCGTTTTTCCAATTCGTCAAAACTTTGCAGGTGTTTGTGACGGAGAATAGTTTTGGGATTTCGGCCTCATTTTGCACCTTTGGAGCTAGTAGAACTACACAAACCTAGTAGCTGTCATCTTTTAACAGATGACCTCTGACTAGAATTACCATTGTAAGAAATAAATATGGATTTCGGTCAAATTACCAGTAATTATGGCAAATCAAACAGGCCCTAAGTTTTTTTTTTTTTTGTCTATGATACATCTAATCTAGGAGGCATAGTTTTGCCAGTTCAATTTAAATTTACTTGTATACCATGTGAACAATATCTCATTGCCCGTGTATCATCCATCACACTCTGCCAAGAGTATCAAAGTTTTCCTCTTAGAAAACAGAAGAAAGTGTAAAATCAAATACTGAATATACAAATGAATGTGCATTCATCAAGTTTGGTTGGCCATTGTCCATTTGGTGTTCAAAAGCAGATCATACTGATGCATCCAAACAAGAACTGATAGGTTGATAACATTTAGAAATATGATCAAACAACATGCACCTGGGTTTTATATTTAAAACTCCGAGCCGATATCTCATTTTAGAAATTACAGAAAATAATTTGAAAATAGTTGGTTATTGTAGGTTCCTGTTAATCTACAACTTATCATATGGGTTTGGAATCGTGCCAATTTCGTCAGTTCGTATGGTGAAGTTACAGCCTACAGGACGTATTCTCTATTGTAGCGAATTCGGAGTAATGCAAAGGATACATATGGTTACACAGACCAGTGCGGAACACGTGTGCAGGATGTCCCAGTTCTAGACCGTTCATCAAGTGGGTGCATGTGCACTGGCCCCCAAGAAAGGCTCACCCATCAAGTAGGCTACCAACGGCCTACCCTAAGTACAAGTTCCGTTCGCCGGATTTCTTTAGCCAGCTCAGGTAAATGGTGGAGCCACCTAATTTAGTCATTCGATGTCGAATTTTTGACATTAATCCGTTCAATAATGACAACGCTGTTCGAAGATATTCGGAAGAATTTAAAAGAAAGCAGAATTTGATTTGAGCATCAATCAGATAATGAATAACCCTAGAAATCGAAGAGAGAGAGAGAGAGAGAGAGAGAGAGAGAGAGAGAGAGAGAGAGAGAGAGAGAGAGAGAGCATACGCATCTCCTCGGGGGTGGAGAAATGCCTGCGGCCCGTAGGCTTTCCCTTGAATTTTCCCCTTCCCATCGTCGAAGCCTATTGAGAAGAGAAGAATCTCTCTCGTTCGCTTCCTTTTATCTTCTCTTTCGGCGCTTCCGAAATCCCAACCAGGCTTTGGTTAGTTTCGGAGTAACTCGCGGGAAAGAGAGTTCATGAATGGGGTGGAGACGGGCCGGGTTTGGACCGGGCTTTCAACCGTTATCCGCCACTGGGCTGTGTGTGCATGGCCCGGTCGAGTTTCGGGCCGGATTTGGGGTCAGTTTCGCCCGATCCGGGATGCTCCAAACTTCATGCGTCCATAGATTCTATTTTTCGATCATCAGTTAGGTAAACCATGAATTTTGAATCTAGACCGTTGGTTTTCATCTTCTAAATGTCTATTTATTTGTACATGTTTGGCCCACCTGATCACAAAATGGAGTAGGAACTATCACCGTCGGAAATAGGGATTTGAACCATTTCTGGCCGGGCCAGGGCCAAGCCCGGCCCATTACCACCCATCCCGCATCTTTGTACTGCACACGTTGGCTTTCGGTTTCTAACGAGTGGGGCCCACAAATCAGTATCCAGGCCATTGATTGATTGTTTCCAACCGCTGATCCCGTGGCTCAAAATAATAGTCGATGGTACAGTCTTAACTGTACGATTTGTGGGCTGCAGAAAGATGGTTCAATCGGAAGAAACGACAACCGTCCAAGTTGAGCTGGCAGGTGTCGAAAGGAGGGTTGCTGGGGTCCGTCCACGGCCGAACTCAACAGGCAATGGTCTGGATTTACCACGTTGTGGGCTACGAAGGTCAGATTTGAAAGGCGTATATACTGAGAAGAAATGCGGGCCACCTGCTAACGGAACTCTGAACGGGTGATGGTTTTTCGAGGCAATTTGCAATTATTACGGGCTTTGTGACACTCCAATGCTCTTCATTTCCTGCTGCCCACTTGTCCGAAGAAATACGTGTCACATATAGAGCGGATTAGGTGTTACCTTACCCTTACCGTGGGCCCACCGTATTGCTTTCTCGTATATCCACTCCGTCCATCCGTTTTTCTAGCCCATTTAGGCCGTTGTCCCAAAAATGAAGGAGGTCCAAATCTCAGGTGGACCATACCAGTGGTGATTGAACATACCACCGTTAAAAACTTCCTAGGGACACATCAAAGCCCACCGTAATGTTTCTTTTCCATCCAACCCGTTGATAAGGTCAAACAAACCTGGATGAAGGGAAATTATAAAGATAAGCTTGATCCGAAACTTGTACGGCCCATAAAAAATCTTTTAATGGTTATTCACCACCGTTTCCAACGGTATGGTCCATCTGAGGTTTGGATATTCTTTAAGTTTTGGAATCACCTTCTAAAATGAGCTGAGGGAACGGATGGACGGCGTAGATATACAATTTATTTTATTTTTTTTAATAAAGGTGGGCTCCACACAGTAAGGGTAACAGCTAATCCACTCCCATTCATTGGGTATGGGCACTTTGAGCATGCCCTGGCCAAAAATAACGTAGGTGATCTGGTCAGTAAGGCCAGACTTGCGGCAGAAAAAATACGGCCGTTAGAAGATTTGTTTTGCAGATTGTGGCCCCATCTGGGCAGTGGATCCACCTGATTATCAAGCTAGAGCATCAATATAATGGTTCAGTTCTGATAGGTGGATTGGATCTAGGACCTATCGTGCCATGATGGCACACATGTGGCGTGTACATGAGCTTTGTTGCGCACGCGCGTGGGCTTAGCAAAACTCTAAAGCGAGTCGCGGACAATTGAATGCACGCGCTCATTTGAGATGAGATGGACGGACAGAGAACTTTCAATCGCACGGCCCACTGTGGCTTATGGAGCATCAGGACATTCGTCAGTTAGGGCTGGACAGCTAATGGAATTATCATAACCGTCCGTTTGATTCGGCGGCCCACCTAATGGGCACTGGCTTAGTTAATTGGGTCAAGGAATCTACACAGTGAAATCCACCTGATGAACGGATTGGATCTACCTCGTGTGTGCCGAAAAAATCACTGGATCGAGTTCGTTTAACATTCCATCTTCTCGGATGGTAGCCCCTGAAAGACTGTAAAGTAATGGTAGAAAATCTGCTGTCCACATGACGTGCAGGGTCGCATCGATGTCTATCTCTAACCAATTCAGGACGAATGTATTCTCCATTACATGATGCTCCTTTTCGTCCACTTTGAGAAGAATCTCGGGCCGCAATATCATATGTCAGTGTCCTAGTGTTATGGACGGATGATAAGCTTAGATGTATTAGAATCTTGTTCCCATATAACAAGAGAAATGATACCATACAACAGTTATTTTTTATGCTATGATCCAGCCATTCATTTTGTGTACCAATTTGTTGGGCATCTAGAATATGATATTGCTTCAAAAGGAGAGAAACACCTTGAAAATCAGTTGGTAGGAAAATCAGGCCGATCCACTCACTGGATGGGCCACAATAGCACACGTGTGGTACTACCGCTGTCAATTGATATTCACATCATATCCTACTTTTATTCGTGAATTGGCTTTATTTTTATATCAGGTGACCTTTCATTTCATTCGGTAGCCAATGGCACAAAGATTGAATTCCAGATAAAGGTTAGACCCTATGTGAGTGGTCTTTTGTATTTTAAAAAAAGTTGTGTAATAATCTAATAATAATATTTGTTGTGTCAGCACAGGCTATTAAAATTATATTATTAATTAATTATTTTAAAAGTGTTAAATAATTTCAAAATGTAACAATGGGTTGTCACATAAGTGAGCCGCAGGACATGAATTGCATCATATGTATCTTTTACAGTGGATGTACACATTGACATGTGTGTGCGTTTATGTTGAAAGTTTTGGGCATTTGGTCAATCTCAAAATAAATCAACTCGAAAAATTGCTTCTATAAAATGAGAGAGGGATATTTCTATCCATTTTATGAATATGAGTTATCAATCTGTATCTTTATTTCATTTAAAATAGAAAGAGTGATTGAGAAGATAGATCTAAACACCCATGTTAGAAGTTGTTTATACGCTCAGGCCAGGCCTTGTGTAAATGTTAGCTTGGATTGGACTATTTAGGCTTGTCATGGGCTCAGGCTAAGCTTGGGCTTAAGGTGAACAATGCAGCCGTGCTTGGCTAGAGATAGTCCCAACCCTAACCTGACGTGTTGACACCCCAAGTACTTGTGAGGTGCTTAAAATTAAACACACTTGTGAGACATTTGACATGAGCCAGTATTGTCCACATGCACCAATCTAGGACAAATTATCCTGAATTCTTTGTATATCAATCCTTTCTAATGGTCACATGTTGTAGATACATTACCGGAGTTTCCCTCATGTTGTAAATGATTGTGATGTGTTTCAGACCTTTTTAGATAAGATGATTCCTAGTGTGATTAAAATACCCTTTTAAACTTAAGAAAGACAACCTTGTGGTTCGTAAAGTCGCAATAAACTTGCAATAATTATTTTTTGCATGAGTATTTTCATCTCTTGGTCCTTGAATTTAGCCACACAAAAAACTCGCTAGGGTTGTGAGTGTGCTGGAATTGATTGAGTCCGATTCAAACCATGACCACCGATCTTTAGCGTCGAGATGGAGTGAGGCTTGGTCGTGTCTCAACCATTTGTTTATTCAACTAACTGTCGTGTGCTCATTATTTAAATGACTGGTGGAGGTTGGAGCTCTTTCTCCAAATGATTTCTTTTTTACATTGGAAATCCAATAATATACAAAGGTGCAATAGTTGTATAGCTGGAATGAACAAAAGGAATAGATATATGCGTTTGAGAAAAATGCAAATGAATTACCATTATACGAATTGCCCACTTGGCTGGGAGTATCTAAATACTTTCGAGAGCAATGTGTTGATGAGTGAAGTAGAGGCAATATTAAGAATTATAAGTATAGTTGACCCATTGTAGGAGCATAAGTGGACGGGTTCCTAAATTATCATCTTCCTTCATATCTAACATACAGGTGTAAATGGAAGAGAATTACAATTGCTGACTATGACTTAAGGCTATCTAGCACATAAGGATAAATTGAACCTAATCTATACTGAGGTCCCTTGTTATCGAGTAGGGAGAGACTAAGTCTAGATTCACAGCGTCGCACCAAATTGATAGTTGTGTTCATTGTTAGGTTTGGAGATTGGCTCTTTTCTTAAATGCGCTTTTAGTATTTATAGGCTTCAAGATGAAAGATGAGAGTATAACTATTCATCCATGCACCTTTATTGTGTAATTAGATGGGAAAATATCATTTACACTTTATTAGCCATGATTTCAAATAGGGTATGCACTTTGAGGTTGTGGTAGAAGTATCCGTTCATCTTTATCCAAAAGACTCAAAATACCCAAAGTACCCGAAGACTAACCGATCCTTGAATTCCCAGCGCAAGTGTTCTTTGAATATCTCTTAAGACACGTGGCAATATTAGCACCATCCATCTAATCCACGTAGATTTTGGTACAAACATCATCATTGCCAATAAATATTTTAAAGGTCATTGTTTTTTTTTTTTTCCTCTGTCTCTCTCTCCTTTTGGTTTATGCATATGATTTCATTAAAAGCACCTGTATAACATAACTTGTTACTAAAGGGGTTAATTTTATTCAAATAGTCACGCACACTAACAATCTCATTTAATAAACCCAAAAGATAGAGCATGGGCCCATATACGGTATAAGCATGTGGCACATGTGATAGTGATGATTTATAAGTTTTTTATGTTGTGCCATGAACCCATAGTTCTAAAATTCAGTGAGCCAACCTGAAACTCTCCTCCGAGTCACTCAACAAGCTATCGAGCTAACTCTTTAGAAAATTCACCCAGTGACGTTGATTAACTCATGCTAACCGAGCTGAGTCACTTGCTTAGTATACCATTTTTATCATTTACGAGACTCGGAACAATCTTATACCAGGAGGAAAAAAGTCCATAACCAGTGCTTGCTTTTATTATTAATCTAAATATTTTAATTTAATTACTGAACAAGCTACGTAAAGTAAGATCTCATATATGAATAAAGTTGATATAACCTAGTTGAACATCCACTCATATGGAGTTTTAGTTTTTATTTATTTATAACAATTAACAATGGGTGAACCATGCGCCAAAAATCCACGAGGCTGAAGGTTCTAGTCATTATTTCGAACTCTTCTCTTTGGATGGTAAGCATAGATTTTGAGCTTTTGACACAGACCACCAAGCCGATGCAGAGGGGCACTAAGCTCAATTCCAATCCTGAGCTCTCTTTTTCTTTCTTTTTTCTCTCGGCAAATGTTGTTTGCTATCTCTTCCAATCATCTTTCTACTACCCATAAAATGTAAAAGTCATGAATGATTACTTCACACACCAACACAGCCCACTTGTTGGAACTGAAATCCAAGTATACACCATTTCCATGGGGCATCCATCAGGTATTTAAATCTAGGTTTCTAAACTTGGTTCAGGCCAATTAGAAGGATTTACAGGATTGGCCACATCCCAATCAATCAATTAGACCTCATATACATGTCACTTTGATATGTGTGGTGCAAATTACCTCTCTTACATGTGCCTAGCTTAGAAAACCTTTGACAATGCTAAAATAATCAATAGATATTTAATACTATACAATATTACCTTTAAAATTAACTCGACTTGACCTTAATTACCCATGCCAATTTTAATCAGGTCTAAATTGGTGAGCCAACCCGAATGCCAAGTAGACTCGAATTCAACTAGGTCCAAAGAGGCAAGACCTGCATTTTAAACTATTATTTGATGGGTCTAAAAAAACGGACCAGATTAAAATCCCGGGTCTATTACATACCCCATATATTCCAGTACCCATTGAGCCCTAAATCATGGGCGTTTTCTGTAGTCAGACCTGGGTGGGTAGGTAGGGATAGGGACTGGGTACTACCCTCGCTTATCCCTAGCTCAGCACGGGCAGGTGCTTCAAGGTGCCCACCATGATGCGAGAGTTTTATTTCTTTATCTCTGTCTATGTGACCTTAGGAAAGGGTTGGATGGCAAATAAACATCATGGTGAGACTTAGGAAGGTTTCAACGTTGGGCATCATTGTCATTGATGTTTCTCGTGGTGTGGTCTTATTGAGCCTTGGATGTACCTCGATTTTGAGCTTGTTTCCTAAAATGACGTGAAAAAATGAATGGGCGGTGTGGATAAAACCCATACATCATAGTGGGCTCCTCAGAGCCCTACCTGTTGGACAAGCTGGGTAGTACCTAATATTCCTTCCGTGGACAAGAAGAAAGAGGGATACTTTGAGGGCTTGTTTGATTTTTCATGTCCGTAGTAATTACCTTGTAAATGGGTAATGATTATTTGCTTAAGTAATTACCCTATCTTTCCCAAATAGGAGGCTGCGGAATAAATGTGGAGCCCACGATGATGTATGTGGCTTATCCACACTGTTTATTTGTTATGCCGGTTGAATTTAGTGCATGAGCCCATAAATGAAGCAGATCCAAAGTTTAAATGGATCACACCACGGGAAACTGTGTGAATCAAACGGCTACTGTTAAAAACCTCTTGGGGCCGTTGGAAGTTTTGTATCAAGCTTATATTTGTGTTTTCCCCTGCTAATTAAATGACAAATAAACATTAATTTGGAGCCATAAAAGAAACATCTTTCAATGGCGGACGTATTACAGCTACCATTTCCTTTGGTGTAGGCCAATTATTGTAGGATTTGTGTCACTTTTAGGTTCATGCCTTAAAATGTTCTAGTAAAATAGATTGGGAGCATACATCGAGATAAGCCCTGCAAATTTAAGCAAATACTTTTAGACCAATTTTTAAAGTGAAAATAGCTACCCATCTAAAAATAATGAGGTGAGAAACTAATAATTACTTATTCCAAAAAGATTTACATATGACACGAAAAATCAAATAACCTCTGGTATGATGGACAATGAAATAAGCCTAAATTAAAATTTAGGCATACAAATAATTCAAACTAAACCTTCTAAATTATGTGCGTACCATGAATTAAAAATTACTCAATTGGTTATCGAAATGTTTGACCTAGGGCCATTTATTGGATGGTTAGAAATAAAAAATTTAGACTGATGTCCATTTATGAGGCAGTAAGAAATGTAGAAGCTAGGATTGTTATGATGACCATTTACTTTGAGAGTCATTCGATAATGGTAATGGTCTGCATTGTAAATGATTTACTAGTGAATTACTCAATGGTTGTAAATGATTTACGGCCTGTTTGTTTAGCTTTAAGTGGTAAATTTTATTAGTAAATAATTTACAATGTTTAGATAGCCTGTAAATGATAAAAAGAAATTTGTTTTAGGGTTTAGGGTTGCAGTCCCTTCATTAATTAGGAAATGAAGGAGACTTTTCCAGTAAATCATTTACTCCTTGCTCCATCGACGACCATCGAAACGACCCCTCAACGCAACGGGGTTCTAATATAACCTAATTTGGACCGTTAGCTTTCGCGCTCCCGCTCCTCAATCACGAGAGAAGGAACGGAACAGAGAGTAGCGATGAGCAGCGAAGCCACGAACCCTAAGCGCTCTCTCCTCAATCCCAACTGGGCTCAACTCCAACAAGTAATTTCAATCTCAACCCTTCTCTCTCTACACATTTCTCTGCTTTTTTTTTTCTCCTTTCCTTTAAAATAAAAATAAAAATTGAAACACTGCTGCTTTTGCTTGCAGAAACTGAAAAGCAGACCCCCCAAACCATCAGAATCGTCCATTCACGATTCCGATAGAAAAACTCTAGAAACCTCTTTAGGTGAGAACGTTACGCCCTCAACAGACTCCTTCCATTTCCATCTGCATTTGTTCCAATTCCTCACTTTTACTTTTCTTTCTTTTCTGTATTTCTGTCAGGAAAACGCAAGGAGCGGCCGGATTCGGAGCCTGATTCTCCAGCATCAGTGCTGAGGCCAACGAATACGGATTGCAGGTGAATATCTATAGGAATGTTTCTTTCACACACACACATGCACGCGTGCACGCAAGAAGTTTGCCAGAATGAATCTTCAACAAAAAGAAAAAAGACATTTCCCAGAATGGCCACTTTTGATATATTGGGTCAATTTATGAGATTGGAGAGATTGAGAAGGATGTTGCTCATAGAATTCAAGTTGGGTGGAAGAATTGGAGATATGCTTCTGGAGTTTTATGAGATCGTTGTGTGCCACTTAAACTGAAAAGGAAATTTTGTAAGATAGATATGAGACAAGCCATGCTTTATGGGACAGAATGCTAGGCAGTTAAAGAAGAAAATGTTCATAGGATGAGTGTAGCTGAACTGAGGATGTTGAGATGGATGAGTGGCAAGATGAGGAAGGATAAACTTGGAAATGAATGCATTTGAGGGAACCTACGAGTAGCACCAAAAATAGGTAATAAGACGAGTAAAATTAGACTTAGATGGTTTGGTCATGTGCAATGGAGAGCAAGAATCATGCTGGTTAGAAGGAGTGAGTTGGTACAAGTTGAATGTAAAAGGAAAATGGCAAGGGCAAGGCTCAAACGGACATGGGTGGAGGTACTAAGAAAAGACTTGATGACATATAGTCTAATGGAAGGTTTGGCCCTTGATAGCGTGGAATGGCGGGGCAAGATTCATATGGGATTCATATATCCGAACCCAATTAATTGGTATAAGGCTTAGATGATAATCATGATGACAACGATGATGACACTATTCACATTCAAAGTTCTACCAAATCAGACCCAAATTCAGGTTAAAAAAAGGATTTGTAACCAAGTTAGGTCTATCAACATGCCAGGCCTCCGAGTTCATATGCACCCAGGTTTTGAACTGTTGTTAAAACAGATGTCTTAAATCTGGTCCATGATACTCGACCAGTCGAGAGACTGGCTCGACTAGTCGAAGGTCCTTTTGACTGGTTGAAGCCCTTATTCGACTAGTCGAGGGTTATGCAGACGGTGCGCAGTTTGTGCACGGACTGCGTACATTTGAGGCGGTTTATAGGGGTGTGCGTAAGTGGGAGTTTCCCATCTATAAATAGGAGTCCCTAGGGCCATTCTCATGTATTTTAAGGCTTCTTAAAGGTATTTCAAGGGTTTTTAAAAGGGTTCTATGGTTATCAAAGGGTATAGCAAGGGTGAGATTTAAACTTGTTTGAATCGGGTAAGTCTTTTCTCTTTGTAATTTCTATTTTCATAGTGAAGATTTGTCGCTTTGTGTCGTGGTTTTTTTCCGAAAGGGTTTTCCATCTTAAATCTTTGTGTTCTCTTATGACTGCTTGGTGCTCTTGGATTGCTATCTTAGATCCAAATCTATGTGATTTCACAGACCAAATATCAACAAGTGGTATCAGAGAAATTGTTGGGACACAAATCTGAGTCTGATGGATAAGCAATAATGGTAAGCACTAGGTATGATATTGAGAAGTACTCAGGAAAAAATAACTTTGAGTTATGGAAGATCAAGATGATCAGTTCCTTAATCAAGCAAGGCAAAGATGGTGCTCTTGAAGAAGCGAAAGTCTACTATGACTGATGATGATTAGAATACTCTTGATAAGAAGGCCTTATCATCGATCCGTATATGTCTCACGAATGAGGTTCTCTATAATGATACTTCCAGTTATGAGTAAAGTTAGAGGATTTTTATGCGAAAAAATCCTCTGAAAATCGCCTACACTGGAAGTATCATTCAAGATGGCAGAGGGTGGAGATCTGGAGGCTTACATCAACAACTTTAATAAATTGGTTTATAAATTGCTGGATATGGAGGAAGTGATGAAAGATGAGGAACATGCATGTATGTTGTTGAATTCTCTTCTGGCATCGTATGAGTCATTCAAGGACACAATGTGCACCACGAATAAAGCCCCAAGTGTTGATATCGTTATCTCAACCCTTTAAGGGAAGGCCATGAGAAAGTTTAACGACGACATGTGGACATCTTTTGACGCACTGTTTATGAGGGACAGGAATTCTGAACAAGGTACAAGATCTTCAAATTCTAGATCCAAATCTAAGGGTAAAGACAAAAGTAAGTTAAAGTGCTATAATTGTGGAATAGAAGGACACATGAAGAAGGATTGCACAAATCCTATATCTAAGAGAGAAGAATTTGAGGCTTCATATAGAGAGGCGAATGCTGCCACGTTAGATGGATCGAGTGGATGTGATGGTGATGTTTTGTTCGTGTCTACAATCAGACGACCATACGATGATCGTAGGGGCGAGTGGATTCTAGATACAGAGGCATCCTTTCACATGACTCCTCATCAGAGTTGGTTCGCCAGCTATAGAGAGTGTGATGGTGGACAGATGTTTATGGGCAATGACATTGCCTATAATGTTGTGGCTGTTGGTACAGTGCGCATCAAGATGTTTGATGGAGTGGAGCGTACCTTGACTAATGTCAGGTATGTTCCTGATTTGAAGAATAATCTGATTTCTTTTGGTGTACTTGAGGCAATGGGTTGCAAGTACACAGGTATTGATGGTGTACTTAAGGTATCTAAGGGGGCACGGGTAATCATGAAAGTGCAACGATTCGGTAACATGTACAGGTTGATCGGGAGCACTTCAAAAGGTGGAGCTGCAATGGCTGTAATAGATTCCACCTCTGCACGTGTATGACATGCTGGGCATGGCCACATGAGCGGGTAAGGCATGAAGGTTGAGACACGCGAATAGAGATATGGAGTAGGTGCAGCCATGTGTGAGAAGAATCGCACAACATAATCGCAGGATATCGGCGAGGTACATGGACGACTCAAATATCGTATATGCTCTTGTTAGAGGTGAGGGGGGTCCGTTTACCATTCAGATGACTCTTAGCGAGCTTGGTGTTGAGAAGTGGAAGGTGATTATGGACGATGTGATGGACTCGTTGTACCAGATCGTCTCATGGGAGCTGGTGGAGCTTCTAGTGTATTGGAAAGCGGTTGGATGCAGATGGATCTTCAAAAGGATACAGTATGGATACAAAGCGAGACTGGTAGCGAAGGATTATGCTTAGAGAGAAAGGATCGACTTCTCAGAGATATTCGCGCTGATGGTATAACAGGTGTCTATTAGATCCATATTGACACTGGTTGCCCAATATGATCTTGAGCTGAAATGATGGATGAGGAGACTGCGCTTCTACATGGGAAATTGGAAGAAAGGTTCTTCAGGAAGCAACCAGAGCAGTTCGAAGTTAAATGGGCTGAGACAAAAAAGTTTGCAGGAGGTTGTTGCACGACCTGTTGCCTAGGCAGTGATATAAATTTTGATTCCTTCATGGTGACTCAGGTACTGTATGTTGATGACATGTAGATCGTCAATCATGACTTGTTTAAAATCAATATACTAAAGACTCGGTTAAGTGGGACATTAAAGATGAAGGATCAGGGGGCTGCAAAGAAGGTTCTCGGCATTGATATTCATAGAGACTGGAAGAGGAGTAGGCTTTGGTAATCACAGATAGAATACCTTGAGTAGGTATGTGATGGACCAAATAAAGCCAGTGAGCGTTCCCTACGCAGCTCACTTCAAGTTTTCCTCAGGACATCTCCCAAAACAAATGAGGAAAAGCAGGATATGTCTCATGGGCCTTATTCGAATGCAGTTGGCAGTGCATGCCATGGTCTGTATTAGACCAGTTATTTCATAGGCTATCGGTGTTGTGAGCAAATACCCTGACAATCAATATTGGGTAATGGTGAGATGGTACAGAAGACCATATCTTATTTTTTGAGAAGACAGGAGCAAAGGTAGTTGGGCATGTGGATTCAGATCCGGTAGACATGTTCACCAAGGTCATTCCTAAAGAGAAGTTGAAGTTTTGTGTAACTTCTCTGGGCTTGACGATGGCATAAAAGAAGGACGGAGTGTGTATGAGAAGCAGTGATTGAAACTATGATGTGATGCATAGTTAAGAGAAGAGGTCAAGAAGCTACATAGTTAAGATTGAAGACATAGTGGAGATTGTTGTTAAAATAGATGTCTTAAATCTAGTTCGTGATGCTCGACTAGTCGAGGGATTGGCTCGACTAGTCGAAGGTCCCTTCGAATGGTCGAAGCCCTTCTTCGGCTAGTCAAGGGTTACGCAGACGGTGCGCGGTTTGTGCGCGGATTGCGTAAATATGAGGCGGTTTCTAGGGGTGTGCATAAGTGGGAGTTACCCATCTATAAATAGAAGTCCCTAGGGTCATTCTCTTGTATTCTAAGGCTTCATAAAGGTATTCCAAGGGTCTCTAAAAGGGTTCTAGGGTTATTAAAGGGTGTAGCAAGGGTGAGATTCAAGTTTGTTTAAATCAGGTAAGTCTTTTCTCTTTGTAATTTCTATTTTCATAGTGAAGATTTGTTGTTTTGTGTCGTAGTTTTTTCCCAAAAGGATTTTTCACATTAAATCTGTGTTCTCTTGTGATTGCTTGGTGCTCTTGGATTGCTATCCTAGATCCAAATCTCTGTGATTCCGTAGACCAAATCCCAACATGAACCAATCAGATGGGCATTGTTCAAAATTTTGATTTTGCTTGGTCGAGGCCTGGTCCATGTGTGGCACTATTCATAGTTATCTTATGTGAGTAGGGTGGAATATAATGTACTCCCTTTTACAGGCCACACTACTATGTTATTTTGCTACTTCTAATGGAATGGCAGTAACCCATCCACAGTATATGTGGCATACATGGATGGAGCATGGCTCAAAACTCACACTGATCTGTCAATCCTCACTCCCATCCTCACCGTCCAATTGGTATCAAGTGGTGGGTTTCAAAGAAGATGGTGATTTTGTTATCCAATAGGTAAAATAAGGTGGTTAAGGATGTCATTGTGATTTACCGATTTTCCTCTGCGCTATGCACAATGGATGCCGCTAGATGTTCTGGATTGACACACATGTATGCCACGTAAACAGTGGATGTGTTGCTGCCCGTTCTGTAGCAAACTCACACCAAAGTCTGGTCTCACAAATTCTTTTGCTGGGCAGAATTTAGGCAAGGGTAAAATACTAAGAGCATGGTTGTTTCAAGCAACTTCAGTAGTTGTTCAGTCCTCTCATAAATTACAAAACTGTCATTGAAAGTTTTCTGAGAAGTCCCTTTGTGAATTCAACAGGTCAAAAGATGAAAAAGCCAGCCCAAAAATTTACAATTTCACAATGCACATGGTGCTTCTTCTTCTTTTTCGCTTTTATATTCCATTGTTTTCTTTCTATACGAGCTATTGTTGCAGACTCGCCAGCTGATACTGCATCTGTTGTGAGTTAAAAATCCTGTTCATCATGTGGGTCAATTGAGTAAAGGTCCTCTTCACGTCACACTCATCCATCATATTGTCCATTAAAGAAGAAACAATGTTTGGATAATGTACATCTTCCCATCAATGGTCTCCTTTGTTGGACACTATTGATCGTGAAAAAGGTCATGGGATTGCTTGTAAAGTTTCTGTCACCTGCTCTTTGCATCATTTTTGTGCTGCAACAAATCCAAGGAGTGGCCAATCGATTGAATGGTCCAGATGAAAGAGAACAGCCATTCTTTTTTTTGCTCTCTCTCTCTCTCTCTCTCTCTCTCTTTTAAAAATGTAGTTAAGAGAACATATTTTACCTCATCTAACATCTTTCCTGCAGTTGTGAGAAAATATTCAAAATCATCATCTTCATCTAAAGCCTTATCCCGATTAATTGGAGTTCTCATCAAATCATCATCATCATTATCTAAGCCTTATCTGCAATATTGGAGATCTCATCAAATAAATCAATAATAATCAAAGGCTAGAAGGGCCTTCTACTATACTGAAACCTCCTCCTATGGCCGGATGGTAATTCTCAATAAGCCTGAGCTGTGGGCCTGTTTCCATTTAATACTACATGTGCCTCAACTCTTTTGCATTTGTCACTGCCGCTGGCCAGTTAGTGCCAGTCACATGTTTCATATTTATACTTACTGTGCTTTGACTCTTTTGCATTTATCACCTGACCCAGCTGGAGATGGGTTGCCTTTCGTACTACCATCAAAGTTGTTCTTTATGCATTTAGACAAACATGAAACTCTGTGTACATTGGTTTTATTTCATATAAGAGGAAAGGTTGTCACGGCAAGAAGATGGAGGCTGACAGAAACTGATCAATACAAAAGATTGTTGAAAGACTCAGTGACCTGGATTGACTCATTCAGCCTGAGTTGAGTCAGGACTTGTCCAAGTTGGGGCTGAATTGGCCCTACTTGAATGAGGTGTACATGTGAGCACAAAAAGACATTGAGTGTAGTCAGCCCAGTCATAACATTACATAAACTGCCAAACTGCTACATAAAGAATGGACTTGCTCAAAACCCCTACAGCAACATTGTCCTGGGGCCTGTACTCTGCCACCCTACAAAACTTGCTCGGAGTAGGTCCTTTGGCCGTCTGGCTATTGGTGAAGGTGTGGGGGTCTGGATGATGGTTGACTTTGCTTTCAAGAGTACTAAAGTGCAGGAAGGGCTTCAGTTCCAACAACCTGAACCCCCTCGTCACCAATCATGTCTTGAGCACAATTTTTGCAAGAATTGATGGGATAATACACAACCTAAATAGATATCCAGCACCTGATACTTGTTTTGTGAACTATTGTTTTGCCCAGTTGGTGCAAGATGATCTCGCCTTTGGAAAGGACGTGTGACATTGAAAAGGGTTCACTAGGTGGCTATGTAAAATTTTAACCGATTTCATTACTTTTCTTGTTTTCTTCATGATGAAATATGGCCTACTTGAGCATCATTTGCATAGCATTATGATATAACCTTGTGGTGTACTTGTTGTCACTGTTCTGCTGTTCTGCAATTTGTCTGTAGTTGTAGTAGTTGGTTATTGTGTATGTATATTGTTGGTAACATCTTGTCTAACCTTCTTCATGGCTTCTAAATAACATGGATCATGATATTCTATCAAGAATGTCAAGTCTCTTAACTGTATGAAACACCCACTTGATTGAAGTTTAACAATCATTCTTAATTCCATCTCCATGTCAGCTTAACAGATGCAATAGCCATGGATTGTGAAATGGTTGGTGTCAGTTCCCAGGGAAATAAAAGCGCTCTTGGACGGGTCACATTGGTACTATTATGTTCCTTTTAACATATCTCACTCATAACTGTGGCTGCTTATGTATGATATATGCTTGATTTTGTTAAAAAGAAAAACTTTCACACTTTTTTTTTTTTTGGGCGAGAGAGAGGGTGGTTGCCACTTTTTATTGAGCCAAACTGCATTTCTATTGTGTGCTTAGGGAATATGGGTGATATGGTTGTAGGGAAAAAGTTTTATTGTGATTTTTATTATGGTCGTTGGAAAAAAAGCGTAATCATGATTTTTATGATGTAAAAAGGTCAAGTATGAAGCTTTATCTTTAATCTGTCAATATTTTTTCCTGCCATATGTGCATGCTGAAACACTATGGATGTGGGCAGTCATGTCAGCAATTTCTCGGATGCTGCTATCAGAGATTGTCATCAAGATTTTAATATTGTTTGGCTGCTGAGACTGAATTTCACAACAGCAAAAAATGTGTATGAATAGCTGAACTTGAAAAGCACTACAAAACTGTGTCAAGTAAGATACCAATCATAACCCCCAACATCATATGTCCTAGACAATGTACCTTGTCAATTCCAAATGAGATTGATGTTTGAACCATATGATTTTCCCTTGGAAGAGAATCCAAGCACATGCACTTGCATCAGAAAAATGTAAGACAGACTTGGAAAGAACATATTTAGAAGTCTATATGGTCCTAGATGCATGTGTCCCTCAAAGGCTGTATCAACCTATGATACCTGAATACTTTTGTATGCTGAATATCATACCAGACGAATACGATACTGATACTGATACTGATACTGATACTGATACTGGTACTGGTACTGGTACAGGATACTTACGGCGTATATTTTAACCTAGTCTTACTCTCAATTACTCAATCTGCAGAAAGCCATAAATATTAGTAGTTTCATTGTGCTTGGAAGGCTAGATTAAAATGCAATGGCCCTTTTTAACAAAACTAAAAAAAATTAAATTGAGTCACATGTTTTTAATAAAATCCATAGAATTTAATATAACTAGCATGTTATGAAATGGGTACACATATTCATTTCCATATCCTGAATTTTGATAAATTGTGGGTCATATCCCCATTCTGCTAATTAAGTCTGTATAAATGTTTGTATTTTGTTATCTAGGCATAAACATGTTCAAGTGTCTAGCTGAATAAGTTGGACGATGTCAGTTTGCCACACATCTCAATTGATGCAATATTCTATTTTAGAAAAAAATTCCCAGGGATAGAGTTGATTGGACCTTCCATACCATATTTGTTTTTGGTCTTTTAGTCAACCTAAATAGGTTTCATGTGAGAAGAAACAAAAGAGGAGGTTTGTTGCCATTTGAGAGAATGCGGACATGGTGTTCCGGTTCGACCTATGATTTTCTTTTATTTTTTGAAACAGAAGGATTGGTTATATGGTTTGGTTTATGTTTATTTTATATGACAATTGATAAGTAGCTATACTTGTTATAACAGGTGAATGCATGGGGAAATGTCCTATATGATGAGTATGTTCGCCCCTTAGAACATGTTGTTGACTTCCGCACAGAAATTAGTGGGATCCGACCACATAACTTAAGAAAAGGTTGACTTTGTTATTTTTGCTCTCAAACTGCAACTGATTTTTGTTCAGTTCTCCCCTTGTTTATATAAAGTGAAGAAATCTGCAGGTAAGGACTTCCAGGCTGTTCAAAAGAAAGTGGCGGAGTTGATTAAAGGAAGAATTCTTGTGGGCCATGCTCTGCACAATGATCTTAAGGTGGACAGCCTTGGCTTTTAATGTATTTGTGACTGAAATGGTATCGAAATTGTTTAAGTGATTGTGTTCAAGTTTGGTAACAGGCGTTGTTGTTGAGTCATCCAAAGAAGGAGACACGGGATACTTCAGAATATCAGCCCCTTCTAAAGTATTACTTCTCAGATTTTGGAATCAGTATTTGAGTGTCTAAGTTTTTAATATTCTACCATATCTGCTAACGTGCGTGGTTGATGCTGCAGGGAAGGGCGGAAACAGGCACTTCGGGTTCTTGCAACTCAGTTTCTTGGCGTCAAGATCCAACAAAAAGAGCATTGCTCGGTAAGTCCCTTAGCACCATGTGATGGTAGATGCCTTTATTTGGACAGGTAAAAGGGAAGGGGATTGATACTGTTGGGCCATTTGTACTTGGGGTCTTGATACTCCACGCATGGGTCCCATACCCCATGTTTGGAAGCCATTTTATCTTTTAGATTCCAACTTGGGGGGGACCATGCTAAAATCTCATGAATATATGATACATGAGTCTCAACATATGGAAGTCTTTCAGTTGGATGGGCAGACATTAGTTCAGTATAACTTTTGCATCATGATCCATCTGCGATAGGACTTACCAGGTGGATGGTTCCAATATCTGAGGGAGACCCCAGATGTGGTAGTGGTCCACGGACTAGTAAACTGACCATCATAAGTAACATGCAAAAGAACCATTAGTTTGTGTGAAATTACTGAGAAAAAGTGTACAATCCACGTCAGCAGATTCTACCACTTACACAACTATTGCTGTTTAGTTTGTTTGATCTCACTAGATACACATGAATTTCAAACATTTGGACTTGCAAGGGCATTCTTGTGTTTCTCTCTCTGCCATTTTACCTCATTGATCATTTGAAATATCTCTGTTTAATGAAATTATGACAAGAGCTACAAAAACCCTTAGCTTAGCAATTGCGTAATGTGGTTTCAGATCGAGGACGCACAGGCTGTGATGCTGATATATCAGAAGCATAAGAAGGTATGGGAAAGGAGCCTGAAAGCGCGTTTGAGGTTCAAAGGAAAGCACAAGAACCATAAACACAAGAGGAAATCAAAGCAGAAAGATATTCCACAGTTTGATCACACTACTACAACTACTAAGCAACCAAATTGATAGATGGTAGCTGCCAATGTGAAAGTAACACGAAACTGCTTTGGCCATTTTGGCAGTGGTGCCTCCCACCTTACTGTGTCAATACAACTGAAAGCGGTATGGCTTCTGTGTTATGGTGGAGAATGGGTGTGATCATGCTCGCGCTAGTGCACCGCTCCCCATCAGAACTCTTCCATTAGATGGGCGAGAAAAGTTTTTAAGGGTGGGTGACCTCTTGGGAAGTCCTGGTGTTGCAAGGCTGACCTTTTTTGTTTTATGGTCACACCATCATTTTGTATCGTGGTAGAGAAAAAGATAGTTTTTATTTATTTATTTATTTTTGTTTATTTTCTTGGACTAGTATTGTGTCTGCTTTTTTGTCTCCTTGATCAATGGATGAAAGTAGCAATAGGAAGGCCGTGGCAAATGTTGACAGCATCTTTTCATTTTGGGAGCCATCACTACTTGCAACTACCTGGATTGACAGATACATCAGCCCTCTCTGCCTTTGGCTATCCAGAGATTCGCTCGCCCCATGTGCATTCATGGTGCTAACCTATCTACTTGCCAACACACAACAATTCCACCTTGTCCATCAGGTGGTAACCAGGGTGCGGATGCCTTGGACCAAATTCAAGCTGGTCCACTCATCAGGTGGACCAGTACATTAAACTAATGGGCGGCTGAAACAAAGGGCGTAGCTATCAGTCGGTGCAATGCCAATTCACTGATGGTTCAGGTTGTTGGTTTTGCTTATCAGGAAGGTTTTGTACCACTGCATTTGAAACAAGACTAACCTGATGGACCATCTACATTCACTGACCCGTAGCCAATTGAGTGGGTTTACAGCGGGCAACCCATACTAACGAGATGCCCTGCATTGGTCGTGGTGGCTATTGGACCAGGCATGCTCTGTTGGGTTCTAGGTCCTACTGGGACCTGTAAGCCCTGTTAATAGTCAGGTCAGGCTCCGCCCGAGCTTAAGCCCGGACTGAATTTGGACCGTTGACACAAGCTAGGAATATGCCCACATCAATCACCAGCTATCTCATGGTGGGTATGGCCCCACAGTAGGTTGGAAGTGGGGCCCACATCAAACAACCCTTGCCATATGTATCATACTCGGTCGCTGCGGGGGAGTCTAAGCGACACTTTTGGTTCACACGCAACAGTTCGAAGGGTGAGTATCGTAGCGTTGGAGATTTGTAGAGCATGCCTCTCGACTATAGTTTGAGGCACCCCCAATCAGTTTTCCCACTTTTGTAGATTCAACCACGGGTCCACTTACTCGAAAACATGACGACCGTCCATTTGGGAATCCTGATTTACAGACCTGTAGATTCAACTTCTCATTAAGAAAAAGAAAATGAACGAAGGGTTTATTAGTGCTGGGGAAGTCAGTCACTTTCTCTCGACCATTCATTTGATTCGTGGAAGAGTCGCTCATCTGATGATTATATCGGTCTCTGAGACGCAGCATCCACTTATTGAGATAGGCGGATGAGATGATCAGATCGAGTACACTTGCAAAGTGCACTCATACTGAGTTGACTCATTTGGCGAGTCACATGTTCTCTATTTCCAGTAACTGAGTGAGTCACCTCTTCTCACCGAGTCATTACCTTTTCTTTCGTAACCAGGTGACGAGTCTCTTCTGTCTTTTCTACGTGCGCTAACTACAAACATAGAAGAATAGTATTATTATTATTATTTTAAAATAATGGAAATATACAGCGACTTTCCACATCAGTAAATAAGTGGCAAAATATTCTACGTCTAGGATCTTGCAATCTCGTAGATCTGAAGTGCATAGGCCATTCATGGTGAATCACATCCTATCAACGGTTTGTATTGCTGAACCGTGGGCCCTACTGCATAAAAGTAATGACCGGATGCCCCACCGCATGAATGCTCGGTTCGTATCAACTATTTGTTTTCAACTGGAAGATTGAAATCCGCACGCCAGTGATCATGATATTCTTGGTAGTGCCCAGCTGATGGAGGAGCGCATTAGGTGCGGCCTGGCCTTGCCCAGAACAGACCCTAACCATGGGACCCACCTTCATGTTTGTATTGTACATCCGCACCGTCCATCCGATTTTGACGGCTCATTTTAAGGCATGAAGCAAAAAATGAAGCAGATCCAAATCTCAAGTGGTGGACACCACGAAACTATGGTGATTGACCATTAAGAACTTGTGGTGATTTACAAAAAATAAGCAGATCCAAATCTCAAGTGGTGGATGTTGTCAACCCTTAGGTTCGTCCAATACTCAGACCGATGTGAGGCATGCTCCGGATTTGAAGAAAAATTGATTTCTCTAGGTGCTCTTATTGTACGAAGGTGCAAGTTTGTCGGCTATGATGGTGTTCTTAAAGTTTCAAAGGGGCATCACTTTTATGAAGGCACGAAGGAATAACAATCTTGACATGTTGATAGGGAATACTATATTGGGTGGAACCGCAATGTTTGTAGTGGAATCCACGTCAACACATATGTGGATGCACGCTTATGTCACATGAGTGAGCCCGGTATGAAGGTACTTCTATATTGTGGTTTAATTTCTCATTTTAAAAATTTTGATTTTGGACATTGCATATATGAAAAACAATCAAGGTTATCTTTTAAACTGGAAAAACATGGTAGTAATGGACTGTTAAATTATATAGATTCTAATGTATGGGAGCCGTCGGCCATTATTTCTGGAGGATTGTTATATTTTGTTACATTAAAAAAATTTGGATTTATTTTATGAAACATAAATCTAATGTTTTCGCCACCTTCAAGATGAGAAAGGTAATAGTGGAAAAACAGACTAGGCGAAATGTGAAAATTCTGAGGACAAACAATGATAGAGAGTTTAATTCAAAGAAATTTAATTAGTATTGTAAGGACGATGGAATTGTCAGGCATAACGCAATTAGGCATACACCAGAGCAAAATGATATGACGAAATGTATGAATCAGACTCTTTTGCAAACGGCATGAAGTATGTTGAGTAATGCTATGTTGGGCAAGGGGTTATGGGCTAAGGAAGTTAATACGACTTGCTATTTAGTGAATCGGTCCCCATCTATGAATATAAATTGCAGGATTCTTAAAGAAGTATAGAGTGGTCAAGTAGTAGACTACTCAGCACTGCATGTATTTGATTATAATGCTTACTTTCATATATTGTCTATTGATAAAGACAAGTTAAACCAAAGGGCGAAGAAGTATATCTTTGATGGCTATGATAATTGTGTGAAAGGATACAGGCTATGTGACCGGGCCACACGGAAGAATATTACAATTAGTTAAGACGTTAAGTTTGATGTGAGTTCCTTATTTTGTAAGGATAAAGACAAGAAAATAAAAATAAAATCATTGGCAATTGATGTTGAAATCGACAAGGGTGAGATACTTTAACAAGTCGAGCCGCAGGTAGAGGTACAAGAGTAGGTGGAGCCGCCACCTTTCAAGAGGAATCTTATGAGAATCGCAGGTTACCATGAGATACAAGGATGACTCAAATGTTGGATTTTTTCTCATTATAAATGAGTGTAATCCGTCTACCTTACAGGAAGCATTAAAATCGGCAAGGGAGAAATACTTTAACAAGCCGAGCCGCAGGTAAAGATACAAGAGTAGGTGGAGCTGCCACCTGTCAAGAGGAATCTATCGAGATATCACGAGTTACCATGAGATACAAGGATGACTCAAATGTTGGATTTTTTCTCATTATGCATGAGTGAGATTTGTCTATCTTCCAGGAAGCATTGGATGATCCAAATGCTAAGAAGTGGATGGTAGCGATGCATTATGAGATGGATTCCTTACACAAGAATGAAATGTGAGAACTAGTGGATCTACCCGTTGATTCGAAAGCGATTGAGTGTGAGTGGATCTTTTGTAAGAAATTGGATAGGTACAAGGCGATACTGGTTGCGAAGAGATGGTAAAAAAGAAAGCATCGACTTTGGAAAGCTATTTACACAAGTTGTAAAGTAGGTATTTATTAGATTCGTATTGGCGTTCGTTGCGCAATACAATTTGGAATGGAACAGTTAGATGGAAAGACATCTTTTCTACATGGGGAATTAAAAGAATATATTTACATGAAGTAACTCGAAGGGTTTGAGGTACAGATGTCAGTGAATAAAGTTTGCAGGTTAAAGATGTCATTGTACGGCCTGAGACAGTCGTCTGAATAGTGGTATAAAAAGTTTGATTCTTTTATGATGATTCAACGGTTTATCAAAAACTTATTTGATCACTGTGTCTACTTTAGATCACTGAGTGATTGAAAATTCATCATTCTGTATTGTATGTTGATGATATGTTAATCGTCAACCATAATATGTTTAAAATCAATGTACTAAAGGCTCAATTATCCAGGACATTTGAGATGAAAGATTGAGGGGCTGCAAAAAAGATTCTTGGCATTGAAGTACACAGGTAGAGAAAAGTGCATGTTTTGATTGTCTAAGGAGTATCTTAAGGTGGTCTTAGTTAGGTTTCAGACTTGATAGGTCTAAACAAATAAGCACACCCCACGTTGCTTACTTTCACATTTTTTATCCTACTACAGATGAACAAAAGCGGTGTATGTCTCGTGTGCTCTACTCGAGTGTAGTTAAAGTCTGATGGATGCCATGTTCTGCACTAGACCTAATATTTCACATGTAATGGGTGTTCTTACTAGATATATGTTAAACACTGACAAGTAGCACTGTGAGACAATGAAATGACTACTTTGTTACAGACGAGGTACGACTGACTACATCTTAACATTCAGTAAATCTTAAGAGAAACTAGTAGGCTATTTAGATGTTGATTATGCTGGTAACATGGATAATAAAATGTCGACTTCTGGTTACTCATTTGTATTAGCGGATAGATCGATTAGTTGGATGTCAAAGCTTCAGCATATGGTTGCTCTTTCCACAATTGAAGTTGAGTATACGACACTTTGGTTGAGAAGAATAATGAATGAGTTTGGGCTTAATCGGAAAGTCGTGCCTATGCATTGTGACAGCGAAAGCACAATCAATTTTATGAAGAACTCAGTTTATCGTTCACGAATTAAACACATTGATGTGTGTTATCATTTTATTACAAATGATAGGGGAAGGCAGTGTTACTCTTGAGAAGATTCATACCAGTGAGAATCCGATGGATATATGTACGAAAGTTTCTCCTGCAAAGAAGTTCAAGTTCTGTTTGACTTCTTTGGGTTTGGCATTGATAAGATAAAGACAGTGTGCACATGAAGCAATGATGATACTATGATGGAGATGATTACAAATGAAGGATGCAACTTAGAACAATGAACATGCAAGATTGAAGCCACGGTGGAGATTATTAAAATTGGGCTTTCAACTTGATGCAAAATAGGGAATATTGATTGATCTACTTCGATCGAATGAAAAAATCCTGAATTTCTCACTTTGGTCTCTAGACAGTTTTAGACATGTTCGAATGATCGAACATAGGGCTCGCTCGATCGTGATAATTTCAAAAATATGATTTTGCTCTCTAGATACTTTTGAGCATGTTTGATTGATTGAACATGTGGTGTCGATCGAAGACCATCAATTGGAGTCAATCGATTGAAGGTTTGATTGATAGTTTACGTAACTTCCGCGTAAGTGTGTTGTTCTGGTTCTAATTACGTACATGCCTTATATATATGGTTGTAATAATAGATTAGGGTAACAAGGAACGAATGTAGGAGAGAGAAAAGGGTTTTTCTAGGGTTTCGCGAGGGGATTTTGTCTTGAGAGATGAATATTTTCAATTCTATAAGTTGTATATATCTTATAATTTTGTTTTCCTAACGGATTTCTTGTTGCTTTGTGTCGTGGCTTTTTCCCGTAAGAATTTTTTCATATAAATCAATGTATTCTCTGTGCATAATCGAATTTTCTTTCTCTATGCTTGTTTGATTCACATTTGGGTAATGCTTCTGCGCCCAATACTAACTGCATCAAATAACAAACTAGTATATAGTCCCGATTGTAAGAACATCAACCCTAGCTGCCACAATCTCCTACCGTCATGGCATATCAAGTAACATCCCTGTCTGGAAAAAGAAAATGGGTAGCTACAACAACAACAGATCTAGGCACTTGCACATAGACAGATGGATACTTCCCCTAGATAATGGCTACGAGACTTATGAGTTTTTTCTCACTCTTGTTTTGATATTGCTCTTTGTTGTATATTAACTGTGAATTTAGATTCATGTATTCATGCCATTTATTTTGAAAATTTACCAAAAGGCTCTAATTTTTCCATAAAATATCATTAAATTTTATATTTACCAAATCATTTTTCTCACTTTATATGTTAGGGTAAAAATAAGTTTTTAATTGCTCATTCTCATTTATACTCTCCCATCAGCCAAAACTTGTATTAAGATTTCGTGAAAATGAAGAAGTTGGGCATATGTAGTGGGACTTGTGTCCAAAGTCCACTCATCTAGCTATTTATGATTGCATCCGACAATGTGATTGAAAACAATTGGGTGATATTTGTCACGCCCCAAACTCAGAAACCGGGCTCACAAAATTTTCGATATCTGAATCTGGTGCCGATAGCCTCCGTAAAACTCCATTCTCGGCTCCCAGCGCCCATTCGTAAGGTTCCGATCCTAGGATGCTACGAGGAGGATTTTCAACATCAGTTTGATTCGTATTAAGCATAACCAAAAGTATAACCCACAAACAACAACCAAAAACTTCATTATATTTCCACTATGATCAAAAACTTTATAAGTACAATGAGCATAAAGGGAAATACAATGGTGATAGACCAAAGCTCCAAGCTAATTTGATATGCGCTCCTGCCTCAGCGCTGCTGTGATTCAACGTCACCTACACGCAACGGTCCTGCATAAGCTTATAGAAAGCTTAGAGGGTGGTGAAAGTGTGTGCGTAAGGTGGTAATGCAGTTATGTAATATCAGAGTAATGCGGAACATGCTGATGAAAGCCAAGAATATCATTAGTCGTACCAAGGTCATGTGGTGCCAAGCATGAATGATGTCGACCATACTAAGGCCATGCGATGCAAAATGCAACTCAAGCATACAAATTCTCATCTAAGTCTACATATAAATACAGCTCAACTCTGGAATATCACTGAGGTCTAGTACACTCTAAATCAGATCGCCGCTCCATCGTGCGCAATAAGGTAAGTGGAAGAGACCTCACTATCTGCCCGCCAATATCGGGCTCGGCTCGTCGATAGCAGACCCATTCCTCAAGCTAGTCAAATTCAGCTTAGCTTTGCCCCCTCCTCTCGGGCGGATAAGACCGTACCCCCTTCCAACTGACCATGACATAGTGGAAAGCGCGGTTATCTGGTAATCGGCACTCGATGCTCCTGTACCCACTCGGTCTAGACGTTGGAGTAACTTCTTGGTACCATAAGGGTTAGGGACTTTCACTCAGGGATATCTATAGCACCCCATATAGAATAAGATTTTCGGTATCTAATCCTGTCAACCACGGTACGCCTATGAAGGCTACAACCCTAATGTCGCTAGAGCGTACAGTACCATATCACATAGTGCGAATGCATGAATCACACTATCCAGTCATGCAGCAATCCTGCGCATATCGTGCGCTTATGTAGGGGAACACTGCCTATCCGGGAGCCCCTAAACAATCTATCCGAAGGCATATGCTATGATCAGTCACTTCTCATATCAAACATACATATGATGCGTATGATCATGAATCATAGAACTATACTAATCATGTTATGAACTAATGCACTATCCTTACAACGCAGATGGCCTAGACAGCCTACACACAAGTACGGGCCTATCAATAGGCCCTGGGGAGAGTCATAATGTGGACATTTAACTAACATTATACTCGCAATGTGGATGTCAAACCATCATTGCTCTTAAGGCACGATCGGATCAAATGGGCCGAATCTAATGGGCCGACTCGAATGGACTGATTTGAATGGGTCGAATCGAATGGGCTGATTCAAATGGGCCGATCACATGGGCCGAATCAAATGGGCCGATTCAAAATGAACCAATCAAATGGGGCAAATCAAATGGGCCGAATCGAATGGGCCGATTCAAATGGGCCTAATACACCTCACAAAAAGGGGCCTATCATACATCAAGTGAGTCGCACCATCTCCCCATTCATCTAGCCTTAAGGATCAATTAAGAGCACTTCAAATAAATCATAACGCAAGATTGTCTGAACCACACTCCAAATAAGGGTGGTGATAATGATTTCCACTATTGAAATCCCCAAGGCCTACCATAGCATTTATTTTTCATCCAAGCTGATCATAAGGTCACACGGACCTGAATAAAGGAAAATAGTTTTCATGTTGATCCAGGTTCTTTGTGATACACAGAGGATTTCAATGATAGACGTTCAATGCTCCACTGTATTTAGCAGTGACCCACCTGATAAGTAGATCTATCTTATTTTTCATCCCAAGCCTAGATGAAATCTAGCCAACTGGATGGATGGCTTAGATATATCACATATATCAGCGGTGGGTCCCACTCAAGAAACAGATGGGTGTGGTGGATATAACACATGCCACGATGGGCCCACAGAACTTGCTGGCTCAATAGAGCAGCTATTCAGCTACTGCAGGTGTGCCAACCAACCTGCTTCAATAGTAGGTGGGGCCCACGCTTACCAAATTAATGGACGATTTGGAGGTCATATAAATACCCTGGAGGGCCCACCGTTAGAAAGGGTGGACGGCTTTTGAAATGCACACGCCATGTGGGACCTACATATTGCTGACACTCAGAGAGAGAGAGAGAGAGAGAGAGAGAGAGCAGCTACGTGGCTGCCTTAATGAGCAGCATAGCTGCCTTTACTTTTTATTTTTATTTCTCTTTTTTCTTTTTCTGTTCTATAACAAGACAGAGGTGGGTCCCACGTAAGGCCTGTAAGACCCGTATCTTAGTCCGTACCGTTCCGTAGACTTTCGCGGTCTTACCGGTCGAATTTCAACAACCTTCGACCCTTAACCGATATTTACGCGCGATCCTGATTCATATGCCGTCAACCTGTATCGACTCAACCCAAGACCATTACCATAGCGACCGCGCCATCGCTGCGATTCCGATGCCGCGACTTGCGCGCCGAGGCAATACCCTGGTCAAGAGATGTGGGCCAACGTTCGGTGCGAAGAAAACGCCGCCCGTTGCAAAACTCAAGAGAATCTCTACGAGGTGTCACATCAATCCCATCACATCACATGTCAAGTATATGTCAAGTACACATCACCTTTCACCCATACCCAAGCAACCACAAAAGTCAACAAAATTCTTACAAGCCCATACTTTTCTTACACAAAAGGCCACCAAAGTAAAAAAGGTATCTTACACACCCATCACCACCACATCCATCACTCCATCACCCATCACTCTCTCTCCTTTTACAACTCTCTTTCTCATTTCTCATCTCATTTTCTCAAGCAAAAAAAATCCCACGTATGAGCTCTCCAAGCCTCTCCCTCTCTTTCAAAACTTCAAGTGTGGCCCACCTCTCCATCCCAAGATCTCCCATCCTAGCCATCTATTTCTCATCTCCTCCATTGAAATCGAAGCTAAGGTGCTAAGGAACCCATAGGAGCAAGAGGATCAAACGGTGGGTGCTTAATGATTATAATTTTCATGTTTTTAAGATGGGCCAAGTGAGGCCGACTGATCAATGGTTTGGATCTCACTTGAGACCCTAAGTTGTGGCCGATGGACCACTTTGATCATCATGATCATCCATGATGGGGCCATTCTCCATGGACCCCATCATGATATTTATTTCATTGCAATAGGAAGGTCATCTAGACCGTCCATATTGGTGGGAAAAGGATCTCCACCGTTGATTTTAGATTCCGGTGGTCCCACATGCTTTAGGGCCCACTTGACGTATGATTCATTACAAGGGAGGGCCCATAATGTCGGGGTCCCTCCATCACACGCGTGTCCCACTCTTTATCTCTCTCTTTCCCTCTCTATTTCATTTTCTCTTATGAAATCATGATATGATTGTGTGGCCCGCTTGGATGGACCCCACCATTAGGTATGTATTGACCCAAGCCATCTAAAAGTAGGGCCTACCTTATATGCATTGTACCCACACCATCTGTCATGGGGTGGCCCACCTAAGCAGGGCCCACCGAAATTAAAAAATAAAATAAAATAATAAACGTCCAGCGTCTGGACGTTTGCTGGAGTGAAAACACAAACATGAGCTTGGTTTTCCAAGCATTGGAGAAGGGCCGCTCATGTAAGGCCCACTTTGATGTATGGGTACAATCCCGGCCGTCCATCCTCTTTTCCATATCATTTTAGGCGTTGAGCCAAGAGTTTGAGTTGATTGGAAGATCTGGTGGGCCATAGCGTCATCACCATTCAAAGATCATTTTTCTATTTTATTTTATTTTCTAAACATAAAAAATACCCTATATTACACTCGTTAGATTTGTTACGAGCCAGGGAAGCCAATGGACGGGGTGAATTTTCTTGTTGCGGGCCCTATATACCAAAAACCCCAAAAAAATGAGTTTTCATTGATTTTTTAAAAAAATGGCAAGAGGTAGTGCCTCTGCCTCTGTCACGCTGCTGCGAGCAGCAGGCGGACGGTCAGCAGGGGTCCCACGGTCCTGTATGTGGGCCCCACTGTGATGTTTATTTGTAATCCAATCTGTTCATGAGGTGGGTCCCCTCCAAGTTTCAACTAAATCCAAAACTCAGGTGGCCCACACCACACGAAACAGTGGGACTGAACCTCTGCCTTTGAAACCCAAATCTGGGTCCACAGAAGTTTCGAATCAATCTGAAATTTGTGTTTTCACTTCATCCAGGTCCGAGTGACCTTATGAACGGTTTGGATGGCATTTAAGCATTATGGTGGGCCACATATGTGAGACCCACAATGATGAATACATCTCATCCACCGTCCACGGCTGTGGACGGTGGGACCTACCATGATTTATGGGTTTCATTCACACCATCTGCCTAACGATGGAGCCCACCAGGGTTATGTGTTTGATCCGCACCGTCCACTATTTGGACAGTGGGACCCACCGTGATGTATGTGTTCTATCCACTCCATCTAGCCATTGATGGGGTGGCCGCATCATAGGAAACAGTGTTGATTAAAGTCCACTGTTGGGACACTTTTGGGTTGGCAGAAGTTTTGGTTCAATATTAAATTTATTTTTTTTATTTCCACCCTGGTCAGGGTGACCTTATGAGCAGATTAGACAGCAGGTAACATTATGGTGGGCCCCACGTGGGACCCACCATGATGCATTGTTGCATCCAATCCGTCCTTCCACTTTGAAAGCTCATGATATTTATGGACCCATTTAAGACACACAAGGTCCATGGGACTGGACCCATTCGATGTATTTTAAAGCCCATGGGAGTAGGCCCATTTGATATGTATAAGGTCCATGGGTCGAGAACCATTTGATGCATTCTAAGGCCCACGGGTTATGACCCATTGCAATGCACATAAGGTCCATTGGTGCGGCCCATTTATGTGGCCCATTTGATGAATAAAAGGCTCATATGACATGTCCCATTTGATGTATTTAAGGCCTAATGGGATGTACCTAAGGTCCATTGCAATGTGTGATCCCAACACAGATAATGTACGATGTTTACGACGATCGTACCTTGGGAGCAATGTTGGTTTGACGTCCACATTGCGAGTGTAATGCTGGTTGGATGTCCACATTAGACTCTCCTTAGGGCCCATTATTAGGCCCGTACTTATTGTGTATAGGCCGTTCGGGCCCATCTGCATTGTAAGGATAGTTCATTTCATTATAACATGTTTAGTATAGTTCCATGACTCATGATCATACGCATCATATGTATGCTTGATATAAGAGGTGACTAATCATAGCATATGCCTTCGAGCAGGTTGTTTATGAGCTCCCGATTAGGCGGTGTTGCCCTACATGAGCGCACGTTACGTGCAAGGATTTGCTGTATAATTGGATAGTGTGATTCATACATCTCGTACTGTGTGATATGGTTACTGTACGCCCTAGCGACATCGGGGTCGTAGCCTGCACAGACGCATCGTGGTTGACAGGATTGGATATCGAAAATCTTATTTTACATGGGGTGCTATAGATATCCCTGGGTGAAAGTCCCTAAAGCCTTATGGTACCAAGAGGTTGCTCCAACATCTAGACCGAGTGGGTAGATGAGCGTTGAGTGCTGATTACCAGATGACTACGCTCTCCACTGTGTCGTGGTCGGTTGGAAGGGGGTGCAGCCTTACCCGCCTGAGTATAGGAGGTAAAGCTAGACTGAGTTTGACCAGCTCGAGGAATGGATCCGCTATCGACGAGTCAAGCCCGATATTGACAGACGGATAGTGAGGTCTCTTCCACTTACCTTATTGCGCGCGATGAGGCGGCGATCTGGTTTAAAGTGTACTAGACCCCAGTGATATCCCAAATTTGAGTTGTATTGATGTGTGGACATAGATTGAGGATTTGTATGCTTGAGTTGCATTTCACATCGCATGGCCTTGGGATGACCGATATCATTCATGTCTTGCATCGCATAGCTTTTGTACGGCTAATATTTTTTTCATGGATCCATCTGCATATTCTGCATTACTCTGATATTGCATGTTCATATTACTACCTTGCGCACACACTCTCACCACCCTCTAAGCTTTCTATAAGCTTATGCATGATCATTGTGTGTAGGTGACGTTGGCTCACAGCAGCTTTGAGGCAGGAGCACCTTGCAGATCATTTTAGAATTTTTATTCTTTACCATTGTATTTCCCTTTATGCTCTTTATACTCGTAAAGTTTTTGATCATAGTGGAAATGTAATGGAGTTCTTTGTTGTTATTTGTAGATTATGCCTTTAGTTATGCTTATTACGAATCAAACTAAGGTTGAAAATCCTCCTCGTAGCATCCCAGGATTGGAACCTGGCGAATGGGCGCTAGGAGCCGAGAATGGAGTTCTACGGAGGCTGTCGGCGCCGGATTCGACAATCGAAAATTTTGTGGGCCTGGTTTCCGAGTTTGGGGCGTGACAGGGCCCACCACCATAGCATATATTATATATGTAATATAATAATATATGTATTATATAAAAACAATGTCCAGGCCGTGGCCTGGACGGTCACGTACATCAAGGCTAGCCCCCACACAAGGGGTGTGTCCCACCGTCTAAGGACGGTGGACGCAATACATGCACCACGGTGGGCCCAAGTAAATGGACGGATGGTGGAGATGGGTCCCATGGACCCCACGCTAGCCACCGCCACAAGGGATCGATACTATGACCTTAAGGCCTGTTTGGGCAAATGTTTTTAGGTGTATCGAGGTGTATGGAATTGGCTGATATGACGCATTTAATGCTGTCAGTGGACTGTCTGGTGGTTTGGGTGTAGTCACCAATTCCATGACTAGCTACAGACGTGTTTGGGTGGTGTGGTATTGCAACCATCCCACCACCTAATGTTGTTTGGATAAGTCAGGAATTGCTTCCACTATCTGTCATAACCACTGGATTGATGTTTGGCGAGATTGTACACCATTCTTCAAATTCTACTATTGTACAAATACTGACACTGTTCAACGGTGCGAAAACGGTGGATATCACGGGCCATGCTTTCGGTGGCCCATGCACTACATGATAAAAAGTCCATATAGACGGTGGATATCAAGGATTCGAAACGGTGGATATCACGGTCGATCCATAAATTTTATGGCTCGGATCTTTGGTGGACAATCTGTCCATGGTGGACCCCATAGTTTTAACGCTTTAGGTCACTCAACCATTGGGGCACTCATACAAACCGAAAACCAAAACTTTATGGCCCGAGCATTGTACAATAAGAGAAGTCTCGAGTATCAAATGCTCCCCTAAAATAAACTGAGAAAACTGGATGGTCCATTGATCACGTTATCTACACCATCGAAACCTTTGGGTAATCGATGTGGCCCCTCTAATGAAGATATTGTTTCAGCTTCTTCACCAGGTGTTTTCAATGGGCTATTCTACCATTTCAACGGCGTAAATTCTCCACCCAATCGACACATTATCAGGAAACGAGGTATCTTTCACTCCGTCTGCCAGTCGAGCTATGGATTTGGGCGTCAGGGAGGGCCCCACACGAGGGGGGGGGGGTCCCACCGTCCAAGGACGATGGACACCACACGTGCATGGTGATGTGGGCCGCACCAAATGGATGGACGGTGTGGATGGGTCCCATGGACCCCACACCCTTGTCAGCACACACATGTCAGTACACACTCCATGTCAGCCACCTCACACCCATATCAGTGCACACTCTATGTTAGCTACCACCAACAGAGATCAATACCAAGACCTCAACGTGAAATGAGGTATCTTTCACTCGGTCTGCCAGTGAGCTATGGGGCTGGGTGGGCCCACGTGGATCACACTTCACTGGCGGCCACCCCCACTATTAGCCACCTCAAGGTGGGGCCCCCTTATGGACGGTTGGGATGGCATATAAACATCATGGTGTGCCCCACATAGATGGGGTCCACCAGTAGATGACATGGATGATATACACACATTAGGTGGGCCATAATCAAAGAAAGAGAAGGGAAAAAGAGAGAAAGAGAGATAGTAGACAACGGAGGTGATGGAGGGGCCCCACCACTATGGGCCCCTCTTTGATACAAAATATACATCAAGGTGGGTCCCACATACATGGACCCTTAAATTAAATAAATGGATGAAAGATAAAAATCAAAGATCACCCACCGGCTTCTTCTTACACCCTTGGCTTCCTTAGCTCCTTGGCTTCAATTCCAATGGAGGAGATGAGGTTTGGATGGTTGAGATGAGAGATGAAAGGGTAGGAAAGGTGGGCCACACTCGTAGTTCTCTTGAAGAGTTGGAGAGCTTGGGCGTATGAAGCTCTTTTGCTTGGGTAAAGTAATGTGAAAATGAAGGAGAGAGAGAGAGAGTGATGGGTGAAGAGACCTTTTTTGACTTTTGTAGCAAATGGTGTAAGTATAGCTTGTGTAAGAACTTTTTGACTTTGAGGCTTGCTTGGGAAAGGGTGAAAGGTGATGTGTACTTAACAGTACTTGACCCTTGATGGGATTGATTGATTGATGTGACAAGTTGAGATTCTCTCGAAATTCGTACGCGCGACATTTTTCTCGCACCGAATGTTGGCCCACATCTCTTGACCAAGGTATCGCCTTGGCACACGAGTCACGGCATCAAAACCGCAGCGACGGCGCGGTCGCTAGGGTACAAATTTTGGGTTGAGTCGATTGGGTTGACGGCATGTGAATTAGGGTCGCGCGCAAATATCGGTTAAGGGTCGAAGGTTGCTGGAATTCGACCGGGAAGACCGCGGAAGTTTATGGAACGGTACGGTCTAGGATACGAGGCTTACAATATTCAACCTCCAAATTATTTCCCTTGTGTGGCTCACCTGAATCACGAATTGTCTTTATTCTTAAGCTCTTGGTAGACCTTGTAAAAAATCAACAGGTTTTTCTCCCAACCGTTTCCTTAGGTGTGGCCCATTTGAACAACAAGTCGACCTTTTTTCGGATCATCTTTCTCCTACCCATTTCCTTTGGCATGACACATTTGAATAACAAGTCAACCTATGTTTTAAACTTGGGATTACACATTTAGATTTCACATAGAGAAATTTTCCTTTATAAATTTTTCTTTTAATTGAGTTGCTTTTCTAAACCTCTAACAATTTACTTTCCATTTCTAAACTTGTGTTGTATGGATTGACTTTTTAAGACAAAAATACCCTTGGTTTTTGGGTTTTATTCATTTCTTTCATTTATACCCAAAAACTCATCTTTTCTTCATTTTTCTTCCTAAAATCTCGAGTTAAATCTGTAGTTATTATCATTTTATATATACAATCTTTCTAAGGGTTCTATTCATTGCTTCAAACTGGTCGCATTGATAAACTTGGAATCTTTCGGGTATGTCCAGAAGAGTTTTTTGCAATCTTATGGTTGTATTTTGAAATCGTGTTTTAATTCACTGTACTATTATTTTTGAATTCGTGTTTCACTGGAACGACGGCTATGGGAGGTAAGAATGAAAAATGAATGTTTTTTTTTTTAAAACAAAATTGATCAGTGAAAAATTACATATGGTCAAATTCATCGAGTACTCGGTCATATTCACCTAGCATTCAGTCAAATTTACCTAGTTCATGGTCAACGGTGGATTTTTACCATGGACCATGACTCGCGAGTCGACTATGGGTTTTCATAGTTGACCAAGTAGGTGAAAATAAACAAATATAGGTCTCGAGATGGTTATAGACTTATCAATTCACCTAGTACAGGTGCTAAGACACTTTTCGACCATCGTAATGAGCATGAAAATTGAATGCATGTGAAAATTCTCTGACTACAGGTTTTTCAACCATCATAAATTGAATGATTACATGTGTTGGGACGGTTTTTGACCGTCGTAAATTCACCCGTTCAAGTGTTGAGGCAGTTTTAGACCATCGTAAATTCACAGTTAAATTTGATAGGGCAAGTGAAATTTCACCAATTACATGTGTTGAGATGATTTTTGTTGAACATAAATTCACTCGAGAAGTACATGAAAATTGACCATGTTGAATTCAACGAGTGCACTCGTTCGGATGGTTTTCAAATGTCGTAAATTTATTGAATATTTTAAAACTGACCCTATGAGTGAAAATTCACCATACTGGTGCTGAAAAGCCTTTTCACCATCGTCAAGTAACCAAGTCAAAATTCACCCAGTGCAAGCATTGAGGCGGTTCTTGATCATTGTAAATTCAGTGTGAAAATTCCCCGTTCAAGGGTTACGACGGTTTTCGACCGTCGTGACTTCATTCAGTACTAACCATGCAGGCATTACCTAGTGCAGACTTTGAGACGGTTCAAGGCCGTCTCTAATTGACAGGTGAGGTTTTGAGGCATTTGAACCATCGTATATTTACAACAAATTTGAATACGTGAAAATTCACTGACTACAGGTTTTGAGAAGGTTATGAACCGTCGTAACAAACAAGTTCAAGCGACTGTTGCAATTTTATGGTGTACATTAAAATTTACAAAAGAATTCACTGAATAAGGTTTTGAGACGAATTTCGACTGTCATAAATTCACCATGTAGGTATAAGTAGACATCCACGTCTCAAAGAGGGTTTTCGCCAGTTGTAAATTCACCAACTTAAGTTTAAGAGAGATTTCAACCGTTGTAAATATGACTACTATAGGTGTTGAGATGACTTCCGACAGACTGAAATTCACTCGATCACATGAAAATTGACTGAGTGTTGGTGAGTTCGTGTCAGATGGTTTTCGACCATCATATGTTCAAGGAATACTGTCATAAAGTCACCGAGTGAAGGTGATGAGATGGTTCTCATGCGTTGTAAATTAACTCAATTACATGAATACAAGTAGGGTGAAAATTCACTGTGCAGGTTCTTTGAGAGTTCTGACTTATAAATTCAACACGTACAAGTGTTGAGACGTTTTTCAGCCATCATAAATTCACTGAATTAGTGCTAGTTACCCTCAGCTGAAAGTTCACCAAGTATGTGTTGAGACATTTTTTGACCCATTTTAACTTGAACGAGTACCTGAAAATTGGGCATAATGGTGAATGTTCACCGTACAGGTGTTGAGACGGTTTATGACCGTCGTAAATGGACCAAATGTTATAACTTTTGTCAAAAGTAAAAATTCACCCATCACAGGTACTTAAAAAGCTTTTCAACCTTTGCAAAAGCACCAAGTGAAAATAGGCCAAGTGCTGTTGAGGCGGTTCACCAAGTACAGTTGTGGAGACGGTTTTTTTACTATCGTAAATTCACCCAAGTATGTGAATCAAGGCTGGTGAAAATTCATTGTCCAGGTGTTGAGACATTTTTCAACCATCAGGAATGCACCGACTATGTGCAAATTTGACGTGCAGAATTCAGTGCATGTGAATTTTCACCATACATGTTGAAACGGTTTTAGACCGTCGTAAATTTACCAATGTAGTTTTCGAGACTGTTTTAGACCGTCGTAAATTCTCCAAGTTCGACCATCATATATTCACCAAGTATGTCAGTCGCAGGTGAAAATTCTCCCTATATAGATGTTTAGACTGTTTTCTATCACCGTACATTCGCCAAGGACGTGAAAAGTGATTATGAAAATTCACTGATTACAAGTGTTAAGACGGTTTTCACCGAGTGCGTGGATTTTTACGATTGACCACGACTCTTTGGACGTTTTGGGGTCGACCATGCATTTTTATGGTCGACTGTAGACTTGACACTCAATTCTTCCAAGGTCAACCATAGGTTTTTATAGTCGACTGTGACTATCTGGACATTTCGGGGTCGACCATGTCGTTTAACGGTTGACCGTGGGTCCCTCTCCATACTTTTCTTGAACATTTGTCCAACAATTTGTGGCCGACTATGGATTTTAATGGTCAACCATGTCTATCTTGTCGGCGATAATTGACCGAGTACTAGTTGAAAATTCACCTAGTATTGTGTGAAATTGACCAAGAACAGGATGAAAAATCACCAAGTACTTGTGAAAATTAACAAAGTACTGGGTGAAAATTGACCAAGTACTTGAAATCCTAGTTTAGGGTTTTACGGTTTAGGATTTATGGTTTATAAAGGGAAATTCATCCGATTATACCTACAATGCATGACTTCTTGGACAGAGGCATCATTTTTTTTTACTCTTCTATATCTCAAATCCTTATTCAAGATAACGGGTTTCAACTAATGAATAAAACAAAGTGGAGATTCTATGAAGAAAAAGGACTATTTGAGAAAGAAATACGAAGAGGGAAGACAATTTCAGGAAGAAATACAAATAAAGTAGAATATTTCAGACCATTTCAGGAAGATGAGTTTGTAGGATAGCAATGGTATTCTCATTCGAAAAATGCTCTAAAGTCTAGAAATAGAAAGTAAAGTATTGAAGGTTTAAAAAGTCTGCTTAGTTAATAGTGAAATTTACAGAGGAAAATTTATCTTTCACATACACAGCATGAGTGTGCTTGAGTATGCATCCCATGACTCTTTTTTTTTCTTTTTAACATACATGTCACTCCATTGCCCGCAGCAACGATATTTCCTGTTACCTAGTGGCCCAAGATCCATGGAGCCCGCCATGATGTATATGATTTATTTGCACCCAAGTCCATCACCTAAGCCGAAGGCAATATGCCACTACCCCCAATATCTCTACTTTAATGGCACAATATGGATTTACCTTCCCACAAATACATCCCTCAAAAAAATTTGGTAATCAATAGCATTCTCTCCACTAGAAACATTGGATCTTATTCTTTACATGACTAAACCACCACAAGAAAATTAATTTTCATTACCATGCCATGATAGGCAAAACATCAAACACCAGATTTTCTCATTTCCACAATTAGGTTGTTGTAAAACAATTGTCTTTTGATGACTATGCTATCATAGGCAAAACATCAAACTTAATGATCTTCTCCTTTCCACAACTAACCCCATAAGAGAATCGCCTTTCTATGACTATACCATTATAGGCAAAATATTGAAAACCTTGCGGATACCCACTATGCATTTCTAAAAAGGCCGACGATAGCTAAGAAAAGTCTCTTTTTTAGAAGAGATCAAGAGCTTAAGAAATGCACCTAACTCATATTAAATCATCCTCACCATTTGCAACTCCACTTCAAACTCACAACTGACATCTTTACGTTTTTTGCCAACAGAAAAATAAATAAGACCATTTACACCACCATTAAGCTTTCATACCATATATTATAACGAAAAATTGAAAATCATGAGCTCACCATCGCCAATGTGGAAAAATGAATTGAGCTCCCACTTGTATGAAGTCCCTTGATATACGTTGATACACCAGCATCCAATGGCTGTAGCTTTTAGATCAAGTAGCGATTTGACACAATATTAGAGTGGAAGGTCCTGCGTCCGGCATCATGATTGCATCAACTGGAAGCGTCTATCACATTTATTACCATGAATTACAAGAACCTTTGGAAACCATCCACCTCTTCTTTTTGCCCACACAAATGAAAACCAAGGAGAAGAGACGTCTCTTTAATTTTTATAACATACCCTAACTCGAAAGAAAAGTGGATCCTTCTGCCCTTAAAATGAGATTCCTTAACTGACAAGCATAGATAACCGTTTCACCATTAGAAAAATGGCCCTCACCTAAATTGAAAGGGATGGGCTATATCAACCCTAAAATTTGGTTGACTAAAAACTCAAATAAATAGTTAAATATTTTATTTTTAATTAAAAATAAAAATAAATTAATAGTTGAGTCGGTAGAGATACTCTTGATTGAAAGAGAGGATGAGGGATCCATTGATTTCAGATCTAGTTAGTAATATTTTTGGAATAAATTTAATAAATGACATCTAACTGTGTTAAGATGGATTGGGTCATTTGATCCTAAGCACCAAAAGATAATAGTGCCTTGAATTTTAGATCGATCCGATCAGTGGATGGGCCATTTTATCATATTTAACTATAAGAATCATTTACACCTTAGACCTAAAATGGTGATCGGAAAGATCAGATCAGATCAGATCCCCACTATGTATACTCGTTCTAAAACAAATATAAATTGTGGTCCAGAGAATATGGCTATATCTGACCGGTTGATGGGTCACAAGGATGAAACATAGGATTGTACTTATAATACTTTAAATCATTTTTTTATTTGGAAAATGTAAATGGTCTGAATGTAAGCGATCTATTAACCTATTATCAATCTGAAATTTTATGATATCGATGGATGCATTAAATCTGTTCCATATGATCAATGGATCATCGGGTGTATCAGATCCGATCCACACCGTCCATCTAATTAGTGAGGTTGAATTATGTTAGAACCACAAATATTACGTCAATCTAACCATTAGGTGACCATGTCAATTAGATGATATTTGTTAAAAAGATGAGTATTAAAAATGTAAAGTGGGCTATTAAGGCTCCAGATCAAACTGATTATTTGGCCCTACTTAAACCATCTCTTAACAGGCCATTAATCGGTTAGGATCCAACCGATGTATTTAAAGTGTATTCTAAATCTTAAATAGGAAAATTTTCAAGTCTTTTATTTATCTCTAAAACACAGAGTAGAATTCTAGAGTTTGTCAGTTTGACACATAAGATCATCGATCAAAACCAACAAAGAGATCCTAATCATATTTGACAGAGCATACACTGCCGATTCGACTCAGTCCTACCAATGGAGGGTAAAAATAGACTACTTATACTTTGAATTTAAAGAATCTGATGAACTGAGTCATTTGATCTATGATTAACTATAATTGTTATTATTTGAAATAAAAATGAAAATTGTAGAGACCACTTTGATTAATCAAGTGGACCCCACATGAAATGGTTTTGATTACAGACCATGTATCAAGGGTTGAATCTGAGGAGATCCAGATTTGAGAATATTGGGGACCCTGATCATATCCTCGATCAATCAAAGGTGGGCCCTATCATATGAATTCATATAAATTAGGAAAATGATTCTATGTACATGTTGTGTTTTAGGAAATTCTAAACTATCATAATTCAATTATTCGAAAAATAAGTCATCCTCGTCAAACCATTAGGTAAGTGATCCCATGTTTCCTATCCATTGTTATTAAAATAGACATTTCATTATTTTGATGATTATGATCTTTTGTATTGAATGCTTGTTGAATTTGTTGAGAATTAAAATGTCATATGTTGTTATGTGTATATATTTGCCAACTGTTAATGCCATGCATCAGTCATCCTCGTCATGCATCCATGTCATACATTGCATAACTGCGTTGAATACTTGGGGGCACTTGTTGAATAACCTGTATGTACTTAAGTACTGGATGACCTAGGGGACCATCCCCGAATGCTTACATTATGTGAAAGCCTACCAAGATGGTGGAAGCCTACCCCAAAAGGGGGAGATGCGGGTTGATGGGATCCAACTCAAGCAAGTGAACTGATCAACCCACTTGATGCATTCACGCATTCATGCATCTCATGTCATTCATGCATTCTATTTTAATTATGACGTGCATAAACCATAATGGGTTCACTCACTGGGCCTGGCCAGCTGACTTTTTATTGATGAAAAAACCATACAAATTAGTGTACGATGAAACCATTGCTCAAGTTTCAGGACATGAAGGTAAACCAATGGACAATTCATAAGGGCTATGGCCCTATCTTGATGAAGAAGAGTTCAATATGTTAAATCATTAACATATCTAGTTGAAATCATGTTATTTCTTTGATTATATTTTTGAATAATTTTTAAGTTGAGTAACTGAAAGTTATGACTAGTTATCTCTTTTAGTGAATGGTTTAATAAAGCCCCATATGGGTGGATTGTGGTACTGTGATTAACTTTTTTAAATGTTATCGATCTATGAATTGGATGCCCGTAAATAATCATAAGGGTGGATATATGTGTATGTGATTGAATTAAATGAGTGTGAGATGTTTTGCTTAAGTTTTGGGCTTGGAAACTTAATATACATTTTAACTACGCCTCTGAAAAATGGTATGAATGAATGATTTTTGTACCCGTGATGTACAAGTCATGTGACGTAACTCGAATTTAAAGATGCACACTCTGTATCCAAATTTTAGGGCATGACATGGGCAATTATCCTAAACAGAATGGAACCTACCCTTGGCACTTTGTGGAATACCGGGGATTAGGAAAAACCATCTGGGTGACCTTATAGCGGATGGGCCACGGCTAAAAAACCAGAGTTACTGACGATTTTAGGGTTCGTCCGGATTGATGTACGCGTGGCATGTCTATGGGTAAGGGGTTGCCCCTTTTCAATGGAGGAAATAAACTAGACTATTGAGTTAAAATCCAGAGATGCATTCAGGCGAGTTCTAGCTGTCTTATTTCCGCCCAAATTCTTATGTAGGGCCAAGTGGGACCACAATTGATCAACTAACAACGTTTGTATTCCATTAATGTCATGCAGTGGTCCTACCGTACATTTGCAGGTCCTTATTTGAATGGCCGTGATCATGCAATCCAGGGTGCATGGTGTACCCTCCTATCGAGCAGTCCACTACAATCATATAGGAAGAATTTATACTCATCCTCCAGTGATGCCACGGCGATTTGGGTGACAATAGATTGCAGGGTGAGGTGAGACACTGCACAACCTATCCGGCAGACATGCAAGATATAGATCATTCCTAAAGTGGGGCCATCATGTCCTCGTAAAGTATAAACAGTATACGTGTTGGGCATGCAGGTGCTTGAGAATGGGGAGCAGAAAAGACGGTATACATGTAGGACATGTTTGTGGCCCATCTGATGAGTGGATCACCTCACACATTGCCTGAGCATTTAAGATCTAGTGGTTGTACAATGCCCATGACTGTCCTCAATATTCGAGGATTCACTAACCAGGCGTTGATGCTGCTGCATGTGCATAACGGGGCATACGGGGCCACATCCAAACCATGTATTAGGTGGACCCCATGAACATGCCCCAGCGAAAAAATCAGGCCAGCCCAATAATCAAGAGATGCATGTTAAACCTTCAACCCCTCCTTCCATAGCTGGTTCCATCTACCAAGTTAAATGAGGCCCACAACTATATGGCCAATAAAAGCCCATTATGAATGCTGGCAGATATCTTGACCCGCACATAGCACCTGGGCCGTTGGTTGTAGTGGGTCACAAAAGGCTCTATTCAGAAATTCACCAATTGGATTGTCCAAAGGCAGTAGATCGCTCAAAATCAGCAGTACAGAAACAACCTATCAATGAGTTCAACTATTCATGCCTGTAGCTTGGTGGTTGTAGGATGCATTTCAACATTGAGGTCTTGGGTCCGAGCCCAGCTTACCTGAAAATACATATCCAGCTACTGGGCTGGAATAGAAACTTGCAATAGTAGGACATGCAATTCAACCTTACCAACTCAAAAAATTCCATCAGCCCGACAGTCCCGACACTTCATCACCATGTAGTGGAAGTCAAACACATCCTAGTGCCTATCTTGCTGGATGGTGAAGAAGCAGACATGCAAGCAAATCCTTACCATCACAAAGCAAAACATGATTTTGCATGAAGAACCCTTTTCCGCCCTTCCATGTGTGTAGTTCACCAAGCATCGTGGTTCTGCATGATATCTCAAGATATGATGGAAAAGGAACCGTGCGTGGCAGATCAATGACAGAATGAGCAGGAAATCACATGCCACAGCATCAAAAGTCCACAAGTATTGGATAATATTTCAACTTGTTTTAAGATACATAAATTTTGATCACATGTGAATCAAGATGCTGAGGGGGAGTAACAGGAAAATGAGTTGCAATGGGAATGCCAGATAACAGAAATAACTATTACATGAACACATGGTATAAGGTGTCAAGCATCATGAACCTCTACAGAACAGACAGAAGTACCAAAATGACTGTCATACAGACAAATATGATAGTATGAACCCACAGAACTAATGCAGCGAATATAAATGACAATGTTTGCTAGCAACGCTCAATATTTTTTCTTGCCACTCCATGATCCACACTGCTCATCTGGTAATTTTCCACTGTGAATGAGAAACAAAGCAATTCTCGTCGACCAGGTATCTTTACCATACAAAGAATGATTAGAAGTCCGACATGTTCAACGCTTTGTTTGAACAGTGAGGACCTTAATGCAAAAGATTAGAAGTCCGACATGTTCAACACTTTGTTTGAACAGTGAGGACCTTAATGCGGGATTTTCCCATACACCTATCCATAGTGAGGAGGTCTAGAAGATGGACTTTTTGGATTGCCTGAGCAAAATGTTGAAAACATTTATGGCTCCAACTAGGAAACTTTTCGATCATGGACTCGGTGAGATAGGCAGCCTTGACAGAAAAACCAAGTGAATTTGCAAGAAACAGAAAACCTTCCAATACACCGAATTACTTGCATCCCAATAAACATATTTGAATTCTTCTTTGCCTGATAGACAGCTAGGCAGAGGTAGACGACTAGGACTAGGATATGCAGCATCCAACGAAATATAAAATACAGAATAACTAAAAACATAACTTACAACTTAAAATACTTCTTTAATAACTGATATAGTGGAACTCTAAAGACCATGTGAATCCAGTTCATAGTTCAGACAAAATAACATAACACAAGAAGATTAAGGAGGTGGTAAACCAAACAAGGTTGCAAAGAGATATAATAACATTGGACATCATATCATGATTTGTCCCATAGTTCTAAAACGAGATTACTTGGCCACATTCTAGGCTGATTTGTCCTATAAACTCGGTTTGCACAAGAGTCAGTATTCAACTCACTCAACTCACCTTTGACTTGGTCAACAAAATGCAACTCACAGTGACTCATGCTATGAGTCATTTGGCCAGTCGTGCTGATTTTATTTTTTATCACAGCTGAGGCCAAAAAAAGGTTTAAAAATTTATTTTTTTTAAAAAAAACAACAACAACGACGACAACAAACCAAAAGAAAAAGAATAAAACACAACCCTGCCTAGAGATTTAAACCTAAGACTTACATTCCAAGGAAAGAAAGGTTTCCAAACAGTGACTGCATGCACTCTCTGTATTTTACAGATTCCATACTTACATATAAACCTTTTGGTATTTAATGTAATAAATATATCCAATATTCTTTAGAATCGAGTCAAATAAAGACACAATCAAATCTTAAGAGTCAACTCAAAAAGTTGACCTTCAAGTCCAAGTTTCTAGCCACGGGTCATAACTCACACGCATAAAATGTGCCAGAATATTCCATCCCATGAGTTCTCAAAGGCAGTCTTTAGAAAGGATGTCCCCTTCATTTAATTCACTATAACCTATTGAAATCTATATAGTGGATTAGACCCCAAGGACTTCATAATTTCCATTCAAACTCATGATAATTCCTTCAATCATCAGTCTTAAAAGCTTGGCATGCTTCTTTTTTCTTTCTTTTTTTCGCAAGACTTTCCTGTTCAAAATTTCACTGTTTCCCGTACCTCTGTGTTTAACACTTCATATGAGTTCAACAAGCCCTTTGTGCGAATTCCTTCATGGTTTAAAAACTTGAAACTGGGACTCAACTTGAAACTGACCGAGTCAACTTGAAAACTCAATCCAGTATTTATTTGACTCAATTCAATACTTAAAGAGGGATGGCTGTTTCAATGTTGCAAGTGTGGAGGTCTGGCATGCAGGAATACTTTCTCCGTGTGTCAGCCATACTTAGTTGGACATGAGAGAAGTTTCTCCAAGTTCCAGAGCTTACATCTGTGAGCTCTGTTTTTTTTAGCAGTTCGAATGTTAGTTTGCATGCATGGGAAAACAGTTGTATTCTGTCATTCGGTTTTGTAGTTGTAGTTAGTCGTAATAAGAATTAGTTGTTTTAGCAACTAATTACCTAAGATTAGTTAGGAATTAAGATAGGTTGTTAGGATTAGTAGAGTTGGGTCTATATTTTTTTGAATTTCTGTGATTGTAATTTAGCTTTGAGAGTAGTAGTGAAATTGAGAGATTGGAGAGGCTTTGGGTTTTGTGAGCACTTAAGGCGTGTTTGGTTGCTGGATTGCAATCCAAACCCCTCAATTTCCCTTCCCCTATTTCCATTTCCTTGCTTGCAAATGAAAGCTCCTTTGGATTCCAGTAAGACCGTTGATCCAGAGTTATTTCAATTAGATATGTTTATAATGCTATATTGAAAGCTTCACATACAAGTAATATAAAATGTCTAGAATAAATAACTCATGTACCTACCGTCCACTGGTTGGGATCCTCGCTTTCCTGGCAAGAGGTCCCATGTTCAAATCAAATCTCCCTCTCCACTCCATGACTCGAGGAGTCACTGTGAATCATTTCAAGTTGACCAAATCCAAGGCAAGTATGGTGAGCTGAAAGCCGAGTCTTGTACAAACTGAGTAGAGATGGGATCACATTTTCCATCAAAATCCAACCTTACCTTCATCTAAAGCTTCTAATTAGGGGGTGTTTGGATAGGAAGAATCCAAAAAATCAGATATTGAAAAACCCCTAGAAATCTGACAACATGTAAACAGTGGACGTGTTGAAAGCTCACTGGTCAATATACGTTGTTTGTTTTGCATGGTTGATTTATGGTAAAAGGTGAGAAGCATCTCTCATTATAGTGGAAATGCCTACAGATTACCTTTTTTGAAGAATTCAATTTACTCATTCTCTGAGAAAAAGCGTAAAAAAATGACAATCAATTTCCACAACCACTTTTTACAACACAAACAACAAAAAAAAACCATATCCATGGAACCAATTTCATTTCCAACCTTTCCAGCTTCCCAAAACAGCCAAGAGCACTTTAGCAAACCTCATTTTCAATCCCCATAAAGCTACAATCTATATCGATTTGGCCTCTCCACACCCCAAGAGAAACCCATTCTTAGACCTACAAATCAGCTTCTCCATTGCAACTACTATTGTAAGTGAACTAGTGTTCACATTCAAGCTTCTTATAAACTGTACCAAACAATGGATTATACTAATGGTTACGATACCAACTAAGGTGAAGCTATTCATCAAAATATTCTAATTCCTCTCAAGTGCTAATTAAACATTAGTGTATGTTAAATTGTTAATAGGGATGATCGAGTCCAAAGACATGATATTCTTAGTTCCTGCATAGCTAAGAGGTCAACTGGGGCTAGTGTTGAGATAGGCACGGAAGAACCTCAAGACCAATGTATGAAGAACCCTAAGATGCTTAGCTTCCAAGTGCATTGGCAAGGAAGTTCTATGTTCACATTTCACACAAACGATCTCAAGTAACATTTAACCAAACCAACCATGCCTTCGTGTGCGCCTAAATTGTTTACAACATGCTATATATTGTAATCCCCTTGCAACTAACTAGCAAGGAAGCCAGTTCCCTACTAATGGCATAGTGGTAGACTCACAAGAGTTTCAACACAAGGTCATAGGTTTGAGTACCCACTGTGGTGTGTGTGGGTGTGAGGGTGTGTGTGTAAAAAAAAAAAAAAAAAAAAAAAAAAAACCCTAGCAAGGAAGCCATCACCTGCAAGTGGATGAACATAACTAAACTCAAGAGACACTCTTAGCAAGCATACACGATAAATTGTTGCAAAAGCATTTAATTGAAATTATGGGTGGGATTTTTTATTTTTTTTCCCAAGTCATTGAGAATACAACATCCAAGTGACCACAACATGTTGATGATGATTGAGAATACAACCAGCCACAGCAACATTACCTAAATTGTAACAATCCTACATTTTCCTATCCGAATCATGTGATTTAGATAATGGGGTTCATTTGCAATCCGTACTAACCGACCCGAAATTATGGTTCTATAATCTTAATGTTGATTAAGTTGTGATGTAAACTTATTTTTAGTACATATCTTTTTTTTTAGTTGATTTATGCAATAGCATGCCTATAATATATTATATTGTGAATGCAGGATCTATAATAATCACATTCATCATTACATGTGAGTTATAATATCAATTAAAACTAGATTGCTTATACTCATTATTTGCACCAGAGAGCCCCACATCATCCTACCCTCAGCGTAGCACGTATTGGAGCAGCAGCGCTGCATGCAAAAGATTCTGTACCTCGTATTAGAGCGACCCACAATCCAGGTAACCTTGATCCACAGTCCACACCCTTTCAGTGTACCAGTCAACTGTAGGTCTCTTTTACAGAGATTATCATAATAGCTTCCTGATCGTGACTTGTATTAAGTGTTTCTGTGAAGTGTCCATTGGGAGTATTAATCCTTCTCTTGCCAATCATCACATATATACACACTTTGGCCACAAATATCCACCTTGCACTTGGCAAATACTAAGGAGTTTCTGTGCCAAGCTTCCTCAGGCTCAGGGAATCATCATTTCTCCAACACTCTTGACTGCCCAAAATTCTATCTCATCCTCATTTCAGCTACACTAACCCTATGGACATGTTCCTTAACTGCCCAACACTATGTCCCACAAAGCATGGCTGGTCTTATAGCCATCTTATAAAATTTTCCTTTCGGTTTGAGTGGTATGCATAAAACTCCAGAAGCACATCTCCATTTCTTCCAACCTGCTTGAATTCAATAGGCAACATCCTTCTCAATCTCTCCACTCATGAATTATTGACCGAAGACACTGAAAGTGGTCCAATGCAGGACAATTAACCACTTGCTCTAAAAGCTCGAACTATTAGAACATGACGAAGCAATCCCTTTATCTCATAGCCCAGGCCCCACATCTCATGGGGTAGAACCTCGGCCGAACCCCCCCATGGGCCCCAAATTACATGGGTACCACCTCACACAGGCCGCCCACCCCGAGTGTGCCCCTGCATCCCACAGGCTACCCCACTTGAGCCCGGTGTGAAAATGCCTCTGCATTATGATCATTTTGGAAAACTTCTTGGTCAGCAATCTTTACTAATTCCTCATTCCCACTGCTACCAAAATTGCCCTCCATATACTCTGTTTTAGTCTGACTAATTTTAAATCCTTTGGATTCTAAAGCACCTCTCCGTTACTCGGGCTTTGTGTTTACAATCAAAACAAACATGTCATCTACAAACAACATATGCCAGGGAATCTCATGCTGTAAATGCCCTTTAACTCATCCATAACCAATGCAACTTTGGAGTAATTACGCCAAATCTAAAATATCAAAACCAACTCAAAAATCAATTTAAAACCCCTCTTTTAAAAAACATCAGTTTGATTGGCAAGATCAATCCAAGAACTTGGCAACATGGCCAACTTCTTGTTGTAATCATTAGAGATGAATGGAAAGCAGGCCACTTTTCAGTGATCAGATCCGAAGAACTGAGGAGAAGACAGAGATGAGAATACGTGATGATTAGGAATTTTGCAAGGATGGAAGGGATGTGCATGTAGTCGTAGTATGAATGTGTAAAACTACTATAACACCACCTCAACTGCAGAGAAGATAAAAGAAATACAAATAATCACTTTGTTTTTGGTGTCAAAGCAAAATATTTTCAAGTAACCTCAAAATCTAAAACCATAACATCATGATTTTCTTCCTTTATTGATAAGATCATGATTTTTTTAATCTCTAGCCTAAAAGAAATAGCTCTTCTACAAGGTATAAAATAATGCCAGCAACCAGCATAAAGGCCCACTGCTAAACCGTTATGTTATGAGCCGTAACGGCTGTTACAACCCTTATAACAGTCTCTCTCTTTTTTTCGAAAAATCTGAAAAAAAATTAAAAATTGAAAGTTTTGCAAAGAATGAGAGGATTCAAATATTTATTCTTCTTTTTTTCTTCATTCTTTATTATTATTATTATTTTGTATTTAACATGCATATGATGGTGTAATGGGCCATTCTTTGGAAAGAATGTTGTCTCGGGCTGTTTGGTGATTTTATTAACATGAGAGGCTAAGACTAACTTAAAGGTTCCTATATTTAATATTTTAAATATTCAATATAAATAAGATTATAGGAGCACTAATCTAATAATGAGCCAGTTATATATTTATATTTATATAACCATTTCACCATAGACAACCATAGTATAGAATAGGTTCATACGATGTTAATGCATAGTGTAAAAATGAACTCTCAAGTAATAAAGTGATGTCAAAAGACAAACATAAATACAAAAACATTACTCACCAATCATGTCACCAACAAAAAGAAGACCATGTAGCTTGTGGCTGTTCAACCTCAACATCGTTGTCATCTCGGTTGTGAAACAAGTGCTAAACATCCATAATAACCAGAGGAAAAAAACCATGTCAATAAAAGCCAAGGATGATATCTGTTGTGCCAAACTCGAATAAGAATAGCAACCAGTGCCAGAGGTAAACACACAGTCAAAGCCATAGTTGTACTAGTACTGCCAAGTCTGCGACTACGCCTATGGCGAATTACTTGGATCCAGATCTGAATATCTATATCCCCTATATCCTGCTCCATGTGGAACATATCCAAAACTAGTGTAATAAGAAATTGCCTCAGGGCCTCCTTAAACTGTTCATAGTCATATTCATATCCATAAGCCGTGTGATGTCCCCCGGTTGGCCCATCTCCTCTAGTGCCACTGATGCTGAGCTCCCCATGATGCTCCTTCCCTGGTTGGTAGTACCGTGAAGCACTAAACCCATAAATTCAGTATCCTTTGCTCCCTCAATGCTCATCAGCCTCAACTGTGCAAACAGTTGTACCCCGGTGTACCAAGCCACACTAGAAGTAGGACCTAGTGCATCATCATCATTTGTCTCAATTCCGTTGTTACTAACACTCTTGATCACTTGCACACCTAGACATTGTTACTATCCTCTCCTACTTGTTTCTCCATTTGTTCCAACGAAAGTAGAAGTTGATCATCTTCATCATAGATGTAGTCCAAGTTTATTAGACAAAACTCGCCTTCTTAAATCTGATTTGCCACGCATTCCGTAATCTCTATTTCATCTTGTAATGCATGCATACAAGTCAATTCAATGTCTTAACCTACAACCTATTCCTTTGCTTTGAATGAATTAGTACAAAATAGTTCCAATTCTTCTCACAACCAAAAGAAGTTGTCTGGCTCAAAAAAATTTATTGTTATTGTTTTGAGAGACTTTACACTTTCTCCAAAATGAAGCCATCAATTAGCTATATAGGGAAAAAAAAAAAAAAAAAACTTATATTATGTACATAATAATACTATCAAATGTACCTTCACAATATCTACGATCATATAATAGTAATAAAGCATTAGTTTCTTACCTATAGGTGTCTAAAGAATTGCCATTTCTGCAAGTGAATCTGAGGGCAAAGTCCATATTTCCAGTTGTGGACAATTACGCCAAAACATTCATATGCTTTAAGCACCAAAATAACAAATATGGACACAATCAATATTTAAGGAGTTGAACCCACTTCGTTCAACATTGTTATTTGCATATCTAAATCAGGCTATAATTTCTTTATGACATTTATCAACTCAACAAGAATCTCTTCATTATAAACGAATGATGCAATATACAAGAATCTCATATTTAAACAAATACTGCATTACAATAATGAAAACAATAAACAAATTTAATGTTTACATCATAAAAATAATTTTGCAATAACTAATAAATGCATAATGAACATGCATGAGACATTACTAGAGCAAGCACTTGATCGATACCGTGCATCATTCTATATTATTACCTACCACAAGAAGGTTTAGGTGAAACTGATTCGTCAAACATTTGTCAATCATCTTCAAGTAATCTTTGTAGTTCTCACAATCATAACGAATAGCCAACTTCACTTTATTTATGGTTTCATAGAGGAAGTCCATAGTAGGTATCTCGTCATATTCTACGAGATGGAAGACTCACATCAATGGTTCGATGCCTTGAGGATGTTTCGGACCTTCTTCCAATATTATTATTTTTTATGGTCACCATGATCTCAACTAGCGTCATGATATCTTGTCTATGCTTCGTGTTGAACCACTCCCGAAAAACAAACATCTCACTCAATTCTCCTCCTATGCTCGTATCAACTCTCAAGGGCAATAAAATTTATAGCAAATCAAGTCGGCACAAACCTAAATAACTCTTATCTATGAGACCAAAATTATAAATTGTATCTTTTGTTTCCTTGGATGCATCAATGGCAGTTTAGAACACCATTCCCAAGTAGCAATTCACCATCAAGGTGTCCCGTATCGGTATCGGTTGGCGTAACGGTGCCCTCCGAAACCGATACGGATACGGGGGCGTAACGGCGATACGGGGGCGTAACGGCCCATAACGGCGCAAAATTTTTTTTTTGCCAAAAAAATATGAAAAAATATGGATTAAATCCGAAATATTCTAAGCATTCCAAATATGCATTCATTTATAAATTAGAACATGTTTATGGTGGTGTAACGGTCCACTCTTTGGTCAGAAGTTGTATCGGACTGTCTGATGAATTTATGAACCAGATAACCTGAATTTGACTACAAAATTCATGTATTTAATTTTCTAACTATCTACTATCAATGATAGATATATTAGAATGAATGTAATATGAAAATATCTTACATTTAGGTGTTTGCAATTATTTTTGAGGACCAAAATTCATGCATAAATAGAAAAAAATGTAAAAATAAAAAATAAAATGGCACCCCAAATATATAAAATGCACATTAACATGTTCTACTATGATTAACACATCACATGGCATCATTAAAACAGCAAAAGAATCATTAAAAAATGATTTTTCAAATTTTCAAAAAAAGGGTCAAAATAAATGCGTAAATAGAAAAAAATATAAAAAAAAATATAAAATGGCACCCCAAATCTGTAAAATGCACATTAATATGTTCTACTATGATTAACATATCATATGACATCATTAAAACTGCAAAAGAATCATTAAAAAATGATTTTTCGAATTTTCAAAAAAAGGGCCAAAATAAATGCGTAAATAGAAAAAAATAAAAAAATATATATAAAATGGCACCCCAAATCTATAAAATGCACATTAACATGTTCTACTATAATTAACACATCATATGGCATGATTAAAACAACAAAACAACTATTAAAAATTGATTTTTCGAATTTAAAAAAAAAGGGCCAAAATTCATGCGTAAATAGAAAAAAATATAAAAATATATATAAAATGGTACCCCAAATCTGTAAAATGCACATTAACATGTTCTACTATGATTAACACATCATATAGCATCATTAAAACAACAAAAGAATCATTAAAAAATGATTTTTCGAATTTTCAAAAAAAGGGCCAAAATAAATGCGTAAATAGAAAAAATAATAATAATAATAAAATAATATATATATATATATATATATATATATATATATATATAAAATGGCACCCAAAATCTGTAAAATGCACATTAACATGTCCTACTATGATTAACGCATCAAATGGCATAATTAAAACAACAATACAACCATTAAAAATTGATTTTTCAAATTTTAAAAAAAGGGGCCAAAATTCATGCGTAAATAGAAAAAAATATAAAAAAAATATTAAATGACACCCAAAATCTGTAAAATGCACATTAACATGTTTTACTATGATTAACACATCATATGATATGATTAAAACAAAAAAACGTATTAAAAATATATAAATACATATTTTTGACAAATTTCTGAAAAATGGCCCATCGAGCTTTGATTCAAGAAAATTCATAATATAATGTGTTTTTATCTCAAATACTCAGCCAAAGTTGGTCGAAATTATTAGTAAAAGGAGTAAGAAACAGTTTGGAAGCAAGAGGTTTCAAAAAAACAGCAAAAATAAAGCTTAAAATAGAAAAAGGTCGATACGGGCCTGTTACGGGCCTATAACAGCCCGTAACGGCCGATACGGGGGCGTATCGGCCGATACGCCCCGTATCGGGCCCGTATCGGCCGATACGGCTACAAAAAACCGTATTGGCTGATACGACCCCGTAACGTGTAACGGTCACCACCGTTTCCGTTACGTATCGGCCGTATCGGCCGATACGTAACCGATTTGGCATTCCTTGTTCACCATATAGTTTATCATGCTCCATCTAGTTGGGTTAGTCCAACCATCGGACATAATAGTATTAGTACATCCTCTACTCTACCATATAAAAAATTGCCACATACGCCTTTAAATCTTTGTACTCGGGTCTCTAGCTTGTTAGATGAGCTGGTAGAGACAATGTAGTGTGTATGGGTGATCCAGGGTTCAATCCCAAGTAATGTTATCTTTAAAAAAAAAAAATCTCTATACTCGGCATCTATCAACTTCTCCCCAATCTCATGAGTTGTGGGTGTACAAACTCCTACACCAACTTCTGTTGGTGTATCTATTATCACTTGCCAATAGGGAGAGTCTGTTGCATTTAGAGTTATGTTGCCATGTATTTTTATTTTTATTTTTTGATGACATAGGGTGTCCCCACCTCTTTTTGAAGTGAGACTAATCCCTGCGGATACACGCAATCACCCAAAACCAAGTGTATCAGGTAAAGCCAAGGAGGGTAAAGCCATTTAGAGTTATGTTGTCATGTATGAATAGCTTAATTGTTGCCCTACCAAGCTTCTCAACTGTAAATTCTTTTTTTTTCCATATTTGTTTCAACCCCCCGCTTTGTCATCTCTTTTCTTAAAAAAATGGGATCACATGAAGGTCTCTCTGCCTCCACATCCACATCATCTAAGTCCCCGGCACGAGCTCTACGTCCTTTAGTAACTTAAGGAGCATATAAAGTTTGTCTTTGGCTAAAGGCAAATAATCGTACATACCATGACTTCCACCCCCATGCTTTTGACCCGCTAACACTCCAACTGCCTCCCCACGTCACAAACTAATCTCTTCCTCCAAGCATCCACCGATATTCTTCATCTTCACGAGTGCATCGGCTTTATCTCGTCCCATTGATGTCTATCCATAACCATTCCACACGAATTCCCTCAAGAGAGTTGACAAAGAAATGAAAAAATAAAGTCGGATGAATAGTGTTTGGTCGATTTAGGACCACTCGAATGCCATCAAAACAGTCCAAAATTCACACAATCTGTAAAACTTATCTGACTAACGCATATCCCAAACCATTTGACACCATTTCCCAAGAGATTTCAGGAAAATTTAAAATAAACTCAGATGAACAAGGTTGAGTCAATCTGGGACCAATCGAGTACCCCTAAAATGGGTTGAAATTCATGTAATTGATGGGATTCATCCCATTAATGCATATCTCTAAGCATTTGACATCATTCCCCCAAAGAAATTTTTAAGGAAAAAGTTTTTAAAAAATAAATTCGACACTTCATTCCAAAGATGACCTGAAATTACAAAAATACCAAAAAATTAAAAACAAAAGATGAAAAACACTTATTTAGTGCATGTATGGATATAAACTCCATGCATGTGTATTTGAACAATCTATGTTCCACATTTTACCAAAAAAAAAACAAAAACAAAAACAAAACAAAACAAAAAAGAAGAAGAAATTTTACCTACTCTTAACTTTCCACAAATTCAGCCTTTTATCTTTGATTCTTCAAAAACAGCTTAAATCTTGTTTTTAATCTTTAAGAATTGCACAAATCTAATTTTAAAATGGGTTAAAAATAGTCCCAATCCCAAAAAGAAAAATTTTCAAAAAGTCTAGGAAAACGACCCTGCCTTGGAAGCTTATATGCGTGAAAGGCCCTAGGTTGTCATGTTGGACCGTTATGCTTTGTTTTTGTTTTTTGTTTCCCTAAAATGGGCTGTTATGACCCCTTAATACGTAATCGCTGAGACTGTCACCATTACATAACAGCCATCACGAAACCCTTTTTTAATACCTTATCCTTCGATCAATTAATAAGTTAATTTTAGGTACACACATAAGTATACCTATAAATTACATATCCAGAACCTCTTACAAAGTCTACTTCATGTTTCTGAATGAACAAGCTAAGTAGCATCATATAAAAAATCAAACAACATGACACATTTGCATGATCTATAGAACCATGCCTACACATATACATACCTGCAATGACTAGGAAAATAGGATTAAGAATAAGGTTATTGTAAACAACCTAGGAGTGTAGTCCCAGATGCAGATAAAATGATGAAGAGCTGGTTCACATGGTCCAGCCATGTGCTAGCAAACTGAAGAAGGCCCCAATAAGGGAATAGTGATTATGGTTGAATGGGCTTGAAAAGAGGATGATGAAGTTGGATAGAGGACATGAGAAGCATCATAAGATCCTTTCAATTTACCAAAGATATGGCATTACATAGGAACTTTTGGTGAAATGGATAAGCCCAAACATCAACTATCATAATGATGACAATGATGATGATGATGATGACGATGATGAACTTTTCAAGTAACAAATTATTCCTCCAAGAAGCAGAATCAAAGCTTAATCTAGTCCAAAACTAATGCATGTTTACAGAAGTATTCAGATATACAAGCAAGCAAATGCATGCATATGCTTGTTCTCTACTGCTGCCCCTTTTCAAAAATCAAACAACAGAAGATTGTCATACCAAGCAATTAGACTTTGAAAGTTCACCTCTGTTCTGCAATAGAATAGAATGAGACTGCCACTAAGTTGAAGCTTTTGGATCACACTCAATTATGTAAGCCACATATTTGTCTGTATTGAATGTATATACAAAGACTTGATGACCTATGGTCTAACTGAAGTTATGGCCCTTGACAGAGTGGAATGGCGGAAAAGGATTATTGCAGCTGACACCAGTAAGTTGGGAAAGGCTTAAATGATGATGATGATTGACTGTATATCCAAAACGAAAAGTACCATGCACCCTTAAACACTTTCAGATGATGGAAAGAATGATAGCGATAACTAGCAAAGATCACCACAAGCTCACTAAAATAATGAAAGGACAAAAATGATATCTAAAGGTAAAGAGCATGGCATTTATGAATTCTTAGTAAGACTAGCAAATTAATCAAAATGAGGCTAACAAGAATCCCCCAATTCACCAAGTGTCGAACATTATCAGAACTTTATGCTCCCAATGGGATTGGCAATGAGATGTGAAGTATGAAGAAAGAGAATACCATCAAAACATTACGCGAAGCAAACAACAGTAATGTTATGCAGGAGGTAAACAAAAGTAATGTAAGTTCTGAAACATGTGGAAAACAGATCATTACGAGATAAGAATGAATTAAAAAGTAAATTTCCAACATACTAGTAGCATGGACAAACAGTCAACCCAGAGAACATTGTATTTATTAGCATCACCATACAACGGTCAGCTTTTATAGTGGACATGGAAAGTACTAATTATATGCAATGCAAGGAAAAACCTGTCGCCACATTTGCACCCTCCTCTCTATACAATTCTGGTGACACTATTTGTCACATAACATTTACCCTTGTCCTCCTACTCCCAGTTAAAGACTGTATCGAGCAAATACAGTTATACAGCCACTGTGTGTTGACTGTTGTCCGCCAATCAGCACCATAGATAATACCCTGGCATCCAGAAGAACACTAAAACAGCAACACTTCTAGATGCCAATAGACTATGTGCAATGACCCCCACAAATAATGAGGTTGGCTTAGTGTTATAGAAGACCAGAAACTGAAAATTGATGACTTTTCAGGAAATTGCAGCCAGTCAGTTGTTTAAAGTGAAGCACATCAGCTACTGATAATAAAATGCTGCCTCCTTCATTGTGCTTCCAGAAACTCCTCGTTTATGTTCCATAGTAGTCATTTAGACTCTCAACCAAATAACCGTACGGTACATTTACTTCATACCCAATATTTTCATTTACAGGAGCCATCTGGTTTGGAGCAGAATAAACATTCCCAGCGCTGTCCTTTGGATTAGCTTTTGCCCGACCCTTAACAGACCTTTTGTTATCCGCAGGAAACTCAGCAGACAGCCTCCCCATCTGTTGCTGTAGATCCACAAGGGAATCACTGCTTAATTTTCCTTTGGGGCTCTTCTTAGCATCAACAAGCTTGAGTTCGAGCCTATATAAAGCGCAAGCATCACAATTATTGATTTCATACTCATAGAGATGCCATTCAAAATTGTTCAATGGCTGTGGGTCCATGTAGTAAGACCTCTTCAGCCCTCCAAATTCTTTCATCACTTGCTTCCTTGATTCATGCCAACCACGCCCACTGTAATCAGGCAATGATCTTTGCTTTCTGTTCCCACTCTCAAAGGCTCTTCGTGGCTTATCAAAGAAGAGCCATTCCCTAATAGTCTCACCCTCAAGAACGGAAAGATTGAAGAGCTCTGCAATATTAGAAGAGAAGCCTCTGGTCAGACAAGCCTGTGTATGGGATTGCATCCAATCATACCATGTCTGTCAGAAGTAAAAGCATAGCAAGGACCAAAGACATTCACCAACTAAGAGCAACAGAAAACAAACAGGAAGACAAGAACACATACCAGGAGCATTCCACGGAGACTTTGTAGTTGCAGCCCCCTCACATTCTGGAATACCCACGTCTTTTCCTTGCGTCTTTGCAGTGAGAGCAGCAAAGAGAGGACCATCTTTCAGATCAATGCCCCCAGGTCGAAGGACCGGAGTCATACCAGGTGGACCTTCATTCATTGCTAGAGTAGCATGAAAACTACTGCAATAGTCTTGACACCAGTCTGCTCCTTGTGCAGGCCTGGGACAGTCCCAAAGTGCACATTTTGGCCCTAGGAAAGCAGAGGGCGAAGGGCATATTCTTGGTGGGAAGGTGGAAATATTAGGCATAGCATCCTCTCCGCATTGCCCAGTACCATAGCAACCAATAAAAATGTTATGCGGATAGTCTTGATGCAGGTCAAATTGATGATACTCCAACTGAGTATTCATGATAGTGTGTTGCAACCCCGCAGAAGGCGTGCCTTTGCAGTGATCGACTTCTTGAAAGCCACATGCTTGTGGTGCCTGATTCACAAAATATTCCTGCAAGGATGCCTAATTCATAACTGGTAAGTATAAATCAACTTTCTATCTAGGTAGAATTGCTGACAAAGTAAACAATGAATATTTATATGGGATACCAATGATACTAAAATTACAAATTTCATAGATTTTCGGCTTTTGATATGAAGTACACTAAATGCTTTTCATTCTGGAAATGAATAATGAGGATAAAGCGCACAACCATCAGCTGTTCAAAACCTACTCAGTTGTAGGCAAAGATGCCAATGGTGTCTGACCACATCAGTGTCACAGCAACTGACTCTCGACTTGCCAAAGTATGCAAATTCATCGAGGCATGATAAAATGTCGTAATTTGAGCTCATAATGCATGCATACATGCAAAGAGAATAAATAAATGCAACAGACAACAATAACTTCTTGGCCAAACCCTTCCGTGTCATGATTCTACTTATGCATGCAGCCCACAGTTGGCGGCGAGGGAGCTATTTGTGTGTTTTGATGTGCTCCACATCGTTGGCAATAACATAGTTATCAAATCAGCAAATGGCAAAAGAAAAAAAAAAAGAAAAAGTAAGGGAAACGTTTGTGTTTAATTCAGTCTTGATTGTCAAAATTATGGTAAAATAAATCAATTAAAAAAAAAAAGGAAATTCCAAAGATTTGGAGAATGAGAAATACGGGTTTAATACAATTTCAACTCAAAATAACTGAGTGAAAAAAAAAAACGGTTATTTATGTGCATATATGTGTATGTATATTATATATAATTAAAAATTAAATTAAATTAAAAATCTTTAATTAAAATAATTAGAATGTCTATGTGCATGAACAATAATGTAGATAGATTGTTGAATGGTGTTCCTTTGCCTCTCAAATCCTTCCTTTCCAAGTAATCTCATATAAATTAATTTGTCTCCATTAAAAACTTTTATCAATGTGTGGCAACCAACAATCTCTATTTTCAGATTGCAACCTAAAAAACTTTTTTTTTTAATAAATTGTGTTTTATTGAAAAAAAAAAAAAAAAGTGTTTAATTTTGTTTGCTCTAGAAGAAAAAAAGAGAGTTTTTTTGCTTATCTTTTGAAATATATAGAGTTTCATCATTTGATAAATTATACGCATCTTTTTTTTCAAAAATACAGAGTTTAAACCGGAGTTCTGCTAACAAGGCAGAACAGCATCTTGGCAAGCTGGATAATCATCCGTGTCATTAAGCATTTGGGTAGTGGTGGAAAACAAACTGTGAGAGATTTTATTTTTCTTATTTTTCTTCCCAAAAGGAAAGAAACTATATTAGTTAGGAGAAAGTTGATACAAGTTGAAGGCTCTAAAGGGCAGAAGGCCCAAAAGGATGTGTATGAAGGCAATAAGAAAAGACTATGGTCTAACTGAAGTAAGAGCCCTTGATAGTGAGGAATGACAGAACAAAGTTCATGTATGGGATAAGCAAGGTGTGTTGTTACGGCAATTACGTAATAATGACAATGGTGGCAACAGTTATGGGCTATGGAAAAAAAACAAAGAAGACCCATAATGGCCCTGTAATTGTCAGTTGTCCAGGCCAATACATGAAAAAAAAAAACAAAACAAAACAAAACAAAACAAAAAGTGCCATAACAGCTGTTATGCCCTATATTGTAATGGTAACAGTGGTGGCCTTTAAAGCCACTGTTACAGTTACGGAATACCTTGAGGATAAGGCCTAGATGATGATGATTTTTCTTGCCCAAAAAATAGTAGCAGATGCGCTGTATGTTAATTTGAGCAGAAATTCATGCCACCTACATGGCTGGGCGAGGGACCCAAACTGCCCTTGGGAACATGAACATGCATTAAAATGTGGAGAGACATCATTAGCATGGGAGATCAAGATAAGCAGTGGGGAAGAGCTCTTACAGATGGCTTCAAACTGTCGATCAAATGTGGTGAATCCATTCTCTTTTGAGAGGATGAATGGTTGGGGGATCGCCCATTAGCCGTCAAGTTCACCAGGACATACAGGTTGTTGAGAGAAAGATATATCTAGCTGAAAAGGAGCTTGTGGCATAACGGCAACAACCTGTTATGGAACATCATCCTTGAAAGAAATTTGAAAAAGCATGATGTGCCATAAAGGCCGTTACAAGGCCGTAATGGCTATTACATAAAGATAACAGTGGTAACCATTACATGTTACGGGGTCATAATGGTCAAAACAGTCGTTATAGAAAAATAGCCTGTAACCATCGTTAATGGCCTGTTACGCACCTTGTAAAGGTTGTAACAGCCCCGTAACGATCTGCTACAGGGAAAATGCAGGTTTTTTGGATATTATTTTTTTTCCAATGTTACAAGACAGATACATGTTTTTCTGTTTTTTTTTCAATAAAAAAATTTTAAGAAAAAAAAAAGACACCATAACGGGGGCCGTAACAGCCGTTATGACCCGTGTCGTAAAGGTAATGGCAATGGCCGTTATGGCCACCATTACCATTACAAAATATCTTGGGTGGAGGAGTTTCAATTGCTTCTATGTTAAATGAAGTTCAGCTATCTCCTTCAGAAACGAACAAGAGAATCTGGAAATGGGAGTCTCCTAGTAAATTCTCACCATAGTCCTTGTTTACACAGTTGTCTAATGATCGTAAATCTGCTTTTGCTAAGCCTCTCAAGAAAGCTCAGCACCCCCAGAGTGGCAGAATTTATGTTGGATGGGATTAGAGAGAAAATATTAACAGTGGACAAGCTCCAACATCATCAAATGGCCCTTCCTAACAAGTGCATAATGTGCAGGAATAGCGAGGATAACAGCCCTGACCTGCTTTTACACTGCCCATTTGCATTGAAGGTTGGAATTTTTTCTTAGATGAGTTCAATACTCCCCATCCCAGCAGCTTCGCCTTGGAGGACCAGTTTATTGGGTAGAGCTACAGCCCTTTTAATGGGAAAAGAAACATTCTTTGGAAATGTTGCCCCTCACAATCAGTTGGGAGCTTTGGAAAGAAAGGAACAATAAGATTTTTAAGGACATTTAGATTCCCATTTCAGAGCTGATTGATAAAGTTCTAGGGTTGATCTTCAACTGGTCCTTGTTATCTCCTAAGTTAGGCGGGATGTCACCTTCTGACATTTGTAATGATTGGTCTGGTCATGGTGAAGGATCAGGTTAGTGGCCAAGTTTAACACTTCGTTTAAAATGAGATTATTAGCCTCAATCCATGTTTTTTGTTTCTTCTTTTACAGTATTTCTGGATATATTGTTTCCTTTTTAATAATCCAATCTCGGTTACCTTTCGAAAAAAACATAGGAACATGCATTAGAGTGCACTATTGTGTGAAGTCTGATTTGGTTCTCTGGCAGAGTGCAAATTAGTTACTTTCTTCATGAACCCGAGACCTCAATGTTGAAACATGCCCTGTCTACCATTGAGCTATGAGCTTGAATCCACTAGATATGATATCAAATTTGTTATTCCATCGGGATCCATAGGCACAAATGATGGGACACACCTAAACTCAGTTGTGGGCCCACACAATACATGAGTGCATTCATAATTTTCAGCAACTGGAGCCACCATGAGTAACTAATCTGGTAATCTAATGACATACCATTTCTTTTCCTCCTTAGTCAATACTCCCATAATGCATATTCATTGCAAAACAAAAAATACTCAGAGCTACAAGAAGGCATAGGAAGAACTGTGGATTAGTTAAAGAAGGATGTGCTACTGAAATTTGCATTTGAGGGAGTCTCCAATGGATTTTCGTTTCATCTATGCTTTTCCTTTTCATATTATTCTGAATTCGACTTCATTTGGCTCAAAATCAAACTCCAATTCCGGAACAATCAAAGCAACGTAAAGTACAAAAGAAAAGGAAAATCCACAATGATGATCAGAACCCCGAAATAACTCACATCTTGAAAGGCAGTGTCATCTCCTCCCGCCTGAACACCATGCACATCAGGCTCAGGCTTCGGGCCTGCTGGTGCTGCTAACGCACTTGTCGCATCGTCTTCCTCCTCACATAGCTGCAACAGACGCCGGATATCTGAAGACAGATTCGACGAACCCAGACTATTTCCCTGCAGATTTTTTTTTTTTTTTTAAGGATTAAAACATCCTAACAATTCAAAGAAAATTACCGAAAGTAAACTAGAAATTCAGTGAAACATGAGGATTTCGATTATGTCTTACGTGCAGGGACGAAGCGGGAGAGGCCTCGTTGAGCTCGGCCCTCCACTCACGCAGCATCTGGTGGACCTGCTCCTCCAGCACGGCGACATCGCTCACGCGGCTCTCCTTCCGTGCGAACTGCAGATCCGTGAACATGCCCTGCAGATCGTCGACGCGGTTCTTGGCCTTGTCTTTGAAGAGCTGGTGGGACGCCGATTTGCAGCCCATCTTCGATCCCTTCCCCATCCGATCCGAGATTCGCTTCAAAAGTACTAGAAGAAGAAGACAGTATCAGAGAAATCAGCCCTGATTTCTCTCAGACCAACGGAAAAACCCTAGACGCCGATCGTTTGGGAACGAGTTACCTGGAGACCGATGGTAGAGAATGGAGGAATTGAAAGGAAGGAGATTGAGAAGGAGAGAGAGAGAGAGAGTTCGGGGTTTTAATTTCTAGTCTATAAGATGATATCTTCTTCTCCCTCCATTGAAAGAACCCAGAAAGGCTCGACGCGGCAAAAGCGAAAAGGAATAATACCGAGGTTTCTCCGATGCCCTTTATCTTTCATGAAATTACGTTTATGCCACTGAGAGTTTGTAATGACGATTTTGCCATCGGCACTGCCGCGATTATACGAGCGCTGTATAAGAGGAGATGGGTACGGGTTTAGAATTCTATACGGTGCTATTACGGAGTTTGGTGGATCGTACTAACGCATGATTTGAGTGCACGTGGATGATCCGTGCATCAATCCCACTGTACGAATGGTGGAAACCGATGGGTTTCGGAGTTTCCAAAGCATGTACGTTGACGATGTTGACTGAGGAGATTTTTTATTTCCATTTAAATGTGTTGATCGGATGGTTAGGCTTGAGTAATTGTTAGGGAGAGATCCGAGCCCGTGGTGAAACGTTAATTGAACTTGAAGTTCGAGCTAAGGCGCCCAAGGTATGATCCATCTGATCAAGACTATAGCATCGCAACAACAACACGTGAATGTCTTCGAGTCAAAGTCAGCTCGGAGTCGGTCCAATTGTCAGATCAGATAACCCGCTACCCCCCAACTCCGATGCGCTTAAGTCAGTCGGATCGGATTCGGTATGACTGGTCGGATGGCGTCCGACTCGTAGTGTTCTTTGATATGGCCTGGCAAGCCGAGCCGAGCAGACCTTCTGACGTGCGTATCTCACTCGCTAAACATGAAAACTTCCATAACCAAACGTGACTGATAACTTCCCTCGCATATGTGCACAATCCGCCAGATACGCTGCGCAATCAATAGATTGCAGGCAGTATCTCCATGATCCCAGAATCCCTCTAATCGTGTCGAGATCATCGGATCCGGACCGCCCCACAGGCAAGTATAAATAGCCCGCAGTGCTATGTCTACAGGTACGCAAAATCAAGCTCTCTTCTCCTCTACCTAGACCCTGATTCCTTTGTCCTGACTTAGGCATCGGAGGGTCCCCCAGCTTAACCAGGGTCACCTTTACCTGTTTTCGTAGTGCAGGTTTCGGAGGCGACGCGCAGAGTATGACGTGAAGAGGGCCGACCAGATTTTTGCATCAACATTTTTTAGCGCCGTCTGTGGGAACCCGAAACTAGAAGTCAGGTTCTCATTCACCTAAGCAATGGCGAGGAAGAAGAAAGCTGTAGTGGTGGAACCAGTACTAAGCGAGCAGGCTCGGTCATCATCAACGCTTCATGCCGAGTCCGCATCAGGACCTTCTCAACGTTCTCGTAATCGGTCGGGTAAATACCGCGCCATGCAGAATGAGATTCAGGCCCTCCGCGACGAGATCAATAAGATGAAGCAGCAGAGGGAATCAGAGTCACGTCCGGTTCAGGAACAGCCTAATCTCGAACCGGTGGGACTGTTCATGGAGACCCGCTCTGTGCCAAGGAGTGTAAGACCTGAGGCCCCCCAGCATTCAGGGGTGCCACGTTCAGGACAGAACCCTCCTGCGGTGCATGGCGAGGGATCCGCACGGAATGCCGCTACCCGGGTTCCCACAACTATTCATTCCGCTACATCCGCTCTGCCGCCCACGGACCTCCGTCATCAGTTAGAACGGAGAAGAGAAGAGAGAACGCCGGATGGTGAAGATACCCCAGAGGTCGTCGTGAAAAATAAGGACCCATGGGAAGCACGATTTGTAGAGTTGAAGGACAAGTTCCTGACATTGGAGAAGAAGCAACAACAATCGACATTTCCAACCACGATCCAGGCGATGATGGAAGAGACCAAGCCTCTCTTCACCTCAACCATCATGGCTGAGGTGATGCCGCAGAGGTTTCGGATGCCTCCCGTCATCCAGTATTAAGGATCTGGGGATCCATCCGAACACCTGGAGTCCTACCTATCGTGGATGCAGATCCATACTGCAACAGATGCAATGATATGTAGGGAATTTTCAATCACCCTCATAGGATCCGTTCGGATTTGGTACCGCCAACTGAAACCTACTTTCGTGGGCTCTTTCGAGTAGCTGAGTCGACTATTCCTTACGCAGTTTATAAGCGGTAAGAGAAGTCGGAAGCCCAACACTCACCTGCTTACCATCAAGCAGGCACCGAAAGAGTTGCTGAAAGATTACATTGCACGTTTTAACGAAGAAGCGTTACATGTCGAGGATTACGATGATAAGATGGCCCTCGCTGTCATTCTGAGCGGACTGAAAGAAGGAAAATTCACTTTTTCTATCGGGAAGAATCCACCAAAGACGCTAGCAGACTTCATGGCGAAAGCCTAGAAGTACACTAATGCCGAGGAGTTCACTAACGCTCGAAAAGGAGCACAAGTGTCTAACTCAACGAACAAAGGGAAGAGACCTCAGAACGAAGATTCTCAGCCGACTGGCAAAGGGACGGATGACCGCGCTCCTCGCGATCGTCGACCGAGCCGCAGGCCGGACGAAAAATTCCGTTCCTATACCCCGCTCAATACATCCGCCGAACAGATTTTGCTGGATATCCGAGGAGATATATTACTAAATTGGTCGGTCTGCATGAGGGCTGACCCAGAGCACCGGAAAAAGAAGAAATTCTGCCGTTTTCACCTGTACCATGGTCACAATACGGACGATTGCGTAGATCTCAAAGACGAAATTGAGTCTCTCATCCGTAAGGAACATTTACGTCGTTACACCAAAAAGGAGAAGTCCGTTCGGAGGGAGGAACGGCCGCGGGAGCAACCAAACAACCCCAAGAGGAGCCCGTCGAAATTCGCACCATCTTCGAGGGTTCAGCTGGGGGAGGAGATTCAAACAGGGCGCGAATAGCCCATTCCCAGAGGTCCGAGCCGGAACACCACGTTCACCTGACGGAACGTCTCAGTAAGGAACTCTGAGTCACTCCGTGCAGCTTGACCTTCACGGAAGATGATGCACGCGGGATACAGCATCCGCACGACGACGTGCTACTGGTTACCATGACCATAGCAAATCACAAAGTATACCATATCTTAGTCGATACTGGGAGTTCGACTGATGTTATGTATTTCGAGGCATTTGAGAAGATGAGAATTTCACGATCTAGGCTCCGACCTGTGAAAACTCCCTTGCACGGCTTTGCCGGAGAGAGAGTCATCTCCAAAGGGGCCATCTTCCTCCCAGTAACAGAAGGAGAAGGACAACATCAAGTCACACTTTTGGTAGACTTTTTAGTTGTCAATGTTCCATCGGTTCACAACGTGATCCTAGGCCAACCCTCCCTCAACACAATGAGAACAGTCGTCTCAACTTATCATCTGATGATGAAGTTCCCAGCTGAAAGTGGGATTGGTTATCTTCGAGGTGATCAACGCGAGGCCCGGAGATGTTATGCGATAGCCATGAGAAAAGGAGCTGTTAAACAAACGCTCATGGTGGACGCCTTCTATCCTCGATGACCGATGGAAAGCTTCTCCGTCGAAGATCTGATGAGAGTACCGCTCGATGAATCAGACCCGAGCAAAACTGTTCAGCTCGGATCATCACTAAATCCCGAGCGGAGGAACGAACCACTAGTCTTCTTGAGGTAGCATCGAGATGTCTTCGCATGGTCGCATGCGGATATGCCGGGAATCTCTCCTGATGTACTGGTTCACAAGTTGAACGTGTACCCAGATCATAAGCCGGTCAAGCAAAGGAGAAGGTCGTTTGACGCCGAAAGATATGAAACCATTGCCGAGGAGGTCTCCGTCCTGCTCGATGCGGGTTTTATAGAAGAGGTATATTACCCTGACTGGATAGCAAATGTTGTGCTCGTCAGGAAGTCCAACGGGAAGTGGCGGGTCTGTGTAGACTATTCCGATTTGAATAAGGCGTGTCTCAAAGACAGCTTCCCGTTACCTCGGATCGACCAACTGGCAGACAGTATGGCCGGACACGAGTTACTCTCGTTTCTAGACGCTTATTCCGAATACAACCAGATCGCTATGCATCCCCATATAGGCAGAAGACTACCTTTGTCACCGACAGAGGGCTCTACTGTTACCGGGTCATGCCGTTTGACATGAAAAATGCTGGGGCAACATATCAGAGGCTGGTGAATCAGATGTTTGCCAACCAGATTGGGCGCGCCATGGAGGTGTATGTGGATGACATGTTAGTGAAAAGTACCCAATCCTCCAACCACCTTGCTGACCTCAGAGAAACATTCAGCGTCCTCCGAGAATATCAAATGAAGCTTAACCCTGCTAAGTGTGCGTTCGGAGTTGAGTCAGGGAAGTTCCTTGGCTTTCAAGTCAGCCAGCAAGGGATCGAGGCCAACCCGGATAAAATCAAGGCCCTCCTCGACATGAACTCGCCTTGGACTCTTAAGGAGATACAGCGTCTCACGGGAAGAGTTGCCGCCCTCGGACACTTCATATCCAGGGCTACATATAAGAAGGCGGAGTGGACGCCAGAGTGCGAGCAGGCCTTTCAGCAATTGAAACAGTACTTTGGTTCTCCGCCCCTATTGTCCAAACCCGAAGAAGGGGAGCCTCTGCTCCTCTACCTCGCTGTCTCAGCTTCAGCTGTCAGTTCGGCTCTAATCAGAGAAGTCGGAGGCAAGCAGTACCCCGTGTACTATGTAAGCAAAGCCATGGTACCAGCTGAAACAAGGTACCAGTCATTGGAGAAACTGGCGCTCTGCCTGGTCGTAGCGGCCAGAAGACTGCGGGCATATTTTCAAGCCCACTCCATAGTTGTGCTAACGGACTCTCCTCTGAGGCAGTCCTCCACAGACTTGAAGTGTCAGGACGGATCACCAAGTGGGCCGTGGAGCTCGGAGAGTTCGACATTTAGTTCCACCCTAGGGTGATAATCAAGGGTCAAGCGGTAGCCAATTTCATCACCAAATTCACCGCTCCTAGTGAGGAACAGATCAGCAAGGAAGTCGAGATGACGCCACCTGTCCCGTTGAGCGACCAAGAGGCAGCGTCGGATCCGGGATGGGTCCTTTATGTTGATGGGTCTTCCAACATCAAAGGGGCAGGAGCCAAGATTGTCCTAGTCGCCCCTGATTCAACGGCGATCCAATACGCGGTCAGACTCGGATTCAAAGTTTCAAACAATGAGGCCGAGTATGAAGCGTTATTAGCTGGGCTCAGGCTAGCAGCGAGCCTGGGCGTTCAGACCCTTCAAGTTCATTACGACTCACAGCTGGTGGTGAACCACATCTCCTCGGAGTACGAAGCCAAGGAAGTCAAAATGATCGCTTACATCGAGGAAGAGAGGAAACCGATTGAGAAATTTTGGAGTTGCACCATCCAGTAGATCCCCAGAGCCAAGAACTCATGGGCCGATGCGTTAGCAAAACTCGCCTCGTCCTCCAAGGGAAAGATCCCGCGTTTCGTCTCGGTCGAGTTCGCTGAACACCCAAGCATCAGCCAGTCGGAGAAAGTTAATCTCTTCCAGTCCATTCCTAGTTGGATGAACCTAATCTTCAATTATCTGTCATCCGGTGAAACCCCCTCGGACAAACTAGAGGCAAGGCGACTTAGGGTCAGAGCGGCCCGATACGATATATTGGACGGAGTGTTGTACAAGAAGCGGCATTCTCAGCCTTACCTTAGATGCCTCCGACCGGATGAAGCCGACTACGTGATTCAAAAAATTCACGAGGGAATCTGCGAAAACCATTCAGGCAGTCGCGCCTTAGCCATGAAGATACTTCGTCAAGGGTATTTCTAGCCGACTCTTAAGCAAGACTCAAAAGATTTCGTTCGGAAGTGTGACAAGTGTCAGCGTTTTGCTGCCATGCCGAGGCAACCGGCAGAAGACATGACCCCCATGAGTGGGCCGTGGCCGTTCGTCCAATGGGGAATCGACATCATCGGTCCCTTGCCCACTGAGAAGGGACAAGTAAAGTTCACTATAGTTGCGGTCGACTACTTCATCAAGTGGGCCGAGGCCGAGCCAGTTGCGAAGATCACTGAGCTGAAAGTAATCGACTTCGTGTGGAAGAATATCATCTGCCGGTTCGGAATCCCACGAACCATCATTTTCGATAACGGCCGCTAATTCAATAATGTCAAGTTCCGTAGTGTGTGTCAAGAGCTTGCCATTATGAACTCTTACTCATCGCCTCGACACCCATAGTTAAATGGACAAGTAAAGGCGGTCAACAAGGTCATCAAACATCATCTCAAGACAAAGCTGGAAAAAGCAAAGGGAAATTGGGCCGAGGAGCTCCCCTTGGTCCTCTAGGCTTATCGGACCACAACTCAGATCTCGACGGGTGAAACCCCATTTTCGTTATTCTATGGTTCGGAGGCAATGGTGCTAGTAGAAATCAGACTCCCTACGGCACAGGTAAGGAGCTTCGAAGAAAATCATAACTTCGAGCAGATCGCTGTTAATCTGGACTTGCTCAAAGAACTCAGAGAGGCTTCAAAGCTCCGAACGGCGGCTTGACACCAGCAGGTAGCGCGCTTTTACAATTCAAAGGTCAAAGCCAGACGTTTTCGAAGTCCTCCGACGGGTCTTAAGAACACGCTGAGCCAGGGGCAGGAGCGCTCGGACCCAATTGGGAAGGCCCATATCGCGTGGTCAGATCCTCCAAACCACCTGAAAGACCTCGAAGGCCATCACCTCCCTCACCCTTGGAACGTCAAACACTTGAAGATCTACTACCCATGAGGAACTAGCCTTTAAAGCTCATAATAAAATGTACGCCTCCGAGCGGATAACCTTTAAGGCTCTCAATAAAAGATCAATTCTACTTTAGATGCATGCCTGATTATCTTATCAACACGAGCACGAATTGAATAGCCCGATCATTAAAGAGATCAGAGCCTAACCTAACGGAAAATCGATAAGGCATCCCCCCGAGGGACAAAGCCTAATAATAGCCTTACCCTTCATTGAAGCGATCGGCTCGATATGCCAAGGAACAAAGGGTTCTCGCCAGATAGGCGATAAGCCAAGTATCCTAAGAGATCGGACCTAACTAAGACTTGGGCCGAGAAAGCTTGGAGAACCGACCCTAAGAAACCAACTAAATGACAAGGGACTAGGCCCGTAAAAAAAATAAATCATTTCGACAACATCTCACAGCAAGTTGACACGATGTAAAAAGAATGTTTTCCATTGAATCCCCTCGGAGGGATAAAAATACATTGGTTGAGATACATCGATGGTTTCTAAAAAAATAATAATAATAACAAAAATGATAAAATGTCTTCAGGACGGAGGAGGAGCTTGAGCGTCAGGATCTTGATCTGAGCAGGCTACTTCTGTTGTGGCATCCTCGGAGTCGTCAGGCAGGAGGGAATCAAGATTGAGGTCTGGGTATAAACCCAGGACTACCTCGAGACAAGCATTGAAATCGCGGTTGTAGAACGTCACAGCTTCAGCATCCCTCTCCTTGGAGGTCTTGAAACCTTCAACTGCAGCGCCAACCGCTGCGGCTAAAGAAGCCTCGTCCTTAGCCCGCTAAGCTTCAACGACTTGATTCACGGCTCACGTCCGTTCTTCAACCGCCTCGGCCTTGGTACAGTTCAGGGCATCACCGAGCCGAGCTGTCTCCATGGCCAAATAGTCCGCATGGGCCCTGGCGCGAGTCAGCTCAGTGGTCGCTTCATCGCTACTCTTCTTAAAGTCATCTGCCTTATCCCTGCAGATGCAGCTCCCTGGCTTCCAAGTCGACGACGACTCCCTGCAGTCGCTTAACCCTGGCCCTCTCGCCCGTGAGCTGTTGGCGTAGATTAGTCTGCTCATACCTCAAGGCCGCTGCCTCGACCTGAAGAGCCTCCAACTTCGCCTTCCTCCTCTTGTGCTCCCGCACCCTTTGCCGAATCGAGAGCAGCACCAGGACGGCTTGAACAGGAAACAAAGATCAGAATATACAGAATGTGTATAACGACATGAAAGAAAGAGAATCTTCTCGAAGACATACCATGTAACGTATGGAGGTGAAGTCGTTCAGGAAGCCTCCCTCCGACCGCTCCAAGTTCTGAGCGATATCCTCCTCCTTTGCATGCTTGGCAGCCCACGGAGCCAAGCACGCCATGTGATAGCCCAGCTCAAACCTCCCATCACTTGTGCCCGCCTGTGCCGAAGCCTCATCCCCCTTGGCCCCCACCCTGCTGCCGGTCGAGTTTTGACCTTCGGCGCGGACCTCTCTCCTGACCTCGGGGGGAGGGGGGGAAGCGTATTGTCAACCATTTTATTGGCCTCATCTTGTTCGGAGGAGGAGGGAACAACGATGGGGAGCTCGGAGGCTGCGGAAGGCACCTCCGTGGTGGGGGAAACGGCAACAGTGGAAGCTCGAGGAGTAACGGAGCTCGGCACGACTGGGGTGCCGACCATAGTAGTTTGGACGAGCCCTGGTGGAGGACGCATCAATGAGCACAAGACTGCCGAGGGAGCCGCGACAGTGTTAGGGAGCTCCGGAGTCGGCAGTGCTGAGGAGGAGCCGATTGGCCTCGATGTTGGGGCTGCTGGGATAGGCGCAGTGTAAGATTCCTCCACACGAGGGGGAGCCACCTTTTTCCGAGTGATCTTCACTCGGGGGGCTTCCTTTAGCAACTTCGCCGCAGTCGGAGCCACTTTCCTCTTCCGAGCCCAGACGCTTCGGCCATGCCTACGAAAAAGAAGATCATATCAGCTACTAAATAACTGAAGAAAAGTTCATCGAAGAGATCAAGACAGCTTACTGAGGGATGTGAGCAAAGGTTGGAATTTGAAGAGCCCAGACCAGTGGAGGTTGGCCGCAGTGATCAGATCGGCCCAGGAGTGAAGCATCTCCGACCGCGCTTTGGCCTTTGCAATTTGATTCTTCTGGTCCGAGTCGATGAGCGGCAACCCCTTTGCGAAAGTTGTAAAAAAAAAAAGAAGATGTCACTTAAACAGAAACATGTGAAAACCAAGGCAGTAACCCGGATGTTAGATGAAGTCCGACCTGGTTTCATAAAGTGGGTCGGAATACGAGTCGTCTAGGCCCTAAGCTCAGCCGCTGGTGCCTCCTAGTCACCTGCCACCCAGAACCACTTATTCTTTCAGTCCTTATTGGAAGTCGACAAGTGCATCACTAATCCCAACCCCTTGCTCCCCCGAGTCACAAAATAGTACCATGGATCGTTGCTATCATGCTTGACCAGGTATAGGCTCAGCAGCTCCTCTGGGGTCAGCTCGGAGTTACCAATTTGCCTCCAGATAATGTAGGCAGAGATCATCACCCTCCAGGCATTTAGAGTAAACTGTTCGGGGGCCAATCCGAGATGAGCCGCAACCTTCCTGATGAAGGGATGTAGAGGGAACCGGACTCCGCATTGCAGCGCACAAAGGAAGATGACCACTTTCCCCTTGGCAGGAGCGCCAGCAGCGTCCAAAGGACCGGGAGCCCTTATCTGAATGAAGTAAGGGATCTGAAACTCTGAGCAAATCCACTCCATCTGAGATTCTGACATGACAGAACCTCCGAGAACTACCTCTCCGGTACGCAGACTCTCAGGCATTTCGGTGGTGGCAGTGGTCTCGACTCAGCAGGCTTGGGAGGCTGTCTTCTTGCTGGGTTGCTTGGTCCTAAAAGCCAACATTTTTTACTTCTGAGGCGGGGGATACAGGAGAGTGGTCTCGAAAGGGCCTTTGGAAGACCCAGTCCCACTTTCAGTAGTCCCCGGCTCGGAGTCATCGCCGTATTCCCGAACCATTTCCAGATCGGAAGACATAGCAAAAAGAAGGGCGAAGGTCAGCGAGACTCACCAAGTGATTGCCGGAAATCGCCTTCCGTCGAAAACTTCGAATTCGGCCGGAATCGCCTCTCGTCGAAAATTGCCTTCTCCGGTGTACTCTTATAAATCAGAACGTAAAATGGTAAATGAAAGTCCGGGGTGCCTCATATAGGTAGCGAAGGATTTTCGCATTGATGGCAAGCTTTAATGACAGCAGCCGAATCGGCACGAGCCGATCTCCGAGCACACATGGCAACACCGCATTGGATGAGTATCGAACCGTCGGTAAGCTCTGACATCGGGCAGTGTGCCTCGACATGCGAAGCGATGCCCCGGTAGTCGGAGCCATTATAAATACGTCACCTCAAGCTTGTGTGGCAACTTCTCATAGGCTGGGAGAAGATCCGGGATCGTAACCGTCGCCACGCGTTAACCAAAGCGACCAGCATACGCAATTCGAGACCCGTCATCATTGCGATTAGGGTGAGAGATTTCTTATATAAGTACTCTCCGAGCCCGCAAGCAAGCTCGAAAAGTGGGGGGCTTCTATTATGGAGAGATCCGAGCCTATGGCGAAACGTTAATCGGACTTGAAGTCCGAGCTGAGGCGCACAAGGCATGATTCATCTGATCAAGACTACAGCATCGCAACAACAACAAGCAAACGTCTTCGAGTCAAAGTCAGCTCGGAGTCAGTCCTAATTGTCAGATCAGATAACCCGCTACCCCCCAAACTCCGAGGCGCTTAAGTCAGTCGGATCAGATTCAGTATGACTGGTCGGATGGCGTCCGACTCAGAGTTTCGAGTCAAAGTCAGCTCGGTGTCGGTCCTAATTGTCAGATCAGATAACCCGCTACCCCCCAAACTCCGAGGCGCTTAAGTCAGTCGGATCGGATTCAGTATGACTGGTCGGATGGCGTCCGACTCGGAGTGTTCTTTGATATGGCCTGGCAAGCCGAGCCGAGCAGACCTTCTGATGTGCGTATCCCACTCGCTAAATATGGAAACTACCATAACCAAACGTGGCTGATAACTTCGCTTGCAGATGTACACGATCCGCCAGATACGTTGCGTAATCAATAGATTGCGAACAGTATCTCCATGATCCTAGAATCCTTCTAATCATGCAGAGATCATCGGATCCGGACCGCCCCACAGTCAAGTATAAATAGCCCGCAGTGCTATGTCTACAGGTATGTGAAATCAAGCTCTCTTCTACTCTACCTAGACCCTGATTCCCTTGTCTTGACTTAGGTATCGGAGGGTCCCCCGGCTTAGCCAGGGTCATCTTTGCCTGTTTTCGTAGTGCAGGTTTCGGGGGCGACGCGCAGAGTACGACGTGAAGAGGGCCGACCAGATTTTTGCATCAACAATAATCATTATAGGTTTTCAGGGCATGGTCAGTCGGAGACAAGAGCAACCAATTGGATGGTCCACATTGGAAGCTGATTGGCTGGTGTACCACACACCACCCACCACCCACCGTCCAGTGAGAGTACGTGTCATGCGAAGAAGACCGCTGACACTCCTTCCATGTGGTGCGAACAGGGGTGTACACAGAACGGAGCTAGCTCGATTGGCTCGCTCCACTCGACTCAAAAAAACTTGTATCAACTCCACTTGAACTTAAGTTACGAGGCGCGTTGAGCTGATTTTTGGAGCTCAAAAACCAGTTCAATCTTGCCCCAACGCGATTCAGATTGAATTCAGCTTGACTCGACTTGACTCGATGCAAGGGTATATATACCTTTTAAAAAAAAAACTTACTACTCTAATTCATTTCCTTGCCTGCATGACAAGCGCCCCTAAATCCATCCCATATCTTTTGTTGTCCGGTGCCCCTAATCTCTACTTCTCCTCCTTTTCCTCTTTCTCCCTCTCCTCTTCGGCTTGCCTTGTCCGGCACACTCTCAAGTCTCACATTGACTTACCCGGATGCTCAGATTACCTGTTCCCTGTCCAGCACGCTCAGTTCGCCCTGTCCCTATCAGGTATCCGCCACGCTCAGCTCACCCTATTCCTGTCCGGCACGCTCTCACCTCGTCGTCCGACATGCTCAAATCGCTCATTCCCTATCCAATACACTCAATTCGCACGCTTAACTCGTCGGTAAGCCACAACTCCTTAGAAAAATGATACATTAGAGCACGCTCAACTCAAAATTAGCCTGAAAGCTCGAAACTGGCTCGAACTAGTCCAATTGTTGACCGAACCGAGCCGAGCCGAGCTGGAGATGCTAGCTCGGTCACCAAGCCGATCCGAGTTTGAGCTGGGTGTGCCTAGTGACCTAGTCGAGCCGAGCTAAGGCCAACTCAACTCGATTTGGCTCGATGCACACCCTATAAATGGTTCAAAGCAGATTAAAGTTACGTTAGGCTCATAATGATGCATTTGGTTATATCATTCTAAATCATAGGCCGAAAAATGAATAATATCCATAGCTCAAGTAAACTATATCCAAATAGCAATCAAGACAATGATTCTCACCATTAAAACATTTATAACACCTACAGTAACTTTTATCTTCAATGGTAGATGCTCAATCCCTTGCTATTTTGCATGTGGTGCACTTGATCTTTGGATCTTTGTTTTTTTTTTTTCTCAAACCTTAATACCGACTCGCAAAATGGAAGGATAGTTAGGATATAACACATTTACGTGGAACTTGGTGACGTCAATACACAAGTTAGATCATGGTCCAATACACCAGCACTTTCTGTGGTATATCCATGTTGTCTGTCCGTTATGCCGGCTCATTTTTAGGTGAACTGCGAAGTGGATTTACTGCAAAAGCATTTTCGCTAGAAGTGGGGATACCGTAAATAAATCCAACCCGTTCATCCATTTCATGATATCATTTTAGGACATAAGGCTAAAAATAAACCGGACCAAATATTCAAGTGGGCTGAAAATGTGAGCATTTAACTTCCGTCATTCTAATATTTGTGGGCCAAAGAAGTTTTGAATCATGTTAATATATATGTTTTTCATTCAGTGCAGCCCACTTGAGTCTTGGATAAGTTTTTCCTTTAGTGCGGCCCACTTGAGTCTTGGATCTTGATCACTTTTGATCTCACTTCCTACAATAGTCTCAAAAAACGGATGAATGGGTGGATTTCTCATAAATATCACGATAAGTCCCACGTAGGTTTGCGGAGAAAGTTATTGGATCTCCTGATAAATCCGCGTCCAACCCGAGACTGGATTAAATGGGGCGCAGCTTCAGTGGATTCCTCACTAGAACCTCCATTATGTCTCACAGGATGTATGTTCCTTAAATTCACATCGTCCAATCATTTAGACTGCTCATTTTAAGGCATAGTCTTAAAAATAAATCGACTCAAATCTTAAGTGGGCCACACCATAGGAAATATTTTTTATTGAATCCCAACCATTGAAAATTTAATGGACTCCACTTCATTTCGATCCAAAGCTTCTGTGTCCATGAGAAGTTTTTTAATTCTCAATAACCATTGTTTCTGTATTCTAGTTTATCTATGATTCAGATTTTCGGATCATGCCCTAAAATAAGCTTTTGATGTGGATGAATGGTGTAGATATAGTCATATACAATACAGTGGGCCCATAGTCAGGGGTCCACGTAGTCAGGGGTCCAAACCCCTAAGTGGATATACCAGTCGGTGAGATTCCGTCCACCGAAGTGGGTGGCACCCCTCACCCTGGGATCACGGTGATGTATGTCCCTTAAATATCCACACAGTCCTACCGTTTGAAAGCTAATTTTAAGCCATGATCTTAAAAATTAAACGGACTCAAATCTCAAGTAGACCACGTCACAGGAAACAGTCGTGATTGAATCTTCATCAGTAAAATCTTCATGGACTTCATAGAAATGTTTATTTGCCTTTCAACCTATTGATAAGGTCACCCACACATAACACATGGAAGAAGAGACCACACAAATATCATCTTGATCCAAAGCTTTTATAACCATATAAAGTTTTTAATGGCTCATCAACACTGCTTCCCATAGTATAGTCCACCTCGGATTAGTAAATGCTTCATTTTTATTTTTATTTTTGGATGTTTTTTAAAATGACCTTTCAATGTGGATGGAATGCGGTTGTACGATCCCGTTGTCAAAGGTCCCACGCGCCTCGGTAGATCACCTAATTCACTCCCGGTAAACCCCACTCACTTGTATTAGATGGGTTTAAGTGGAATGGAATTGTATATAGTCGTGCGCCAATTCCACTCCATGTACGGAAAGAATTAAAAAGCTTGGAATTGGATCAGATGCAGTTGAATTGGGTTCAACGTCAATTTCACTTAATATTAGCAAGTTGTGTAGGTTCTACTATGATGTGTGGGCTATATTCACATTGTCTACCCATTTTTAGAGATCATGTTAGAGGATGGGCAAAAACATGAGACAAATCTAAAGCTCAAGTGGACCCATCATAGAAAGCAACAGAGATTGAATACTTACTATTGAAAACTTATTTGAGGCCATATAAGTTTTGGATCTACCTTGTTTTTAAGCTCATGCCATAAAATGAGGTTACAAAACAATTGAACGGTTTAAATATAACACGTGTGTATTATTCTCAATAGTTTCAAATGATGGTGAATATATTTATTCAATGTATCACCGTGTTACTAACAAATCATGGAATTGAGCTTATCCATGGCAAAAGGGGGCAATCCCTGCCAGAGTTAATAATTATGTTTTTTTTGAGTCCCATCCCACCCAATCCTTTCCCATGCCATGCCCCAGACACGCCATTGGTGTTTCCCAGCTTAGATGGGTAGACCACATGTTCAGTACAAGAGTGCATTAAGAAGAGGAGACCGACGGCGTGCAATATTGCCGCACTCATCTGTGCTGCATTTGACGGACTGGAATCCTCTGGCATACAGCTACTGCTTTTCTGTTTTACTATTTTTTTTCAACCTTGTCTTTTAGGTGATGTGTAAAACACTACATCTGTGAAGCTAAAATCCACTCGGTGTATCGTGTTCTGTCCTCAATTCGAGGTACTGCGACTAAAAAATAGCCCCACACCAAGCAGGTCAATGGGGATAGAATTCTAAACATAGTTTTTTGTGTAGGTAGTCATTCATCGAGCCTATAAATCATGTGTAACTGGCAAGGGTAAAGATAAAATAAAAAAATATCTTAATACGAAACTCAATCCGACCACACCATGTGTAATTAGCGGTTTTGGGAGCAAATTTACATTTTTTTTTCATTGGTGTCAGTCGTATGAGTTATTAATCTGGCTTTGTGATTGTAAGTACGGTCCAAATAATGGTTCTCATCTTATGGATGGAATGGATTTTACACATATAACATGGTAGATCGCATAGAGTGGGTATTTTACACTAAGTGAAACAGGTCTTGTCCACAATTCCGGTTGCTATTTTGGACGTGATTTGTTACCCATGGCTTGGGGCGGCGGAGAGTGCCTTTTTCCCTTGCGGTGGATCCCATAAAGCTTTGGATTAGAAAATATTCGAAGTGAATTTCACCTCTTTTTAAAATAATACAAACATTTTATTATTATGCGTTTACCATAGTTTGCCTGGATTTACACAACTAATCGGGCCCTAATGTGAGGCTCACCTCCCCTCATCATCTCAGGTGCATTTTATAGGTCAAAAGAGTGCTAATGGTGTAGATTGGTTGGGAACGCAGGTGAGTGATGGATCATTGTACCCTTCTTCTTAATAAATGGGCTTGAAAACAAATCCAGACACATTTGGTTGGCCAACTCCATTAGGTGGGATTAAGGTGGATAGAATTATAAAAGTTACAATAAATACATGTGTAACGTATTGTCCTTGTTTACATCTCATTTTTATCATGTTTGGAATGAATAAATTAAAAAGTAACTCTTGGGATTTTTTTTCAAATTACGTTTGAATTGAACCTAGGTGAAGCAAAAATTCATCATCCATGAATTAGGCTCATTTTCCAAAGCCGACAAAGTTAAGCGCTCGTTTGTTTTTCTATTTACCACCATAAAAGGTGATAAATAAGTAATTATAACTTATTTCTATTGTTTGGAAGAGGAGAAATAGAGACCATAATTCCCAATCTATTTATGGAATTTACTTTTTGAAAAAAAGGGTGGAAACAAGTGAATGAAATTTGTGAGTCCCACCATGATTTATGTGATCGATCCACGCCGTCTATATATTTTATCAGATCATTTCAGGGCTTATATCAAAAAATTAGGCAGATTATGAGCTCAAGTGGACCACACCGTAACAAACAAGGGGATATTGACATCCATCATTAAAATGTGAAGCCATCTATGGGTCCCATACTGATGTGTATATGTGATCCAACCTGTCCATATGATCACACAAACACAGATGAAGGGAAAACACAAATATCAGCTTGATGCAAAACTCCTAGGGCCCACAAGAAGTTTTCAATGGTGGGTGTTCAATCCCCCTATTTCTTGTGTTGTGGTCCACTTACACTTTGGATTTGCCTCAATTTACGGTTTATGCACTAAAATGAGCTATTAAAATGAATGAATGACTTGGATCATAAACATATATCATGGTGTATTCTACAAAATTTTGAACTTTTTCCTTGGCATTATTGTCAAGTCGAATCAAAGGTCACTGTGTATAGGTGTTGTCATGTATTTACTTCAATTTCCAATTGTAAATAAGAAAACAAACACCCCCTAATTTTAATCCCATCTTGCACACTCTTTCCAAGCATGTCATTCCATATTTCAAAGTGAGAATAGTAATGTAATCCCATTTAATACAACTTAACACCACTGGCTAAACTGGCTCCAATGCTATGAATACTTATATCGGTTAAGCATAGAATACCTTTAAATTTAGCCCCTATTGAAGATTATGAATTTATGCTTAATTTGGACTTGGGATCCTATTGAAGATGTATGCTTGCTATCAAAACCCTATTGAATAAGTAGAGGTCTATATACAACAAAGAAAATCCAATGCTTCAAAACATAGAGAGAATATTTATAAAGAATAAAAGGAAATTTGAAATGTGATCATATTAAAGGGTTTGAAAAAAAAATGTTATCATCATCATCTAAGCCTCACCTAACTAGGATTGGCAACATGAATACTTTTCCACCTTTCCACTCTTTCAATGCGGAAAATTGTTACCAAGTCTTATAAGTAATTTCAATTAATAAATCAAAGAAAAAAGTCTACAAACAACATGCGTGCAGAATGTTATGTTTCGATATTTATTTTAATTGTCATGTTCAACATGAGCCGCTAAATGATCATATCATTGGTACATATATTTAAAAATGCACATCATTGCTTTGACACTTAAGATTGTCAAATGCATTTATTCATCTTAGTTTGCTACTAAATCAGATTTCATATCTTCTCCAATAGTTATACGTTTAACCCCCCCCCCCCCCCCCACAAAAAAAAAAAAATTAAAGATATTTGGTGAGGTGCTGTGATTTTTGAGAGTATCTTTTTTAGTTATTTCTTCCATTTTTTGAATTGTTCTTTACCTCTCTATTTATTTATTTTTTCAATATAAGAACCATGAGTTCTTGGAAAAACACAAAAATAAAAATAAAAATGTAACTTATCAAATCCAAAATAACAATAATGGATATAGAAAATTAACAAACACGAGTAAAAACAATGAAAGATTTTTTTATTTTTTTTTAAAAAAAACATTCAGTGGTCCCTCACGTCTGGTTTGTAGGTGCTCGAACTCTCTTATAAGATGATACCTTATAACTGAACTTAAAATTTATAATTTCTTCTGTAGAAAAGAAAAGAAATAGTGTTCCATGTCCTTGAGTTAGCACAGCATGGGCCTATGGTTGAGTACGAGTGGTAATGGCTAGGGCTGGCTTGGTGGGTTCAGGTCCTGATACTAGTCAGGTTTGAGCTTAAAGTGATGGTCTATAAGTTGATCATGAGACTGGGTTCTAAAGTTTGTCATGGACAGTCCAAGCTAGGTTTTGCAAGATATCGCATTGGGGCGACTAAGCTTAACTTGTTGCCACATATATGTTACACAAAGCACCTAGGAATCAACCAGACACTAGGCTCCTTGAGTTGGTCATTGACCAAAATATGATGAGCATGTTTGGCACGTGGGGTTCATTTGGATTATGTGGAGTAGGTAATGATTATGTATGATTATTTTAATGGTACCTTTACAACCATGGATTTCAAAATTTTGGAGCATGTTTGTAAGACTTCTATGAAGTGAGCCTCATATGAGCAGTGCTTTGGATGATATGGTTGTTAGATATTTAGATTGAGTATATCGATGGACCCCATGATAATTGTGATCAACTTAGATACATAATTAGAGGTGGGCATCGAGTCGAGTCGGATCAGATTAGGTGTAACTCGACTTGATCCGATTTTTATAAGTATCTGACTTGAACTCTATCTGATTCGGGACCGAGTCTAGCAGGGTTGACTCGATCCAAACCAATTCCTTGATGGATTGACCCGAATTGAGTCTGACTCAGTTAGGAAGACTGAGTCGAATCGAGTTGGGTACAATTCGGACTAAGTCTTTTATTTTATTTTTTATTATTTGAAATTTTTTAAAAAAATTTTAAAAAAATGAAAAATTTTCAAAAAGAAAAAAAAATAAATTAAAGATAACTTTCCCAAGTTAATAAATAACTAAGTTTTCATATTTAAAATATATTTAAGAGAAATAAAATCAATTAAATAATGAATTAAATAACAAGTGCCTGAATCTTGATCTTTTAACTTCCAAGAGAGAGAATGTAGGGGAGAGTGAGAGAGAGAGAGAGAGAGAGAGAGAGAGAGAGAGACCACTTGGAAATTGGAATTATCAAGTAAGACTACCAGCGAGCCAAGGCAGGACCTACCATCATGTTCAATAGCTAATCCGCGTCTGTCCCGATCCAGGGCAGGCCATGATCAAGGTCCCAAGCCAAGGCGAGCCATCGGTGACTTGCATGGCTGCACTCGAGGTCCCGAGCCAAGGCAGGAGCTCAAAAATACACAGAAAAAAATATAAATGGAATCTACCTAATGAATGGACAAAGATGACCGATGAAGATAGGGTGTTGAGTTGCTGAGTGACCTAGATTTCGATCGAGTTCGGTGCGACACTGGCACAGATAGGGTTAGGGTTCGGGTAGATGAAGGTTAAAGGTTACACACACACACACACACACACACACACACACACACACTACTCAATTCCGGTCTGGATTGGATTTCAGATCGGATCAGATTTCGAATCAAGTTGATACATGACCCGAACAGGAGCAACTCAACATTTTTGAGGGCCTTAGGCAAGTCATAAAAATGAGGCTTTAGGAGAAGAATTTTTTGGAAATGATGCTATTATTTTGAAAAGAGACGATGGAGTTAGACTGTTATTATTGACCATGCTAATTGTTAGGATTTATTTTTATTTTCATTTTCAAATTTGTAAATTAATTTTTAGATGTTCTTATTTTATAGGCCCTTTAATAAGTTTTATTTCTAAAATTTTAGGCTTTTTTCCTTCTTCTTGAATTTAATTTTGAGACCTTTGTAATTAATTTTTTTTAATTTAGCTATAATATAGGGCCTTCATAATTAGGGGGGAAATAGATTGCATACTAAGTAACTCAGTACAATTAGCATACCAAGTAAATTGTGTCAGTCTCACAGTCATTCATGCATTTTATCCACTCCGTCCATACATTTTAGGAGATAAGTGTAGGTTGTTAGCCCAAAAATGAAGCATATCCAAAGGTCAAATGGACCACATCACCAAAAAAAGTGTGAATTGAACATCTACCATTGAAAATTTCATGGGAGCCACAGAAGTTTCAGATCTATTTGATTTATTTTTTTTCACATCATCCATGTCTTTGTGATATTATGAAAAGGTTGGATGACAAATAAATATCACTGTGGTCCATAGAAATGTTTCAACGGTGGAAATCATTATTTCCATGGTTTCCTGCCGTATGGTCCACTTGAGCTTTAGATATACCTCAAATTTAGGCTCAACCACTAAAATATTTGAAAAGAAAATAGATGGATGGAGTAGATAAGATAAATACATTCACGATGGGCCCAACTGAGTTTACTCAGCACCGTAAGAACATACTGAGTAACTCAGTATGCAATCCGATTTCAATCGAGGGGCCTTAGGCGATTGCCTCACCTGCCTATCCCTTTGAGCCGGCCCTGGATCTGAACTCGACTCGGTCGAGCATCAGATCCGAGTGGGTCTACTCGATCCGACCCAACCCTGGTTTTCGGTTCGGTCAAGTCGGATTCAATTGATTCAGTGAAGTTGGATCCGACAAGTCACCTCTATATATACATAATAGAATGGTGCACTTCGACTATGTTATGTATCAGTAGTACTTTAGTTAAACAAGAGTAGTTATAACAATTCAATAGAGGCATTGGTCACCTCGCAGGCATAATGAAAATTAATTCCTATTAGAAAAGGTTTTCAGAAGGTTTTAAGCCGTGGAAGGTTAGGCTCATCGATTCGCATTCAGCTGCATGTTTAAGGTTTAATTTTTGATTTTCATAATTGATATGTCGGCAATCCTTCTATTCCGCTATTCAGTCTAACAACATTTTGATGCAATTGGAACCTCAACAATATCAGATAATGGTTACCTTGTTTTTTACATTGAGAAATTGCTATTAAGAGATTATATTACCAAATCCATGTTTTCCATCCATCCAAACAGCCTCAGCTTTCTCATCAAAGGAATCCAATTTTTCGTTCCCTTTTCTTCTTTTTTTAACTCTCAGGATCAAACACCCAAACGCACCCCAAACATCCAACCAACCAACTCTGCCCATTAAATTCGGACCATCAGCAGAATGTTTGTCAGCCATCCGTAGGCCACTAATCAGACGGTCAAGATCGTTCCCTGGGTCCCTTTTGGTCTAACCATCATGGTTCGTGTCTGGGGTGCGTTTTTTAAATCAAGCAAGAACCAAGCAACCACAATTGCTTTTATGATTCCTTTAAACCATGGTAAAGGCACTTACGCATCTAACCATACCTGGAATACCGTCATAATTTCCAACGTCACCTGCTTTCGATTGGAAAGCCCTTTATGCTCATCTCTTAAATGACCAAAATGCCTTTAACCTTTCCAAATTGAGGTGTAAAGCAGTATTCCCCGTGAATGCGGTTGAAACTGCTAATACGAAGAGAAATACTCCTTATGAATACTGTTACTGCGGCCAACAGTGGAGAGACAAGACAGAAGGGCCGGTTCAACCGGAACATGGGGTACTAGATATACACGAGTTGATCCGGCTTGACTCGTCCAGCTAGAGTCCTCGGCTCAGCTCAGCCTTTGAGCTTGGATCAGCAGTTTGGCTTGGCTCGGTTCGGTTCAAGCCAAGTTTTCGACGGTACCAAAGCCACCTGACCAGTGGTCGGGTGGGGTCCGCTATCAAATGGACACTACTCGTTACACGGATGCTAGAAAATGGAGAGAGAGAAGAGGAGACTCACTTTCAATTGCTAGTCATCCACACCGACGTTGAAAAATAGAGAGAGATGAGAGAAAGAAGAGTAACCGTTGATTGGGTGCTGGAGAATGTGAGAAGTAGATGAATTGGGCGAATGGAGGATTTGGGTGTAGGGGTTAGATTTGGGCGAACGGCCGAGATGATTTGAGCGCTGGGGTTAGGGTTGAGTGAATGAGTGAGAGTCGAGACAATTTCGGCGTTGGAGGGTAAGGTTTTTTTTTTTTAAAAAAAAACCTATATGTACTACACTTAAAAATCGATCCAAGCTGAGCTGAGTTGAGTCGAACAAGGTTAAGCTTGAACTCAACTCGAAATGTTTCGAGCTCATTAAAACTGGCTCGGCTCGGCTCGAACACAGTTTGGATCTGTGTCGAGTCGAGCTTTTTCGATTCCATCCGAGTGAGCTAACGAGCTAACTCAACTTGTATACACCTCCATGGGGTAGTTTAAGACCCTCCATCCAGTGGGACCTATCCATAGTTTGAAAATTGTACACATTAGCCGATCCTATCAATCACTTTGTTCTACTTATACATGCACAGGTCGTTGAACGGATGACTAGGACCATAAGATCCATACATTTTCTTAAACCATTTGCCATCCACAGCAGGGTCGATTAGATGCACGGCCCTGAACAATGAATCACTCTACACGTATACTGTAGATAGATGGCTCTACCATGTTCCCATATCATTGCCCTGGTAGAAATTGGACCCCTCGTGCTGACATCAAGCAGGTCTATAGTATGATAGGAGTGGACCCCACGTACCACATGGGTTGCCCGCTATCACTCATTCACATGGACGTGGATTGCGTATAGTCAGGGGTTTAACAGCTCCCCTGTGACAGGAAGCTCATTTGAGCCCATCAGTTAGATTTCGGGTTGGCATATTTAGAATCCTCTATAAATAGGATTTGCTTGCATGTGATGATATGGCCCAATCACAATGCAACAAACAAAGAAATTATATTTGTGGCATGCAGTAAATTGAATTCATTGGGTAAACTATATGAGCCCATATTTTGTTTTTTTAGCTATGTTTCAAAATTGAAGCATGTTCAAAGCTCAAGGGAACCGCACCACTGGAAACTTTCTCTAAGGTGCACAATGATCTTTATTTGTCATCCAACTTATTCCTTAAGGCAAAACACAAATATCACCTTGATCCAAAACTTCTTAAGCCTAAAAAGTTCTCAATGGCAAGTGTTTAATTCGCATTGTTTACTTTGGTGTAGTTCACTTGAGTGATGGATCCGTTTCAAATTTGATATCATGCCCTTAAATGAGTTGATAGAATGGATAGACCACATGGATAAAAATGTACATTAGCATGGACCCCACAGAGTTTACTCAGTGTACTGAGTTAATCACTATGGAATCCTGATCTATCAAATGTTTGCCTTATATTCATTCCATCTGCTTATTTGGTCAGGGCGTGTTAAGGCATGAGTTTAGACATGATGGAGATCTGAAACTCAAATGGGCCACACAAGTGAGAATTGAACACCCATCACCCATCATTGAAACCTTAGCGGAGTCACAAAAGTTTCAGATCATGGTTATACTTATAGTTTCCCTTCATTCAGGTGGACCTTATTAACATGTTAAATGGGATACATATGGTTAGCCGTATAGATTCCTTCGATGGGTGTTTACATCCCCACTATTTCGGCAATGAACAAACCACAACAAACTAGGTATAACACAAACATGGCCTTTTAAGATTGGGGGTATTGGAAGCAGATTTCCTAGTGTGTTGGTGTGGCTAAATTTTGTGGCCATGTGTTATGTCCATGTCTTCCATTCATTTTGTGAGATCATTTTAGGGCATGAGCTAAAAAATATACGAGTACAAATCTTAAGTGGCTACACCAAGTGTTGAAACCTTTCTCGGGCCCACCATAATATTTGTGTGCCATCAAACCATGATGAAAACACTAATGTTAGCTTGATCCAAGACTTACAGTGCCAACGGGGAGTTTTCAATGACAAGCCTTTAGTCTCCATTGCTTTATGAGATGATTCACTCGAGTTTTGAATTTGCTTTATCTTTGAGCTTATGTTAATACGACAAACGGACGTGCAACACACAAATCATCGTGGGACACCGAACTTTGCCCGTAAACACAGTTGGTGGTGTTGGCCACACTCTGCTTTTGAACCTAAGTGGAGCCCATTGTGATGTTTGTGAGAAATCTACTTGTGTATCCATTTTGTGAGCTCATTTTAGGATATAAGGCTAAAAATAAAAAGTATCTAATATTCAAATGGGCCTAAAACGTGAGGATTCAACATCCGTAGTTGAAATATTCATGGGGTCATGAAAGTTTTGAATCAGGATAAATTTTATTAGTTTATACCAGTAGGAATGACATTATGAACAGTACAGATGTCATGTACATATCACTTTCGACCCAGGGAGGTTTCAATGGTAAGAATTTTCCCACCCTCCTTTTCCTTTAGTGCGGCCTACTATAGTTTATGATCCTGCTCAATTTTTGTCTAAAGTTATAAAATGAGGTAATAAAACTAATGGACAGAATGGATTTATCACAAACATCACGGTCCCCACCTAGGTTCCCAGCGCGGGAACTCCCAAGGCTTTAGCAGGAAATCCGCGTCCGAGGTTATATGGCTTCGGGCGGAAACGGATTGGTTACTCCCCCGACACCAGCTCCGTGGCTGGTGGTCGGCGCATTGTGGGCCTCACCATGATGTATGTCCCTCATCTATTCTGTTAATCCATTTTTACATATCATTTTATTGCTTGATCCAAAAAATGAAAGGGATATAAATCTCAGTTGGACCACACCACATGAAAACAATAGTGATTGGATATCAACCATTAAAATCCTCCTATGGCCCAATATACTGTTTATTTGACATCCAATCTGTTGATTAGGCCATACAGGAACAGATGAAGAGAAAGAACAAATATCAACTTGATCCAAAACTTTTATGGCCCCCAGAATGTTTTTAATGGTCTACTCTCATTCAACACTGTTTCCTGTAACGTGGTCCACTTGAGAATTGGGTATAAATTATTTTTGGATTTATATCGTAAAATAATCTGTAAAAACATATGCATGGCATGGATGAAACACATACATCATGGTGTGGCCATATAGTACCGACCATCAGCCAATGGCTCGTGTCAGGGAGCGTAGCCAATCCGTTCCCGCTTCCGGTTAGAGGCAAGTGAGGCAAGTGAGGCAAGTCTCGTCCATTCACGTGTATGGTAACACTGCAGCAGAGGTAGGACGCTGATTGCGTCCTACCCCCGCCCGAACGTATTACCGTCCAGGCAGGGTTCTGTAGGGTCCACAGTGATGTAAGTGTTTTATCACGCCGTTAATCTTTTTTCTCAGACTATTTTAAGGTATTATACAAAATGTTAAGCAGGTAAAAGTCTTAAGTGGACCACAAGTGGGGATTGAACATATACCATTAAAAAATTCTTGGGAGCAGTAGAAGTTTCGGATCAAGCTTATATTTGTATTCTCACTTCATCCACGTCTACATGATCTTATTAATAGGTTGGATGGTAAAAAAAATCACAGTGGCCCTCATAAAGGGTTCAACGGTGGGTGTCATTATCACCGCAACTTCCTTTGGTGTGGTCTACTAGAGCTGTGCACCTGCCTCGTTCTTGGGGTCAGAATTTAAAATGGTTTAATAAAAGCGATTAACGGCGTGGATAAAATACTTACATCACTTTGGGCCCCACAGAGCCCTGCCCGGACGGATTACCGTCCGGGCGGGGGTAGGACGCAATCCGCGTCCAGCGGAGGTGAAGCTGAGGGTACTTTCGGCATTATACTGCACCGTCGTTGAAAATCACAGGAAAAAGCATCGTCCACGTAGCGATGCCGAGAACAAGAGAGTGACTTTGTTGTCTGGAGGAAGCTTCGGAGATGAGGGCATATATCACCGCTTTCGGGCGTGGAGTTACGATACGCAAATCGCAGCTGTGCACAGTACACGCTAGTTTCCTATCCTGACTAGTGGGGCCCACTAATATTTAATCTACACCATTGGTCTGTTGAGTCCCACTTTGAATGGAGAATAATCCAAAATAATCTCAAATTGGACGATCCCAACGACTAATATTAGGACCCTGTTTCAGTTTAACGTGAACTGTTGTTGCATTTCTCTTCTCGACCGTCTACCTCTAGGCCTCAAATCAGAAGGCCGTGATTGTCCTTCAACGATAATTTTTAGGGGCAAATTCCATCCACATGAAAACCAAAAGACCAATGTCCGGATTACTAGCCATGGACTCCACTTGTAGGAACTAACGGCTAGCCTATACTCTGCGGACATGCGGGTCGGGAATCATGCAATTCCTATTGGAGATCAAGGTAAGAAGACAGGGAACGAAAGGTATAAAGTGCCCCCCCACTACCGTCCATGATATATGGCACTCAACGATCGGCTCAGATTCCTTTTACTGGAAAGATAAAATTGCATGCCCATCAAAGTAAATAAATCATACAAATAAATCATACTTTAAAGACTCGGGTTTCGTATTTGGTACAGTCAACTTGAGCAATGATGTGCAAGTTGGTGAGAGTATTCGGTTCATACGTGCAAATGAGGCACTCGTGTATGAGTTGGGAGCCACTCATCGTGTGCAAAGGTTAGGGTGATCTTATAACGTGTCCACGGATATTGGACATTTAGTCCATTTATATTCGCCATGAATGTGTAAGACCGTTCATATATATATATATTTTTTTTTAACGGGGGTTTACCCTGTTGGAAAATATTATACAAACAATATTGGAAACCGAAAGATTAAAAAAAAGATAAAGAAAAAAAAAAGTTAACACTGGGCTGAATCAAGCACGTAATACATGGTCTTTAAAGCTTAATTCGTTTCCTTCATAGGCGAATTGCAAGATAAGATAAGCTTTTTTTTTAATGTTCCGCGCAGCAATCACAAATGGACTTACATGGGGATTCGATACGTGGAGAATAATTTAGAGAGATTATATTGGATTGAATCGATTGGACTTGGATGATTTTGAAACTAGAATGTCAAGTTAATATAGTATATAGGGTGTGGACCATTGCCAGGTGGTCATTAATGGTTTAAAACATATGTGAAACATCTTTTTACCATTGACACTAAATTTCAAATGTTTCAAATCGTTAGATCAATGATCTGACTATTGGATTATTAGGGGTGATATATTTTCAGATCATTTTGTCTGGTTTGCATAAGATCGTGAAAGAGCGACATGATATGCGCATGCGAAGTACAAAGTGTGCCAACTAGCGCCACTACAACCACACTGCCCACGCATTTTCCTGTTGACGCGGGGATGAACGTGATGAGGCCGAACACCGTCTTCCTCAAGGATAACTACTCCGAATCCACGGAGCTTTTCTGGACTTCTCATAGAGACTTTTTGAATCCACGAGGAAAGAAAGCAAGAGAATAGGAATAAATTCTAATAAAATTCAAAATTAATTGCTGAATGAAATAAAACTGAGTTCACATCCCTTTCAATAAGGGAACCAAGCAATAGGAAAGAAATCAGACTCAAACTACAACTAAAACTCCTAGAATCCTCGACTTACTATAAATAGTAAACTTACTATTTATAGACGGTCATGATGTCTACTAGTGGGCAAGGTTTTCAGCCAAAAATAGTAAGTGTCCTATTTGGCTTCACCAAACCGTTCTCCTAATTATCCTAAGCACTTTTCATGTTGGACACAACTCCTAAAGCCCAACGGATGAAGAGCTATAAGCAAACTAAAACTTATTATTTATAGTAAAAATGAAATTAAAACGGGAAACCGATCGTCGATTAGGAGATTTTTCGTAAATCTAGGCTGCGCAACCCGGCATAGCGGGGTTGGTTGGCTAAAGTAGCTCGTTCTACCCCAAAATCATATATTTTACGTCAGATAACTCATTCTGGATTGCGAGATACGCTCGATCTAAAGTCTGATGGTCCGGATCACTTATGTCGTTGACCGTGCCTTTTCTGATCCATCTTGGCCATGAAATTGTCCGCGACCCACTCTACATCACCTGTGCCCAAGCGCGTGTTTTCAGTGCATAACATCTCTTGTCATTTCTCCAAGTAAGAATACTTTACACTCAAAGACTTATAAATTAAAAGTTTTCTCCTACTATATTCAATATGTGACTTAACAAATATTAACTTTTTCCTTTGTTTCTCCAAATTTATTTTTGATGGGAAATGAAATTTTTTAAAAATATTTATTTTTTTAAAACCAAAATCTCAACAGGTCTACCTAATGAATTAACTTCTGAAATGAGAATATGACATGTACACATGGGGATTGCCTCATGCAGGGTCCAAGGTTTAACAATTGAGACGCATTTCCCACGGGCGAGGTGAGGATGGGCACGATATACACGTAGGTTTATAGTTTGTTCGTGGTTCTTGTTCAAAAGATTGTTGGTCTATTTGGGCCACATGTTGGAAAGATGATTCCCTAATACTTGACGGGACAAATTCTAACCTTTCAAATCATCTCCTTTAAATCAACAATTAAAGGGAGACTTACAACGATGGTCTAAGTGCAATTCAAAATAAAAAGCCTAAGATTGGTGATTAGGGTCTTCCAACCATGGTTTAAAAATTGTGCTTAGCTTTACCACCTGTTTACACTCATTTTCAACGCCCTGACGTGGACCAATAGTAAGATACTACGTGGACACAACGTGTTTGGTACAGTTAAAATCATACCTACACTCGAAGAGGATCTATGCTTGATTTTCCTTCAGCATTACGCATTCTGTCATTATTGTAACGGTATAGACTCTTATTAGGCTCTTTAAGGGGATGAATCGTAGCATTGCATGTGACTATGATTGATGTGTTTATTAAATGAGGGACGTATCTCGTACGGTTATAAAAGACCTTCTATCTGAGCATATCTTATCTCACAAATAAATATGATCTCATCCATGAGGCCACCTCTTACCATTCTTCCAAGATGGGAGATTTTCATAGAGACATTCGGAGAACCAATAATGATCCAAAATATTTTAGAGATCCACACATTGAACCAATTTCCAAATGAATCCAGCTTTGGATTAGGTCATGATCGGGAGAAACAACAACATCATCTGGGGTGGGTCTGCAACCATGACCCATCCAAAATCAAGAGAATGGGAAAGTTCGATGAGTGACCCTGCTCATCTTTGATCAATATCTACTATTAAATTCCGCTTATGTGCGGGGCTGAGTGATCCACATCAGATTACCACTATAAACGGCTATGGTTAAGTGAAATATGCTCCTCCTATAGGGGAGCATCTACGTGCAAGAGTGAAATTTTGAGTATCTAGACTTAGTAATGTTTTGCAGATCTTCCTGGTTAAGTGCTGCCATATATATATATAGGAAAATGTCGCCAGCACGAAGAATCTTAAATGACCTAGAAGCTCGTGGGGCTTTCATTGTCTCAAGAAAGCCATAAAAAGAATACTTGAAGAAGACCTCGAGGCACCACGCCAAACACATCTATTTACATGTATACTTTAAATTCATGCTTAATATTTTACTTTCCTTACTTTAGTTCACTACTAGTCAGCGACCCTTGTTGCAATACATTTATCTTAAGAGTAGATTAAATATCTGCATCCTTAAGTTATTAGATTCCCATGTCCATCTGAATTCCGATTCAGTTGTTCATACTCCCGTCGTATCCTGCCGATCATCTACCTCGATCACTTTAATAAAAGCGTAAAACACGATGGTTGTAACATGACTAACACATTAATAAAGATCAATCATGTTTATGCTAGTATTTATTATATTATGTGCAAATCTTTTACTCTGATTGAGGAATACCACGTTGAAGCACCAGTGATATATAAAGTACTTAAACCAGTTAACTCCATAATCGTTGGTACAAGGTAAAAAGAACTCATTGATCGATGAGGGACGATCCCTTATCTTGCTCAAATTACCTAAGTACGACGCACATTAAATCAATTAGTCAGCGGTCAAGAGGACTTTGGGTTCAGATATAGTCTCCAATATGTCCATCTTGACATAGGGGTACTAGATAATTTAGTTAATATCCTTGAGTTGAGCATATTTTGGGACGCTACGCAATTATACATACTTTCGATTCAAGCCCTCAGTCACACGAGTGGCCTTGACTGACTGAATTAAGAGTAACACTACCAAAATGGAATTGTATCATGATGTATTAGGTTCATTGGGAAGGACTCGATTGGGTGCTACCCCCGCTTGTCCCAAGCTTAGGACAGGCTAGGGCTATGAGGGGCCACTATGATGTATGTCTTTTATTTGCACCATCCATCCATTTTGCCATATCATTTTGGTTTATAAACCTAAAAAATAAGGCATATACAAGGTTTCAGCACTAAGCATCATTGTATCATGATGTATTAGGTTCACTTGAGCCCTGGATCTACCTATTTTGGGCTTATAACTTAAAATAATATGGAAAAATGGATGGACAGTGTGGATAAAAACTATACATCATGGTGGACCCTCAAAGGCCCACCCTATCCTGAGCTCGTAACATAGCGGGTAGTACCCAAACCACGTCCTCTTGAGACGATGCAGGTTGACAATGCTATTTATGAACAATAACAACATATATCAACCAATATTTTTAAGGCCTTTTTTGGCAGAGATCAAAAAATAAGTTGATCTCATTTTACTTAACAGTAATTACATATTAGAGGCCTTAAATCTTTAATAGATAATGAGTTAGTTTTGTTAAATATGAAAATATTTAATATATAAACACTGTTAACTAAAATGAGATAAATCCATTTTTGAAAATAATCATTTTTCTTCAATGTGAAGTACTTTCAGTGGGTTGCCTGCAGTGGATTCCATTGAACCAGTGCCATGCTCAATGAGTCATGGCTCCTCTTGCGCGTGCTGAAAACCTAAGGAAATGGGAAGAGATGACTCATGTTCATAGGCAATGTACACGGATTATCAAATACAATTGAAGTTTTAGTTTGTGTGAGAATGAAATACCATTCAAAAGAGAAACTGAAAAATGCGGCCAGACGCTAAGAAAAGAGGAGCACAATGACCCATTTTGTGTGACACACAAAGGTTACTTTTTCTCATTTTCCTGACCTAAAACGAAAATTCACAATGTTCCATTTTAATCTAAAAATGCAGATGGCACACATTTGGGCTCCTCATGGGACCCGTTCCATACATGCTAATGTGGTTCATGTGATGGAGATGTTGGTGGTTCGTACGATTTCCTACATTGCTCTACCCATCAGTTGGGACACCTGGTATACTGAATGGAAGTTGTTTGCTACTTTTCTTTTAGTCATTCATCTTTTCAATCTGGGCCAACAAATGGGTCGAATGACCCTTTTTTGACCGGGACAAATTTGCATTGTGGCTTAAAATGATGAACATCTTAGATTGAATTTCAATGAAAGACACAAGTTGGAATGATGTAATTATTAGACAATTTGTAGGGAGCCCCCCCAACAGAGGTTTCGATGCTCGACCATTTAATCACATGCACCATGGTGGGGATGTATTTGTGTTGGAGATTTTGACCTGCGGAATCACACTGATCTAGATTAGGATAGCAATTCAATGGCACCAAGCACATAAGAGAACACAGAAAACATCCAGATTTAATATGGAAAACCCTTGCGGGAAAAAATCACGACATAAAGCGACAGATCTCCACTATGAAAATAAAAATTACAAAGAGAGAGGACTTACCCGATTCGAACAACCTCGAATCTCACCCTTGCTACACCCTTTAATTTTCCTAGAACCCCTTTAGAAAGCCTTAGAATTATTTTTTATACTATAAAAAAGTCCTAGGAATACCTATTTATAGTTTAGGAAACTTTCCTTTCGCATCTCAGTTGCGAAAGGACCCTTTCGCATCTCGGTTGTGAAATGACTCAGATTTAAGACATCTCGTAACAATCTTCACCATGTCTTCAATCTTCAACCATGTAACTTCTTAACCTCTTCTCTTATTTCTACATCACATCATAGCTTCTCTTACATATTCCGTCTTCCTTTTACGCCATCGTCAAGCCCAGAGAAGTTGCACATAACTTGAATTTCTCTATAGGAACATTCTTGTTGATCATGTCTGCCGGATTTAAATCCACATGCCCAGCCACCTTTGCTCATGTCTTCCCAAGAGAAAAGACATAGTCTTCTTACTATCTCACCGCTGCCCAATATTGCTTGCCGGGGTACTTGTTCACAACACTGATAGCCTGTGAAATAACCGGTCCAATCCAGACCATGGCATACACTGCCCAGCGCATTCGAATAAGGCTCATGAGATATCCTGCTTTTCCTCATTTATTTTGGGACAAATCCTGAGGAAAACTTGAGGAGAGACAAGTAGGGAACGCTCTCCGGCTTTACCTGGCCTATCACATCCTGGATCAATACCTACACACAAGGTATTCCTCCTGTGATTACCAAAGCCTACTCATCCTTCAGTCTCAACACTGAGAACCATCTTTGCAACCCCCGATCCTTCATCTTCAATGTTCCAATTGATCGAGTCTTCAGTACATTGATTTTAGACATGTCACAATTGGCGATCCACACATCATCAACATACAATACCTGACCCATCATGAAGGAATCAAACCACTGCTTAGGCGATAGGCTGAACAACGACCTCCTGCAAAGTCTTTTCTCAGCCCCTTTCACTTCAAACCGCCCTGGCTGCTTCATGTAGATCTGCTCTTTACTTTCCCTTGCAGAAGTGCAGACTCCACATCCTTCCTTTCAACTCAAGATCATATTGGCCAACCAGCGTCAATTACTGATCTAATAGACACCTTCTATACCGTCGGCGCAAATATCTCTGAGAAGCCGATCCCTTCTACCTAAGCATAACTCATTGCCACCAACCTCGCTCTGTATCTATGCTATATCCTCCTGACGATCCACCTTCATCCAACCTCTTTCTGGCCCACTAGAAGCTCCACCCGCTCCCATATGTCGGTTTGGTACAACGAATCCATCACATCACCCACACTCACCTTTTACTTTTCAGCACTAGGCTCACCTAGAGCCATCTGAATAGAAGATGAATACTCCTGCGATATTGGAGTCGTCCATGTACCTCGCCGATATCCCGCGATCATGCCGTGTGTTTCTTCTCACAGGTGGCTGCTCCACCTGTTCTGTATCCCTGTCCACGCGTCTCAGCCTTCCTACCCTGTCCGCTCATGTGGCCATGCACAACATGTCACACACGTGCAAAGGTGAAATCTACTATATCCACCGTAGCTCCACCTTTTGAAGTGCTCCCGATCAACTTGTACACGTTACCGAGTTGTTGCGCTTTCATGATTACTCGTGCCCCCTTGGATACTTTAAGAGCACCATCAATACCTGTGTACTTGCATCCTTTTGCATCAAACACACCAAGAGAAATCAGATTCTGCTTCAAATCAGGAATGTACCTCACATCTGTTAAGGTACGCTCCACCCGATCAAACATCCTGATGCGCACAGAACCAACAGCCACAACATTACAAGCAATGTCATTACCCATAAATACCTGTCCACCATCGCACTCCCTGTAGCTGGTGAACCAACTCCGATGAGGAGTCATGTGAAAAGATGTCCCTGTGTCTAGCATCCACTCATCCTTACGATCATCGTATGACTGTCTGAGCGAAAACACAGATAAAACATCACCATTACATCCACTCGATCCATCTGACGTGGCAACATTAGCTTCCCTGCATGAAGCCTCAGAATCTTCCCTCTTAGATTTAGGATTTTCACAATCCCTCTTCACATGTCCTTCCTTCCCATAATTCCAGCACTTTACTTTTCCTTTGCCATTGCCCCTATATTTGGATTTAGAAACAGAAGAACCTGTACCTTGTCCAGAATTTCTACTCATCGTAAACAGTGCATCAGAAGATGTCCCCATGTCGCTGTTCAGTTGAACACTTAAGAGAACAAAGAGAACACTCAGATTTAATGTGGAAAACCCTTGAGGAAAAAAAATCACGGCACAAAGCGACGGATCTCCACTATGGAAATAAAAATTACAAAGAGAGAGGACTTATCCGATTCGAACAACCTCGAACTCACCCTTACTACACCCTTTAATTTCCCTAGAACCCCTTTAGAAAGCCTTAGAATTATTTTTCATACCATAGAAAAGCCATAGGAACACTTATTTATAGTTTATGAAACTTTCCTTTCGCATCTCAGTTGCGAAAGGACCCTTTCGCATCTCGGTTGCGAAAGGACTCAGATTTAAGACATCTCGCAACAATTTGACCATTCCACTGGAATTTAGGCCCTGGCCCAGGGTCTAAAACCCCATATAATGGGCCAAGATAGTCTAGGCCATATCAATCATGGCCAATGTTTTAGTATTTTGTCGAACATGCATTTTTCTAGTATTCGTTGAAGTTGGAAACGATGATACATCGGCCAAACGATGTATTTGCTGGCCTTGGGTCTTCCATGCATGGCCCAATCAATTTATGTGTCGTGCTTGGGCTTAAGTAATTTTAGCCCAACTTCAGCTCGACCTAGCCTTGCTCTGCCCAACTCAAATACACATGTTAAAGCCCGCAAATATGCCATTTCAATCCTGAGTTAGACAACCCATTCATCTTGAATGTAGACCGTTGATTTCATTCATAATGTCTTTTTCTTTGTACATGGGTAGCCCACTTAAGCTATGGATGGATTCAGATCTTTCAAGTGTGAGAAGTAGGGATTTCATTAATTTCAAGCTCGAGCTTAAGCTGGGCTCAAGCCTTGGGTCTTAATTATTGGGCTGGCTCTGGTCCATTGCCACCCCTATCATCAACTGATATTTTTGAAAAAAATGATTTTACTATGTTTAAATTAATCAATAATTATCAAAAGAACGGTCCTTGCAAACCCAGAAAGACTACAGTACATGGTGATATGTAACCCCACCACATAACAGTGGCCAACGCATTAGTTGTTGTACCAATCCTACTGAGGCACTAGCTTTGATTTACACATGAGGTACATATGGAGGGAAATTCCATCTTTCCTTTTTCTCTTGTTCCATGAGAAATGTACTAAGGCTAGCTAAACCAAGGCATCGGCAAGCGCTCTCTTTCACGCTGTTGTTTGTAAAGAGTCAACATATGTAAGGAAAAGTTTGTTCTTCTTAAAATTTTTTGGTTAGAGATTTTTTAGAATTAGAGATAAATATAAGCCTTATATTTTTTAATTTCTCTTGTTTAAAAGGTTTCATATTACTATGATATAGATGTATGTATATTTTTCAATGAAGAGTCTCGAATACAAGATCCTCTCGCTTTGATACCAATTTGATGTAGGGGAATTAATCACTTATTCTAAAAGCTCAAACTAATAGAGCATGCCAAATTAATCCCTTTATCTCATGGCTCAAGTCCTAAATCCATGGGATAGGTCCTCGGCGAACCCTCCTCGTAGGCCCTAAATCTATGGCTTCTGCTCCCTCATGGCCCCCAAATTTATGGGTTCCGCCTCACACAAGCCATTGACTTGCACAGCTCCAAATCCATGGGTTTCGTGGGCTACCTACCCCAAGTGTGCCCTTGCATCTCACAAGCCACCTCACTCAGCTTGGTGTGAAAATGCTAGGCATTAAATATACTCAATATTGCTTCTTACACAAATTGCATATCATAATTCCTTAACATATTGGAATAGATTTGTTGGAAAGAAGAGGAAAGGGAGTAAGGAAGAAGATGGGCTACCGGTTAAAAACTTTCAAATGCCTACTACGCAACTATAATCATCAGCATGCTATTGAGGCTCAATATTTATTGTGGAAAGATTGAGAATTTTTCTTAGCCCACACACATCCACGCTGGCACACATGTCAACTATGTTTGAGACATCTACCTGTAAATAATGTTTGCTCCACTGTAGACCTGCCTGAAATTCTGGCTGGGACATAGATTGTTGGAAATAATTTCTAAACCGTTCATCCTTAAGATACATGTGTGGCCCACTAGATGAGTTGACTGGCCTGATTTTCATGCTAGGTTGTGTACATGGAGGGGCCAGTTGATTTATGATTCACCCACAAATGCAAGGTTGGCATCTACAGCTGCATCTAGTGGCATGTGAGGGCTTAGCAGAGCTCATCATTGATTAACATGCCTCCTCCATGTAGGCTTGCTAAAAGTAGCTTGTGGATTTTGTAATCTCTTTCTTATGTGCGCTTAACGTTATCGAGTTTTGACTTCTTTGACCTACAATATATATAATTTAGTAGAAGCAAAACAATGCAATTTTAAAATTTCATTTTATTTTTTGGGTGATTGTTAAATTTTTTATTTTTTTATTATATGGCCCAGGTAATAATTACATAAGCTTGATTGTTGTAGTATCTCATCATCATGTAATGAATGCAACTGAAAACATCTAATGACATGAATAAATATGAATACCTTGAGAGGGGGAGATGACAATCATGCACTTAGAGATGGCCCTCAAAATCCTGATTTGTGCAAGCTAAAGGTCTCTCTTGAAATTAAAGAAGGGTATTGGGTGAGGCCATGGGATCGATCTTGGAAAAAAAAAGGCAGAGGCCACAGTTTTGCTCTGACACCGTAAAAAAATAATACCCACAAGATGGAAACTCTCATGTAATTGCTGTCGAGAGGAATTCTATATATATAGCAGTTTATAGAAGAGATTTTATATATATAGCAGTAATTTTTTACGGATGTTATAAAAATTATGTTCTAGAATAATTGTAGGAATTGGCAAAATTATAGAAGAGACTAGCGTATAACTATAATTACAATCTTTACATAAATAGAAAGGAGGGAATGAATAAAATTCCTCGTATCATGAAATGGAATATCATCTGTTGACTTAATCTTGCTGTCATCTTGTTTTGGAAGGTGTTTCCTTAATAGTGCTAATCTTGGATTTTAAACCATCATGGATAAAACTACCCTAGAATTAAAATACGGGATATTTAGGTGTGTGTTCGAAGGATCCCACTTTAATAAATCCTAAATTTAATTCTCAACTGCCTAAAATCCACCAAAATTCAGATTGCCAAACGACTCCTAAGGGCATGGATGCTGAGCTAGTGGGTTCCTGATCTAGACCGTTGGTCATATGGGGGTCTTAATGTATAGGGCATGGATTAAAAGTCCCTCGCATGGGGGAACCCATTGGTGACCAGGGGTGGTAATGGGTTGAGTGGGTCTGTGGGTCAACTGGCATAGCCCAATTCTAAGGCAGTTCAAGGCCTGCCAAGCAAAATTTCATAGTGGGTTGGGCTTGGGACAAAAAATGTGGCCCACCCAATCAAAAGGGTTGGGCTTGTGTCTAGTTTTGCCAATCCACCCATGTAGCTTTAGTCTATCTTGGCCAACCCACCCATATAAATTAGGAATAGGATGAGTCAGATGATCTGACCCAACCAGCCCAGGACCTGAAAATAAAAGGGGAGCGGATTGCGGGCACATAAATATATTACCTGTGCCGGGGCTGTGTGGGCCCGCAGAGATGTCCTTGACAAATCCACTCCGTCCATCCGTTTTGAAAGACCACATTAGACAAGACTATTACAATCAGGCAGATCCAAAACTCAGGTGGGCCACACCAACAAAACCGTGGGAACAGAAACATCCACTGTTGAAACATTCCTAGAGCTGACCATGATGTTAATGTGCCATCCAAACCGTTCATAGGGTTATTACCATTTAGATAAACTATTGGAACAAATATCATACAGATACAAAACTTCTGTCACCCCCAGACGTTCAATACCCACTACTTCATGTGGTATGGCCCACATGAGTTTTGGGTCTACCTGATTTTATCCTATTGTGGTCTTCCAAAAAAGATGGACAAATTGGATTTGTCACACACATCTCTGTGAGCCCCGCACAGCCTGGGGCAAGCACACATGGTGCAGCCCTTGAGATTTGTACAAGGTTGATTTTTTACGTTGATACTCTTCATCCAAGTGTTGATGCGTTTGATGAAAGATAAACATCTTGTCGGCCCCTGGTTGGCATTCCATCCCTCCATTACATGTAGTGTGGCCCGTCTAAGTTGTCTATATAGGTAATTTTTGGCCGTAGGATCTAACATCAAGAATAGAAACTGATAGGTTGAATGGATTTCACATACACAACATGGTGCTTCCTGCAGGCTTGTTTCAGCCACTGCTTCTTACAGGTGTTCGAGAGGATTCCGTTTTCCAGTCCAAATCAAGTTGGCTCAGGTCCGGTTGGACATATTCGATAGGCTATGGGGCAGGCAGGGGCTTGACATGCACCCTCGGTCCATGTCCGGTTTAGGATGAGATTGGGTCTAATTGCGGGCTGGGCCTAAGCAGTCTGGCCCGGCCCAAACCCGGCGCATTATAGCAAATCAATAGAAACATACAAACTCCAACCTAACACAGCTAGTTTTGGGGATGGATTTTCCACTCGCTTGAAAACACTGATCGTACAAACGGAAACAAGAAACACGCTTGAGAGATCAGATCCACCCATCGATTGATCCCCACTGATCGAGCTACGTCTGAAAAATATATGCTAAAAAATATCTTCAAGCGGGCCACATGTATACAAAGAACGTTGGCCAGTGTGCCTTACTCAATTTCTCTTCACCGTTCATTTCTGTTATACATACGTGGACCGCTTGATAATCGCATCCATCTGATTTTTGAGGCATGCACCACCCACCTAACAAGTAATGACCACCATATGCACGGATCCCGTATTTCACTATATGTGGGCATGATCTGACCTGACACGACCAAACTGGTTAGATCTTACCTGACCTAAACATTAAGCTAAGGTCGGGTTAGATCAAGTAGGCCCATGCAAATTTGATGTCAAACCGAGTTGAGTACAGGTTATGTAGCAACTTAATCCGATTCGGACCGAAATTAAGTAGTATAAAGTTATATTTTACTTCTTAAAATAAAAAATTTCTTTACTCTTCTTCTACCTATTCCCTAAACTTACCTGATCCGCGCCATTACATGAACATATGCGGCAACGCAACCGGAGCAAACTTCCTTTCATTCCCTCCTTTTCCTCCTCCTTTCTCTCTTTCTCTCTCTATTTCCCTTATCTTATTCTTTCTCTCTTCATTTCTCTCCCTCCTTTTCTTTCGATTTTTCCATATTTCCTTCTTAGTACGTGGGTCTCTAGCGTGTCTTGACTCAGTCTGATCTAAATCGATCGGACACACTCAATTCAATTCGACTCAATTTCTCTAATTGAGTTGGCCTCGATTTGAATAAGGCGTAAGAAACCAAATTGTATCAAGCTGGCATTGCTAAACTCAGTTCCAACTGGATTCGAGTTCGAGTGACTTCTATATTTCATACGTATTCCTTGTTTCCAGGTACGATTGAGTGTGCTTGTGTCGTTGCCCGACACTCTGACAGATCATGACACGGGATCTACAGGCATTCAGAATTTGCACACGTGGAATACAGTAATCCATGCGTCATGTTCTCAAAATCAAATTGGCCGAGCAATCGTAACCTCATATGCTTGGGGTGTGTTTAGGCGGTGAGATTAGAAGGGATCAGGTGGGATGGGATGGAATTAAAAAAAATATAATTATTACCCAGGCAGGGATGGTCCCTGTTGCCATGAGATAAGATCAATGCCATGCTTTGCTGGTTATACGGTGGTACATTGAATGAGTATACTCATCATCATTTGAGATTATTGAGAATAACACACGTGTTATATCTATACCGTTCATTTGTTTTGTAACCTCATTTTATGGCATGAGCCTAAAAATGAGGTAGATTCAAAACTTATGTGGCCCTAAAGAAATTTTCAACGGTAAGTGTTTAGTTCCTGTTGCTTTCTATGGTGGGGTCCACTTGAGCTTTATATTTACCTATTTTTTAGCCCATGCTCTAAAATAATATCGAAAAATGAGTGGACAGTGTGGATATAGCCCACACATCATGGTGGGACCTACACAACTTACTAACATTGAGTAAAATTGGAACAGGACCCAATGTAATTCCATCTAATCTACTTCTGAGTTTTTCCATTCTTCGAAAACATGGAGTGGAATTGGCACAGGACCAGATGAATCCCATCCTACTTAATCCCTTCTAATCCCACTGCCTAAACACGCCCTTGTTTGTTAAAACAGGACCATTGGATATATCATTTTTAACTGTTCATAAATGTCCACCGAACCAATATTCAGATGATCAAATAATATTAAATTCTAGTTCATGACAAAATCTTAACTAGGACCTATAATTTGGACAGGTTATTTTGGATTAATTGTAAAACGGTTAAGCAATTTATGACTAATTTGTAAGTGCCTGCGTATCATCGACGAAACTCCGCCAGAGTATCAAAGGGTGCGCAGGGTGGCGTATGATAGCGGAAACGCATAATCAGTTCCGCAGGACGAGTCCCCACATATAAATACCAGCCACCATGAGTGACGAGTGCTAGGTGGCTTAACGCGCGCCTGTGGTGGGAAAATGCACACATCTTCCTTAACAGACCTACCGAACTCTCCTTCTCCTTCTCGTGTCGCTAGCTAGGGTTTAAAGCGTCAATTCTCATTTCAATTACGGTTGAAGGTGTCAAGAGAAGAACTGTGACTGACAAAATGCCGGTGTGGAGACTCTGCGGCTCTCTAAGATCAGCGGCCGATGCTAAAATCCACCCCGCAGGGACGAAGCTGGGCTTCAGGTATATGTCCAAGACCTGCAGAGCTGTGGTTTTGCCTCGATTCGGCGGGCCGGAAATGCTCCAGATCCGTACGGGCGTCGAAATTCCCGATCTGAAGCCACGTGATGTGCTCGTCCGTGCACGTGCTGTCTCAATCAATCCGCTCGATACGCGCGTGAGTCTTTACAATCTCTCTCATTGCCGGTTTTCTTTTTCTGCCAAGAAATATTAAATTGCTATCCTTTAAAAAAAGAAGTTAAATTAATACGAGTTTCCAATTTCTTGGGTTTTGTCAAACAGAATTTTGTCATGAAATAATGATTAGTTTTTTTTTTTTTTAATTTTTTTAATAGGGTTTCTTGGATCTTTAATTTGAAATTCGAATAATCGAGAAAGAAATAATGAGATTTCTTGAAAATCAAGTTTTTCCGCAATCTCTTTTAATGATTAAATCAAAGGGTCGTGCAGCTTCGAGGTAGCTGAATTTCGGACTGCCAACTTAGAAAGCTGTAGCTTTTAAAGAAGAGTTTGAACCTCGCGCATTTAGTTGCGCAATGACTTACATGTGGCAAATGGACCAGTGGATTCCAGCTAGTGGGATCACCATATATGGATGGTGCTTGATAAAGACACCGACAGGATGATCCTAGTAATCACCTTTTCAGCATTGAAATTTGACCATTTGCTACTTTCGTCTTTCGCATTTGGTTTAAAGGCCACTTATGCGATGGCTAAGTGTGTTTCCAACTTTGGGCTGTTCGTGGATAGGACACAATGGATTGATGGTCTGGATCCACTGCTCCACCTGCCATGTAGCTTGATGCAAGACAGGATTGTTGAACAATGAAAATTTCACTGGAAGCTTGTCGTAACAACTCTGGTTTTGTGGAATTTAGGGCAGTATAGGCAATGGTGGTGATGCACGTCCATCTGGCCTCTGTTCGGTGCAAAACTAGATTGTGTAGGGAAAACTGTTTTCATTGATAGAAACCTGATTGTTGCTCTTATAGCTTGAAACTTTCATTATTCATAAATTTGCAGTGATTTTGAATGAATCTCATTGGTTTTCTTTGAGGAAGAGAGAATATAGCAACATCATGAAATGATGCACAATAATGACCTAAGGTTGACAAAGAACAAAGAAACACACCATGGGGGGCCTGAAGTAGTTAGTGGAAAGTTCCTTGTAGTTATAAAGTGACACACAAACAGGCTCTTATGTTCCAAAAGTTCCGCTTGAAATGAACAATATTTAATAACAGCACACTCAGCTTAAAGCAACTAATCATACTTCTCCTTGTCATCATCATTGCCCTGTCCCAGCTATTTGGGTCTGCTTTACTAATCTTGTTTCGTCAACCATGGTGTAAGTGAACAAGCCTTCTGTCACTTCTGACTGCCTTTATCCAAGTCCTTGTAGGTCCTTTCATCCCCTTTTCATGCTCTTTAACCAAAATCAAGGTTCCCCTTCTCACTGACCATCTCTGGTTAAAGCACCAGTTGTAGCATAAACAACAGCCCAATATGAATAGAAGTTGATAGGAAATGCTCCAAGATATACGTCAGGGCGATCCTTTGTCCCCTTTCCTTTTCCTTATTGTGGGTGAGGCTCTTTCCAGAATGATTCTGATGGGCCAGGAGGTGGGGATTTTACGTGGTATCAAGGTGAAAGGGCTGCCCTTCCCTATCTCTCATATCTAGTACGTGGATGATACTCTTGTGTTTAGCGAAGCTATCCCAGCCAAATTAGACAACTTGCGCATTACGATCCAATGCTTCGAGGCGGTGTCGGGCCTGAGGGTGAATATGGCTAAATCTAAAATGTTTGAGATTAATCTGAATGAAGAGGAGGTTAGCTCTTTCGCCGCCTCTTTTGGTTGCTCTTCGGTTCAGCTCCCAACTTCCTTCGTCGGTTTTCCTCTTTGCAAGGGATTACCTCCCAAATCTCATTGGGACAAGGTCATCAAAAGGTTTGAGGATTACTTGACTAGATGGAAATGCAGATATTTATCTTTAGGTGGCTGTCTCACTCTCATTAAGGCAGCCCTCTCAAATTTGCCCCTATACTTTATGTCTCTTTTCAAATGTCCAACTTCGGTCTTGTCCATGCTTGAAAAACTAAGACGGGATTTTCTTTGGAATGGGAGGGAAGAGAAAAGGAAATTTCATCTTGTTCGATGGCCTCAGGTTTGCAAGCAATTTCATAAAGGTGGAGTGGGGATCAAGGATCTCAAGACCATGAACATGGCGCTTCTTGGGAAGTGGATATGGAGGCTTGGGATGGAAGACGATTATCTTTGGAACAAAATCATCAAAGGAAAATACGGCGCTTCTCTTGGAGGATGGTGGTCCAAAGATTCCCCTCTTTATCGGGCCTCCGCTATTTGGAAGGGAATCATATCGTTGAAAAAGGAAGTTCTCAATGGCATTGGTTTTGTCCTAGGCAATGGTGCCAAAATCCGTTTTTGGGAGGATGTTTGGGTGGGCGATGTCCCTTTGAAAGATGCTTTCCCAAACATTTTCAGCCTTGCTTCCAACCCTTCTATTAATGTTGCAAGTTGTTTCAAGCCCTCGGCTAGCAATTTAGAGTGGTACGTCGCCTGCAGAAGAAATCTTCAAGATTGGGAAATTGAAGAATATGTGTGGCTTCTCTAACATATGTATAGTAGTGCGCCCGATCTCCTTGCTCAAGATAAATTATTTTGGAAGCTTGACAAGTCTAGCATATTCACGGTTAAATCTTTTTATTCCCTCCTCGACCATGACTCATCTTCAAATGAAGCCTCCCCTCCCTTTCATATTTGGAAGTATTCAGTCCCTCCAAAGTTCTCCTCTTTTGGTTGGTTGGTTGCTAGTAAGAAAATCCTATGGTTGATAATCTGAGGAAAAAGGGAATGCCTTTAGTCAATGTGTGCATCTGTTGCATGGAAAATGAAGAATCCGTCAATCACCTCCTTCTTTTGTGTCCTTTCATTTCTCGGATTTGGGCTGAATTTCTTCTCTGTATCAATATTCAATGGTGCTTCCCAAATTCGGTGTCTCTCCTCATCAAGGCTTGGCATGGGGTGAATCTGGGCAAGCACAAGACACGTTTGTGGAGAATGGCATTAATTGCTGTTTGGTGGGCTGTGTGAAAAGAAAGAAACGGTAGATGCTTCAGGGATTCCTCAAATTCTGATTTAGTCATTGCTAGTAGGGCCAAGACTCTGTTGATAGAATGGGCGGTGTATGTTGTGGGCCTAAAAGATTGCGATTTTCTATTTCTTGGTGTCTAGTTGTGATTGCTTTCTCGGTGATCTCTTCTAGCTCCTTTTTTGTATCTCTTATATATATATATATATATATATATATATATATCGTGACTTTTCATACAAAAAAAAAAGCTCCAAGACATATTTAAATCTAAGCTTATGAGTTGATTTTGTGTATAATTGTGCTCACTAGTGGCAAAATTGATATATTTTTGTGAACTGAATTCTAATTTTTCTGTATTTTTTGCCTTTGCAATTATTTTGTCGTTTATCAAAAAGAAAAAGAAAAGAGTGAAAGAAATATAATTCTTGTGACACTTGATATAAGCATTGTAGGCATGCATCAGAAAATGCAGTAAATATTTATTAAATGCTTCAAATTTTAAAATCTTCAGATGCGATCTGGTTATGGACGTTCCATATTTGAACCACTTTTGCCACTGATTTTGGGTCGCGATATTAGTGGTGAAGTTGCAGCTATTGGAGCTTCAGTTCGGTCCTTCAGTGTTGGGCAAGAAGTTTTTGGTGCTTTGCATCCAACTGCTGTGAGAGGTACTTACGCTGACTATGCCATTCTTGCAGAAGATGAGCTTACATCAAAACCACCTTCAATAACACATGTGGTAAGTCTCTTTGGCTGTCTTGTGCCATTGAGCCTTAGAAGTTAATTACATGACGTTGATGGTTTGTGCTCACTGTTTTTTTTTTTCGGAACAAGGTTGTGCTCACTTTTTCTGTTCTGAAGAAGGTCAATATCATTATTTCCCATTCTGAGTCTTTTTCATACAACATGTCGTTCGATTCAAGTTTAATTGCTGATTAACTGTACAAACCTTTTCTTTTGGTATGGGCCTTCTCTTCAGGCTGTCTTGCCACCATTATCATAACCAGTTTAAAGCACATATTCTTGTGCGAAGCTTCTGTTCACATATTTTTTGTTCAATTTTTTTTTGTGATTTATTTATTTATTTATAAAATTGACCAAATATGATACGAGTCTTTGGAGTCACCATGCTGACCTTGCTTGGTTGGTGTCAATTCTATTTCTGAACCACTCTTAGTGGTACTCAGTCAGAGATGAAAATTCATTCCTTCTATCATGCTGGCACTAGATAACATATGCATATACTCCGGTGATCCTGAATACCATCTCTGTGATCTTGCAGGAGGCAAGTGCCATCCCCTTTGCCGCATTGACTGCATGGCGTGCTCTAAAGGGTACAGCTCGGATCTCTGAAGGGTATGATTATAAATGTGACTTAATCTCTGTTTGCAGTTGCAACTTTGTGACCAGTTATCAGATTTTCTGTTATAAGATATGATTGGAAACTTACCGATTAGCCCTATGGCCAGCCAATTGACGGGATTTGATTGGCCGCCTACAATTTCATGAAGAAGGCCGTTTTGTGGTTCAATTTTCATTCAAAGGTCAAACTGTACTGTTTTTAGTAACTTACTAATTTTAGTCGTTTTAGGGTTTTAAGGATCCAAACTTATCTCAAAGTCCTTATTTGGGTTATCCAAAGTCCTTATTTGGGTTATCTAAGTGTGATTAAAGTTTGAGTTGATTTATACGTCTTTAGTTTTTTATTTTTAGTATGCTTTACCATTGGGTCGAATTAGGAATCTTCAATGTCTTGGTTATATAAGCCACAACAAGTGCATTTCAATTGCGTGTCCAAATAGGCTCCGGAATTTATTATACCCTATGATCTTAGGGTGCATTTGGCTCTTGGCCATTTCAGGAAAAAATAAAATAAATTGTGATTTTAGATTTTCTCCTCTTAGTAGAATCTCAAAAAATTGAGAAATGGACCTCTTTGTGTTGTATTGGAGAGAAAGAGCTCTTTTGCATCCCCACGAGTATCTTTTCATGATTTTTAGAAATTCTACTAAGAGTAACTCTGAAAAAAATCATGAATAATTTTCTTATAGTGCAAGCCAAATGCTGACTTAAAGATCATGAAGTAGTGATAGAATGGCGAAAAATGAATGTCAAATATTGATACATATATTTAACATTTGATGCTTCTTCTGTGTCATGGTATATTTGTGATAGTGTCACATTTTGATATTTTGGACACTGCTTTTTATTCATTCAGCCAAGTGCTTTCATCTCCAGTAGTACTACATGTTCACACAAAGATAAAATGTAAAAGTTCCGGCTGGAATTTGTTTAGTTGATTCTATGATTCTTGCACTTCAATCATCTACTCACCTTCGTTTCAGCTCAAGATTGCTAAGTTGCATGTCAATTAGATGTTAACGGTTTGCACTGGAAATACCACCACACATTTTTTATTTTCCTCTATATGCATTCGCAGCACAAATGACATTCAATTATCTGCGAGCCATAAGAAACGCTTATTCCATGGCCCATGTAGCTTTTCACAAACAAAGAAACTCGAATTGACGAAACACTTGAGATTGTCTTCTATAAACACTGCATGCATACGGTTCTTTTCTCATTTGTTGGAGCTGGAAACCAGAAAGCACAACTGCTAATGGACTAGCTTCTATGCGTTCTTTTCTTTCTTTCTTTCTTTGTTTCTTTTCTTTTTAAATTTCTTAGTTTTTGGAATTTTTGTTTCTCCTTAACTCTCTCTCTCTCTCTCTCTCTCTCTCTCTCTGAAAAAGAAAAGAAAAGGAAAAAAGAAAAAAAGAGAGAAAAAATTCTTGTTTCTTCTCTAGTGAGCGGGTAACCATTAGAGGCTAGATGCAAAACCCATGTCCTTCTAGCAACCTTGTAGCTTCCTCTTTGGCACCGAATAGAGTCCTAGGGAGGGCTTCTCCCTGCTGGGGACCCACTTCATTATGGGTTACAGATTGACATGATGGCCCTGTAAAATTCAAGAAAACCCTCCTAAGTGCACATGGGGCTTGTTTCTTCTCTAATTTTCTCATCCACTGTGGCTGGGCAGTAACTCAAAAAAAACAAATTCAACTTCTTTCTCATTTATTTCCATCCAAAAATTATAGATCAACTTCATTCTCCTTTAATTTCCCTTCAAAGCACACATCCTTTGGGTCTCGTGGTAAGCTGGATGCTCCTAAGCCATTTTGTTAGGAATGTGAAGAGAATTGCCATTTTCACTTGACACAACTTCTAATGCAGGACAACTAACCACTTGTTCTAAAAGCTTGAACTGATAGAGCGTGACCAATCAATCCCTTCATCTCATAGCCCAGGCCCCATATCTCATGGGTTAGGTCCTCGGCCGAACCCCCCTCGTGGGCCCCACATCACATCCCTGCATTAATCACCCTTGGTGAGGAGTCTCAAACATGAGACTTCCCACTCTAATACCACTTTCATACAAGATAACTAACCATTCACTTTAAAAGCTCGAACTCATAGAGCATGGCGAATCAATCCCTTTATCTCATAGCCCAGGCCCCACTTCCCATGCGTTATGTCCTAGGCCGAACCCCCATCGTGGGCCCTACATCACATGGGTTCTGCCTCACACAAGCCACCCACCTCACATGGGTGGGCCCCGCCTCACACGAGTCACCCGCCTCACATAAGCCCCCACCTCAAGTGTGCCCCTACATCCCACAAGCCACCCCACTCGTCGGTACATGAGTTCATGCATTAACTTCTTGCAATGAGCTTGCTATAGAAGTATCTGGAGTATGTCCAAAGTTCTATTTAGCTGTCTTCTTATCACGATATGTACTATCTCGATTTCCATAGATTACTCTGCATCAGTTCACTTATTAAATGGATTCACTCTTCAATAGCATGTAGTTCTTATATCTTACGGACCTTTTTTGTGTATTCCCCATCATTTTGATATTTTTGTATCATCTCCCTAGACAAAGGCTGTTGGTGTTGGGTGGAGGAGGAGCAGTTGGACTGTCTGCAATTCAGCTTTCAGTTGCTGCAGGGTGCCATGTGTCAACTACGTGTGGAAGTCAAAGTATTGATCGAGTTTTAGCAGTTGGTGCCGAGCAGGCCATTGACTATACTGCAGAGGTGATGGAATTGTGAAAAATTGTCTTTATTATTTTATCTTGTCCAGTTCCTTTGTAGCTAATAACTCGACATTCTGAGTAAGGAAGCAACTTTAGCAGTTTACACTACGAAAACTGATCATTCATACCCTCATAACATATCAATGATGTTCTTGCAAATTTTTTTTTTTTTGGAAAGATGAAGAACTGTATTAGGCCAGAACCGAAAAAAGGAAAACAACAGGAACAAAGGACAAAGCAAAATAAGAGAAAAAGAAAACAAGAAGAAAAACAGATCAAAGCTTAGGAACAAAAAGCGGCTTTAGTCACCCCACCCCATAGAGACCTCAAAGTATGTACACCTTGAGATTCTGAAATACAGTACAAAGAACCCCAGAGGATGAGCCACTCTTATTGTAGAAACAACGAGTGTTTCTTTCAACCCAAATGGTCCAAAGGGCAGCAAGCAGAGCAAGCCATCATCTTTTCTTTTGCGAGCTTTCCCCCACCTCCTATATGCCAGGAATGAAATGGCCTTTGGTAGTATAGGGCACCACCCATGAGACCTCTGCCCGGGATAGAATACCATTCAAAATAGCTGAGGCGAAAGGGCAGTGAAGGAATAAGTGGTCGACAGACTTAGTGTCAACAAGGCAAAGCAGGCACACATTGGTGAGAATAAGACCTCTTTCACGAAGATTATTTATTGTAAGCACACGGTTCCTCACCGCCACCCAGGTGAATGCCGCTATCTTTGGAGGGGCTCCATACGACCTGACTGGTCCAGTATGTCAGGGAGAAGCAGAAGACTCAGGAGTCGACAGAATCACATCGAAAAAAGCTCCCAACCTGTTGTGACTCCAATGCAGCGTGTCCTCAGCCCCAGGGTCTAGCACGAGACCCTATGAATGGGAAATAATAGATAAGTCCTTTATTTCGGAGTCCAACAAGTTCCTCCTAAACAGGGTAATCCAAACCCACTAGAACCAAGACCCGAGAAACATTCAGCAATAGAGATGTTCGAAGTAGGGCAGATATTTGCCAGGGACAGAAGGGAGGATTTGAGGGGGAAATCGCCACACCAAGGATCCTCCTAGAACCTAGTTCTCTCTCTGTTACCCACGGAAAAACCCAAGCCTTGGAAGACCTTAACAACCACAAGGGCAACCTCCTTCCAAGGGCAGAAGAGTGGTATAGAGAGTAACCCTTGGTCCACCAACCCCTTGGGGCCAGACCATACTTGGCAGAGGGAACAGCTTTCCACAGGCTGGAATCTTTTACACAAAAAAATCTTGCAAAATTTCCACAAGCTGGAACCCTTGGTCCATGAACCCTTGGGGTCAAGCCATTCTTGCAAAATTTCTTTTGCACATAAAAAAAAATAAAATCTTGTACATATAATAATTTAAGGGACCCGCACGGGGTTTGGGCAAATGGTTAGCGTCATGGGTTTGCTCTCCGTAGATGCGATTTCTATTCCCCATCCCAGGATTACCCGATGTACATGATTTGTGGGTGATTGCGTGCATCTACAGGGATTAGTCTTGCCTCTAAATGGGGGTGGGTACTCCCTATTGTCATTTAAAAAAGGGGTCTGTTTGGGAGCCACTTAAAGATAAGTTCATCTCATTTTGGGTTATCAGAATTATGTATCAGAGGTCATATATCTTTTTGGTAAGGGTTAAAAATAATCTTGATAACCAACAATCATGATATCTTTATTTTATTTTATTTTTTTTTAAATTTTTTGAAAGGTAATCATGGTCTCATTTTTAAGTGGTCCCCAAACAGGCCCTAAGGCTAGCATTTATCATCAGTACAGGTCAAGCTTCTTAATACACATTATATGACATCTAAAGTAAATCATCTTGTAATTAACATGTATGTATTATGATTTCCAGGATATTGAATTAGCAATCAAAGGGCAGTTTGATGCTGTTTTAGACACCATAGGTGGGCCAGAAACAGAAAGAATAGGCATCAACCTTCTAAAGAGAGGTGGGCACTACATGACCCTACAGGTACTAGACAGGAACCTTTTGAATTCAAGAGCTACTAGGCAATTACCAGTGCTTAGTTTTGGAATTCTGCCTTCCAAACATTGTAAGGTTTGTTTTATATCCGTTGTAGGGAGAGGCGGCATCCCTGGCTGATAGGTATGGATTAGCAATTGGGCTCCCTGCTGCTACAGCCATTTTATTGAAGAAACAGATTATGTATCGTTATTCCCATGGAATAGGTATGGAGAACACATCATTGTTATCTGAGTATATCATATTCATAATGGATCTTTCCTCCATACAATGAGTCTGATTTCCAGCTCCATATGAAAATGTTTATTAGCCCCAAATCCTGCATGCGTTATCCTTGTCCTAAAAATAAAAATAAAAATCTGCATGCATTGGATATTCATTCCCCCGGTTATGAACCTAAAACCTGGGTTAATACATACCTGATTAGTTTTCCCAGATTTTCATAAGATGTCCTTGGTCATCCTAGAATGTGCTCATTTCCAAAATTAAGTCAATGTACACTGATTTCAAAAAGGATTCTTCAAATATTGGAATTAAGAAATCTACCTTTTGTAAGTTCTTTAACTGTTTTGATTACCTGGGGAAATGTATATTTTCTGTTCTATGATTTCTATGGTCAGCAACTTATTTCTGGTCTTCTCTGCTATCCTGATGGGGCCTCTTACTTTGGCTTCTCCACCAAATCAGTGTCTTAATTTTATCATCGAGTTGTCATGAGGGTAGACATTGCGGCCCATGAGTATTATATACTGCCTCAAGACGTGTCTTCTTAGCTGATTTTATGAAATGAATCACTTCTGCTGCAATGTTTTAGTAGATTAAGATGGTGTTTGGTAGACGCCTAAAATGTCCGAAAATCTGCTCCCATTGCATATGGGTGCACTCTTTTGAAAACAACATTTATGAAAGCGCCTTTTTATGCTTAAAACCCTGTCAGCGCACAGAACAGAGGGAAACACCATTTTTCACTCTTCAAAACAACTTTTTTGGATGGGAGTTATTTGCTACTCCTGCCATGGCATATGGCACTTGACGCACAAGAACTCAAAATTGCACATGCAACATTAAATAATTGAATTTGAACTGTCCAAATTGCAGGGAACATTGTAGATAGTTCATGATCATCCCAAAATCAGATTGGTTAAACAATTTAACCACAGATTTGTGGACTCTTGCTTGATGAATACTGAACTGTTGGTTGTTTTTCATTTCAACCTCCACTAAATTCCTCAAATCAATGTAAAATTTTCGTATATGATCCTCCCAACTAAGAATCACAATTTGGATGGTTTGAGTTGATTTTGTGCTATGTGTGCAACTTGTAAATGCCTTTATATTAACCATCACACTCTGTGAGAGTAGCACTAGTGAGCAAACTTTGAGTTCAATGGGCTGCACTCCTAACGATAATTAACCACCAATTTTAAAATGGTGACTCACCCTCCTTATGTATGGCCCTGATATGCCTATTCCAACTATTAGAATTGTTGGGCATATTATGGATGGATTGTATCTCTAAAATCACCTTAATAAACCAATCCTAACCATTCAATTGGTGGTTCATTATCATCATCCACGTCTTCTCTCAACTATTTGGGGTTAGCTACATGAATCTTATTACATCATTCCATGCCATCATGGACGACATCCTTAGTTAGACCATGGGTCCTTAGGTCTTTTTTACTGCCTCCATCCACATCCTTTTGGGCTTTCTCCTTGTCCTTTTAGAGCTTTCAACTTGAACCAACTCCTAACCTTGGTATGCTGTAAAGGCCGTTACATAAAGGTAACAGTGGCAACTGTTACACGTTATGGGGTTGTAAAGATCGTAACAACCGTTGCGGAAAAAAATGACCCATAAAGGCTATTGCAAGCCCCGTAACGGCCTATTATGCCCCTCCTAAAGGCTGTAACGGTCCATTACGGGGCCGATATAGGTTCTTCGGTGGTTTCTTTTTTTTTTTTTTTTTTTCAATTAAAAAAAGAGACCATAATGCTGTTACAGGGGCTGTAACAACTGCTACAACCCGCATTGTAAAGGTAACGGTGGTGGCCATTATGGCCACCGTTACTGTTACAAAATACCTTGCTCCTAATGATAAAGATCTTGGTCTCAGTTACACATGGCCAAACCATCTAAGTCTACTTTCCCCATCTTATTATCTATTGGTGCTACTCCTAGGATCCATCGAAAGTATTCATTTCTAATTCTATCCTTTGTTGTTTTGCCACTCATCCATATCAACATCCTTATTTCAGCGTCATGTAGGATGCTCTAATCATTTCTGCAAAGGATCCATCGAGTTGAATATGATTACTGAAAAGAAACTACTTACCGACTATCTCGTTGTCTGTTAGATATTTGGGGGGACAGCTGGACATTCATCCCATGCCAACTTTATTGTGCACATAAAATAGAGTGATACTTGCAAGCACAAAGCACAAGCACATGATACCTGCCAAAGTAGCATGTGTATAAGATCCAGGCTGTTTCTCAGGTGGGCCCCGCTGTGAATATGCCCTCCAAAATCAGGCAGGTCCACTTACTAGGTGGGCTGCAAATATCTGTTGAATGTGAACCGTTAACCTCTTCTACCGTCCATTTATTCATTCATGTGCTGACCACCTACAAGTGGAGTTTGCCTAATTGTAGACCAGAGCACGTTCATTGTGAAGCCAGCCTGATGAACTGCCCAGATCTTGTATGTGCTACTTTGGCATGTATGGGACACTTCTGTTAGGCGCTTTTGGAGGGTGTCTCAGACAATTTGCAAAGTACTCATGATGGGGACATCATGCGCACACGCCCACCCCCCCTACGCACACACGCAAGGAGGAGGGCCCCACCATCGATCTGGATCGATGATGACGTCCAAGAAGGGCCTTTTAGTTAAAGGACTGCGTTTTGGTTCGTTGGAGTGGACCCGATAGTCATGTGAATCTCACCATGGGTTCTCGTGATCATGACCCAATATTCTAATTAATCTAGTACTTTTTTTTTTGCTTATTTTTGTTATTAGGAATATCATGGATGATTTAGATTATTTTGATTAATTGTTATTTTTTATTACTTCGTCTCCAAGTAATAGGTTGCGCACATGGCGTGAGTTCTGGGGTATATGGTTTTCTTATAAATAGGTACCCTTTGCAGAGTTTTTTTCTTATTGAAGATTAATAAAATTTCTGTATTTTTTTCCTGCTTATCTAAGTTTCTGAGTTGTGAAAATTCAATTGGGTGTGAAACCCTCCCTTCCTCGAAGGGCTTATTACTATGGTGCGAAGCCACACTCGTCTTGATTCGTCCCCACCTACCATTAATATTTCTCTTCTCCTACAGTCATCTACGCTTCAAATCCATCATTTATTGCAGCCATTTTTCTCTTTACAACAGATTTCTAGAATCTGACCCTGCGGGATGGTTGAAATTTCGGCGGAGCACCACACGCAGACTGTGCATCGGATCAGGCTGAAATTTGAGAGTTTTGGTGTCCACCCCTGGCCAACCAGACTCAAGGAGTCTCTTTCTGGGTTCGTGGCCCCTATGCATGTGTGGCTAGGCCCCTACGCACGTGCGTCAGGTTTGGCCTGCTGTCCACATGCGTGGACTATCGTCGGATCCCATCTTTCCTCTCTTACATTCCTCTCTTACTTACTTTCACTAACCCTAACCCTAGATTGTATTAAGTTCCAATTTATTTGCCCCTTTTCCTAACCCAAGGGTTCTCCGAATTGAAACTTGTGAATCCCTTGGATTGGAGAAATATTTCTGTGCATGTGTGGATAAATTTACTATCTTTTGAGTACTGTTTGGTTTATAACTTTGATTGATCCAGCTTAGCTTGTGTAGGCCTGGGCCTGCATAGATTCCCCTTGATTGAGTGCTTGAACTTTTGTGTGGGATATGAAATTTTGTGTAATTGTTTCTGAATTAGTGTGATCCAAAGTCCGAAACTCTTGCATATTATATTTGAATTTCATGTCTTGCATCAACTCGCCTCTTTGTAATCATTGATTGCTATGTGCACGAAGTTAGATAGCCTTCAGTCCTTGCTTATGGCTTAGTGGTACAAGAGTTTCAACACAAAGGTCATGGGTTCGAGTACCCATTGTGGTGTATGTATGTTAAAAAAGAGAGTTAGATAGCCTTGAGATTTCTTCAAAACTAAAGAAAAGAAAAGGCAAATGCATCAGATTCTTTAATGAAGTTTGTTATTCAAATGGAAAGTTTGGTATGGATACTACTACTGTATGAAATCTCAAATACAATCTGAACCGTTCCTTGCTTTGTTAAGATGGTTCTTGTTATCTTAAGAAAAAAAGTTTAAGCTGGTTGTTTCGGAGTTACCTCTTTCTAGTTCTGCTGTGAGTTGCAAATTGATCTTGTGCAGTGTTTTAAATATTGACGATATCGGCTAATATATCCCATGATATTTCTTGTATCCCACCTGTGCGATACGAAACGTACAAGTAGTGAGATATATCCCGCATATTTGGTCTGGTGAACATTTTTTTTTTTCGACCCTTTTTTTATGTAAATCATGTTGCATGGATTAGGACCCCATACAAAGAAAACCTATTTTGTGCATTTGTTTTTCTAATATCTTGATTTTTTAAGTGTGTATTGATGTCTTTTTTAACAATCACTGAAATTTTATTAAAAAATTCGACCAATTTCCAATGTTTCTCTTTGTTTCTAACAACAACGATACATTACGTGATACAATCAATATATCCCATGTGATAACCGATACATATCTGTATCCCAAGGGTGCGATATGTAACACGATACCGATATTTTGAACATTGATCTTGTGTAATGTGAATGTCAAAAGGATCACACATAGTATTGTGGGCATATTTACGTTCTTGTATTTTATATTAGTATGCAACCACTGAAAATAGCATACTTGGGTTCATCTTGGTTTTGACTGTACAGAGTATTGCTGGACATACATGAGGGCTGACCCTGAAGGTCTAGACGAGATCCGCAGACTCGCTGAGGCCGGGAAGCTGAAGGTACCCGTGGAGAAGACGTTCCCAATCACACAAGTGAGGGAGGCTCATGGGGCGAAAGACAAGAGGCTTGTTCACGGTAAGGTAGTGCTGGAAGTTGACTGAGAACATCAGGAACTTCATCATTCAAGCAAGATACATCCCTCTGTAAATATAACTGCTCCTACAGATGCCATGCATGATATCAGTTGGGCTCTTAAACACCGAAGCTCGCCTTCTGTAGGCTTGGCGTGGGAATAATTTTCTAATTAAAGTGCCAAGAAGTTTCAAAGAAACTGAAAATTCATGTATTGGATTTATAGACTATTCGTATAAAAGATTGCACTCTTGCTGAATAAGATGACCACCTTTGTAGAAATAGATGTATACCATTTAACACTTTCTTTTCATATTTATTATTATTAATTTTCCTTCTTTTTCTTTGATAAAAAGATGGGCACCATAACCTACTGTGCTATTTCAGCAGAGTCCTTCCCAAGAACTTGACCCCTGATCAAGGTGTGCGGTAACCATATTGGTGGATGTAACGGTCCTCACCGATGCCATTACGGGGGCATAACAGGGCGTAACGTCCCTTACAGGGGCGTGACTGTCAGTTTTTCTTTTCTTTTCTTTTCTTTTTCTCTTTGTCAAAAGAATCCGAAACATCTGGGAAAATTCAAAGTATTTAGAGGATTTCAAATATGTGTTTTTTTTCCCCTTTATCCAGGTTTATTTGACCTTATCAACAGATTGGATGGAAAGTAAGCATTACCGAAACATTATGGTGGGCCCTAAGAAGTTGTTAATGGTAGTGAATTCAATCACCACTGTTGAGTCCTTGCTCATGCCTTGGTGGTATACTCAACAAGAGTTTCAACGCGAGGCCATGGGTCAAGTACCCATTGTGGTGAAATCACCACTGTTTCTTATGGTATGGTTTACTTGATTTTTGGATCTGCTTTGTTTTTGGGCTCATGCCTTGAATAATCTGGAAAAATGGATGTACAATGTTGGTGTAGAATACATACATCAAGGTAGGCCCCATGACAAGAGCTGCACTTAATCCACTCCCGTCACACCCCGTAGGTTTGGGAATTTTACGTCTTCGTCATTAATGCTCCCTGTATCAGTTTTTAATCAGGCTATCTTCTGTATTTACCAAACAATGGTTCTCACCGAATGGATATAGAGGATTTTACGTATATTATTGTTGTTATTTCAATCTTGGTCACATCATTAGTGTAATCATAGTAAAATTGAATGTGTGGCTTAATTCAAACCGAACAACTATGACTAGAGTTGGGTAGAATCAACCGAATTAGTGGCTTGAATCGGTGCGGATCGAGTAAGATCACTTAGATTTGATCGTACATCGGATAGTGTTTGGATCAGTGGTCAATTCGGACTGATCCGATCCGACCTGATCTGCACAATGTTCATTCATCACTATTTACTGTAATGTTGTCCACTTGAGATTGGGATATACCTCATTTTTTGTTTAATACCATAAAATGATCTAGAAAAATAGATGGACGACATGAATGAAATAAAGACATCATGGTGGGGTTCGTGGAGCATCAACTATCAGCCATTGACCGGTGGCAGGGGAAGTAGCTAATCCATCCTTTGTGCTCAAGGCTCGAGGTGCATCGAGCACTGAGCTCTAACATAGACACAGGGAAAAGGTTAGCTCATGGGAACTTCCCATGAGGTCGAGCTGTGTGGGCCCCATCGTGATCTGTGTCAAACATCAACATCGTGCATTTGATGGGTCCCCTTTAAATTATAGGATATCCCAAAAATCAGCTGTATACGGAACTTAGGTGGGCCATACCATCTAAAATCATGTGAAGACATTCCTAAACATATAAAAGCATTTGGTGGGGCCCACCTAAAATTTGGATGCATTTGAAACTTGGGTTGAACCCTCATCCAAGTGGGACACACATAATGGATGGTTTGGATTTGTGAACCACACCCTGGTGGGCCCAAAAAATGATCATGAATGTTTTAATGGGAGGGTAACCCATAATCCTTCTCAACGTTTGTACGTAAGCGGATTGACATGTGTACCACGCACCATGCCAGCTAGTGTATTGACGTCAGCAAGTTCTGTGGGTCCCATAACGAGGTATGTGTTATATCCAAACCGTCCATCCATTTGGCGGGCTCGTCTTAAGGCTTGAGTCGAAAAATAAGATAGATCTAACGATCAAGTGAACCACACTGCAAAAGGCAGTGGGGGTTAAGCATCTACTATTGAAATAAAGGATTTGATCTGAACTGTACCAACCCTATTTGACTCGGTTTCCCTAATCGAGTTGGACTTGGTTCGGATTAGGCCAGCAATGCGACGAATCGGATCGAGTCAGAGGATCTGAACTCGGTCCTAGATCAGATCGAGTTCGTGTTAAGCTATTGAAAGTTTTGGATCGAGTTGAGTTAGGCCTAATTCGGTCTGACTCGACTAGATGCCCACCTTTAGCTATGACCCCAAGCATCAAGATAGACAAATATGTTGAAAATTGATTGTATATGATTGTGCTAAGATAGGTAAATACCTCAGAAATTGATTATATATGACTGAGCTCTAATAAGATTGGTCACCTATTCAACCACTTGCACAATATTACTTAAAATAATTAGACGACTGTCATAAGGTGAGATTCGTCTTTTGAAAATAGGTCATACCTTTACCTTACGTAAATTTTTACAATCGACCACAAAGAACAACTACAAAATGCTATTAGAACTAAATCTAACGTATAAGCGTAGACTCGATTTGTAGCTAAAGTTAATAACTACTTAATTACTGCTACAGATTATACTAACTAATTCAAATGTAAGATAACAATAACGATTATACCAAGGAATATAAATGACAGATAATTAAAAGATAATTGAAAGATAAATTTGATTTGATTTGATTAGTATAAAATGAATTTTTTTATTGACTTTCTTCATTATTTATAGTATTAGATCCATCATCTAGATTCTTCATATTCTCTAATAGTTACTATAACTACTTTAGCATTACTTTTTTTTTTTTTTTTTTTTTCTCCACACTCACGCTGGTGGAATTTCACCACCTATGGGTAATCGAACACTTGACAGGAGTTGAAACTCCTTAGAGTCTATCACCGGAGCAAGAGTAATGACCCACTTTAGCACTATATATATATATATATATATATATATATATATATATAAATAAAATTTCTAATCATGCCATCTGTTTTGATAACCGTTTCATCACGCTTGACTACGTCTTCTTAGTTGATGATGTGGCACCGCTCAGACACCAACTATTTTACCCCAAAATCCTCCTCGAAACATTTCTCGATTGGCTTTAGTAGGAATTGGCATAAATGAAGATGAACACATACAACATGGTGGACCCACATAGTGTGGCTGAAGATGGTTCCCGTTCCATTTACTCAAGTGTATGGTAAGGATGCCATTCGGAATCAGGGAACCTCACACTGCCGCTAGCTAGTTGGCTCGGTGTTATGTGGGCCTTTTCATGATGTATGTGTAATATCCATACCGTCCATTCATTTTTTCATATCATTTTAGCGCTAGATCCCAAAAATGAGGTATATCTAAATCTCACAGTAAGATTATCTGACATCCAACCTAATTAGATCATACAAACATTGATAAAGGGAAAAAAACAAATATAAACTGGGTGAGAATTTTTTAACCTTGGGAGTTCAATCGTTTCATATGATCTATAGATTTAGATATATCTTGCAGCCCCCGCACCACCAACCATTGGCCATTACTAGTTTCGCTGCGTCACTAATCAATCCGCGTCCAAACCTCGAAACCGTCACCGTACATGGACATGTGTCGGTTACTTGTCATCCAAGTTAACAATGGTTCCCATCAAAGACTCATCAGCTATAAAATTTGGCGGTAGGAGTTCTAACAATTAATTACGGTTACTCAAGATACTCCCTATCTCTCCACATTTATGGATTTTCTGATTTCCATTTTTTTTTTTAAAAATTTCATTTTTACCATTTTCTTTTTGAATAGTCGAGTAAATGGATGTTTCTTGATTTCATTTTTCCTATTAGTGTCTAATTTTTTACTCCTTTGTATCCTCATTCGCTTTTATATGCTATTGTTTTGCATTCACACAGAATTTTGGGAACCTCCGAGCGCGCCTTTGACACAATCGAACCTCTCATTAGAGATTGGCAGACCACCCACTCTCTTCCTTCAGACTCGTCTTCGGGTCTTCCTTCAACTCGTCTTCGTCTGGGGCTGCACACAGCTTGCAACGATCTGCAAACGTGCTCGAAATGGTGTTGTCTCAGGCGAACACGATAAGGTAAAAACCATTCACGAGTTCAAGGCAGGGTCTGGTGGTTGGGAAACCTCCAAGGTTCTACGATTTCAAAGGTGCGGTGCAGGCTTTGGAGGTTCGTCGAGATCAAAGGCCTCAAATGGAGTCCAGGCGCTGCAGGACACTATCTGACCACAAACGCTCTGAAATCCTGGTAACTTCTCTCTCTATGCATATATCTTTCTGTAGAAGTCTTTTGAGTACAATGATTTTGAATATAGATGAATTCATCTGCATGATCAGCAACCTCAAGGTTCCAAGAGATCCATTTGCAACCCTATAAAATGGCCAGATGATTGAATCATCTACCTTAGATTCATTTCCAGGCAAATCAACATGAAAATCAAACTTGTTCTGACCAAGGACGAGAGGTTTTCTATATCACAAGGAACAATGGAAGCAGAGGATGACAACCATAGGTTTGTGTGTAGCTCACAATGGTATGTATTTTCTATCCAACCGTTCATCTGGTGTGCCCCACTAGGATGAAGAGAAGCTCCAAAAATCATCCTGGTCAATAATTCAGGTGATCCACACCATGTGAACTTAGACGCTTTAGGCCAGATCCCCGTTGCATGGTGTGGCCTAACTAATTTTTGGATCAGGCTCATAGCTGGAGTGTTTGATGAACATGAGAAGGCTCACCTGATTTATGGGAGTGGATGTACCTAAAATCAAGATTGTACACTAATCTAGTTAGCAACACGTTCTACAAGACTGTTGGACCTTTGTTTCCCAACAGCCCAGAATTTGGACTGTGGCTTTTTTAGTCGCTGATGTAGAGCGGGTCCCAGACAGTTTTATGGCTAAGATGGATCAGAAAAGGCCCAGTTGACTATAGAAGTCATCAAGACCATTAGAACCTTAAAACAGAGATTTACTATTAAGTCACAAATTTTAGTGAGTTTTAGTTTAATTCCTAAACTTCTTTCAAGTCTATGTATTTCCTATTTAACGGCTTGTATCAATATTCGACAAGCTTCTTTCATATATTTTAAAATTATTCCTATTTCTTTTCCATGGATTCAAAGTAGTTATCCGTGATTGACCTCATCACGTTCATCCCTGCGTCAGTGGCCCATTTCCTCGTAGAAACGTGATCTGACTGTTCATGTGACCAATCCATCACACTTATGTATGCCCTGATCCCTGACATGCATGCCATCCAAGGGTGGGAATGACTTCTTTACATAGGACTGGATTTCAATAGATTGTGATTATTTAAATGACGATTCCATGTGTGTCAGGCTAGAACAGATCTTTACAGAGGATTGGAAAATGGTAAAACCTCCAAACGCAACCTTTGATATCGTCGAATCTCTGCTCCTGCTAACTTCGATACCGTCGAACCTCTGTTTAGAGACTGCCAGGCCCCCATTCACTTCCTTTCAACTTGTTTTTTGGATTCTCCCGTGGTCATGTTCGTCTGCACGAGTTGCAATGCGCCATGCAGGCTGCAACTGTGTCGTCCCAGGCGAACTTGACATGGGATGTGCCAATCACGAGTCGAAGGCAGGTTCTAGAGGTTTGGCAACCTACAAGGTTCCACGATCTCAAGGTGCAGCACGGGCTTTGGAGGTTCGGTGGTCTCAAAGGCAGCGAATGGAGGTCCGACGCTATAGGACAGTGATCTGAACACAGAGTCTATGATTACAAGGTAATCTCTTCCTCTCTCAAGAGTTCAGCAGGACCCACTTGAGTTGCAAAGCCTCCTGATGCTTGGCCTGACCCTTCCAGATGAAGGATCTGAACAGCCTGGCCTGGCTTCCGTATAACAAGATGGTGGCCATCTCCTCCCAAATTGTACCCTATGATGTGGCCCACCTAAGTTTTGCATCAGACTGATTTTTAGGCCATGGGAATTTTTTTAAGGTGACACATCTGATGAACGGGTTGGATGTCATGCAGACATCATGGGCCCTATTAAAATTACTATCTGATGCCTGCAGCGGATTAGGCCTTAGTAGCACCTTAGTGGATGTTACCCTTACCGTGGGGCCCACCTTAATGATATGTTGTATATCCACGCTGTCCATCCGTTTTTCCAATCCATTTTAGGACTTGGTCTCAAAAATTAAGTAGATCCACATCTCAGGTGAACTACACCACAGGAAACAGTCCTGACTGAACACCTGCCATGAAAAAGTTCCTAGGGCCCACAGTAATGCCCACCGTAATGTTTTTTTTTCCGTCTTAACTAATTTATAAGGTCAAACAGACCTGGATGAAAGGAAAATATAAATAAATATCAGCTTTACCCAGAACTTTTGTGGCTAACAAAAAGCTTTTAATGGTCATTCACCACCGTTTCCAATGGTGCGGTCCACCTTAGATTTGGATATGTTTGTTAGCTGTAAAAACAGATGGACGGTGTGAATGTACAAAACATTTATCAAGATGAGCCCATATGGTAACGGTTAGGGGTGTCAATAGGATTTGGATATGTTTGTTAGCTGTAAAAACAGATGGACGGTGTGAATGTACAAAACATTTATCAAGATGAGCTCATATGGTAACGGTTAGGGGTGTCAATAGGCCCGTGCATGGTAAATCAGACTTTTGAATAGGCCCACCCCAAACAGTTCAAAATCCGGGCTGAGACGAACCTCAGGCCCGGCCTGTTGACAGCCCTAGCAATGTAGGGCGTACTAAGGTGTTGATTGGTAATACCAAATCCACTTCCAGTCGAACTCTTTTATCCAAGGGTGTCAATAGGCCAGGCCCGATGAGAAATTTGAATAGGCCTAGCCCCAAACAGTTTAAAATCCTGGCCAATATCAGCCTCAGGCTCGGTCCATTGACAGCCCTAGCAAGATAACACGCAGATCATTCAAGTCAGCATGCCCATCGTTGCAAAGCGTAATCCAAAAATTAAATGATCCACACCGTCCAACCAGTGTCCACTGTTGGACGATTAAATATATGATCAGCAGTCCAAAATAATCACATGGTTGATTTTTGGGACACATCCATCTAAAGGGGCCCCACATTTTGCAGTGTGTGGATTGACTTATGTGTACATGTCACTTGTCCTGCAAATGGGTGGCTGACAGTAAAAGACTAGCACACCATGCTATGCCCAATTTGAATCATTGTACACGAACTAAACAGCTGCAGATCCCCTACCCTTGTATAACAAACCTTGTAAATCATCATGAGCTCATATCCATCATCTGGCTGGCCTGAGCATGAGGCAAGGATAATCCTTCAAACTGAAACCGATTCCCATCTCTTCATTGCCTTAGGTGCCGTTTTGTAAACTGAAAAAAAAAATAAAAAATCTGAAAATTAATTTTAGTGTAAAAAACTTTAATTGTTGAATTTTAATAATAATACTGAAAAATATGTTTGGTAATTTATTTGAAAAATTCATGACATCTAAAAATAAGCATTTTTTTTTTTCCATAAAAAAAAAAACTTGTTTAGTAAACACATGCTACAAATGCTTGAAAGTTGGTAATTTTTTATTTTTGACTATCTTAATTTCTATCATTCGTAGAGTATGAGATAAAACATGCTATTAAATTTGATACACTGATGACCAATATAATAAAATTTTAATACTTTTCCCTTATGCATTCTAGCAAATAAATGTCAGTCAATTTTTAAGTTTTAAATCTTATTATTTTAGGAAAGTTAATTATGAATTGCGGGTAAGGTGAGATGGAAGGTCAATTAAATGCATGAGATATCTTATGAATTTCTCATATTTCTTGTATGTGTGCCATGCTAATCAAGACTGCCTAAATACTAGGCTTAGATACGGGTTGCTTATGATAGGTCATTTTTTGATCTCGTCATGCAATAAACCTAAATGTTCATGACCTACATCTACTTGATTGGACCATTATATAATTATTTCGAATCATTAAATGTGTTAAGTGGGTGTTCATTGAGCTAAAGAACAATTTTCAACCAAATTCGACCTGAATTGAAAAAAATCTATCGATAACAAGATTGGATGTATGTGATCTCATATGACTAGATCTGGTCAGGTACGATCTAATTTGAATAGATCATCTTGAAGAATACATCGAGAAACCCACCTAAATTAAATTTTGTCCAAATTGAATCGATGGATGAAGAGATATGGCCTACTAAAGGAACAAGCCATCTTGAGAAACCATATTTATTGTGATTCATATTCCGATTTGAACGAGCAACATCACTGGACGTCATGGAAGACTTAGATCTCCTAAAAGAAAAAAAAAAAGGCTAAAATTGGACACAAACAACTAATGTTAGATTTTGGGTTATTTTATTCTATTTTTGTCAACATGTGTGATGACATACAATTTTATATGTCTTCAGATTTCCATTCGGAACATGCAACTACTTATTTTGAAGTAATAAACGAGTATTGTAAGATATGCAGTTCACATCTCAAAATGAGTATAGAAACATCTTTGAAATTGGGCCATAAAGTCAATTCGTTATTACTGCATATGTGGCCTAATGTGTAGCGATACTCCAATTTCAACGTACAAGATTTCAGCGTTTTGATTTTTGTTCGGTATGTGAGACTTATCTGTTTTAAAGCTGTCAATGAGTACCATAAGGTGTGTGATCCGCTTTGCAAAAAGAGCCTAGAAACACCTTGATAACTAAGCCATAAAGTCAAATCTTTTTACTACAAATGCGGACCAGATGTGCAGCTAGACAACTTTGACATACAAGATTTCAGTGCTCTGATGTCTATATAGGACATGTGATAACTTATTTTGAAACTATTAATGAGTATTATAAGATATGCAATCCACTTTACTAAAGGAGTCTATAAACACCTAGAAAAATGACTTACAATATTAAATTATTATTACCGTACAAGTGGCCCAAATGTGTAGCAAACACGCTAACTTTGAAATCCAAGATCTCAGCTCCAATGGACGAGTGATCACTCATTTTGAAAGGCTTGACAAGTACTTTTGAGATAAATGATTTACATTTATAGTTGGACCTCATAAATTAGCCCATAAGTGTTGTCATTTTTTGAGAAAAGAAATAGCATTTTTGTTATTTTGAATTATTCATAGTAAAATCACTTACCGCATTTTGGGTTAAGTTATAAGTTAAGAGAGGGAAGCTGAAAAAAATCTAATTTTTTTCCGTGCAAATCAAAATTAAAAACTTCATTATATGGATTTACTAAATGTTATTAAAAAATTATCAAAATTCAGTGATAAGTGCTGAAAATAAAATTTATCAAACAGGCCCTCAAGCTCAACTTGAAACCACTGAAAACTGTTTTCTCCAAACTATCTCCAAACTACAGCCAATCGTATCATCAGTTTTATTCCTTTCAGTAAGGAAATAATGTGAGTGAAATGGCCAAATAAGCACCATTTGGAGGCCATTTTTTTCCTCCAACTTGTGGCACATATGGATTGAGAGGTTCGCAGAATGCCAGACCTCAGCAACAATTCAACAAATCACCAGAGCAGTATAAAAGACTTTTGTAACTCAGTAGCCAACACGGTGGCCTTTGACACAGTTGACAGAATGACTCCAAACAAACATCCAGTTACACCCGGTCATCTGTACTCCTCTGGGCTGGGAGCAGCCAGAGTCTGGCGCCTTCACACTTAATTTTGATGGCACTGATAATCCACATAACAGAGAGGGCAGTGCAGGTGGACTCTTTCAGGTCACTCATGGGAAATGCATGGGGACATTATTCCAAGAAATTATGAAACTGCTCTATTACCATGTCAGAATGTTTGGGTCTACAAATAGGATCTCCCTGGCAATTCCAAAACATATGGGGTCTTATTATTATTTAAGGGGACTCCCAATTGATCATCCAATGTCTATTAAAACAGAAGCACCTGCCTTGGAATGTGACCCCAATGATCTGCCGATGTCTACAGATTGTTCCTTCAAGTGCTCCAAGCGTGTAGATGGTCAACTCGTCATGTCCTCCGTGTGGCAAAAATTGCAGGAAAAGAAGAAACAGTCAGCTAAGTTGCTTAAGAACAGCTATGTTGAACAGCATGGAGTTATTGAAGTTCATGCCATCAGTGCGACATCATCTTTTGATGATCAACTGCGGTTAGTTGTGCTTCCACACAAATTTCAACTGCAACAAGAATTTCTATGACGACAATATACAGACCATGTTCTCTATATAACAAGCATCCTCTCATCCATTTGAACAACACATCAATTTTCTCTATCCAGCCATTTCTTTATTGATGATTCCAGTCTTTTCAGATGAAGGATGAGAACCGAAACCCATCATTAGCTCAGTTTCAAGCACTAGTTGCATTTACAAATGGGAATGATGGAGCCAAAACAATGAGCCAAGATAACAAAATCTAGAAAAACAATGAGCCAAGATAACAAAATCAAGCAAAACAAGTAAAAGAAAAGGGATGGAGAAAAATGAGATTTCCTGGTGGAATGACAGATTCCAATTAATTGGCTTCCACACACAGGTGCATTCAACCCACTTGAATCCAATGCGCAAAATCTTGTCAAGCAACCATTGTTTACTTGCTAGCTTCAGCTGCTGCAGGGGGATGCCTGAAGTTGAGGACGCCCAAAAGGCCTTGTCCATGGGCGAGGTGCTCTAGTTCTTCAAGTTTGTGCTTAAGAAGATCTACTTCTCTTGCTAATTCCTCATTTCTTTGTTTAATTGCCTAGATGAACAGAAATGGGTCAGTACCAAACAGGGTGCTTGAAAACACTGAATAAAAGGGAAATAAATAAATAAAATAAAGATTGCAGGGACACCAAACACCAGAGCTAAGCTGCTGCTAGGGAAAATTGCAAGTAAAAACTACTGGCAAATAATAAAACAAGCGGAAATATTATGTTGAATCCCTCCCAAACTTCTCTAACAGTAGCATCTGCGATTAGCCTGTGACCAGAGATTGACTGATACATGACTAACCAATAAGTGATACGTGATTAATAGGGCATTTAGTGACTGCTTAAAGCTTGGGTCCTTGCTCATGCGGCATGCCTTGGTGGTAGACTCACGAGTTTCAACACAAGGTCATGGGTTCAGTGAAATCCCACTGCGGTGTGAGTGCTGTAAAATAAAATAAAAAAAAAACTTGGGTGATATTTAGCTGTCCAATTGTTAGATTGACAAGAATTATATATTTTCAGTTTTTTTAATGCCATTTTTCAGTGTTACGGGCATCGATCTTTTGCAGTACCAAGGCCACTTATTGAATAGAATTAATTCCACAATGCATGGCACCAGAAAGGTCAGTTTAAGAACAGTACTGAAAAGTGTCACTGGATGCAAAACTGTTATATAGCGGACATGGAAATAGATAAATACATAAATATAAACAAATAGTGCTCTTCAACTCTAGTTGTAGAGGACACCATATCTGAAAAGGTAACAATTCCGTTCCTTACAAAAGCCACAGATGATGGCAAGGCAGCAAATCTACAAAAGGGTACATTCTCAAGGAGAAAAGGCCTGTCAAATAGGTGCGCAACAACTGTTATCTAAACATATACGCTGACAACTCATAAGCAACTTTGGGTACCATTCAAATGAGGGGGATATGGATCAGTTGGGTAGAGTAGGGAGCTTTCTGAGAAAAGGACTGCTTCCAGGTGGTGGTCAATAAGGTGAGACTGGGAGGTTCTGTGGCTTGGGGAGAAGCCCCTTTCTTCTCACTGCTTTTCAATATGCAGGTCAATTCCTCACCGAGGGGCACGTATGAAGCTATTGGAGAGGTGACTCCTCCCTCCTGACTTCTTTTCTATCAATAGGTTAATTCCTCGCGAAGGGGCGTGTGTGAAGTATTGCTATGAAGCTATCGGAGCAGTGACACTTTAGAAGATTCGGGGATGAAATTGGTATGTTTGGGGGCCTGTGGAGTCATCCGGAAGTGGTTTCCTTGACTTAATTCAGACAGATCACAATATGAAATGGATTTTGGGCTGAATTTCTCTTCAGAATCATCCTTTTGGATAAGCACTCTATGAGGTGATTCTATTTCCTTGTGTGCTTAAAGTTTGAGGAGATTCCATCCTTCCCTGAATAGAGGCTTTCTCTCGGATGGTGATGACTACTAAATTTTAACACTTAGCTGATCTAAAGAAATGGCATGAAAGTTTGTCATCATATCTTTTCCATGTGGGGAGGATGAGTAATATAGGGGGGGTCGCAGACACTTTCATGTCCAAGATGGATTAGAGAAGGCCCGATTGGAGGCAGAAGTCATCAAGACCGTCAAAACCTTAAAAACAAACATATCTTGCAAACCATAATGAGTTACTCAACGTACCGTATATGATTTTGGGGTAGGACGAGCTACTTTGGCCAACCAACCCCGCTATGCCGGGTTGCCCACACCGAATTTGTGAGATTCCATCATATTGAGAGTCAAATTCTATGTTTATTTCTGTTTTTACTATTTTTAGTAAGTTTTGGTTTGATTGTAACTCTTCATCCGTTGGGCTTTAGGAGTTGTGTCCAACATGAAAAGTGTTTAGAAAAATTAGGAGAATAATGTAGTTCAACCACATAAGACACTTATTATAAATAGAAAAGTAACTATTTATAGTAAGTAACGAATTTTAGGGAGTTTTAGTTATAGTTTAATTCCTAAACTTCTTTCAAGCCTTGGTATCCCTATTTAAAAAGTTGTAAACTCGTTTTCAATGATCAGTTCCTCCTCGTGTGGCACGGGACGTATTTGGGTAAGACGAAAACTACTATCTGGAGAATGATGGTCCTTGCTGTGTGGAGGGAAAGAAACAATAGATGTTTTAGAAATCTCTCCAATTCGGCTGGGTTCGTGGCGTTTTCGGCTAAGCGTCTCATCATTGAATGAGCTCTGAATGTTAAGGATCTGTCGGGTCCAGATTTCTATTTTTTGGGCGTGTAATCTGAGGACTGCTTTCTTAGCAGCCTCCCCTCTTGTTTTCTCTTTTTCTTAATGAAATCTTCTCATCTTTCAAAAAAAAAAATAAAATAAAATAAAATAAAATTATTTCAAATATTTTAGAATAATTTCTATTTCTTTTCCTCGTGGATTCGAGAAGTCTCTGTGAGGAGTCCAGAGAAGCTCCGTGGATTCAGAGTAGTTATTCTTGAGGAAGACGGTAATTGACCTCATCACGTTCATCCCTGCGTCAATGAGCAATCAGTTAATCACAATATCATTCACTGCAAATTAACAAGAGAAGTATTGAATCACTTCCTCAGGGTTCCTTGGGTACTTAATAGTATGATGGATAGCCTAATCAAAGGGTAGTTGATGGTGTTGTTCTTTGTTAGAGGTAAAGTGATATGAAAGATGATGCCAACATTTTAGTTATACCCAGTGTTTTAAATATCGACGATATCAACCGATATATCCCATAATATATCTTGTATCTCACCTGTGCGATATGAAACGCACAAGTAGTGCCGACATATCTCACCCATTCGAACCGACGAGCATTTTCGATCCATGTTTTTATTGTAAATCACATTAAACTAGTGTCCAATGGTTACAAATTTATTATTCATAATGCTTTCCATGAAAAATCATGGATTTGGAACTTCGATTTCGAGGTTTGGGGGAGATGGGTCAAGTTGCGGAAAATTGAGAAAATTTAAATTTTCTCAATTTCTCACAAATTAGTTGCAATCTTTGTATCCAAACACAAAATTAAACATGTATGTAACCTGATCCAGCAATTCTTCTTTTGCTTTTGAATGTATTGCTTGTGTTTACATGCACGTCTTCTTATGTTTATAAATTATATGAATAGACTTTGAATATACTTGCATTAGTTCAGTTGGAAAGCGCATATATTAGTACCCCATACAAAGGAAACCCTATTATGTGCACTTTCTTTTTGTAATGTTTTGATTTCTAAGTATGTATTGATGTCCTTTTCAACAATCCTTGAATTTTCAATAAAAAAAACGACTAATTTCCCAATATTCCCATGTTTCCCAACAACAACGATACATTACGCAATACAACCGATATATCCTACGCGATAACTGATATGTATCTGTATCCCAAGGGTGCGATACATTATGCGATAACAATATTTAAAACATTGGTTATACCTTCCACCAAAAAAGGAAGAAGCTATGAAGTGAGGTTTGTGGAAGGAGGATATAGGAAGATTTTCAATGATGGTGGTGTCTTTTGTGATATGCATGAAAATAGATTTTTTACTCCATGTGTTAAGTTGGGTGATGATTGCACCAAGTTCCAGGGGGATGTTATGGTCAAAATTGGAAGTCTGGAACTCACGGCGAGGGGAGAATATTTTAAACCCGACTTGTTGGTGCCCATCCCAAATGGAGGGAGGATGCTTATTTTTGGTGGGAACTCACTGGACAACCCAGAGGTGCTAGGGGGTTCTTGAGGAACAACAAGAGCGAGATCAAGATGGCTTTATGAGGGGAATGATCTTAGCATCAAGGAAGGATTTGCAGATCTTTTGGCGTCCTTTAGTGCAAAGGTTGTAAATTTATGAGATTCGCGTAATGCCATTTTTGGGGCTTCTCTGGGGGATCCAGGCCCTCGAAAAAGTTAGCATGTCATATTTCCACCATTAAAGCGCTCCTTGAAACTGGTTGCCATTGTTACCCTATTCCTAATATTTCTAGGGATGGGAATGAGGTTTCAATACTTCAAAGGGGTCACTCATCATTGGCTCCTTTGTTTCTTTTTCTTAATACTTGTACTTCAATTTTCTTATTACTTCTCAAATTGCCAAATCGTCTAGCCAAAGAATGATTAGATAAAAAGGCATTCAACTCTCTTCACATTATGCATATGTTAGGAAACTGCAAGCTCCTTACAAAAGTGAATGCTGTTATTATCTATAATTTCTCTCCAACCATATGCCACCACCCTAGCACATACAGCAGTCAGCAGCATAATCTTCGTACAACCCAACAACCTACATTGATCTTCACCATTAACAGAGCCTGTAAAATGATTTACCCATAGATTGCCAACCCAACAAATCAACCCAGGACCTGGGCGAGTCAACTAGGCCCAGTCATCAACTGGTGACTGGGCCGAGAGGCATCCAAATTGAACATGACTTGGGGCTAACTCGCCTGAGTCAACCAATTCCAAAGCATGAGTTTCTGTTTGGCAGGACTTGGATGAGTTTTAAAACATGTAAACATGGGAAGAGAATATCTAATAAATTTTATTTTTATTTTACTTTTATAATAAATATAAATATAACTAAAAAATAAAATTCTTAATCCTCCTAGTCGACCTGCCAAGTCCTGAGTCCACTCAACTCTGTGATAGACCCAAGTCTGGGTTTGTGAGCTATGGATATAACAAAGAAAACCAAGTTCTCTTCTCCTATCCAAAACCTATCATCCACACCATGAATAGAAATGGAGATAACTTCTGTCTTTCCTGGTAAATCAGCTATTGATCAGCTCTCCATCCTTTAAGTCCTAGGTAATTTCACTATCTTAAACCCCCCATCACTCGTAGTAACCTCTAAACTTCACTCCCCAGTCTAATGTGAATATAGCCGGTGTTCGAAATATCGATACTATTGGCCGATATATCGGCCGATATTATCGTTATCGCACCCTTGCAAGACGAAACCCTCGCGATAACCCCCGAAAGATACCAAAAAGCCCAAAATCCAGATATCGGCCGATATATCGTCAATATCGCTTGATATCGGCAATATCGCGTGGAAAAAAAAAATTTGAATCAGAAAAAAAAAAATAAAAAGAGAGAGAAATCAAAGCATACCTGTAGGCTGCAGCGAAGATCGGTGATCGGAGCTGGGCTATTCGCTGATTGGAGAGCGTCCGTGGGAATTTTTTTGAGATTCCGGCAAGAAATCAGGCTGGAATGTGTTTCGAAAGGCGAGAGATCCACGCCGGTGAGGAAACCTCGCCGCGAATGTTGCTCCGGTCCTCCGGAAGGCATGCGTTTGTGAAGAAGAGGGAAGGTGTGAAGCAGAGGGGTCACGCGGATGGGTGAAAGGGGTCGCACGGATGGGTTAATGAAGTCGGGATCATCATACTGAGTAAACTCTGTTGGCCCACTGTGAATTCATGTGATTTATCCACACCGTCCATGCATTTTTCCATGTCATTTTAGGGGTTGAGCCCAAAACTGAAGTATATCAAAAGCTCAAGTACACCGTACCAAAGGAAACAGTGGAAGTATTGATTTCCACCGTTGAAACATTTCTAAGGCCCCCGATGATGTTTATTTGTCATCCAAACTGTTCATAAGATCACGCAGACATGGATGAATGGAAAACACAAATATCATCTTGATCTAAAACTTCCATGGGCCCCGAGAACTTTTCAACAGTAGACTTCAATTCACACTATTTCAGGTGGTGTGGTCCACTTAAACTCTGGATATGATTAAATTTTGGTTTAAAGCCCTAAAATTATATTATAAAGCTTATTTACAGAGTTGATACAGTGCATGAATGACGGTGGGCCCCACAAAATTTACTCAGTACGCTGAGTTACTCGGTACGCAATCCGCACGTGTGCGTTACTCAGTGAGCTCTTATGGTACTCAATAAACTCAATTGGGCTCACATTTAATGTATGTGGTCCATCCACGCCGTCCATCCGTTTTTAATGATCATTTTAGATGTTGAGCCCAAAATTAAACCATATACACAACTCAAGTAGACCACGTTACAGGAAACAGTGTTGAATGAGCGTTGACCATTAAAAACATTTTGGGGGCATTAAAGCTTTGGATCAACCTGATATTTATTTCCCTTCATCTGGGTCTTTAGGACCCAATCAACAGATTGGATGTCAAATAAACAATACAGTGGGCCTTAGGAGGATTTTAATGGTGGATATCCAATCATTATTATTTTCCTGTGGTGTGGTCCACCTACGATTCATATCCCTATAATTTTTTGTATCAATCCCTAAAATGATCGGTAAAAATGGATGAATGGAATGCATGAAACAAATACATTATGGTGGGGCCCACAGAGCACCGACCACTAGCATTAAAGCTTAATGCTTTGTGCATTTTAATGAAACCAAGCTTATTATTTGGTGTGGTCCACTTGAACGTTGGATCTGTCTCATTTTTGTGCTCGTGCCTTAAAATAATATGAGAAAAGGGATTGACGACTTGGATGTATAGATACATCACGGTGGACCCGCCCACAGAACCGCCCGTTCGAAGCTAAGGATGGGCGGGGGTAGTACGCAATCCGCGTCCAGCCGCTGACAAGTTGCGTAGCCTGACTGGCTACCGAAGTGACGTACCAAGTTCTGTGAGGCCCACCATGATGTATTGGGTGTATCTACACCGTCCATACATTTGGCTATATTATTTTAAGGCATGAGACAAAAAATGAATCAGATGCAAATCTGGAGTGGACCCCACCACAGAAAACATTGGGGAGAGGGATGCCTACCATTGAAACCTTCCAAAGGTCCACTATGATGTTTATCTAAAATCCAACCTGTTTATAAGTTAAGAAAGACATAAAAAAAAGGGGAAAAAACAAATTTCAGCTTGATCGAAAACTTTTGTGGCCCTTAGAAATTTTTAATGGTGGGCGTCACTCTCTCCATTGTTTTCTGTGGTGGGGGGTCCACTCAAGCTTTAGATCTGACTCATTCTTTTTCTCATGGCCTAAAATGATATCTCCAAATAGTTGTGTTTTCATACATGACTATGATATATTTATAAATATCATGCATCCAATTTAAATATAGTTGCATTAGTTCAGTTAAACATCGCGATTTATATCATTATTGTTTTCCTTTGGTGTGGTCCACCTGCGATTTATATCCCTATTATTTTTTGTAATAATCCTAAAATGATCCGTAGAAATGGATGAACAGAATGGATGAAACAAATATATTATGGTGGGGCCCACAGAGCACCAACCGCCAGCCATGAGGCCCTATACAAAGGAAATTTATTATGTGCATCTTTTTTTGAGATGTTATGATTTAAAAGTGTGTATTAAGGGTCTTTTTAACAATCCCCAAAGTTTCATTAAAAAATTCAATCATTTTTCCAATGTTTCCTCATGTTTCCCAAAAAGTGTGATAAACTATGCGATACAAACGATATATCTCGTGCGATAACCGATACGTATATGTATCCCAAGGGTGCGATACATTGTGCGATACCGATATTTCGAACACTGAATATAGCTACGACCAAAACACTTCAACTCAAAGGAGTTCCACCACACCAAAAATCTTCATAAAATCAAATTTGAACTGCCAAACCATCAAAAGCCCATTCCCTTTCCTTAAGAAAGTCCATTGCCACAGTGCTCTAATTCTTTGCTAGTGGAAGCTTTCTACCTTCCCATAACTTTGGTACCCATCGCTCGATTATCTCTTTGGCAGAATTTTTAGAATATCTGGTGCACTAATGAATAATGATGACTAGTTGGAGCAGTTAATAGTTAAAAATAATAATTATAACCGACTTTGGGCTAGCTTCGGAACTCCATTTCCATCTCATGATATTTCTCTTTCATTTAGCGTAAAAATCTTCATAACAATGTGGAATGTTTTTGCTCTTGCACAAGATGTGCAAAATGCCTCTGACACATTTATGGTGGGTATGTTTTGTAGAAAGCAAAGAATTGGCGGACACCAATTGAAAACAACCTCTCCTCTTTCTCATTCCAAGCGGGAGAGCATAAAAAGCAAGAAAAGAGAGGATCAAAGAGAATGAAACACATGCAGTGGTCATTATAGCGAATCCTTGTCTGTGACACATTTATGTTGGACATGTTTTGTAGAAAGCAATCCAAGTATCTTGATAAAAAAGGTAAAAAGGTAACAGGACCAAGAATGATAAAATGTAATAGGAAAACACCTGATAAATTTAACAGGCCCATTTCCGAACTTGGAGCCCAGTTAAACCTTACAGACTCAAGCCTGATTAAACATCATAGTTTTTTTTTTTTTTTTTTTTGAAGAGTGATTAAACATCATAGGTATGACCCCAATTTCATTAATTGGAAGGGACGATTAGCAAATTACAGCTTCGTTTCATTGTAATGTCTATTTATATTTAGGTTTAGCATTCTAAATAAAGGGTGGCCATGCTGGGCGAGGATGAAAGCCCAAGCTCAACCTGATTAGTAGTTGGGCTTGACTTTTTAGGCATGAGCCCAGGCCACAGGCTCAATGGTCAAAGCCTGAGCACGTTTCTTGTTGAGCCAGGCCTGAAGGATTGACAAGGCTGGCCACCCATTAGCCCTAGTCCAAATCCAATTGTCTAAACAAGAAAGAGAACCATCATAGCTTACCTCCAGCTCCTGTTTTCGTAGTTCTTCCTTTCTAGCTTCAGACCTAGAACTTCTTTGCACCTCAAAGATAACAGCAGCTCCTGCAACCTATTTAAACCAAGGAAGCATATTATGCGTGGTCGTAGGTCAATCAAGTAAGGAGCATTACTTTAATCTTTATCACTCATGAAAAAAGAAGCATAATAACCAGTCTGAAGTTTGAGCAATTACTAAATAACTGGATCCTCAAGCTGACCCTGATGCACATGCATATGTGTATCACACTTGCACGCAGAAGAGCGCATATGTGCACACTCTCACATAAACCTAGATTTGTGCATGCAGGAAAAATCCGCATGAGACCCCATAAATCCAACCCCATCACCCTGATCCGACCACCCACAATGCCACAACCATGCACATATGCATATCCACTATCACCAACTTGCCGTGAGTGGTCACACGGTACATGGATGAAACAATGCATTCAAACACAAATTAACTATAGAACTTATGCAGTTTAACGGTGGCTAACAGTAGCCTACTAAGAAAGAAGATTACCGAGAAGACAAAAAGTTCCCCAATAAGATCTGCAGCAGCTTGAACAGCTTTTTCCTCATTCAAAGGATGAATCTCAACATTAGTTGCATGACCATAAAGGCGTCTTTGCATGGTTGTGGTGAATCGGTGGTTTGCCTGATTTCAATTGCACATCAGGAATAACACATTAGAATTCCATAGAAAGTCAGAAAGGTTATGTTTCAAGACAAGCACCGTGAGGCAAACAACGAGTGTAAAAAAAATAATAATAATAAATAAATAAATAAATAATCATATTTGCACATCAATAGGGCTAACTAATAATTTTAGAGAAGATCATTAAGGAGAGCCAACAAAGAGATTGTTAAGGGAAGTCAATCACATAAGTATTATGCGCATCGACAAGCATACACGATCATTGAGTGAGATGTTTTCAATGATCGTGTATGCCTCTAGGATGGATTATGGAGACTGTGCAGAACCATGGATGCAACAGGTAGGGGATCTAACTTCCAGCCTATGCATCTTCTTTTCCCCTCCCTCTTGTGTCACTGAGTGAGGTTGAAAAAACAAATCTTAGGCATGCGGGGTGAATAGTCCTTTAAGTAACTTCCTCTATTATATATATATATATATATATATATATATATATATATATAGCAGAACGCTCACCTGCGAACCAGTTCGTATGTATTACGTATGAACTTTTTTGAGAACCCATCATAAGTGATGTGGATCACAAATCTGAACCGTTCATGTGAAGCAGCACCTCGTGAAACCCCCCAGGCTGAAGTTTTACTTCGATATAAAACTTGATGGGCCATGAAAAATGAAAACAGTTTCCTCCCTTGATTTGCATTTCTCTTTGCAATGGCCCACCAGAATTTTAGATTGGGGTGAAAATTTGTCACATGGGGTTTCATGGGATTCCGCATCACATGAACCGTTCAGATTAGACACCCATGACATGTGTGCAAAGGTGCGCACGTGCGTAGGTGCGGAGGGGAGCATGACTCTCTCTCTCTCTCTCTCTCTCTCTCTATATATATATATATATATATATATATATAATGACAATAGGGTGTCCCCGCCCCTTTTTAAGACGAGACTAATCCCTGCAAATGCACACAATCACCCGCAAACCACATGCATCAGGTAAAGCACGGGGAGAGAATCAAACTCACGTCTGTGGGGAGCATACCCACGGCGCTAGCCATTCACCCAAACCCCGGTTGAATTGATATTTTAATGCTATTTTAGGAATTGGTTCCTTCTTGTATCTTTTGCCCCTTTACCAGTGAAGTATTGTTGTTCCATTTAAAAACAAATGTATCATGTGAATACCAAATGTATCTAAATCCATTAAGTAGATAAAAGTATTAGTATTGAGATAAAGCATGCCACATATACATAAAAGAAGCTATAGGGTGTTGGGCCTCAGGGAAAAAAAAGGAGTTTTCTGGGGCACAAGATTCCATTCATGTAGGCCACGTGCTTCATAATGCAGAATGTTGATTTTATGGGAACCAACACAGATGAGGGATGCCTAAAAAAATTTCCAGACTGGAGTATCTTGACCATTTGATATTTGGCTTATTTTCATCCGGATCTGGATCATTGCTGCAAAATTGTCTCTATTACCAGGTCACTGACTGAAAGGTTATGCTGTTCATTAGTGAGATTTTTGGTGCATTCCCCATCACAGTGGATCCTATTATACCAATGCTTTGAAACATTGAAATATGGGCCCTACATGATGAAACCTTATGCCTCTGCAAACTGTATGATTTCTGAGCTTCAGCACCCTGTGATTCCTGTCATTTAAAAAATCAAGTTACAATGTTCCTTCTAAAAGGTCTGAGAAGCAGTTGTTCATCATCATCATCTTCTAGGGCTAGGGTCAGCCATACAATTCCAATTCCACCATTTCACTCAATCAAGGACCATATCATCCGTTAAACCATCCTTCAAAATAATAGTAATAATAATAATAATCATCCATTAAACCATAGGTCATCAAATCTTTTCTTACTACTTCCATTCATGTCCTGTCCAAATGCAATCCCGTCCAAATGCAATCACTATCAAGCAATTTACCCAAAAAGGAAGGCTGATGACAGAATGTAGTAAGTGTTAGTAAGATGAGTTCATGCAATTTTATATTGCACATTGAAGTATAATGGAAATACCCCATAATGCAACTCTTTTCATTGGACATGCTCTAGCAGTTAAGATGCAAGGTTGATAGGTTAAACATGCACAACCCAACACAGAGAACAGCTCACATGCTCCCTAACTAGCGTATTGCCCAGTAATGTAGTATCAGCAATCTTAAGTAGTTACTACAACATCAGGGTTGTGTTTAGATAGACAGGAGAATTTGTATTGCAACTTACAGTTTAATCAAAGAGATGTCAAAATTACGGTGTTTCCTAGAATTCATTATGAAGAAGCAGCTTGCAAATTGTGGTTATTTCCTCTCATCTCCAACTTGAAAGTAATGAGACTGCAATTTGGAGCCCAGACCCTCAATCAGAATGCTAATTAAGGAAATTACCATTTGGTAACTTCCACTTCATTAGATCAGCAATGGCAACACAATCCATGAGATAAGATGGAAGGACATGAACAACATCCCTCAGTTTAGAGGTTTCTTCTTCTTTTTTATTTAATTTATTATTATTATTTTTTTCTGGGAGAGAGATTTTGATTCTTCAACCTGCTCTCCAACATTACCACAAGGGTTCCTCTCTTGCCAAACAACTACTTGTAGAGATGAATGAGGCATCTCCAATCACAAGAGATTGAAGGGAAACATCCCATTTGACAAGATCATCAGCTACATGCCCACTGCGTTCGCCTCTCTATTAACATGAGAGAAGGGTATTGAGAAGGTCCCCTTAATCCCTCTAATCTCTTCCACCCAACAAGAGAAGCACTAGTGACAGTCCTCATTCAAATGCCTACCTGATGTAGAGCAGGTCGCGGATAGTTTCATGGCCAAGATGGATCAGAAAAGGCTCGGTCGACGACAGAAGTGATCCGGACCGTTGGACCTTAGATCGGGCGTGTCTCGCAATCTGGAATGAGTTATTTGACGTAAAATATATGATTTTGGGGTAGAACGAGCTACTTTAGCCAACCAAACTCACTACGCCGGGTTGCGTAGCCCGGATTTGTGAAAAATCCCTGGATCAATGGTCGTTTCCATGTTTTATTTTCATTTTTATTATAAATAGTAAGTTTTACTTTGATTATAACTCTTCATCCATTGGGCTTTAGGAGTTGTGTCCAACATGAAAAGTGCTTAGAATAATTAGGAGAACGGTTTGGTGAAGCCAAATAGGACACTTACTATTTTTGGCCGAAAACCTTGCGCACTAGTGCACATCACGACTGTCTATAAATAGTTATGTTTACTATTTATAGTAAGTCGCGGATTCTAGGAGTTTTAGTTGTAGTTTGATTCTGATTTCTTTCCTATTGCTTGGTACCTTTATTTAAAGGGTTGTGAACTCATTTTTATTAATTCATTAATCAATTTCGAATTTTATTAGAATTTATTTTTAATTCTCTTGCTTTCTTTCCTCGTAGATTCGAGAAGTCTCTATGAGGAGTCCAGATAAGTTTCGTGGATTCGGAGTAGTTATCCTCGAGGAAGATGGTGATCAACCTCATCACGTTCATCCCTGCGTCAATTGGTATCAAAGCGAGGTTTCCCCTCGGTCCGATGCCAAACAATAAAGGTATGAATCAAAGTCCTGTGGACGGTGATCCAAAGATTCGTTATCTTTCAGAAAGAATGGAAGCTTTCCATCCAGAGAGTCAGTTGACCATGCAAGGGCTACAGGCAACCCTCGACCGTCTTGCGGATGCGCTACTTCAGCCCCGAGCCCTAGGCGGTGGTCCACCACTCGTGGTTGCTGTACGACGCGACCCCGATTATCGCAGAGCACTACCAGCGGCAAACCGTAGGGCTACACCAGGTGATTCTAGTTCTAGCGACGAGGACATTAATGAGGGTTTTGCCCGACGACCAATCCATGGAGGTGATCATGTAGATCGTGCTGAAAGAGACTATCGAGGTAAGGCTAAACTTCCTAATTTTAGCGGTTTATTACGTATCGAAGATTTTCTCGATTGGCTAGCCGAAGTAGAGAGATATTTCAATTATATGGACGTGCTAGATCATAAAAGCCTGAAATTGATAGCATTTAAATTAAAATCTGGTGTTTGTATATGGTGGGAACAATTACAACTCTCACAAGCTCGCCAGAACAAGGCACCTATCTCATCTTGGCCATGGATGAGACGTCTTCTTCGATCACGATTTCTCCCCAGTGATTATGAGCAGATATTATTCCAACAATACCAAAAATACCAACAAGGAAGTTGAACCGTCACCGATTACACTGAAGAATTTCAGTGGTTGGCTACATGAAACGATCTGTCAGAATCTGAGTCACAAAAGGTGGCACGATTTATAGGTGGGTTGCGACTGACTATTCAGGACCGAGTGCAGATGTATCCAGTCGGGACCGTGGATGAAGCAGTTCAATTGGCGGGTAGGGCAGAAACACAACTTGTAAGAGCTCCTATACGTCCTTATCCTTCAACTCGACCCCCTATGACGGGTCCCACACAGGATCCAGCGTTGGCACGAGAAAAAGATCCAGTAGAAGAACGTCCTCAACCTCCGACAACCGCAAACCGTGATACAGGGAGCGGCCCATCTAGACTTCAAAGCGCAGCACCCACAACAGCGGGCCCGATTAGGATTCCAAATCCTTATGCTCAGCTAAGGTCGAATAATTGTTACCGCTGTGGCCAACCAGGCCACTTATCAAACACTTCTCCTCAACGTCCCGCAACACACTTGACTATAAACGAAGGGGGCACTGAAAATGAGGCCGCAGAGGAAGATCATGGCTTTGATGAATATGAATAAATCACTGATGAAATAGTAGGTGATGATGAAGTGACGGGCGAGGATCGTGGCGAATCTCTCGTTGTAAGGTGATTACTGTATACCCCACAAAAGGAATTACATCCATGGCGACACAATATATTTCGTACTTGGTGCATGTCAACGGAAAGGTCTGTGAAGTAATCATAGATAGTAGTAGCAGCAGCGAGAACATCGTCTCAAGAGTGATGGTGGACAAGTTGTAGCTACCAACAATGAAACATCCTTCCCCGTACTCAATTGGCTGGATAAAATAGGTGAATGAGACCAAGGTAACTGAACAATGCACTATCTCGTTTTCAATTGACAAACATTATAAGGATCAGATACTTTTTGACGTGGTCGACATGGAAGCCTGCCATATGCTACTCGGTCGACCCTGACAGTCGGACCGTGATGTGACCTGTTGAGGGTCAAATATTGCATATCAGACCCTATTTATTAGCTAGATTCACGAACAAGATACTGTTTAATGGGCCGTTTAATCGTGTTTGTGATGCAAGGTGTATTTACAAGCTTGGACTGAAATAAGTACTAAAAGCATGAATTTTACGTTCTGATGACACCAAAGGCAAGGAATCAACTCCTGGGGACCAAGATCAACGCCAGGGATCAGCAAAAATCAAAGAACTGAAGCTCAAATGGCCTAAAACTCATCCAGAATGCAAGATCACATGTTTCCTATCATCCGTTCGGTTCGAAACTCCATACATGGTCTGAGGACCATAAATGAACCGTACACATCGAATTTCAGCACCTGGAGCCCTGTGGAAATGGCCCAATGGACAAATCAGCCCATAGATCGTCAATCTGGGGCCCACCTGATATCTGGAACTGCCTCAATTTTAGTCCCAATGGCTAAAATGATATGTCAAAATGGATGGATGGATTGGATTTTGCAAAAACATTACATTGGTTCCTGTATACGCAATGTGTACACAGTGCATATATACACCAGACGTGCACCAAAAATGGCTGACCCGATTTTTTTTTTAAAACGAAAATTCCAGCTTCTTCTTTCGTTGGCGTCCGCACAGACGATCTCTGTGATGGGTTGTGGCCCACCATCATTGCTCTTTTCGATGATCCAAGCCGTTCATCTGATCTGGGAGGTGGCCATAACTCACGCCTAGGTGTTGGAATTCCATAGGACAACTTAGATCGGTTTTTAACCGTTTAAATGAAGATTAAACGGTGCGTGGATTTGATACAATGGGCCACTTCAAACTCGACAAAGACCACACCTTCCCGGATGAATTTTTTCCAGGAACTCAATGGACGTGGTGGATTTTATTTCTGATGTCAATAAGTGGGCCCCACCAACATTAACGCAAGAACTGCGACGCCTCTGTTCCGCAACAGAGGTTGCGGTTGAGCGTTGTGGGCCCCACTCATCATCCGTTGAGTAAATCAGTACCATCCATCGTGTATAGGGGCTCGAAATAATTAAGACCATGCTGACCTTTGTCAGCCATGAAAGCACACGTGCTGGCTACAGAAGTTACAAACGAACCGTCTGCTATCGTTGCATAAGGATTTCTTCCCTGGTTTGCATCATCGGACAACAAAAACCATCCATTTCTTATCAGAATCTCGAGGCGCATCTAATGGGCGGAGTGGATTTCAAAACAAACACTGATAATGGGCCCCACCATCGCTACAGCGCTAGAGACATCCGCAGGCGTCCGTTTCCTGGCTGCGAAAGGAAAGCTGCGTAAACAGCTGCGGAAGCAGTTTCTAAAAATAGTTCTCCACCGTTCTCAACTGCTATAAGAAGGAGAGAGAAAGCGTCAGGGGGGGCCATCATATTGGATATTGGAGCTTAGCTTGGACGCGCTTGCAGGAGAGAGAGTATTAGAGTTTTTCTTATTTGTTTATTTTATTTTAAGATAGTTAGCTCAATCATGTTTACGGGCTAAACCTCTTAGCTAGGGCTAAGAGGTGAAGCTTGTAGTGAGATGGGAGATTTTATGATTTTAATTTAATTTTAATATATGAATTGACGTTGATTTTAGTTGATTAATATTGGGAATGTTTTTAGTCTTTAATGGTCTGTTGTGACTAAAATTACAATGGATCTGCAATGGCTTTGATTATGTCCTTTTTCTTTCCATGTTTATGACGTCACGAAGCACTGTTGTTCACCAGTCTCCTGGGCATGGTCGGATGTCGGTACCCTTCCTAACCTTCATACATGTGATGGGTTGGTAATTAGTTTAATTTTATTGTTTGCCATAGTTCCCTGGGCATGGTTTGGTGATGGAATCCATTCTAATTCATACACCTTTCATCTCTTTGAAAACTAGATCAATGACAGTTCAGTAAATTCCATGATTCATGAAACAGGCATAAGATCTCTCTGATCTCTACAAGTGGATCCTCTGAATCCCTAGTTTCCTTTCCTCTGAAGTTCTTAAGTTTTAGATAAGTAGTTCACAATTATTTCCTCAACTCCATTCAGTTTTAATTTCATCTTATTCTAGTTCTAGTTCTAGTTAATTTTAGATTACGTACAAGTTTCAGTCCCTTGGGATTCGACTTTGGTCTTACCGAGTTATTACTACATCACAACCCTGCACTTGGGGAGTGAACATGACCCACCGGGGACGAGATAATGTCTAAATATTCGTCAAGGATAGTCGAAAAATAATCCTTACCCCTATGGCACCAGAGAGCCACCTTGAAGCCTCTAAAGTGGAGGGGAGTTTCCTCTTGATCATTCGGAATTTCATGGAGAAATCCAAAGAAACCGGCGAGGTATACGTCGTAGTGGTGAAGGGCGAGGAAGAAGAACCCTCAAACATCCCTCCAAGCTCAAGACTGTTGCTAAACGAATTCAAAGAAGTCTGGCCTGAAGATTTTCCTGATGGATTGTCCCCTATGAAGGACATCCAACATCACATATATCTCGTCCTTGGGGCTGGCCTGCTCAACCGGCCTCATTATCGGATGAGTCCGAAGGAGTGTGAGATACTTCAGGGGTAAGTGGAGGAATTAATCCGTAAGGGTCTCTTGAGAGAGAGCATGAGCCCATGTGCCGTACCAACATTATTAACGCCAAAAAAAGATGGAAGCTGACGCATGTGTGTCAACAGCCGGACAATCAACAAAATTATCATCAAATATCGGTTCCTAATACCACGGTTGGACGATATATTCGATATGCTAGAAGGGGCCAAAGTGTTTTTTAAACTAGATCTAAGGAGCGGGCATCATTAGATTCGTATCCGACCAGGTGATGAGTGGAAAACAGTATTCAAGACCAAGGAAGGATTGTATGAGTAATTGGTCATGCCCTTTGGCCTATCGAATGTACCAAGTACTTTTATGCGTTTGATAAATCAAGTTCTAAAACCATTCATTGGCCGATTTGTGATAGTATATTTCGATGACATATTGATATATAGTCAGGATGAGGCGGAGCACAGGAAACATCTTAGGCAGGTGCTGCAGGTCCTACAAATTAACAAGTTGTACCTCAACTTGAAGTGGAGTTTTTTAAGTGACAGCCTGTTGTTTCTAGGATTTGTTGTAACGTCCATAGGCATCTGTGTGGACGATGAAAAGGTGCGAGCCATTAGGGAATAGCTGATCCCGACAAACATTCATGAGGTGAGGAGTTTTCATAGGTTTGGGACTTTCTATCGTCGATTTGTGCGAGATTTTAACACCATATTCACACCTATAACAGGTTGCATGAAAAAAGGACCGTTCCAGTGGACCGATAAAGCTGATAAGAGCTTTCACGAGATCAAGCATCGTTTGTCTACAATACCGGTTTTAGTGTTTCTTAATTTCGACAAATTGTTTAAGATTGAGTGTGACGCTTCATACGTCGGAATTGGAGGGGTATTATCCTAGGAAGGCAGGCTGGTAGCCTTCTACAATGAGAAGCTCAGCGAAGCTCGAAAGAAGTGGTCGACTTATGAGCTTGAGGTGTATGCAGTTATTTAGGTGATGCAACATTGGCGGCATTATCTGATTCAAAGGGAGTTTGTTCTGTACACTGACCATCAAGCATTAAAGTTTATAAATAGTCAGACTAACGTGAATCGTGTGCATGCTAGATGGGTTGAGTTTTTACAGGAATTTATGTTCGTTTTGAAGCACAAGTCAGGACAACAGAACAAGGTGGCTGATGCACCTACCCGTCGTACATCACTACTTGTTACGATGAGCAACAAGGTGGTCAGGTTCCACTGTCTCAAGGAGCTGTATGCCGAGGATGAGGACTTTAAAGATTCTTGGATGAAGTGCTAAGAAGGTCACCCCAGTGACCTTCATATACAGGACGATTTTCTCTTTAAAGGGAATCGATTGTGTATCCCCCGAAGTTCTTTGAGGAAGTAGATTATTCATGAGCTACATGGAGGTGGCCTCGGTGGACACCTTGGGAGAGACTAGACGCAAGCTCTTGTGGAAGAGCGGTATTACTGGCCGCAATTAATACGTGATGTGGGAAGAGCCGTACAACGTTGTCACATTTGTCAGACCTCCAAGGGAATTGACGCAGGGATGAACGTGATGAGGTTGATCACCGTCTTCCTTGAGGATAACTACTCCGAATCCACGGAGCTTCTCTGGACTCCTCACAGAGACTTCTCGAATCCACGAGGAAAGAAAGCAAGAGAATTAAAAATAAATTCTAATAAAATTCGAAATTAATTAATGAATGAATAAAAACAAGTTCACAACCCTTTAAATAAGGGTACCAAGCAATAGGAAAGAAATCAGAATCAAACCACAACTAAAACTCCTAGAATCCGCGACTTACTATTAATAGTAAACTTACTATTTATAGACGGTCGTGATGTCTACTAGTGCGCAAGGTTTTCGGCCAAAAATAGTAAGTGTCCTATTTGGCTTCACCAAACTATTCTCCTAATTATTCTAAGAACTTTTCATGTTGGACACAACTCGTAAAGCCCAACGGATGAAGAGTTATAATCAAAGTAAAACTTACTATTTATAGTAAAAACGAAAATTTATAATCAAAGTAAAACTTACTATTTATAGTAAAAACGAAAATAAACCATCGATCCAGGGGTTTTTCGCAAATCCAGGCTGCGCAACCCGGCATAGTGGGGTTGGTTGGCTAAAGTAGCTCTTTCTACCCCAAAATCATATATTTTACGTCAGATAACTCATTCTGGATTGCGAGATACGCCCGATCTAAGGTCCAACGGTTTGGATCAGATCTGTTGTCGACCGGGCCTTTTCTGATCCATCTTGGCCATGAAACTATCCGCGACCCGCTCTACATCACTACCCAATCACATTAGCTGAGTCACCTTCAATGATTGATGGTAGGGGTGAAGGTAATTGAGCTCTCCCAAAAGTCATACCCTGACAAAGGCCCAAATCTCAGCCTCGACTCAGTTAGCAACCCCGATAGGAGCTGAGAGGGCTTCCAAATGAACTGTCTAGAACAACATGTGGATGTTCACAGCATGGTCATCGGGGTGGGACCTTCCAAATGAACTGTCTAGATCACCAAATGGCAAGGCGGGGCATGCCTCCATAGCATTTCTCCCTTTCCAAAATAGAAAACGATAACCCGTCCCATATGCAATTTCTCAATATTCTCCCATAAATCATCACATGATGGCTTGGCATCCCCTGTATTCCTTTATTCCTACTTAAATTCCTGATGCAAAATGTAGGAAGTTGCAAGCATCTCAATTTTGCCTATCTCATGATTCGGGATTGCTAGCTTGGGTTGCCCCCATTGGGGCCCACATGCTAAGACTGAGATGGATGATCGGAACCGCCGATGCTCTGGGCTCCATGCTATACAGGCCACCTGAAGAAAACTACGTGTGAACAGATGATTCCAACCATCAGTATGCATGAACGAATTTAGAACATTGAAGACAAGATCTTCGATGGCCCACATTCGACTTCAGAAATCGAAGGTAAGGATTATCACGGAAGATTTCTTATGGGAACGACGCTTATCAATGATAGTACCAAGAAGATAAACGGTTCAAATCATCTAATCATCTCAGCATGTGGGACCTCCCAATGGAGGGACGGTTCAAATCATCCAATCATCTCAGCATGTGGGACCCCCCAATGGAGCGACTCACGCTGCAATCCTGAGTCGCGATGGAGGCAAAACGAACACAAGACAGTGAAGGGAAGCCAGGAGAAACAAATTCGTGAAAGGGGATTTTGGAAAGAAAAATCCCAATACATAAATCGACATTAAAAATAATAAACAAATAAATAACCAAGGGAGGCGTACGGATTATGTTCATAACTGTTCATTACCATCGGCATGGATATAAAAAGCTTCGAATATGGAAATGAAAAGAAAGAAATGAAGAAAAAGAGGAAGGAACTAGGGCCCACCTGGGCAATGTTGATGATCAAGCGGCGGAATTTGGGGTGGAGCCCAGCCTCTTTTTTGAGTCTAGAAGCGATTGGTTTGCATATGGTCTTCAAGGCTAAGGTTCCAAGCTTCACCACAGGCAGTATCATGCTCCTATCAGCAGCAGCTCTGTTCTTGCGTTTGGGAGAGAGTTACTTGAGATAGAAGGCAGGAGATAGCAAGGACAAAGCATCAGGGTATTTTCGTAATTTTCATGGGCCGTCGGAGAGAGAGGGAGTACTCGGCACGCTTTGAGAGGAGGTTTCCGACACAGCTTCTCAGAGCGGAGGCCCAGGTCATTCGAGAAGACACGGATTGGGTGCTGTTGCCAACACCAACCCAGCGGTGATGCATGTGTTTTATACCCACGCCGCCATCCATTTTGACCCTTATTTTAGTGCACGAAAACGAAAGAAGCCGATCCGAAGCTCAAATGGACCACACCATATGAAGCAGTGGTGATTGAACGCCTACCATTAAAATATTATTTGGGGGCACAAAATTTTTAGATTAAATGTATATGCTTGCCTTCATCCAGATCTGACCCTACCAACATGCTGGATGACAAATAATTATTATACTGGGCCTTCAAAAGGTTTCAACGGTGTGTATCATCATCCCCAATTTCTGGTAATCCCCACTGATAGTGGTCCACCTAAACTTCATGAGGGGGCAAAACGGATGGAAGGCATATATATATATATATATATATATATATATATATATATATATATATATATATATATATATATACAGCCCCACTGCGCCTAGCACAAACACATTGAGGTGGAGTCAAGCTGAGCCGAGCATTGGCCGATTCGTGCTCGGCTTGGCCTTCAAGCTTGGAACAGCAGAATTGCCTCAGTTAGCAGCTCGATTTAGTCCAAGCTGAGTTTTCAAGTCGAGTTCAAGTTTGAGACAATGGCGTCCAACTGTACCGAGGGGTGTCTGATTGTACCGAGGTTCAGAGCTTTGTCCAACTAGTAGTTGTTAGTCGGATGGGTTCGAATTGTACCAGATGTTCGTCCGACTAGTGGTCGTTGGTCGGATGGGTTCAGATTGTACCAAATGTTCATCCGGCCAGTGGTCGGATGGGTTCAGACTGTACCAAATGTTCGTCCGACCAGTGGTCGCTAGTCGGATAGGTTCCGCTACTTGGACGAACGCTGCTTGCCGGAAAAAATAGAGAGAGTGGAGGAGATAACTCACTTTGGGAGAGGAATATCACCAGGAGAGGAGATCGTCTGAGAGTAGACTTTGTCCGAGAGAGGAGATTGTCCGGATAGACGTTGGAAGAAGGAATATCATCGAGAGAGGAGATCGTTCGGATAGACGTTCGAAGAAGGAATATCGTCGGGAGAGGAGATCATTTGAGAGTATTGGGCGAACGGACGACCGATTTGGACGATTTCGGTGCTTTGGAGGCAGAAATGGGGTTAGGGTTGTTGTTGGGCAAAATGAATAGGGTTGGGCGTAGATGGGTTTTTTTTTTTTTTTTTTTTTTTTAAATTATAAAAAAACCCTTATATACTCACTTAAACATATGGGCCAAAGGCAATTTAGGCATACAACGTCGATAGCCTTAATCTCAATAATCCTCATAAAAATTATCATTATATAATTAAAATTAAGTGAAAGAAATGCAGGGATTGGATGGATGTTACGCTTTAAGGCTCTTGGTTCATCCACGTTCGAGCCTATGAGATTAACGGTCTGGATCATGAAATTGTGGGCCCCACTAGTACAAACTCCACGCTGGAGGATATTGTGTATATATTGTCGGCTCCAGGATCATGAAAATTCCTCAGACCCACCTGATGAGCGGACAAGGCTGATATTTTTGGGCCAGATCCTGTATGAGACGGGAACTACTTCATGAATGGCCCTGATCTGTAGGCACGTGTGAAGAAATCACCCTCTCACTCGTGCGAGTAACAAGTTTCAATTGCCGATTATTGTCTCCTAACTGGGTCATACGATGTTCTTGGCATCGCGTTTTCTTGGTGGACAAGTTGGTAACGAAGCATCGTAGAATTATCTGCGTTGACGCAACAGATGGGTGGGCCCAACCGGTTCTCACCAATGGCCGAAAAAGAAACTGGTGCTCTTCATAATTCTCATATCTCAGGCGACAACTTGCATTCAGATATATCCTCGAACCCATGTTCCACATGTGCATCAATCCAGCCCGTAGAAATTGCCATACCACTCTTAAATTTACATGGGTTAGATGATCTCGGCTATCTGACTAGTGTCAATCAAATGTACGGCTGAGAAGGGAAACCATTCAAAATCCTAGTTTGTTTGTGAAGATAGAAAATTGAGTGGCTGGATCGTTTATTTGTAATTTTTGGGCCATGCACCTTACGTTCTTAGAGCTCATGATTTTAATGGTCGGTAGAGCTGGGCACGGTACTGTTTGGACTTGGCAAACTCGTTTTGACCCGACTTGACACCAACTGAGTGGGTGAGTTGATCTAACTGAGTAGACTTTCATCCCATCCAAACTCAAATCAAGCCAAGTTCGAGTTACCCGGTAACTTAACTCAGCTTGATCCAAAATCTGACTTGGTAATAACTCCGAAACCTGACTCATACATTAAAATAAAAAAACCAAAATCAAATTTAACGTTTCAGATTTGAGATGCCATGTAATTGATAATGATGCTGCAATTCTGGCATGTGTAAATAGGTTTGGAGATGTGATTTCACCCTGCGAATGCCCGCTGCGCCTAACCTTACTCGATACTTGTGATTGGGTCACTCAGTCTAGATTAGTCAAGTGCATACCGGACTCAGACCGGGTTGGGTATGCTAGACTCGATATTGAGTCGGGTCGAGTTCAGGTCAGGTCTATTTCAAAATTGAGTCGAGTCGAGTCAGCCCTAACTCGGTCCGGCTCGACTCGATGCCCCAGCCTCTAATGATCGAAGGGGTGTAGTGGGCTAGGCTCGGGCCTAGTAAAAACAAATTTTTTAATATGCCTGGCCCATCAGACCTCGCTCGCACGATTCAAAATCGGAGCCGAACCCAGCAACAAGCTCGGATCGACAGTGTTTTTTTATTTTCCCCTAGAACATTAGGCCCAGCCTGCAAAGTCAATCCAAGGCCTGAGTTTGGCCCATGTGTTGACGGGCGAAAACATCCAATGTAACGCCCTAAAAATTGGAGGTCGAGCATATACCCAACTCTCGAGTTCCAACGCATCACTTATGCAACAAAGATAATGCTGATTAAATGTTGTCTGTGTTAGTGCCTTAAACATGAGTGAGATTATACCAGAACAACATATCATACTCGTGAGACGGTTGATTAACGCAAGCGAAAGACTGTGATATGTGTGGATAAAACCATAACGAAAGTACGTCTCCAGAATGTGATATTGCTACCAGGTTACACCTGCACATGTATATTCCTCAAAAGAGATTCAAAATAATATCCATGAGTGTCAAAGAAATGTAAAGTGGTATAGCTAATATCAACTAGTCAACATCCCAGAAATCTCCGTCGATCAAGACACGACTCACATGAACCCACCTGAATACTGCATATAAGAGAAGGCATCCTCATCGTCTGCGAAGTCCGACTCCGCCTCATCAGTCACGCTACCATCTGGATCTAAGACAGAGTCTGGTTGGTGTTGCGAACACCGTCCCAGAGCATGGGAGTGAGTGATCAACTCAGTGGGATCATAAGGCAAAGGTTAACATGTTATCAATTCAATCAAGCGGTAATGATAAAGCAATACAACACTCAGGTCCTAAGTACTCTTATTAATGCACGTATGACATGGATGTAATGATGCATGCCCTCACCTACGCTCCCTCAGCAACTTCATCTTACGATCGCGACATGAAACACTCCGTCAGTACTTGATCTGCTACGCCAAACGCACATGTAATGCGGTGCATGCAACATGTTTAGTCAAGTTCTTACTTAAGTTTATTCATTCAGCAAGATTGGAAAGCTAAGGTACCTTCCTTATATCAATTTTTCAAACAATGATCCATTTTAGGGTCCTCAGTCCTAGTGATTCTCATACGAAGTTACGGTTCTAAGTCACCACAAAAGGGTTCGTCACCAAATCAGTGCTGCTCCTGCGGGAAACACATCACACGCACAGGACGTGACATCTGATCAGTATAGGCCTAGTTATACTCTAATACTATGGAAAGACTCGTCGCCTCATCGCAGACTCAGAGTATGCTCGAGGTCACTATCAATGGCTCGTCGCCAAGTCATAGGCCGACAGCTCGAATATAGTGTCCCATATCACCATAATCGGATCACGAGTCTAGGTTGCGCACTGGTCACTATGGGGAGGCTCGTCGCCCCAGCGTAGGCCGACAGCTCGACCATGGTGTCCCATACCACCATGTCCGGCTCATGAGTCTTAGGGGATCGTGGTACCAAGGTTAACAGGATTTCACTGGTAAGTTTGGTACCCTAGATTCAAACAGTAGCGTCCAAACATGGTGAATATACATCGGGTCAATCGGGTTATTTGACGAGCTCGACTAGCACGGGCGCACGTTGAATTGATCGACATGAAGCGCATAAACACTCCGTGTGGCCTAACCACTGTCGACAACTGTAGTATGACTCGGATTCATCAGCACATCCTGTGTGGCGAAAATAACCTCAGCTACCAGTTCATGGCCTGTTACCGATTGCCTGGACTATATATTAGCCTCAAACACATTCATTTATAACAGGTAATCACATGAAATAGTGAAAACAGTAGCAAATAAACAGTTCAACTCCTATAATCATTTAAGCAATTTAGGAAATACAACTGAAACATGAATTCATACATAAGTATCCTATAGACACATAAACACTGCAAGACAATGTACATGGAGAAAATCATACACATCGTTAAATTAATTGAGAATCATATCTCAACACTTGAATTTATTACAAGTTGTTAATTACTTAGTCATTCAGACATTTTTACAAACACTTAGTTTACATATTCCAACACACATAACATATGTTGGTTAGAATACATATTAGGGCAAATCCTTTCATCAAGGACTTGTTACACATACACTTAGCATATATATACGGTAATAAATCATGACAAACATAGTTTCAAATTCTATACGTATACGATTATTACTATAAATACATGAAATATCCTAAATATAACGTAGTGTATACGTATATGTAAAGTAAAATATACAACACATTTAACATGTGTAATGACACTCACATCAGTAATAAACCATTATCTGACATTGAAAGCCTTGAAAACCATAATCTAGACGCATATAGTCCACACCTTACACCGATAAACGTGTATCGAACTCAGTTTGTATGTCAAGTCATTGTCCACAACACGAGGGCCACCTACAACACTCAATAGGTTAACTATTTCATTACTTAGACTATTTGAAATCCTAGAACGGATTAGGGTTAGGTTTTCTTACATAATCTTGGGATTAAAATTGCCGGAATCACGATCCGATAGCAGTGGATAAGCACGTGGAGTAGCGGGGATTGAATCCCAGGAATAACTCCAACTCTTCTCTCTCGTTCCTTCTCTTTCTCCTCTTCTCTTCCTTAGGGTTTTTAGGAAATTCGTATGGAGTGTATGAGAGAGGGATTAAGGCCCTTATATAGGCTTAGAACTGACGAAAACAGTCCCAGGGCCAAGGTATACTAAGGTTATAACCAAATCAGGCTTATTCCGATCAAACAGAGCATTTTTGGAGGTCCCCTTACTGAATACGGTCAGACTTAAGCTCACTAATATTGGATCTTGATCAAGTTAAGTTTTCAGTCCGATTGAGTTTCCAGCTCGACCGTGGTGGACCAGTTTCAGTTCAGCGGTCACCGAAACTCGATCAGGGCCACAAGTATATTAACATATGTGGGCCATCTTCCTTGATCCGAGGGTGAATTTGGGTCAGAATCCAACGGTCAGAATGCTTATAACTGGCGCGCAAGCGACACGACTCAGATTACTTAAATTTATATTTAATTTATAAATAGATTCACTTTTCTCATACACTTCGCTCCGGACTCGAGTAAATCGTCTCAGGACCTTTTCTGGACTTGATTTTTGAGGTGATTGTCAAGTCTAACTAGGCGGTCATAATTGTCTAAGTTCATAGCTATAGGACTTTCGACGTGCGGTCCAGGTCTGATATGAAGTTTTTGAATGCTCCCGAGAGCAACTGGGTTTAGAGTTTGATCTTAGATTTCAGGGTAACCTAGCGTTAACAATTCTACAAGTTTTGGGTCTTGTAGATCATATTTAAAGTGATTGGTGCTAATTTCACAAGTAATCGAGTTTAACGCTAGTTAATTCTCATTTAATTTCTAAAGGGTTTAGTCCTAAGTGATTTCTGTTTGAGGTGGTACTCGGGTCTTTGTACGGAATTTTTCAGGAAGTTACATCCTGGTCCGAAGCTGATCTGTGATGGTTATGAATGGCCTAGCCAGAAACGGATCCACTTTTGTGCAAGATCAGGGGTGTTCCTGAAATATGACAAAAATGACCTTGTAACTGTTAATAGGCTGAGTAGGGTTACAGGCTCCGAAAAAATTACATTGATCAAATTATATTGATTTACGTGGCATGGTCTACCCACAGTCGGTCCTGTATCAACAAATGGATCATCAAACCATGGATTAACTTGATTATTAAGCCTGTGGCCTACCATTGAATGGTGCATCTAACTGATTGATGGAGTAGATGTTGGACACGTATTAAGGTGGGTCCAAATCTCAAGTAGACCCCACCACAGGAAGCAGCAACAGTGATAATGATTCTTACTGTTAATTTTTTTAGGGCCCATTGTGATGTTTATTTGACGTCCAACTTGTATATTAGGTCACACACTTTGATGATGGCAAAAAACAAATATTAGCTTGATCCAAAACTTTGGTAGCCTAGGAACACTGTGTGGCCCACTTAAGATTTTGATCTACCTTAGTTTTGGGTTCATGTCATAAAATTATTTTTTTAAATGTATGGACAACATGGATGAGACATGGAGGGTAGCCAATCCGTTTTGGACGCCGGTTGATCTAGAGAATTAGACGAGGATTTCATGGGAAAGTCTATAACCGGAAGTTCATGCGCTAGAAACCTAGGCAGGGCCCACCGTCATTTTTTTTTTGAAAAATCCACCCGATCCATCCATTTTGTGATCATTCTAATACTTGAGAGAAAAATTAAACAGGATCCAAGATTTAAGTGGGCTGCGCCAAAAGAAGATGTGGGTAGGGCAATTCCTACCGTTGAAACTTCAATGGGTTTGACAGTGATGCTTTCATGTCATCCATACCGTTTATAACGTCATTTGTACTGGGATGAACTGAGAACACAAATATTATATCAATTCAAAACTTATATTGCCCCATGAATATTTTAACCATGGGTGTTCAATCCTCACATTTTCGGTCCACTCGAGTACTGAATCTGACTCATTTTTTACCTCTTAAAATGAGCTTAAAAAAATATGAACTTACTGGATTTTAAAAAAAAACATGATGGTGGGAACCACCCAGGTTTCCCGTGGAGGAACTTAATGCGAAGGGCTTGGCATGAAATTCGTGTCCCTGGGAGCGGATTGCGTATAGACTATGCATGGAGCCAGGTGGCTACTTGGATGCTCTATAGTGTCCACCATGATGTTTGTAAGAAATTCACTTCATTCGTATGTTTTGCTTGCGAGATCATTTTAAGATATACTACCAAAAATAAGGTGGATTTAGAACTCGAATGGGTCATACACGATGGAAAATTAGGGAATGACTTTTCTACCATTAAAACCTTTCTAAGCTCCACGTTGATGTTTATATGCCATCCAAACTGTTTATAGTGTCATTCATAATGGGATGAAGTAAAATCACGAAAAGTTAGCCTGATAAGAAGCTTTTGTGGCCAATTGAATATTTCAATGGTAGTCACTAAATTCTCATTATTTCCTCTCGTGTAGCATACTTGAGTTTTGGATCCATTACAATTTTGGTCTAATATACTAAAATGATATTGTAAATCGGATAGATGGGGTGGATATAATATATCACCACTCAATCACCATTCAAATCACCACAAATAGTTTTCATTTTTGTGTGAAGGCAAAGAGGAAAAGGCAGATAGATATCGATAAATTTAGCAATGAAATTGGAAAAGCACGAGTCTTACCGAGTATTTTGAGGTACGCCCACTAAACCTCTTTTAATCTCAAACGTATGCCGGATGTAACAATCTCTCCCTCTCTCTCTCTCTCTCTCTCTATATATATATATATATATATATATATATATATATATATATATATATATATATATATATATATATATATGTGCACTCTCGAGGCAGATAAATATGTTTTGGTTTATTCTATCCAAGTTCCACACTGATCATAAAGACCACACCGCTCAAATTGAATGTTTTACATTGTTTTTATTATTGACATAGTCTATATGAAGATTTTTGTGGGCTAATTCTTTTTTTATGTTCAGTAAGCATGCGTTAGTTTCATACGTGTAGATCTTCTAGACGGAGACGCGAATTGCGTATTAGCAGAGTCCGTAGCCAGGTAGTCACTGACAATGCTCCATGGCCCCTTATATATATATGGAAAAGGTACCATGCGCTTGACCTCATGGGTCCGTCCCATGAGGTCGAGCAGTGTGGGCCCCAACGTGATGCGTTTCGAACATCTACCCCATCAATCAGATGCACCATTCCATCGTGGACCTAGGTCTCAAAAATCAAGTCAATTCGTGACTTGTGTGGGCCACACCACATACAGAAGTGGAGAGGGGCCGTGCACCATTAAAACATTCATAATCATTTTTTGGGTCCCACCGAGATGTGTTTTGCAAATCCAGCCCATCCATTATATGTGTCTCACTAGGATTAGGGGTCATACCAAGTTTCATTAGCATTCAAAACTCAGATGGGCCCTACCAAGTGCTTTTATATGTTTTAACGGTGTCTTCACATGATTTTAGATGGTATGGCCCACATGAGTTCAGTATACGACTGAATTTTGGGATATCACATAATATAAAGGGGAGCCATCAAATGCACGGTGTTGATGGTCGACATGCATCATGGTGGGGCCCACATAGCTCGACCTCACGATAAGCTTATCGTGAGGTCCAGCACATAGTTCCTTTTCCCACATATATATATATATATATATATATATATAGAGAGAGAGAGAGAGAGAGAGAGAGAGAGAGAGAGAGAGAGAGAGAGAGAGAGAGAGAGAGAGAGTCCCGATCTCCTGCACACAAGGCCGCACCGACCTTAAATGAGAGCTCAATTATGTGCCGTTAGACCCCCTCATCGGCTGGGATTCAGTAGCCAAGAGCAAGAGAGAGTCTCTTGAAGGAGCACTCACGCGACACTTTTTTCGGCATCTCACAGGAAGTGACGTCTCCAAGTTATGTGGGCCACACCATGATGTATGTTTTGTATTTACACTGTCCATCCATTTGGAGAGATCATATTAGGGTATGATCTAAAAAATGAATTAGATCCAAAGCTCAGGAGGACCCCACCACAAAAAAATAGAGGGGAGAGTGACGCCCACCGTTAAAAAGTTCTAAGGGCACCTCAATTTTCGTTCAGGCGAATATTTATGTTTTCCTTCTTTCATGTCTACTTTAACACATGATCTAGCTGGAATCCATCATTTTGCTAGACCCGAGCAAGGTATGCGAAAAATAAGTTGAGAATTACCCGGTAATTTCTATGAACTCGAATGATTTTTTTGAAAAACAATTCAGATATTAGAATTTTAAGATTCATGGATGTTGGGCATTACTTTCTCCTGGACTCGAGTGCATGGTAAACTTCCTAGTCCAGTTTAAAATATTAATCCACTAATTAGAAAATTTCTAAACATTAAGATCCATGAGCATATAGTGTACTCTCGGCTCATCAACATTAAGATTCAATTCTTTATTCTCAGGATATCATTGGTAATCAACAAGAGAATTCATAATAACCAACACTTACCTCAAAGATCATTTTTTGATTTTTCGGTCTTTTTTTTTTCATTAAAAGAATGTCAAGAGGAGAATCAAATTTTCACCTATAGGGAGTAAACCTACGGTGAAACTAGTCACCCAACTCTTTCCAACTGTTAACCGCGGGGAATCGAATCCACACCTATAGGGAGCAAACCCATGGTGAAGATTAATTGCCCAACCTTTTTAATTTTTATACCCTGATGGAAAGATATTTCAGGCTGGTTCCTTTCATGCTCAGTGATTACCGAGTTAATCCTTCGATATGGAACTGAAATCTTAATGTGTAAGCGAGATGTGTCCTGAAATCATGATTCAATCAATGTTTAAAACCTCTAATCATGGATTGATAATACGAACTCAACTGTGGAATCTATCAGGTAGCTAAATCCAAGAGTCATAAATTACCAACATCACGTATCTCGCAATTCTAAATCAAAGATAGATATCAAAATCACTTCAAATTCACAAGAAATTCAAGAGAAATTTAAAAATTTTCACAATTTCACAATTTTTTGCTCAAGACCAAGAAAACACTGATTAGAAAACCTAATCTCCCACCCCCAACCAAAAATTTACATTGTCCTCAATGTAAAAGATCTGAGCATGCAATGCATATGGGACAACGAAAGTAAATGAGAAGTGATGAGAAGATAATACCTGGATAATGGATTGAGAGAGATGCTTTTCAAAGACATCTATGTAAAAAGAGGTCAGCACAAGAGAAAAACTAACAAGAGTAAAATAAAAATAATAAAAATAAAATCCTACCTATACCACATTCGCAGGTGCTCTCGATTGCATTTAGCGTATGCAACAAGCCTTTAAACCCCTAGGTTACCCCTAGTGGACGAGTTGTAGTCTGGTGAGAGTTTGCAGTAATATTACCCACAAACATTGAATCGATCATGCCACAAGGTTCCCCTTCCGGCCAATATCTTGATAAGTTTCTCAGTAAATTCCTCAACAGGATCATCCAAAAGCCCTTTTTGCAATAGGCTTGGGCACCCTAGAGCATGATTTTTCAGAGAGACTTATGTACATCATAAAAAATCTTCTATTGAATTGCTTGAGGTATCCATAATATATACGATTCACCTATAACAGAAGAAGTTTCAACGTTAGTATCGCATGGTGAATCAGAAACTATAAATGAATAAAGTATAGAAAACTTCCTAAGAAGTGATGTAGTCTCAACACATTTCGAAGCTCCAAACTTCGGTTCAATTTTTAACTCCTCTTCCTTTATTGGTAGACATTTAGGATCAGGGGAAGAGAAGGTTTCAGAATAAGGGTTCTCTCGGTCAGTGACGACTACCGAGATGTTGTCTCGCAGGGCATCCGCTTTGTATCTTAACATGGGATCATTTGAAACTGCAAAGTGTGCTAAGCAATCCTAAGAGTTAGGAAGTTCAGCTGAGTGTGACTTCTTGTGGCTTGTGATGATCTGCGCAAAGAATCCATCGTCCTTGAAAGTGGATGAAGGTACACTCTCTTGCTCCAGTTCTGCATTGACAGATTGAAAATCAATAAGTGAAACATTGATGTGATCACTCTGTTCATTGAAATTACTCAATTGAGGCGTTGAATTATCAAATGTGTGCAGCTCAGATGGTAGCCTCAACTGAGTGGTTTCAAATTCCAAAGTCGTAGCGGGCAATTCCTCATTCTCCCGAATCATATCAACATTCAATTTAGGGGAGTGGTCTAAATATGTTTTACAAGAGTTAGAAGGGTCGGTCATGAGGGGCTCATCCTCCACCTTTAAATCAGACATGTCAGGTGATGGGAGTGGCTCATTATGACCGACCACTTCATGTACGTCTTGATCATTGATCTGGACCAAAGTTGAGAGGAATTCTAGGGGGACTGTGGCTACACATTCAGGATTGCAGTCATGTTCTAGTCTAGTGCAGTGCACATTTGGGATGAGATCACTTTCCTCACATTCTACACCTAGCATGGATTGAGGTTCGCATAAACTAACTTCTTCCTCATCATTGAAATTTTGTGTGTCATGTAAGGAAGGTGTGTCATCATCAATGTATTTAAAAGACACCCATGTTTCTTCACCATTCTTTCGAACAGTCATTGAGATCGACTCCTCGAAAAATTGAACCACATGCTCATTAAGGGAATCCCACTCCTCATTCCAAATTCCAGAGTTTTTCAAAAGAGAGTGAGGATCACTTTCCTAGCATTGTATTTCTGGATTGGGTTGAGGCTGAGACGACCTATCCTCCATTAGCCTATCGATGCGTGATTCAAGCGCTTCTAGTAATTTTCTCATGCCAGTAATATAGTCTGTATAGCTCGATGCGTGATTCAAGCGCTTCTAGAAATTTTCTCATGGATCGTTTCTGGTGGATATTCATAAGTGGTTGATCCACGGGAGTTATTACCGTGATGTTTTACTGCCTCATCTTTGAAATATTTCTGTTTCCACTGATCAGAATCATACGGGTCATCTTTCGGGGGTTGATAAGCGTCATCATTTCAATAATCACGTAATGTTCTCTTAACTCGTGGAATGCAATTATTCTCCCACAGATAATCACCGAAAGTCTTATTAATCGGTGGAACATCATATTCCGATTGGATCTTGAAGATATTTTAAAAAAAAATTTGAGGCATAGGTTGTTTTCCATAAGCTATCTGAACATACAGACGTGCCCACTCATTCATATACATGATGAAACCCTTAATCTGAATCTAATTCTAAAGAATAGAAGAAAAGATCCTACAGTAATATGAAAAGTAGGTAGAGGAGAAGTTAGAGAGAAGTTACCAGATTGGAGTACTATGTTAAGATCCTGCAAAGGAAAACAAAAAAGATTAGTTTCCTAAAGTAGAAATAGAAAAGTTAAAAATTTCTAAAAGAAAACTTAGAAGCTAAGTTAGTTTCTAAAACAGAAAACCTAATCCTAAAATAGAAAGTTTCTAATAAAGGAAGGAGGAGTTAGTTTCTAAAAAGAAAAGGGAGGTTTCCTAACCCTAGAAAATTTCTAAAATAAGAAATCCTAGAATTAGAAAGTTTCCAAAATTAAACTAGTTCCTAAAAAGGGAAAAAAGTAAAAGAATTGGGAAGGGATTACCGAATTAGAAGTTTATGTCAGACTCCTACAAAACAGGAAAACAAGTTAGTTTTAGGAAAAAAATAAAAATAAAATAAAGTTAGTAAAATCTTAATCTTAATCTAATTCTAAAACCAATTAATTTCAGAAACGCAACCGTTAGTCCCCGGCAACGGCGCCAAAAACTTGTTCACTCCCCAAGTGCAAGGTTGTGATGTAGTAATAACTCGGTAAAACCGAGGTCGAATCCCAAGGGACTGAAACTCGTACGTTATCTAAAACTAGTTAGGACTAAAATTAGAATGAGATGAAATCTAAATTAAGTTGTAATTTGAGGAATAATTATGAAATATCTATCTAAAATTTATAGAAATCAGAGAAAAGGAAACTAGGGATTCGGAGGATCCACTTGTAGAGATCAGGGAGATCTTATGCCTGCTTCAAGAATCATGAAATTTAAACTGAACTGTCATTGATCTAGTTTTCAAGAGATGAAAGGTATATGAATTAGAATGGATTCCATCACCAAACCATGCCCAAGAGACTATGCCAAACAACAGAATTAAACTAATTATCAACCAATCAGTATGCCATGAAGGTTAGGAGGGGTACCGTTATCCGACCATGCCCAAGAGACTATGGTGAACAATAGGGCTTCCTGACGTCATAAACATTAAAAGAGAAAAGGACATGCTCAAAGCCATTGCAGACCCATTGTAATTTCAGTCACAACAAACTATTAAAGACTAAAAATATTTCCATTAATTAACTAAAATCAACATTAGATCAGTCTTAAACAAAAGGTACAAGCATAGAGTTCTCCCATCACGCTACAAGCTTCACCTCTTAGCCCTAGCTAAGAGGTTTAGCACAACATGAATGGGCTAGATCTCTCCAAACAAAATAAAATAAAAATAAAAATAAAAGAAAAAACCAAACTCTACTGCTCCACGTCCCAACCAAGCCAAGCCAAGCTCCAAGCTTTTTTTCTCTCCCCTCCCGGTTCCAGCCGTGCCTTCCTTCCTTTATAGTGTGCACTGATAGTGGAGAGGCACCAACGTTGCTACTGTTTACGCAGCAACTGTGCGTAATTGAGTCGGCGAACGTACATTGCTGCTTTTTAGCCTATGGATGCAAGATCCAAACCATTCAATCACCATTGCTTTGGTCGGCCATCCCCTGGAATGTTTTTGGACGGTCAAGAGCTCCTCGAACATGCGAACAGAGCCTGCGTAAGTCATCTTACGTTGATGTGTTGGTGGGGCCCATCATCAGTATCCGTTGAAGAATCCAATCCGTTCATCATATTCCTCTCGGAATTTCAGTTGGAACGGTGTACTTTTTTTCTTCTTTTGATGAGACTCCCAATAATTCCAGTGCACCGTCTATCCTTCATTTGCACGGACAAATTCAGATCCTCGCTCTTTCTTGAAATACTTCCACCTAGGCAAAGGTCACTGGGACCTTTGGAATCTGTTGGACGGTTTGGATTGTCCATATGAACAATGTATGGGGCCCGCAACATGGATCAGTGTCCTCCGTTGCGAAAACAGAGGCTCCACGTCCGCTATATGATGTTTGGCGGACCCCAGGAAAATGTTTCATGGAAGATCCATGCCGTCCATTGACTTTATGACGAAAATACCTCTAGATAGGCCGAGATCTGGATGATTTCAGCGTGGCCCACGAGCTTTTCTACTCCACCGTCCAACCTATGTTTAACGGCTAAGATCTAGTAACATTCTGCATGGTCCCAAAAGGACACCTTGGTGAGGTCAATACTGTCGCTTTACACACAATGGATGGTCCGGATTGAGGAATTGGATGAGTGGGCCCCACTGAGAGGACCCGGCGTCAGCAGTGTAAACGCTGCTTGCATTTTTAAAATTGAGAAGAAGGAGTCGGTTAGCACTCGCTGACCGACCTTGGGAAAAACGGTGCACGGCCGCCCCATGTGTATACTATGTACACACGGTCACATGCGTGGTCACCGTTATGTTTATGAGAAATCCAATCCGTCCATCCACTTTTTCAGCTCAATTAAAACGTTGAGTACAAAATTGAAGCATATCCTGAGATCATGTGGGCCCCGGTTTGATGATTTGTGGGTTGATCTAGCTATTGGGCCTCTTCCACGAAGATCCATCGGATGAAATTCGACGTGTACGGTTAATTTATGGTATTCAGGCCACGTATGAAGTTTCGATCTGAATAGATGATGGGAACCACGTGATCTTGCATTCCGTACCAATTTCGGGCCTTTTTAATGTAAATAGCTTGATTTCCTCGGGTCCCTGACATGCATATCTTTCGATCTTAATCCCTGAAGTCCGTCCCTTGCCTTTGGTGCAATCAGAGCGTTAAATCCATGCTTTAAGCTCCCTTTTTCAATCCATGCTCGTAAAGTCACCTTGCAACATAAGCACGATAAAACGGGCCATTAAACAATATCATGCTCGTAAATCCAGGTAATGACTGGGGTCTGATATGAAATATTTAACCCTCAACAGGTGGGCATCACTTTCATCACTGTTTTCTGTGGTGGGGTCCACCCTAGCCTTGGATCTGCCTTGTTCTTTGGACCATGCTCTAAAATAATCTCTCCAAATTTATGAAAGGTGTTGATACAACACATACATCATGGTGGGCCCATAGAAGTTGGTGACGCCATAGCCTGTTAGTATCCAATCCCCGTCGCACACGAATCCTTCTCGGATTGTGTCCTAACCCTGCCAGGACGGTAGGGCTCTATGGGGCCCACCGTGATGTAAGTGTTTTATCCACGCCGTTCATCACTTTTTTCAGATCATTTTAAGGCTTGATCCTTAAAATAAAGTAGGTCCACAACATGTAAGTGTAATCTTTTTAATTATAATCCATCTACGGTATAACCAACCGAAGGGAATTATATGTCCAGTATGAAATTTGCATTGAGTGTTTAATCTAGTGAGTCAATCAGGAGCCATAAAATGAATTTACAGGACTGTAGGGCCCAACAACCCTTTACAACCAGTTAGACGGTCTGCGCCTCGTGTCCGATAAAGGCCCATTATTGGAAGGAATGACGGACATTATGCGATGAATTGACATAGGTTCTGTCGAGGAATGAGATGGCCTTCACTGGGCCATTTCACGCTCACAAAAATGCATGGTTAGGATGCTAGTACGCCCATTAATAATAGATATTTGTGATCAAAAATATATTACGAAAAGAGAGGTTAAATAGTTCATTTAGACTTTGGTGAAAGTTTGTCACCATTTATTCAAGTTTTGCTTCTTATCCACTGACCACAAGGCAGACTTTGAAGGCAATCCGGTCCACCCAAATTGTGGAACCCACAATGTATGGTACACGGCCCGAAATCGTCAATGATCAAAAGCAAATAATCATCTGGATTCACAAATTGAATTTGAAATGGTGATTATTTTATTTTTAACTTTTCCAATTGATAGCCAACAAATGGATGGTTATGTTTTTTCTATCAGCCTAATCTCTAGGATGTGATCTATCCGTAGTAGACCGTACACCTTGGGTTGAAGTTAACGTTTGACACGTGTAGAATGTATGAGAACTTAAAGAATATAAGCGGACAGTCGTAGTGATAGTGTACCAAGCAGCAAGAGAAGTGTTGTTTGACTTTTGACTATCTCGGGAGCTCAACACGTGTGGTTTTCATCAGTCTCATCAGTATGAGAGAAGTGCTACGTGAGCCCCACTATGATGTATGTATTTCGTCCATGCCGTCCACCCATTCTTTCAGATCATTTTTTGGTATGAGCCCAAAAATGAGGTTGATCCAAATCTCAAGTGGACCGCACAGTGTTAATTGAACGCCCACCATTAAAAACTTCTTAGGGGCCACAAAGTTTTAGATCAAGCTAATATATATTATTTCCCTTCATCCAAGTTTGTATGACCTCATCAACAGGTTAGATGTCAAATAGCCATTATAGTGGGCCCTATGAGGTTTTTAATGGTGAAAATTCAATCAAAATTGTATTCCTATGGTGCGGTCCACATGTGATTTAGATAAACCTAATTTTTGAGATAAAAACATAAAATTATCTTTCAAAATGAATGAACGGCGTAGATAAAACATATACGTCATGGGGTCCACATAGCCCCGTTAACACTAGCCACAGCTGATGGCAGCGTCACTAGCCAAACCGCGTCCCTATCTCTCTGTCAAAACTGATGCCACATGCCACTGATGAATAGGTGTGTGGTCAGACAATATCCCTCTCTTGCTGGAAAAAGTGACGCGCGAGTCCTCATCGAAGAGACTCTCTCTTGCGCACAGCCGCTGAATCCCAGCCGACGAGGAGATCTAACGGCACATAACCAAGCTCTCATTTAAGGTTAGTACAGCCTTGTGCGCAGAGGACACACACACATATGTGTATATATATATATATATATATATATATATATATATATATATAAAATCCAAACTATCCATATATTTATCAAGATCATTGAAACGAGGAGATCCAAATCTCGAGTAGAGAACACCATAAACAGTGGAGATTGAATACCCATCATTAAAATATTTTTAGTCCTCACTTCAATATTTATTTGTCATCCAGCCTGTTAATTAGGTCACGAGCACCAGGACGAAGAGAAAAAACAAATATCAGCTTAATCCAAAACTTTGGTGGCTCTTGGAAAATTTTAATGGTGAGTGTTCAATCGCTACTCTTTTCTGTGGTGTGGTCCATATGATATTTGAATCTACTTTATTTTTTAGCACATAATATAAAATAATCTGAAAAAATGGATGGACGGTGTGGATGGGTAGCACAATTAATGTTGGGGTCCACATAGCACTGTCAGTAGCCACCTAGCTACTACTGTCAGTACGCAATCCGCGTGCCTATGTGGTTACCGTTATAATGAAATATACAGACGAAAGCCCTTCCATGAAGTTCATACCCAAGGATTTTGGGTGGGGCCAACAACCCGTCCATCTATTTTTTGAGATAATTTTAATACATTCTGTTATGGAGAAATTCGAGCCCGTGGCAAAACGTTAATCGGACTTAAAGTCCGGGCTGAGGCGCCCAAGGCATGATCCATGCAACCAAGACTACAACATCGCAACAACAACACGCGAACATCTTCGAGTGAAAGTTAGCTCAGAGTTGGTCCTAATTGTCAGACCGGATAACCCGCTACCCCCCAACTCCGAGGCGCTTAAGCCAGTCGGATCGGATTCGGTATGACTGGTCGAATGGCGTCCTACTCGGAGTGGTCTTCGATACGGCCTGGCAAGCCGAGCTGAGCAGACCTTCTAACGTGCGTATCCCACTTGCTAAAATATGAAAACTACCATAACCAAACGTGGCCGATAACTTCGCTCGCAGATGTGCACGATCCACCAGATACGTGGCACAATCAATAGATTACGGGCAGTATCTCCATGATCCCAGAATCCCTCTGATCGTGCCGAGATAATCGGATCCGGACCGCCTCACAGGTAAGTATAAATAACCCGCAGCGCTATATCTACAGGTACACGAAATCGAGCTCTCTTCTACTCTAACTAGACCCTGATTTCCTTATCATCGGAGGGTCCCTCGGCTTAGCCAGGGTCACCGTTATCTGTTCTCGTGGTGCAGGTTTCAGGGACGACGCGTAGAGAGCGACGTGCAGAGGGCCGACCAGATTTTGTCATCAACATTTTTTGGCGCCATCTGTGGGAACCTGAAACTAGAAGTTAGGTTCTCATTTTCCCAAGCAATGGCGAGGAAGAAGAAAGCTACAGTGGAGCAGGCGCAACCTAATGAACAGACTCGGTCGACGTCACCACATCATGCCGAGTCCGCACCAGGGCTTTCCCAGCGTTCGCGCAATAGGTCGAGCAAGTATCGCACCATGCAGAACGAGATCCAGGCCCTACGCGACGAGATAAACCGAATGAAGCAACAGAGAGAGCCAGAGCTACACCCGACTTAAGAACAGCCCGTTCTCTAGCCGGTGGGGTTGTACGTGGAGACTCACTCTATGCCGAGGAGAGTGAGACATGAAGCCCCCCAACACTCGGGGGTGTCGCACTCAAGTCAAAATCCTCCTGTGGCACGGGCCGAGATATCCACGTGAAATGCCACCTCTCGGGCTCCAACAACTGTTCATTCGGCCACATTTGCCCTGCCGCCCACAGACCTCCGTCATCAGTTAGAACGGAGGAGAGAAAAGAGAACACCAGAGGTCGAGCATACCCTAGAGGTCGTCGTAGAAAATAAGGACCCATGAGAAGCACGATTTGCGGAGTTGAAAGATAAGTTCCTGATATTGGAGAAAAAGTAGGAGCAATCAACGGTTCCAGCCACGATCCAGGAGATGATAGAAGAGACCGAGCCTCCCTTCACCCCAGCCATCATGGCCGAAGTGATGCCACAGAGGTTTCAGATGCCTCCCGTCATCCAGTATTTAGGGTCGAGGGACCCATCCGAACACTTGGAGTCCTACCGATCGTGGATGCAGATCCAGACTGCAACGGATGCAATGATGTGTAGGGGGTTCTCAATCACCCTCCGCTCGGATTTGGTACCGCCAGATGAAACCTAATTCCGTGGGCTCTTTCGCGGAGCTGAGTCGACTATTCCTTACGCAGTTTATAAGTGGTAAGCGAAGTAGGAAGCCCAATACTCACCTGCTTACTATCAAGCAAGCTCCAAAGGAGTCTTTAAAAGACTACATCGTCTGTTTCAACGAAGAGGCGTTGCATGTCGAAGACTATGATGACAAGATGACTCTTGCTGCCATCCTGAGCAGACTGAAGGAAGAAAAGTTTACCTTCTCCATCGGTAAAAATCCTCCGAAAACGTAGCGGACTTCACGGCGAAGGCTCAAAAGTACACCAACGCCGAGGAGTTCACTAATGCCCGTAAAGGAATACAAGTCACTGACTCGGCGAACAAAGGGAAGAGGCCGAGGAACGAAGACTCCCAGCCGAACGGCAAAGGGAACGATGACCGCGCTCCCCGCGATCGTCGACCAAGCCGTAGGCCAGAGGGAAAATTTCGTTCCTATACTCCTCTCAACACATCGGCCGAGTAGATTCTGCTGGATATCCGAGGAGATAAACTGCTTAATTGACCAGTCTGCATGAGGGCTGACCCCGAGCAACGGGACAAGCGAAAATTCTGCCACTTCCATCGAGATCATGACCATAACACGGACGACTGCATGGACCTGAAAGACGAGATCGAGTCCCTCATCCGTAAGGGACATCTGCGTCGTTACACTAAAAGAGAAAGATCCGCTCGGAGAGACGAGCGGCCACGGGAAAAGTTAAACAACCTTCTAGAAGAACCAATCGAAATTCATACCATCTTCGGGGGTTCAGCTGGAGGAGGGGATTCAAACAGGGCTCGAAAAACCCATTCCCGGAGATCTGAGCTGGAACATTGCGTTCACCTGGCGGAGCGTCCCAGCAAGGAACTACGAGTCGTTCCGTGCAGCCTGACCTTCACGGAAGACGATGCGCACGGGATCCAGCATCCACACGATGACGTGCTAGTGGTTACTATGACCATAGCGAATCGCAAGGTGTTCCGTATCCTGGTCGACACCGGGAGTTCGACTGATGTTATGTATTCCGAGGCGTTCGAAAAGATGGAAATTCTACGGTCTCGACTCCGACCCGTGAAGACTCCCTTACACGACTTTGCCAGAGAAAGAGTAATCTCCGAAGGAGCTATCTCCCTCCCAATAACAGTGGGAGAAGGTCAACATCAAGTCACACTTCTAGTGAACTTTTTGGTTGTCAACGTTCCATCTGTCCACAATGTAATCTTGGGCCGATCCTCCCTCAATGCGATGAGAGCGGTCGTCTCAACTTACCACCTGATGATGAAGTTCCCAGCCGAATGAGGGATCGACTATCTCCGAGGCGATCAACGCGAGGCCCGAAGATGTTATGCTATAGCAGTTAGGAAAGGAGTTGCTAAACAAGCTCTCGTCATAGACGCCTTGGACCCCCGAGGGTCAGCAGAAAGTTCATCAGTCGAGGATCTGGAAAAATTCTCCCTCGATGAATCAGACCCGGGCAAGACCGTCCAGCTCGGGTCATCATTGAATTCTGAGTGGAGGAACGAACTATTAGCCTTCTTGAAGCAGCATCGAGATATCTTCGCATGGTCGCATGCGGATATGCCAGGGATCTCTTCTGATGTGTTGGTTCACAGGTTGAACGTGAACCCATATCATAACCGGTCAAGCAAAAGAGAAGGCCGTTTGATACCGAACGATATGAAGCCATTGCCGAGGAGGTCTCTGTCTTCCTCGATGCGGACTTCATAGAAGAAGTATACTTCCCTAACTGGATAGCAAATGTGGTTCTCGTCAGGAAGTCCAATGGAAAGTGGAGGGTCTGCGTAGACTACTCCGATCTGAATAAGGTGTGTCCCAAAGACAGCTTCCCATTACCTCGGATCGACCAACTGGTAGACAGTACGGCCGGACACGAGTTACTCTCATTTCTGGATGCTTATTTCGGATACAACCAGATCGCTATGCATCCCCCAGATAGGCAGAAGACTACCTTTGTCACCGACAGAGGGCTCTACTGTTACCGGGTCATGCCGTTTGGCCTGAAAAATGCTGGGGCAACATATCAAAGACTGGTGAATCAGATGTTTGCCAACCAAATTGGGTGCACAATGGAGGTGTATGTGGATGACATGTTAGTGAAGAGTACCCAAGCCTCCAACCACCTTGCTGACCTCGGAGAAACATTCAGCGTCCTCCGAGAATATAAGATGAAGCTTAACCTTGTCAAGTGTGCGTTCGGAGTTGAGTCAGGGAAGTTCCTTAGCTTTCAAGTCAGCCAGCGAGGGATCGAGGCCAACCCGGAGAAAATCAAGGCCCTCCTCGACATGAACTCGCTTCGTACTCTTAAGGAGATATAGTGTCTCACGGGAAGAGTTGCCGCCCTCGGACACTTCATATCCAGGGCTACAGATAAATGCCTTCCCTTCTTCCAGCAGCTGAAGGGCCATAAGAAGGCGGAGTGGACGCCAGAGTGCGAGCAGGCCTTTCAGCAGTTGAAAAAGTACTTGGGTTCACCGCCTCTATTGTCCAAGCCTGAAGAAGGGGAGCCCCTGTTCCACTACCTCACAGTCTCGACTTCAGCTGTCAGTTCGGCTCTTATTAGAGAGGTTGGAAGCAAGCAGTACCCCGTGTACTACGTAAGCAAAGCCATGGTACCGGCTGAAACAAGGTACCGGTCCTTGGAAAAACTGGCGCTCTGCCTTGTGTAGCAGCCAGAAGACTGCGGCCATATTTCCAAGCCCACTCCATAGTTGTGCTGACGGACTCTCCTCTGAGGCAGGTCCTCCAGAGACATGAAGTGTCAGGACGGATTACCAAGTGGGCCGTGGAACTCAGAGAGTTTGACATTCAGTTCCGGCCTAGAGTGGCGATCAAGGGTCAAGCGGTAGCCAATTTCATTGCCGAATTCACTGATCTGAGTGAGGAACAGATCAGTAAGGAAATTGAGATGATGCCACCTGTCCCGTTGAGCGACCAAGAGGCAGCGTCGGATCCGGGATGGGTCCTTTATGTTGACGGGTCTTCCAACATTAAAGGAGCAGGAGCTGGAATTGTCCTGGTCGCCCCTGATTTAACGACAATCCAGTGCGCAGTCAGACTTGGGTTCAAAGCTTCAAACAATGAGGCCGAGTATGAAGCATTGTTAGCTGGGCTTAGGCTGGCGGCGAGCCTAGGTGTTTAGACCCTGCAAGTTCGGTGCGACTCGCAGCTGGTGGTGAACCACATCTGCTCAGAATATGAAGCTAAAGAAGTCAGAATGATCGCTTACCTCGAAGAAACTAGGAAATTGATTGAGAAATTTTGGAGTTGCACCATCCGGCAGATCCCCAGAGCCGAGAACTCATGGGCCGATGCTCTAACAAGGCTCGCCTCATCCTCCAAGGGGAAGATTCCACGTTTTGTTCCGGTCGAGTTCATTGAGCATCCGAGTATCGGCCAGTCGGAGAAGGTCAATCCCATCCTACCCATTCCTAGTTGGATGGACCCGATCTTTAACTACCTATCAACTAGCGAAACCCCCTCGGATAAGCTAGAGGCGAGGTGACTTAGGGTCAGAGCAGCCCGGTATGCTATATTGGACGGAGTGCTATACAAGAAGGGGCATTCTCAGCCTTACCTTAGATGCTTCCGACCGGATGAGGCCGACTACGTGATTCGGGAGATTCACGAAGGAATCTGCGTAAACCATTCTGGTAGCCGCGCCTTGGCCATGAAGATACTTCGCCAAGGATATTTCCGGCTCACTCTTAAGCAGGATTCGAAAGACTTTCTTCGAAAGTGCGACAAGAGTCAGCGCTTCGCGGCTGTGTCGAGGCAACCGACAGAAGAAATGACTCCCATGAGCGGGCCCTGACCGTTCGCCCTATGGGGGATTGATATCATCGCTCCTTTGCCTAAAGGGAAGGGACAGGTCAAGTTTGCCATAGTTGCAGTCGACTGTTTCACTAAGTGGACCGAGGCCGAGCCAGTCGCCAAGATCACCGAGTAGAAAGTGATCGACTTTGTGTGGAAAAACATCATCTGCCGATTCGAAATCCCACATACCATTGTCTCTGACAATGGTCGCCAGTTTGATAATGATAAGTTCCGCGGTATGTGCAGAAGACTTGACATCGTGAATGCCTATTCATCGCCTCGGCACCCACAATCAAACGGACAGGTTGGAGCAGTCAACAAAATCATCAAGCATCACCTCAAGACAAAGCTCGAAAAAGTAAAGGGAAGCTGGGCCGAAGAGGTCCCCTTCGTCCTCTGGGCTTACCGGACCATAGCCCAGACCTCGACGGGTGAAACTCCATTTTCGTTATCCTATGGCTCGGAGACAATGGTGCCAGTAGAAATCAGACTCCCTATGGCACGGGTTAGGAGCTTTCAAGAAAATCAGAACTCCGAGCAGATTGCTACTAATCTGGATTTGTTCGAAGAACTCAGAGAAGTTTCCAAGCTCTGAACGGCGGCTCAACACCAACAGGTAGCGCGCTTCTACAATTCAAAGGGCACTTCCGACCAGGGAACTTGGTCCTCTGACGGGTCTTCCAGAACACGACTGAGCCAGGAGTAGGAGCACTCGGACCCAACTAGGAAGGACCATATCGTGTGGTCAGATCTACCAAACCGGGCGGCCAGCTCCCTCATCCCTGGAATGCTGAACATTTGAAGACCTACTACCCATGAGGAACTGGCCTTTAAGTCTCATAATAAAGTGTCTTCAAGCGACTAGCCTTTAAGGCTCTTAATAAAAATTCAAATCCGGCTTCGGATGTTTACTCAACTGTCTTAGTTAGCAAGACTATGACCTAATGATCCGACCCCCAAGGGGTTGGAGCCTAATCCTAAAAAGATCGAGAAGGCATCCCTTTGGGGGAAAAAGCCTAATCATAATCCGATTCTCCAGTGGAGTATTCGGCTCGACATATAATAATGAAAAATTTTCGCCCGAAGAGCGATGAACCGAGTATTCTAAAAGATCGGACCTAACTAAGACTTGGGCCGAAAACGGATTAAGCAACAAACAAGGGACTAGGCCCGTAAAAAGAAATCATCTCGACAGCATCCCACAATAAGACACAATGTAAAAAAAAATGCTTTTCATTGAATCCCCTCAGAGGGGTAAAAAGTACATCGACACAATTAATGTCTACAGTCCGAAAAAAAAAGGAGGGGGCCTTCACAATGGAGGTGCTTGAGCATCAGGAGCTTGATCCGACCGGGGGGCTTCAGCGGGGGCGTCTTCAGGGTCCTCGGGCAAAAGAGGATCAAGGTCAAGGTCTGGGTATAGACCCAAGACCGCCTCGATACACGCGTCGAAGCCGCGGTTGTAAAACGTCCTAGTGTGGCAACTGCCGCAGCCGAGGAAGCCTCATCTTTGACTCGCTAAGCCTCCACAGCCTGGGTGATGGCTCGGGCCTGTTCTTCAGCCGCCTCAGCCTTGGCGTGGTTCAGGGCTTCATCGAGCCGTTGGTCTCCACGGCCAAAGAGTCCGTGTGGGTCTTGGTGCGGGTCAGCTCAGCGGATGCTGCATCGCCACTCTTCTTAAAGTCATCTACCTTGTCTTGCAGATGCAGCTCCCTGGCTTCTAAGTCGACGATGACTCCCTGCAGTCGCCTAACCCTGGCCCTCTCGCCCGTGAGTTGTTGGCTCAGATCTGTCTGCTCAAACCTCAAGGCTGCTGCCTCAGCCTGAAGAGCCTCCAACTCTGCCTCCCTCCTCTTGTGCTCCCGCACTTTCTTCCGAATGGAGAGCAGCACCGGGACGGCCTAAACAGAAAACAAAGGTCAGAATCCGTAAAACATATAATGACATGAAAGAAAGGGAGCCTTCTTGGAGATATACCATGTAGCACACGGAGGCGAAATCATTCAGGAAGCCGCCCTCCAACCGCTTAAGGATTTGAGCGATATCGTCCTCCTTGGCATACTTGGCAGCCCACGGAGCCAAGCATGCCATATAATAGCTGGGCTCAAACCTCCCACCACTTGTGCTCGCCTGGGGCGAGGCCTCAGCCCCCTCGGCCCCTACCCTGCTGCCGGCCGAGTTTTGACCCTCGGCGCGGACCTCTCCCCCGACCTCGAGGGGGGGAGAAGCGTATTGTCGGCCATTTTATCGGCCTCCTCCCATTCGGAGGAGGAGAGAATAGCGATGGGGGCCTCGGGGACCGCTGCAGGTACCTCCGCGGTGGGGAAAATGGCGACAGTGGAAGCTCGGGGAGCAACATAGCTCGGCACGACTGGGGTGCCAGACTGGGTCACTCGGACGATCCCCGGAGGAGGTCGTACCACCTAGCGCAGGACTACCGAGGGAGCCACAGCAGTGCTAGGGCACGCCGGAGTCGGTGACATGGAGGAAGAGCCGATTGGCCTCGTTATTGGAGCTGCTGGAGTTGGCGCGGTAGAAGATTCCCCCACACGAGGGGGAGCCGCCTTCTTCCTTTAGTAACTCCGCCGCGGTCGGGGCCGCTTTCCTCTTCCGAGCCCCGGATGCCTCGGCCATGCCTGCGGAAGGAAAGATTGTATCAGCTACTGAACAACGAAAGGAAAGTTCATCGAAGAAGACCAGGGCAGCTTACTGAGGGATGTGAGCGAAGGTTGGGATTTACAGAGCCCAGACCAGTGGAGGTTGGCCGCGGTGATCAGATCCGCCTAGGAGCGAAGCGTCTCCGACCGCGCTCTGGCCTTTACTATTTGATTCTTCTGGTCCGAGTCGATGAGCGGAAACCCCTTTGCGAAAGCTGCAAAATAAAAAAAAAGATGTCACTTCAATGGAAATATATGAAAACTAAGGCAACAACTCGTATGTCAGATGAAGTCCGACCTAGTTTCGTAAAGTAGGTCGGAATACGAGCCGTCGAGGCCCTAAGCTCAGCCGCTGGTGCCTTCCAGTCACCTGCTGCCCAGAACTACTTATTCTTTCAGTCCTTGTTGGAAGACGGCAGGTGCATCACTAATCCCGACCCTTTGCTCCCCTGAGTCACAAAATACTACCATGGATCGTTGCTATCATGCTTGACCAGGTACAGGCTCAGCAGCTCCTCCGGGGTCAGCTCGAAGTTACTAACTTACCTCCAGATGTTGTAGATAGAGATCATCACCCTCCAGGCATTCGGAGTAAACTGCCCGGGGACTAGTCTGAGATGAGCCGCAACTTTCCTGATGAAGGGATGTAGAGGGAGGCGGACCCCACATTGCACCACACAAAGGAAGATAGCCACTTCCCCCTCGGCAGGAGCGCCAGCAGTGTCCAAAGGACCGGGATCCCTTATCTGAACGGAGTCATGGATCTGAAACTCCGAGCGAATCCACTTCATCTGAGATTTTGACATGACAGAACCTTCAGGAACTACCTCTGCGGTACCCAGACTCGCAGGCATTTCGGTGGTGGCAGTGGTCTCGACTCAGCGGGCTCGGGGGGCTGTCTTCTTGCTGGGCTTCTTGGTCTTAGAAGCTAACGTTTTTTATTTCTGAGGCGGGGGGTACATGAGAGTGGTCTCAAAAGGGCTTTTGAAAGACCCGCTCTCACTTTCAGTAGTCCCCGGCTCGGAGTCATCACTGTATTCGCGAACCATTTCCAGATCGGAAGACATGGCGAAAGAAGGACGAAGGTCAGCGGACTCACTGGGTGATTGCCGGAAATCCCCTTCTGCCGGAAACTTCAAGTTCGGCCGGAATCGCCTCTCGTCCGAAATTGCCTCCTCCGGTGTGTTCTTATAAACCAAAACGTAAAATTACAAACGAAAGTCCGGGGTGCCTTATATAGGCAGTGAAGGATTTTCGCATTGATGACAAGCTTTGATGGCAGCAGCCGAATCGGCATGAGCCGATCTCTGAGCACACATGGCAACACCGTATTGGATGAGAATCGAACCGACGGTACGACTCTGACATCGGGCAGTGTGCTTCGACATGCAAAGCGACGCTCCAACAGTCGGAGCCATCATAAATACGCTACCTCAAGCCTGCGTGGCAACTTCTCATAGACTGGGAGAAGATCCGGAATCGTAACCGTCGCCACGCGTTAACCGAAGCGACCAGCACGCACAATTTGAGACCCGTCATCATTGCGACAAGGGCGGAAGATTTCTTGTATAAGCACTCTCCGAGCCCGCAAGCAAGCTCGAAGAGTGGGGGGCTTCTGTTATGGAGAAATCTGAGCCCGTGGCAAAACGTTAATCGGACTTAAAGTCCGAGCTGAGGCGCCCAAGGCATGATCCATCCAATCAAGACTACAACATCGCAACAACAACACGCGAACGTCTTCGAGTGAAAGTCAGCTCAGAGTTGGGCCTAATTATCAGACCGGATAACCCGCTACCCCCCAACTCCGAGGTCCCTCCGAGGCGCTTAAGCCAGTCGGATCGGATTCGGTATGACTGGTCGGATGGCGTCCGACTCGGAGTGGTCTTCGATACGGCCTGGCAAGCCGAGCCGAGCAGACCTTCTGACGTGCGTATCCCACTCGCTAAAACATGGAAACTACCATAACCAAACGTGGCCGATAACTTCGCTTGCAGATGTGCACGATCCGCCAGATACGCCGCGCAATTAATAGATTACGGGCAGTATCTCTATGATCCCAGAATCCCTCTGATCGTGCCGAGATCATCGGATCTGGACCGCCTCGCAAGAAAGAATAAATAGCCCGCGGTGCTATGTCTACAAGTACGCGAAATCAGGCTCTCTTCTACTCTACCTAGATCCTGATTCCCTTGTCCTGACTTAGGCATCGGAGGGTCCCCCGGCTTAGCCAGGGTCACCTTTCCCTGTTCTCGTGGTGCAGGTTTCAGGGATGACGCGTAGAGATCGACGTGCAGACGGCCGACCAGATTTTGTCATCAACACATTCCACTAAAAATAAGTTGGATTAAAGATTCAAATGGGCCACACGAGAGGAAAAAGTGAGGATTTAGTGACCACCATTAAAACATTTATAAGCATTTATACAGCCACGGTATCGGTCTAAATTTTTGGTATTTTCACTTCATCTCAGTGTAAACGACCTTATAAATGGTTTGGATGGCATATAAGAAGGAGCCTAGTAAGGTTTCAACGGTAGTTATTCTTTTCCCGTGTTTCATCTCGTATGGCGCACTTGAGTTTTGAATACTCTTCATTTTTGGTCGCGTGTCCTAAATTGAACTTAAAAAATGAATGGATGTGTTGAATTTCTCATCAACATCACAGTGGTCCCCACCTTGCATCCTTGCATAGGAACGTATTTAGCAGGAAATCCGCGTCCAAAATCCACTGCTTCGCTCCTGTGCTTGTGTGCATGATTTTGTCGTCACATGGATGATCGTCCTGTGACGAATCTTCTAAACCAATTAGACGTGACAAGTGCATCAGACGTCGGCATTAACTACTCCCAAAGATGCCAATTGGACTGGAGAAGTGCGATACAATGATCGTGCACAAAGTTTGTACCGGTACAACTGGGAAAGCTAGTTCATTGATCTAAGCCATTGATATTGTAGGCCCTATCGTAGAGTTATCGTGCATGAAATATCTCTAAGATTTTACTATCCTAACCATTCGATAGGTGCCCAAAAAATAGATGGTCAAGAAAGATAATACAAGAAAGGTTCGCATTCAACCAAAAAAAGCCAAATATGGTAGAGTTAGGATGTTCCAATCATAGGGTGGATGCTATCCAGGGTGAGGTCCATTTGTATCAACGGTTTAAATGGCTGAATCACTAGTCTTGTTTGTAGTAGTAGAAAGCCAAAGCTGTTGGGAATTTATACAGAATTATAATATTTTCTGTATAATGTGGAAACTGAAAAATTGTAAAATAATCTGAAATGTAGACAGGCTAAAGCACGTCTGAAACGATGTCCTTAAAGCGTTATTTGTCCCTACTCAAGTGAATTGAATATGCTGATAGGTTACAGGCAAACCACTTCTAGGATACGACGAGCCTGATGTGGGTCTGTGTTCAGCAAACACAAAGGTCCACTAAATGGAACTCTATTACACAATTTATGGCAGAATTACAATATAAGAGAAAAAATTCCAAAAGAAAGAAAAAGAAGAAATGTTTTAAACCACTGCACTGGTCAAGTCTTCAGCCACTGGTTCAGTTGAACCATTCTAGACCGCACCGCTGGTCTGTTCTTCTAGTTAAGGTTCAAGCCTTGCTATGTTGTTGCTGGAATTTCTGGAGTATAGGAGTGGAGTGGGGCTGGCTGTCTTAGTTCAAATGGATTTGCTGGAGTGGATTGAGATGGTTTGTAAGCCCATCCAGACCCTCTATTTATAGGCTATGATGGCTAGGGAGTTATGGTCCAGAGACTTAATTTTCATTAAGCCATTTCTGGCTGTTGGAAAACTAGACGTTTTATGACCATTTTTGACTATTGTGTATGGTCCATTATTCTGCTGCATGCTGACTTTTGTGAGACAGTAGCTAGCCATTTTCTAGCTGTTGGGCTAGCCATGTAGCAGTTACAGCTGGACCCTGCACTAATGGCTCAGTTGTTACAGTTTCTATTGCAACAGCTCTTTTCGGTCCATCTATATATATATACTGAGAGATCTCTCTCTCAGTCCTCTAGTCTCTCTGCCAACCAGTCACATACCATAGCCACTTAGTCGCACCGCAACTCGCACACGTCTCGCTCTGGTTCACGAAGGGAACGACCCTCTGCGACACGTACGAAGTGTAAAGTGCGCCACTAGCATTCTACAGCCACACTGCCTCACACGCCCACGCCCTCGTACAGAGCCCGTGACCGAGCGCGAGCATGTGGGTAAGTATTATAATACTCCACCACAATCATTTAAACCACAAAATTTTCTTCTCCCTTTCCCATGTGGGACTATTCCCAAAAATCTATGAAAAAGTATTTTCAAAACTTTATTATTATATAATATCTTATTTCTTTTAAAATATATTTTTTATAAATTAATATTTTGCAACAATCCCTCACTTGATTTTTTATAAAAATATATTTTTCTCGATTAAACATTTCTATCAGAATAATCAGCTTATATGCATAAAGAAAGATATCTTTCGATTTTAATCTTTCTTTAGTGTAAGTATCTCAAAACTCTGTCAAAATGACTGGTAGCCGTAACTTTGAACCAGTTATTCCTATATAACAAAGTTGGAGAAACCACACACATATTTGCTATGTGTTGTTAGAGTTTTCATAATTTTACTCAGTACATTTTATGACCATGTGCTTATCCTAATTCGTGAACGATCTCGAGAGAAAAATCCTAACTCTCATGAGAGACGACATCATCTCTACGTTCATATAAGTGAAATCCTTCCAGTGTCTCCGTTACTATAAGACATTTATCCTAAAGACTGGGTTTCATTAAGAGTTCTAAGACTCAACCTTCTTTCGTAACGCTCAACACTTATCTATTATGGATGAGATTTTATAATTTAGTGTTAAAAACTTTTCACATATCAGTGACTTGTTCTTACCTATTAAGTCCAAGATTAGAGATTTTCTGACTTTAAGTTGAGTTACCATCACTAGTGGAACTTTGGTTGAAGAGTTTCAAACCCATCCCTCTAGATGTAGCCTTTACTACTTCTCTCGGTAGAGGTTTAGTGAAAAGATCTGCTAGGTTATTGCTTGATTTCACATATAAAATAACAATGATTTCATCTCGAATCAATTGTCTGACATAATCATGTCGAAGACTGATATGTCTAGAATTATTATTATAAGTGCTGTTCACTATCACAATGTAGTGACACAGCCGATATAGGCTTTACATAGAAAGAGATTTCTAATAGAAGATCCCGTAGCCACTCAGCCTCTTTACCTGTTGCAGCTAGGGCTATGAATTCAGACTCCATAGTTGAGTGCGTTATACAAGTCTGTTTCTTGGATTCCCAAGATACAGCTGCACCTCATAGGGTGAATACCTACCCTGTAGTAGACTTGTTGTCTCCTACACTCGATATCCACCTCACATCGGTATATCCTTCTAATACGGCAGGAAACTTTGAATAAAATAGTCCTAAGTATTTGGTTTCTTTTAAGTAACCAATGACTCTACTGATTGCATTCCAGTGTTTAGTACTAGGGTTACTAGTAAACCTACTAAGTTTACTCACAGCATATGCGATATCAGGTCTAATGCATTGCATATCATACATAAGACTTCCTATAACACTCACATATTCTAATTGTGCAACTGTTCTTCTAATATTTTCTTTTAGCTTGATACTTGGATCAAATGGGGTTTTAGCTTTCTTGATATTTAGATGGTTAAACTTGTTTAGTATCTTCTCAATATAATGAGATTGACACAAAACATAACCCCACAATATTTTTTTAACTTTGATACTTAGGATGGTATCAACTTGTCTAAGATCCTTGATTTTAAATACGGAAGAAAGAAACCTCTTTGTTTAAATCACACCTTCTATTTTATTACTTATTATTAACATGTCATCAACATACAGATAGATAATAACGATATAACTACCATCTACTTTAAAATATATACATTTGTCAGCTACATTATGCATGAAACCATGAGATAGTATTTTGGAATCAAACTTCTCATGCCACTGTTTTGGTGCTTGTTTTAATCTATACAAAGATTTAACTAATGTACATACTTTATTTTCATTTCCTAGTAGAACAAAACCTTCAGGTTGTTCCATGTATACCTCCTTATTGAGGTCACCATTCAGGAATGCGGTCTTTACATCCATTTGGTGGATGTGAAGATGATGTATGGAAGCTATCGCAAATAATATCCTAATGGATGTTATCCTAGCTACAGGTGAATATGTGTCAAAATAATTTATCCTTTCTTTTTGTTTAAAACCCTTAGCTACTAGTCGAGCTTTAAAGGTTTGGATAGTCCCATCAGTGTGATATTTTTTTTCTAAATACCTACTTACAACCTATGGGTCTAGAACCTGTAGGTAAGTTTACTAGTTCCCATGTTTGATTTGATAGTATGTATTTCATTTCATCATTTATAGCTTCTTTCCAAAAGGCTGAATCTCTAGAGGATATAGCCTCTTTGTATATTTTAGAATCATCTTCTATAGTCATTACTATAGGTATTTGTCTAATAACATTTTCTCTATCTGCTTCTACCAAATGGAAAATGACGCGTTGTGAGTATATGTATTCATCTCCTAGATTCTTCTCTATTCTTGTTCTTTGACTCCTACGGGGTTCAATAGGATCTTCCATTATCTGTGGAGCTGTGCTATCTGGTTCTCTATTAGGAGTTTGAATTTCATTATCCTTTGACTCCAAGGCTAGTGAATTTTTAAAGAATTCAACATCTCTTGATTCTATTATTGTATTAGACTTCATGTCTAGAAGTCTATAAGCTTTACTATTTTGTGCATACCCTACGAAGGCACACTTAATAGCTCTTGGTCCTAACTTGGTTCTTTTTGGATCAGGGATTCTGTAGTATGCAAGACACCCCCATACTTTAAGATATCATAAGTTAGATTTTCTACCTCTCCATGTTTCATATGGAGATATTTTATATTTTTTAGACGGAATTCTGTTTATTATATGGTATACTGCAAGCAGTGCCTCACCCCATAGACTTAGTGACAACTTCGCTCTTATTAGCATTGAGTCGACCATCTCCACTAATGTTCTATTCTTTCTTTTAGCTATTCCGTTTTGTTGAGGTGTGTATGGCTCTGTACATTGATGTATTAGTCCATGTTCTTCACAGAAGTTATCGAATTCATTGGAGAAGTATTCTCCTCCTCTATCGCTACGGAGAATTTTTATCTTCTTATTTAGTTGATTTTCTACTTTTGCTTTATATATTTTAAACATGTTCAATGCTTCATCTTTGCTCTTTAATAGATAAAGATACACATATCTAGAGCAATCATCTATAAAGGTTATGAAGTATTATTTACCTCCATGAGTAAGAATGCTGTTTAACTCACAGATATCACTGTGCACAAGATCCAATATTTGAGACGATCTATTAACACTTGAAAAAGGTTTCTTCGTCATTTTGGATCGTATACACACTTCACATTTATCGATTTTATTATCTGTATATGAGATTAAACCATTCTTAGCCATGAACTTCAATGTACTATACCCTATATGGGCTAGTGTATCATGTCACAGTCCAACAGATTCAACCATATACGTAGAAGTGCTACTTTCATTTAGAGAAAACTTAACTATTCTGTTACAAGCATATCCCTTTCCCATAAAATTTTTATTTTTGGACAATCAGTTTTCCTGATTCGTACACCACCCTTATACCTGGTTTTCCAAGAAGATCCTCAGAAACTAAGTTTCGCCTCATGTTTGGGACATGCAGTACATTTGTCAGAATCACTTTCTTCCCATAGGTGAATATCAGTTTGATAGTTCCTTTGCCGACGACTTTTGATCGGACTTCATTACCCATTTGAACTTCTTGACCATTGGTCAACTCCTCATAGGTTTTTAAAGCTGATTTGTCGTAGCACACATATACTGTAGCAGCAGTATCATACCACCATCTTGGAACTTTGCCTTATATAGTATTTACCTCAGTGATCATAGCCACAATATCGCCTTCTTTTACTGCACTTGCTTCTTTTTTAGATTTGTGATATCGACATACTCGAGCATAGTGCCCGATTTTTCCACAGACATGGCATGGGCCGTTGAACTTTTTGTTCTTTTTTTGGGCATTTTTCTTGAATTTTTCTTTATTGGGTTTAAGAGAAACGTCCTTATCGGGATTCTTAGTATTGGTGTTTTCTACTGCATGTACCTTGGACGAGGCATTCCCGTTATCATTCTTTCTGTCATGGTTACAGGATTCTTTCTCAATTCTAAGGTATTTCTGGATTTGTTCCAGTGTGTAGTCCTTAGTTTTATGCAGCAACTTCTTTCTATAGTCTTTCCACATCGGTGACAATTTTGCGATTATAGCCTCGACTTGGAATGATTCAAGAAGATCAATATTTATCGCTTTGATTTTGTTAACTATTAGCTGCAGTTCTTGAATTTAGGGCAGCAGCGATTTATTATCTACCATGCTGAAGTCAAAATACCTGACGATGAGAAATTTGTTGGTTCCTTCTTCTTCAGCTTTGAACTTGAACTCTAGAGCGGCCCAGATCTCCTTTACTGATGAAGTCTGTTGGTACAGACGGTCGGAGAGCGTGTTTAGAATGTGTCCTCGACACAAGAGTTCGTCTTCAACTCGTTTGGCGCGGGTAGCCACCTGTTCAGGTGTGTCATTGTCGGTTGCTTCAGGTCGCGCTTGTAGGTTTGGATCTAGTATGTAATAGATCTTAAGCGTCGTTGGGAGAAACTTCAGCTTGTCTTGCCATCTTGTAAAATTGGTTCCATCGAACTGATTAAGACGTATCAAGTCCTGATTCATCAACTTGATGGATGAAACACTGTCGGCTTCTATCTAAATAACGCTTTAAGTTTGTTGGGAATTTATACAGAATTATAATATTTTCTGTATAATGTGAAAACTGAAAAATTGTAAAATAATCTGAAATGTGGACAGGTTGAAGCATATTTGAAACGCTGTCCTTAAAGCGTTATTTGCCCCTACTCAAGTGAATTGAGTATGCTGATAGGTTAGAGGTAAACCACTTCTAGGATACGACGAGCTTGATGTGGGCCTGCGTTCAGCAAACATGAAGGCCCACTAAATGGAACTCTATTGCACAATTTCTGGCAGAATTACAATATAAGAGAAAAAATCCCAAAAGAAAGAAAAAGAAGAAATGTTTTATACTACTGCACTGGTCAAGTCTTCAGCCATTGGTTCAGTTGAACCGTTCTAGACCACACCGCTGGTCTGTTCTTCTAGCTAAGGTTCAAGCCTTGCTATGTTGTTGCTGGAATTTCTAGAGTATAGGAGTTGAGTGGGGCTGGCTGTCTTAGTTCAAATGGATTTGCTGGAGTGAATTGAGATGGTTTGTAAAACCATCCAGACCCTCTATTTATAGGCTATGATGGCTAGGGGGTTATGATCCAGAGACTTAATTTCCATTAAGCCATTTCTACCTGTTAGAAAACTAGCTGTTTTATGGCCATTTTTGACTGTTGTGCATGGTCCATTATTCTGCTGCATGCTGACTGTTGTGAGACAACAGCTAGCCATTTTCAAGCTGTTGGGCTAGCCATGCAGCGGTTACAGCTGGACCCTACACTAATGGCTCAGCTGTTATAGTTTTTACTGCAACAGCTCTTTTCAGTCCATTTATATATATACTAAGAGATCTCTCTCTCATTCCTCTAGTCTCTCTGCTAACCAGTCACCCGCTATAGCCACTTAGTTGCATTGCTACTCGCACACGTCTTGCTCCGATTTGCTAAGGGAGCGACCCTCTGCGACACGATGCGAAGTACGCCACTAGCGCCTCTACTGCCTCACATGCCCACGCACTCGCACTAAGCTCGAGACCGAGCGCGAACGCGATGTTCCACTGCTACACACTGGAACACGCAAGTTCCATACTCCTTTGTACTATGTGGGTAAGTATTATAATACTCTACCGCAATCATTTAAATCACAAAATTTTCTTATCCCTTTTCCATGTGGGTAAGTATTATAATATTCCACCACAATCATTTAAATCACAAAATTTTCTTCTCCTTTTCCCATGTGGGACTATTCCCAATAACCCATGAAAAGGTGTTTTCAAAACTTTTATTATTATATAATATCTTATTTATTTTAAAATATATTTTTTATAAATCAATATTTTGCAACAAAAGCATGCTGTATAAACTATCTGCCACAACTTTGTATCTTACCTCTATATATAGGTGTGCGTGATTATGTTCACCGGCAGAGCTTAAAACGTGAGTTACGAAAGGGAAGAGAGAGAGGAAAAACATCAATAGTTTGAGATGTGAGTTAGCGATGGCGCTCGTGCAAGGAGATGAGGCCCATGAGGTGTTGAAAGCCCAAGCCCATGTATGGAGCCATGTGTTTAACTTCATTAATTCCATGTTCCTCAAGTGTACCGTTGAACTTGGCACACCGGACGTCATATATAGTCCACAACCAAGGCCATCCCATGACGTTCTCTGAGCTGGTGGCCGCACTTTCGATCGATCCCGCTAGAACAGCCCATGTAGGTCGCCTCATGCGTTTGAGGGTCCACTCAAGGTTCTTCGCCATAAAAAAAATAAAAAATCAACAATGATCAAGAAGGAGATGAAGAAGGGTATATGCTGACACCTTCTTCTAGCCTGCTATTGAAGGACACAGCAACATGCATTTCGCCATTTTTGATGATGATGCTAGACCCAGTTCTAGTAAAACCCCATAGCACTATTTGAGCACTTGGTTCGCAGGGGACGATCCATTGCCTTTCCATATTGCACACAAGGCGGGCATATGTGGGATTGCATGGCTTAGAGCCCTGAGCTTAATAACTTCTTTAACGAAGCCATGGCTAGCGATGCTCGGCTAGCCATGAGCATCATTGTTAAAGAGTGTAGTCTGGTCTTCCAAGGGTTGCGGTCATTGGTCGATGTTGGGGGTGACACAGGAGCTTCTGCCAGGGCCATCGCCAATTCATTCCCACACGTGAAGTGCACCGTGTTTGATCAACCACACGTGATTGCAAGCATGCCAAAGAGTAAGGGCATAGATATGGTTGGAAGGGACATGTTTGAGTCCATCCCTTCCGCGGATGCAGTTTTCCTCAAGGTATTTAGTATTCCTCATTGTCTACTACTTCAAAGTAGGATATTCTTGGGAAAATTGACCGTTCTAGGCTCGATGTATGGTCAAATTCTCTAAAAATATTAAACCTTTCAAATATTCCAAGGGTGGCCTTATGACAAACTTCTAAAAATTACTTAGACAAAAATGCCCTTTGTCTTTGGTTAATAATTCTACAGTTTTTCAGTGAATAAGAAGTTATGTTGTATTTAATGATGTGTACGGGACCTTTTTTTTGGGCGTGGCAACGCCAAACTTGTGGGGCTCGAACTGATGTAAGTGTATAATCCATGCCACCCATCCTTCTTGCCATGTCATTTTAAGGCCAGGGCCAAAATATTAGCCTGATCCAGAGCTAGTGTGGGCCGCATAATAGAAAATCGTGGTGATAGTGTTAGCAATTGTTGATATTTTCCAAGCTCACTGCGATGTTTGTTCGAACTGGACACCGCACAAGGCGGGACTTTTTAGGCCTACGATGAGCTATTCGACAAGGTGGATGGATCGGATCACCCCATCATGAGCCTTAAGCTATGGTAACAGTAGCTAGATAGCAACTGAAGTGAACACATGAAAACCATGATCCATGCAAACCACGACCCATATGGGCCCACATTGATGTATGTGTATAATCCATGCCGCCCATCCTTTTTGTCGTATCATTTTAGGGCTAGGGCCCAAGTATCAGCCAGATCTAGTGCTCGTGTGGGCCACGTAACAGAAAATAATGGTGACTGTTGAAACTTTTCAGGCTCACTGTGATATTTGTTAAAAGTGGACACTGCTTAAGTCAGGACTTTTTGGGCCCACGATGAGCTGGTTGACAAGGTGGATGGATCAGATCACCCCATTGTGGGCATTAAGCTATGGTAACAGTGGCTAGATAGTACATGAAGTGAACACGTGAAAACCACGATCCATTTAATATGATAACCACAGTCCATGCAAACCACGACCCATATGGGCCCACATCGATGTATGTGTATAATCCATGCCGCCCATCCTTTTTTCCTTGTCATTTTAGAGCTAGGACCCAAGTATTAGCCTAATCCAGTACTCATGTGAGCCACATAATAGAATATAATGGTGACCGTTGAAACTTTTTAGGCTCATTGTGATGTTTACTAGAAGTGGACATTGTCCAAGTCAAGACTTTTTGGGCTCACAGTGAGCTGGCCAACAAGGTGGATGAATCAGATCACCCCATCATTAGCCTTAAGCTATGGTACCAGTGGTTATATAGTTAAAGAAGTGAACACATGAAAACTATGATCCATTTAATATGACAACCACGATCCATATAATATGATAACTATGACCCATGCAAACCATGACCCATATGGGCCCACATTAATGTATGTGTATAATCCATGCCGCCCATTATTTTTTGCCCTGTCATTTTAGGGCTAGGGCCTAAGTATCAACCTGATTCAGTGCTCGTGTGAGCCACATAATAGAATATAATGATGACTGTTGAAACTTTCCATGCACACTATGATGTTTGTTAGAAGTGGACATTGTCCAAATCAAGACTTTTTGGGCCCACGGTGAGCTGGCTGACAAGGTGGATGGATCAAATCACCCCATCGTAAGCCTTAAGCTATGGTACCAGTGGCTAGATAGTAAATGAAGTGAACACGTGAAAACCACGAACCATTTAACATAACAACCACTATCCATATAACATGACAACTACGATCCATGCAAACCATGACGTCCCATATGGGTCCACATTGATGTATGTGTATAATCCATGTGACCCATCCTTTTTGCCCTGTCATTTTAGGGCCAGGACCCAAGTATCAGCCTAATCCAATGCTCGTGTGAGCCACATAATAGAAAATAATGGTGATTATTGAAACTTTCCACGCTCACTGTGATATTTGTTAGAAGTGAACACTGCCTAAGTCAGGACTTTTTGGGCACATGGCGAGCTGGCCGACAAGGTGGATGGATCAGATCACCCCATTGTGGGCATTAAGCTATGGTAACAGTGGCTAGATAGTAAAGGAAGTGAACACATAAAAACCACGGTCCATTTAATATGACAACCACGATCCATGCAAACCACAACTCATGTCGGCCCACATTCATGTATGTGTATAATCCATGCTACCCATCCCTTTTGCTTTGTCATTTTAGGGCTAGGGCCCAAGTATCAGCTTGATCTAGTGCTTGTGTGAGCCACATAATAGAATATAATGGTGACCGTTGAAACTTTCTAGGCTCACTGTGATGTTTGTTGGAAGTGAACATTGCCCAAGTTAAGACTTTTTGGGCCCACAAGGAGTTGGCCGACAAGGTGGATGGATCAGATTACTCCATTGTTAGCCTTAAGCTATAGTAATAGTGGCTAGATAATAAAGGAAGTGAACACGTGAAAACCACGATCCATTTAACATGACAACTGAGATCCATATGTGTATATAACATGACAACTACAACCTATGTAAACCATGACCCATTTGGGCCCACATTGATGTATGTGTATAATCCACGCCGCTCATCCTTTTTGCCTTGTCATTTTAGGGCTAGGGCCCAAGTATCAGCTTGATCCAGTGCTCGTGTGAGCCACATAATATAATATAATGATGACTGTTGAAACTTTCCAGGTTCTTTATGATGTTTGTTAGAAGTGGACATTGCCTAAGTCAGGACTTTTTGGGCCCACAGCGAGCTGGCCGATAAGGTGGATGGATCGGATCACCTCATTCTGAGCCTTAAGCTATGGTACCAACGGTTTGGTAGAAAAAAAAGTGAACATGTTGAAAACCACGATCCATACAACATAACAACCATGACCCATATAGCATGGTGACTATGACCAGCTAGGGTGGTAGATTCTTAGGAGTTTCAACTCCCAGTCAAGGGTTTGAGTACCCATAGATGGTGAAATTCCACCACCGTGAGTGTGTGGGGTGTGTGTGCGTGTGTAAAAAAAAAAGAAAAAAAAACCATGACCCATATAGCATGGTGACTACGATCCATGCAAACCATGACCCAAATGGGCCCACATTGATGTATGTGTATAATCCATGCTGCCCATCCTTTTTGCCGTGCCATTTTAGGGGTAGGGCCAAAATATCAGTCTGATCCAGCACTCGTGTGGGCCACAAAATAGAAAATAATGGTGACTGTTGAAACTTTTCATGCTCATTGTGATATTTGTTAGAAGTGGACAATGCCCAAGTCAGGACTTTTTGGACCCATGACGAGCTGGCCGACAAGGTGGATGGATCAGATCACCCCATTATGGGCCTTAGGCTATGGTACCAATGGTTAGGCAGTAAAGGAAGTGAATATGTATAAACCACGATCCATACAACATGATAACCACAACCCATATAACATGGCAAGTATGACTCATGCAAACCACGATCCATACAACATACAACATGACAACCACGACCAATATAACATAACAAGTACGACCCACGCAAACCATGACCCATACACACACAATAGCAGGCATTGTTTCCCTCCGTGGGGTCCACTTGGGACTCAGATCTATCTCTTTTTTTGGCTCATAGCCTAAAATAATATGAAGAAGGTGGTGGATGGTGTGGATTAAATATACACATCAAGGTGAGGTCCACATCTCATGGCAACCTCGACCCTTATGAATTCTACACATCACGTTATAACCATGACCCATATAACATGATAGCCACGACCAATATAACATGATAAGCACGACCTATGACAACCACGACTCATATAACAGGATAACTGTGGCCTATATAACAGGACAATTGTGATCCATACAACTGCAACCCATATAACAGGACCGCTGCGACCCATATAACATGAAAACTGCGACCCATATAACATGACAACTGCGATCTATACAACTGCGACCCATATAACAGGACAACCGTGACCCATATAACATGACAACTGCGACTCATATAATAGGATAACTGCGACCCATATAACATGATAATTGCGACTTGTATAATAGGATAACTGCGACCCATATAACAAGATAATTGCGACCCATATAATAGGACAACTGCGATCCATATAACTGCGACCCATATAACAGGATAACTATGACCCATATAACAAGACAACTGCGACCCATATAACATGACAACTGTGATCCATAAAACTGCGGCCCATTTGGGTCATGGTTTGCATGGGTCATAGTTGCTATGTTATATGAGTCCTAGTTGTTATGTTGTATGAATCGTGGTTTTCAATGTGTTCACTTCCTTTCTTACCAAACCATTGGTACCATAGCTTAAAACCCACAATGCTATGATCCGATCCATTCACCTTGTAGGTCAGCTCGCCGTGAGCCCAAAAAGTCTTAACTTGGGTAGTGTCTACTTCTAACAAACATCAGAGTGAGCTTGGATAGTTTCAACAATCACCATTATTTTCTATTTTGTGGGCCATACGAGCACTAGATCGGGCTGATATTTAGGCCCTAATGCCCTAAAATGACATGGCAAAAAGGATGAGCAACATGAATTATACACATATATTAATATGGGCTCATTTGGATCGTAGTTTGCATGGGTTGTAGTTGTCATGTTATATGAGTTGTGGTTGTCATGTTGTACGGACCGTGGTTTTCAACGTGTTCACTTCCTTTTCTATCAAATATTGGTACCATAGCTTAAGGCCCACGATAGGGTGATCCGATCCATCCACCTTGTCGGCCAGCTCGTCGTGGGCCCAAAAAGTCATGACTTGAGTAGTGTCCACTTCTAACAAACATCACAATGAGCCTGAAAAGTTTCAACTCACTACTATTTTCTATTTTGTGCTGACCCACATGAGTACTGGATCAGGCTGATATTTGTTCCCTAGCCCTAAAATGACATGATAAAAAGGATGAGAGGTATGAATTATACACATACATCAATGTGGGCCCATATGGGTCGTGGTTTGCATGCATGGGTTGTAGTTATCATGTTATTTGGGTCGTGGTTGTCATGTTATATAGATCGTAGTTTTTACGTGTTCACTTCCTTTACTGCATAGCCATTGGTACCATAGCTTAAGGCCTAGAATGAGGTGATCCAATCCATCCACCTTGTCGGCTAGCTCGTTGTAGGCCTAAAATGTCCTGACTTGGGCAGTGTCCACTTCTAACAAACATCACAGTGAGCTTGAAGAGTTCTAACAGTCACTATTATTTTCTATTTTGTGGCCCACGCGAGCACTCGATCAGGCTGATATTTGGTCCTTAGCCTTAAAATGACACGACAAAATGGATGGGCGGTATGGATTATACACATATATCAATGTGATCCCATGTGGATCGTGGTTTGCATGGGTCGTAATTGTCATGCTATTTGAGTCATGCTTGTCATGTTATATGGATCGTGGATTTCACGTGTTCACTTCCTTTATTACCGAGCCATTGGTATCATAGCCTAATGCTCACAATGGGGTGATCTGATCCATTCACCGTGTCAGTCAGCTCGCCGTGGGCCCAAAAAGTCCTGACTTGAGCAGTATCCACTTCTAACAAACATCACGTTGAGCTTAGAAAGTTTCAATGGTAACCACTATTTTTTTTTAGTGGCCCACATGAGCACTGGATTGGGATGATATTTGATCCTTTACCCTAAAATGACACAGCAAAAAGGATTTGTGGCATGGATTATACACATACATCAATGTGGGCCCATATGGGTTATGGTTTGCATGGGTCATAGTTGTCATATTATATGGGTCATGGTTGTCATGTTATATGGGTCGTGGTTTCCACGTGCTCACATTCTTTACTACATAGCCATTGGCACCATAGCCTAAGGCCCACAATAGGGTGATCCGTTCCATCTGCTTTGTCGGCCGGCTCGCTGTGGGCCCAAAAAGTCCCACATTGTGCAGTGTCTACTTTTAACTAACATCACAGTAAGCATGGAGAGTATCAATAGTGGGTGTCACTATCGCCATTATTTTTTATTATGTGGGCCACACTAGCTCCAGATCAGGCCAATATTTGGGCCCTAGTCCTAAGATGACACGTAAGAAAGATGGGTGGCATGGATTTACACATCTAGTAGTGTGGGCCCCATGAATTGGGCTTTGCCCACGCTAAAAAAATGCTTCTCGTGGTGGATAAAACTCATACATCAGTATATGCCTAAGGAGTCCCGTCAACAGGGATATCGGTGGTGTTGGGGTCATCAGACAATCCCCTTCGCTCATAGATTGTCCGGACTTTTCCTACCTGCTCATCTCTCTGTCATCATCAGAAGCTATGGTCATCCAACGACTGATTCTGGTCTACACCCTGTCCATGGGAAACGGATTAGCTACTCCCCCTGCCACCAGCACGGTGGCTGGTGGTTGGTGCTCTGTGGGCCCCGTCATGATGTATGTATATCATCCATCACGTTCATCCATTTTTAAAGATAATTTTAGGATTTGAACCCAAAAATGAGCGGGATATAAGTCTCAGGTGGAGCACACCACAGAAAAACAATAGTGATTGGATATCCACCATTAAAATCCTCCAAAGGCCCACTGTACTGTTTATCTGATATCCAATCTGTTGATTAGGTCATACAGACCCAGATTAAGGGAAAAAACACAGATCAGCTTGATCCAAAACTTTTATGGCCCCCAAAAAGTTTTTAATGGTCAACGTTCATTCAATACTTTTTCGATTAATGTGGTCCACTTGAGATGCGGATATACCTCATTTTTGGTCTCATACTATAAAATGATCTAGAAAAATATATGGACGGCATGGATGAAATACATATATCATAGTGGGGCCTACAGAGCACCAATCACCAGCCATTGGCTGGTGGCACGGGGAGTAGCCAATCCGTTTCCCTATCCATGATAAAGTTCGCCACATGGAAGGTACAGATTTCATAAGCGAAGACCACACATACCATCTTTGAATGCCTAATAACCAAGCTAATACTTATACAACTGGAACCTCTCTTCAAATCATCCCATCTATCCAAATCTTAAATTGTGGCCAACATGGGGTAACTAACAATCACGACAATGGACTGCAGTGGATTTTACACGACTGAAGTGACGAAGACTGCGTGAAAATACTGAGAAGGTGCAAGGAAGCCATATCTTCTATGAAGAGGGTGGGAAGGTGACTATACTGGACATGGTTGTGAACATGAACAAGGACAATTACTCGATGACGGGGATGCAGCTCTTATTTGATCTGATGTTGCTGGTTCTCCTCTGTGGGAAGGAAAGGGAGGAGCACGAATGGCGAAAGATGTTCATTGATGCTGGTTTCACTCATTAAAAGATTACACCTGTCCTTGGTACGCGGTCTATTATCGAGGTCTATCCGTAATTATTTAATGGTTCGCAGTGTTTAGCCTGTTGCTATTTTGAGTAATTATAGAATAAGAACACCTTTGGATATGATTTATCATATGGTGTCTATCTATTAGGCTTACGAGGGATGGTCATCTATGTTTGTGGACGTGTTTAATCCTAGTGTTATTCTATGAAATAAAATTTGTGGTTAAGATTGTAGGTTGATTTATTTATTTATTTTCTCTTTTTCGAAATGGCCAATGTATGGTTAGGCACGGTGGATGAACGGTTCAGATTATCATGATATTGTTGGGTGTTACTAATAATGATGCTTCCAGTTAAAGGTTACAAGGGTGGCCTATGTTAACACCATGTACATGTTCAGTTTATTTTATTTAAAGGAAGGTGGTAACACAACACCAGAAATTTATTGAAGGGTAGAAAAATTACAAAAGAACTTCAGGCCGGCCTAACTTAAATACACAAGTGCCACACCTATCATATTGACCAGCATACCTAAAACCAATACAATACATAACAGCAAACGGGCACACATTAACCCCTAAAAAAAACTACATACCATGTACTAGAAGGGCAGAAAAAAAGGAAAGAAAAAAAAAAAAAAACCCACGACCAAAAACCTGGCCACAAGAGAAGACATGCCCCACTTAGGTGCACTAACTAACGCACGCTTTGACAAATGGAAGAGTGTGAAACAACAAGAAGAAGGTCATCGTCTTGCTTAAGTAATCAAGACCTTGAATCTACAAGGTCTTGATTCTACAATGTGAGCTTTTGAGTCCACAAGAAATAAGAGAGAGAAATTCAAAAATTTTATTTCATAATATTTTAAGATTATTTGATTACATCACTTATATGTCACTTATATAGATGAGCAAAACCCTAATTAATGGGTTGTTTGGATCGTAAGTTGCTTAAGATAAGTTACTTATGCCATAAGTAACTTATCTTAGTTTCTACTTATTACGAAGATAAATATGTTTGATAAGTAATATATATACTTATCGGCTTCTCATCTCTTTTATTTTTCTTATACCTTTCTTCAGCAACTTACGAAAAATAGAAAAGCTAAAAGGAATTAATTAAAGTGATTAAGTACTTTGAAGTAAAAAAATTACTTATAACTAATTATAAACCAAACTTACTTATTTGAAATAAGTTACTTATTTACTGCTGTAAGTAAAAAAAGTACCTTATTTGGTGCTATCCAATATAGCCCTAAGTTGAGTAGAAATTACTTAAAATAGTAAACTCTCTTTAGCTGACTAAATTTGTCAAAAATAGAAATGACAATAAGAACTTAATAAATATTCCCCACATTATTGCAAGCAACTTTTAAAAAAGGTAAAAAAGAATCCAAAAACTAAAAAAAAGGGAGATAATGAATATGAAAATTACAAAAAATAGTAAAAATGTCCTAAATTTTCGATTTTAACTTCAAAGAAGTGCATTTTCTCGTGAAACGGATGTCTTCGACCGGCATAGCAGGTCGATTGACCTTGGATGCACCGTTGCATAAAGATTGATAGGTCATGTGCTTTGTGACTATGCTTGGATAAAGCGCTATGGATATTTTACGGAATTTAAGACATCTACAATTGCTTAGATGGGCCATCAACATTGAGTTTAAACCATCTCTCACCGGCGAGAATCCACTTCACACAAGCTAATTCTTTATCTCAAATGGGTTAAGGACCACATGTGTTCACTCCCCAAGTGCAGGGTTGTGATGTAGTAATAACTCAGTAAGACCGAGGTCGAATCCCAAGGGACTGAAACTGTACGTAATCTAAAATTAAGTAGGATTGGAACTACAATAAGATGAATTCTGAATTGAATTATAAATTGAGGAATAATTGTAAACTATTAATCTAAAACTTATAGGAGAAATCAGAGGTAAGGAAACTAGGGATTCAGAGGATCCACTTGTAGAGATCAGGGAGATCTTTATACTTGCATAAAAAATCATGAAAATTACTGAACTGCCATTGATCTAGTTTTCAAAGAGATGAAAGGTATATGAATTAGAATGGATTCCATCACCAAACCATGCCCAAAAGACTATGACAAACAACAGAATTAAACTAATTACCAACCAATCAACATGTTATGAAAGTTAGGAAGGGTACCGACATCCGACCATGCCCAGGAGACTATAGTGAACAACAGGGCTTCCTGACGTCATAAACATGAAAAGAAAAAGGACATGCTCAAAGCCATTACAGACCCATTGTAATTTCAGTCACAATAGACCATTAAGAACTAAAAACATTCCCATAATAATCAACTAAAACCAACGTCAATTCATGAATTAAAATTAAATTGAAAACATAAAATAAAATCTCCCATCTTACTACAAGCTTTACCTCTTAGCCCTAGCTAAGAGATTTAGCCGACCATGATGATTAGGCTAATCTCAATAAAGGAAAAGAAAAGAAGGAAAAAAACAGAAGATAGATGAAAAAAAGAAAAACACCCTGCTCTTCTCTCCACGTTCCTGCCCAAGCTGAGGATCTTCCTCCCTAGGTCTGAATAATTGCTCCTCATGTCCAAAACCTCCTTATATATCTACTGGAGTGGTGAAAATCGGACTTGAATCGGATTTGGAAAGCTATCGCATGCGCAGCGAAAGCCTTTTACCAGCCAAGTTTAGTGCTTCAAAAATCGCCACTTTCCTCGCTCAAATTCTAAAGAAATACCATCCCTTAGGACTTTCTTAGGTCCTCTACATGATAGACGGTTCAGATCTGTCATATGATCAAAGATGGTGGGCCACAGCTGCCTGAAAAAATCGATTTTCACGGATGTGCGAAACCTTTCGCACCATTTCGCTGTTGTGATCGGTGGGCCCCACAGAAGCATTTTCTGAGAAATCCACCCCATCCATTACATTCAAAATGAAATTTTAGTCAAGAATAGGTGGTTTTGAATGTCTATTGACGCGGTCCAGAGAATAAATTACAACAAAATCAGATTTGAACGCTGCAGGGCGGTCCACTTGTGGCCCCTGTATCATACACATGTGCATGCATGGATGTGAAATATTAGCATATTTTTGTAGTATTTGATGCCCTCTATAAGATGAACAGGTCAGATTTTCCGTACGAGTGACGTGTGGGTCCCACAGAGGTCCGCAAAAATGACCAGCGGCCGCTCGTTGCGCAGCTGAAAACGGTAAGTGCCATTTCATGCACGGGCAGGCTCTGTTTAATTTGGAAGGCGGTCTTGGTGCTCGAGGTACATACAATGTATGTGATGTACATGTACCATATGCAGGACCTATTATGATGCTTATCAGAAATCTGCACCGTCCATCCTTTTTCTCATATTCTTTAAGCCGTTAAGGATAATTTGGAAGCATATCCAGATAGCATGTGGGCCCCACTTAATGAATTAAGGGGCTGATATGTCCGTTGGCCCACTTTTCAAGATCTTCAATGGCTTAAATTTAATATGTACAGTTAATTTATGGCCCCCATCACATGTATGAAGTTTCGAGTCAATCGGATGGCGGGAACCATGTGATCTTGCATTCTGGATGCGTTTCAAGCTACTTGAGCTTCAGTTTCTTAGTTTTCTTAGATTTTTGACCGTGTAAATCCATCAATCTTGGTTCCCTAGAGTCCATCCCTTGCCTTTGGTGTCATCAGAGCGTTAAATCCATGCTTTAAGCTCCCTTTTTCAGTTTATGCTCGTAAAGTCACCTTGCAACACAAATACGATTAAAACGGGCCATTAAACAATATCATGCTCGTAAATTCAGGTAATAAATGGGGTCTGATGTGCAATATTTGACCCTCAACAATAGGAACAACCAAAATTTGAATGGAGAGGGAGTGAGAAAGGGAGCAATCCTGAGCCATCAACATCGCGCCTCCAATAGCTCTTAACTTTCCTTTGGTTCTAATTAAGGATGACATCAGACATGGTTCGAGCTTTTGTCTTCAAACTGAGCCATGTTGCGTTCAGCCCACACATCAGATGTGTCACGCCCCAAACTCAGAAACTGGGCTCACAAAATTCCCGATCGCCGAATCGGGCGCCGACAGCCTCCGTAGAACTCCATTTTCGGCTCCTAGCTCCCATTCGCCGGGTTCCGATCCTGGGATGCTACGAGGAGGATTTTAAATATCAGTTTGATTCGTAATAAGCATAACCAAAGGCATAACCCACAAAAAACAATCCAAGAACTCCATTACATTTCCACTATGATAAAAAACTTTACAAGTACAATGAGCATAAAGGGAAATACAATGGTAAAGAACAAAAACTCCAAAATACTCTGCAACGTGCTCCTGCCTCAGCGCTGCTACGAACTAACGTCACCTGCACGCAACGGTCGTGCATAAGCTTACAGAAAGCTTAGAGGGTGGTGAAAGTATGTGCGCAAGGTAGTAATACGAACATGCAATGTCAGAGTAAAGCGGAATATGCAGATGGATCTATAATATCATGAGCCGTATCAAGGCTTATGCGATGCAAGATATGAATGGTATCGGCCATCCCAAGGCCATGCGATATGCAATGCAACTCAAGCATACAGATCCTCATCTATATCCATACATTAATATAGCTTAAAATATGGAATATCACCGGGGTCTAGTACACTCTAAACCAGATTGCCGCCACATCGCTCGCAATAAGGTGAGTGGAAGAGACCTCATTATCCGTCTGCCAATATCGGGCGCGACTCGTCGATAGCGGACCCATTCCTCGAGCTGGTCAGACTCATCTTAGCATTGCCCCCTACTCTCTGGCGGGTAAGGCGGCACCCCCTTCCAACCGACCACGACACAGTGGAGAGCACAACCAACTGGTATTCGGCACTCAGCGCTCATCTACCCACTCGGTTTAGACGTTGGAGCAACCTCTTGGTACCATAAGGGTTTAGGGACTTTCACCCAGGGATATCTATAGTACCCCATCTAGAACAAGATTTTCGATATCCAATCCTGCCAACCACGATACATCTGTGGAAGTTACGACCCCGATGTCGCTAGGGCGTACAATATCCATGTCATACAAATGCGATATACATGATTCACGCTATCCAGTCATGCATCAAATCCTGCGCATATCGTGCGCTCATGTAGGGCAACACCGCCTAACCGGGAGCCCATAAACAACCTGCCCGAAGGCAAATGCTATGATCAGACAATTCTCACGTCAAGCATACATATGATGCATATGATCATGAGTCATGGAACTGTACTAAACATGTTATAATAAAATGAACTATCTTACAATGCAGATGGACTTGGACGGCCTATACACAATAAGTACGGCCCAGTAATGGGCCCTAAGAAGAGTCGTAATGTGGACATCCAACCAGCATTACACTCGCAATGTCGACGTCAAACCAACATTGCTTCCCAGGCACGATCTTCTTAAACATCGCTACATAATCGGTATTGAGATTACACATTGCACCGGACCTTAGGTTCATCCCATTGGGCTTTTCCTATATATATCAAATGGGCCATATCCTATGGGCCTTTTATTCATCAGATGGGCCACATAAATGGGCCACACCAATGGGTCTTATATGCATTGCAATGGGTCAAAACCCGTGGGTCTTGGATTGCATCAAATGAACATAGTCTCATGAGTCTAGTATGTGACCAATGGGCCACACCAATTGGGCCCCACATGTAGATCAAGTGGGCCTCAACCCATAGACCTAACATGAGTCAAATAGGCCTAAACCCCTAGGCCTTAATCAAATAAAATGGGCCTAACTCATGGGTCTCAATTAAATCCAATGGGCCTAATCCCATGGACCCTTTTTATAATCAAATGGGTTTAGTCCCATGGGCCTTACAATATATCAAATGGCCTAGTCTCATGGCCTTTAAATATATCAAATGGGTCCCGACTCATTGGCCTTATAAAATATTTATTTCCATCCAAACCATTTATAGGGACACATGGCCTGGGGCCCATTACAATTTTGTTTGTTTGCAATCCATTATGTTCAAAAGGTCATACGGACCTTGGGCCCACATATATAATATGTATAGCAATATACATACATTATAACTACAACAGCAATCCATACATTAAGGGCTATTGCACCAGTTCTTCAATCATTAAAATGGAACTGAGGTGGGTCCCATGTAGGGCCCACCACTATATTCATAATATAAAATATACATTATAAACTATATAACATATATAAATATATATAATGGTGGGTCCCACAGAAATCACTATGGCAGCTGGCAGTGGGCCCCATCATCAAAGTCAGATGGACGGCGTGTGTAAATCACATGCAACAGGGCCCCACCGTCCGCTGGTGGGTGAAACAATACATCATGGTGAGTCTCACCGTCCACGGGCTGTGGACGGTGCGAATGAAATACATATATTACTGTGGGTCCCACAAATGTGGCCCACCGTAATATTTATTTGAAATCCAACCCGTTCATAAGGTCACTCAGACCTGTATGAAGGGACAACAAAAATTTCAGCTTGATCCAACCCTTCTGTGGGCCCCAAAAAGATTTCAATGGGAGATATTCAACTCCACTGTTTCCTGTGGTGTGGGCCGCCTGCGTTCAGGATCGAGCCAAAATTTGGAGGGGGCCCACCTCATGAACGGTGTGGATCTCAACATAAACATCATGGTGGGGCCCACGGCAGAAGCCGTGGGTGGCCTGCACGGACGCCGCCCGCCCGCCGTTGCAAGAGAGCAGGCAGCGCCTGTGCTGGCCTGACAGCCGCAGCAGGGGCTGCCTCACACCTCCTCTCTCTCTCCTTTAATTTCATGTTTTTGCCAAAGATCATGCGTGGGGCCCGTTACCTGAAAATCCACTCCAGCCATAGCGTTCAGTGGCCCGTAATAGACAAAAAGAGTCCGAAGTTCGAATTTTTTGGGTGCATAGAAACACCAGAAAATTGTTCAATGGTAACCGCCAATGTTTCCCTTGCTATGGCCCATAAGATATTCAGATCAGTCCCATTCTTTTACTCGACGGTTAAAACGATGTGGGCGAGGGAATGGACGGCTTGGATCAAATATATACATCAAGGTGGGGCCTACACAAGGGGACCACCCAAAAACTCTTCTTTTTCTTTCCCTTTTCTTCTTTCTGTTGAAACGTCCAACGTCCCAGACGCTGGACGGTTTTATATATATATATATATATATATATATATATATTTTTAGAGTGTGGGCCCTGATGAAGTGGGCCACCACTGATGGGTGCCATGGGTTCAATGTCTAAGGTAGGCCCCACTTGAATAAGAATAATTACATCAAGGTGGGATCCATTCAAGTGGGCCACACAATCCTATAGCATAAAAATAAAATAAAATAAAATAAAAGAAATAAAAGAGAGAGAGAGACATGGAGAGTGGGACACGCCTTGTGATGGAGGGACCCCGGCATTATGGGTCCTCCCTTGCAATGAATCATACAATAAACGGATCCTTTTGAACATGAGACTATCAAAAATGCAAATCAACGGTGGAGATCCATTCCCCACCGATATGGACGGTCTAGATGACCTTTCTAAATGAAATAAACATCATGATGGGGTCCATGGAGAATGGCCTCATCAAGGAATGATCATGATGATCCAAGTGGTCCATCAGCCACATATTAGGGTCCCAAGTGAGATCCACACCATTGATCGGTGGGCCTCACTTGGCCCATCATAAAAATGAGAAAAACAACCCTATAGAGGCACCTACCGTCCGATCTTCTTGCTCCTAGGGGTTCCTTGGCACCTTGGCTTCAACTTCAATGGATGAGATGAAGAATGGAGGGTTGAGATGGGAGATGATGGGGTAGGAAGGTGGGTCACACTTGGAGTTTAGGGAGCTTGGAGAATTCCATCCGTATGGACTCTTGAAATTTGAAATGAGAAAGAGAGAAAGAGAGAGAGTTGTAAAGGGAGAGAGAGAGAGTGATGGATGGATATGGTGAGTGATGGTTGTGTAAGAAAATATTGACTTTTGAGGCTTTTGTGTAAGAGAGGTATGGGTGGTGAAGACTTTTGTGGCTTTTTGTGTAAGAGAGGTATGGTTTTGGGAGACTTTTGTGGTTGCTTGGAAAAATGGAATAAAGTGATGTGTACTTGACATGTGATGGAATGATGGGTGATTGATTGATGGGATTGATGTGATTGATGTGACACATCGTAAAGATTCTCTTGGGTTTCGCAACGCGCGACGTTTCCTCGCACCGAACGTTGGCCCACATCTCTTGACCAGGGTATCGCCTTGGCGCGCGAGTCGTGGCATCGGAACCGCGGCGACGGTGCGGTCGCTATGGTATTGGTCTCGGGTTGAATCGACTCGGGTTGTCGGCACATGAATCAGGGTCACGCGTCGATATCGGCTAAGGGTTGAAGGTTGCCAGAATTCGACCGGTAAGACCGCGGAAGTCTATGGAAAGGTACGGACCAAGTACGGGTCTTACAGGATGAGCAACTACAAAAGACCCTAAGCACGAAGAATTGCATTATCAACTCCCTCGCCAGAGAAAACAATACCGTAATAAGAGTAATTATAGTAAATCTTAATACTAATTAATCTAAATTCTTCATAATCTTTCATAACTTCTAATCTCAACTATCAATTTCAACAAAATATTGAAAATGATAAATGTCTCTTAATTTTATTGAAAGCATATACGTCCTCAGAAATGGATCGAGCATGATCACTTAATCAAATGATGTTTGAATTGCATAGTCCTGGGTTCATTGGAAAATTAATTTAAAAATTAATCTTTCAAAAGGGACTAGTTTCACATCGTTTTTTTCACATCATTGATATCCTATAAAAGTGAGTGTTAGGGAAAAATATGACTAGTCTGGAGGGTCAACTTAAGAACGAAGTAACTCTGCTTATAAGACCAGAGACAACTGTGAAAGCCGACCAAAGATAAAGCCAAGAGGAGAGACTTAGCTCAGATTTGCAGGGTATTAATCCTGACCGGGAGTAAAAGAGTCGAGAGCCACAGGCAAAATTTATAGGACATGGAATTGACTCGGTTAAAGAGACAGTTATGTCTAAGAAGACCAATTAAAGGCCCTTGAGCTTAAAACCACCTGACCGACTATAACCCGACCCATATGAGGTTAGTTGTAGTATCGACTATCGGATTAAGAAAAGGTATCGGTCTTAAAAATGATCCTGATTCGTCCGATAGTAGACAAATAGCCCCACCTTTGTAAGCCAGCCGAGACTATATAGTCCATCAAGGCCGAGCCAAGTGAAGGAGAGATGGTGTAAACTTAAACACCGATCTAATTTTGTAAAAGATATCCGATCCTGAAAATCTTGGGATCGGGAAGTATCTGCAAACGAATGACAACTCAATCAATTCTCCTAAAAATCAAGAGAGAATCCCTTTACGCCGGGACCTCTTATTCTTATAAAAGGAGGACTCTCTAAGAAGCAAAGGTACGAAAGAAAAACCCTAAGGTCTCCTCTTCTTGAATCTCTACTGATTTAAGCATCGGAGGTGTCCCGGCCTTAGCCAGGGTCACTTTCATTCTTTCATTGTGGTACAGGCAGAAGTGTAGGAAGAGGCTGATCCAGTTTTTTGCATCAATAGATTGGCGCCGTTTGTGGGAAAAGATATAAAAAGTCATTTTCTGCATTCTACCCAAGAAGCTGTTTGATCCGTTTTGATGGTAAGAACACGAAGAATGAGTCCAGAAGGACCAGCTGCTGCTGCCGGACAACCAGGTACATGTGTGGTTCAGAAGGCTCAAAACCAACCCGATAACCGTTAAGGTTCCACACCTGTTCCTGCTGTTTTCGCAGCAACTAACAATCAGCAGAACTGGAATAACGAGCGGTTGGATCAGGAGGTTAAGGAGCTCAAAGCCGATGTACACGTTATGCGACAAATGTTGGAACAGATACACCAACACCAAATGCATTAATTTCAGCAGGGTCAAGCATGAATGCTCTGTCGCAACTTGCTGACCCTCAGCCAACTGTGCTGAGATCTCTTCCGCAGCCAAGTCAGCCCCACGGCCTGACTGAGCCAGCTCTGCTCATTCGGCAACCGCCATCTTGCCTCCTACAGATCTCCATCATGAGATAGATCGGAGGAGGCGTAGCCCGCTTCCGGATGAGGGTATGGCGGAAAGTGTCGAGCCTTGAAAAGCTGACCTCCAGGACTTTAAGAAAGAAGTAATAGAAGAAATAATAGATATGAAACAAGGTTGGGATACATGCCAAACCAGGTTCGAGGCTAAAGTATCCCCTTTTGTGGATGAAGTAATGCGAGCTCGACTACCGGAAAGGTTTCGTTTACCTCAGATTACGCCTTTCACTGGAAAGACCGACCTAACTGAACATCTCGAATGTTTCCGAACTTACATGGAGTTGCACGATGCGTTGGATGCTATGATGTGTCGGGCTTTTTCGCTTACATTAGCCGACGTGACTCTACTTTGGTTCAAGCAGTTGAAACTGAAGTCAATCAGTTCGTTCGCGGAGCTCAGCAACACCTACCTCACCAATTTTATTGGCGGGAAGAAGAAACTAAAGCCCCCTGCTGAGCTTCAACTTTGAATCGCTACAGGTTTGAAAGCATTCAAAAGAGACAAAGCTCAACTCCCTCATGCAAGGCGTCAGAGATAAGCTGTTTCTGGCCTCTCTAAACAAAAATCCTCCAATGACTCTGGCCGAGTTCATAGCTCGGTCAGACAAATACGTGGATACCGAAGAAACAAGGATCTTACGTGAAGCTGCCTAGAACGCTAAAACCTCACCCAAAGAGTCAGCTAAAAAAGAAGTTGACTCGGCTGGGGGTAAGAAGCGTAAAGACGACCGAACCCGAGATGATAGCAAGTTGAGTAAGCGACTCGACCAAAAGTTCTCCACTTATAATCCACTCCATAAGCCGCAAGAGCAGGTACTGATGGAGATCAAGTGTGAAGGGTTCGTCAATTGGCCTAATAGCTTTGGAGTAACCCTAATCGGCGAAATAAAAATAAGTATTGCCATTATCATCATGATCATAGGCACAATACGATCGACTGCATTCATTTGAAGGAAGAGATTGAAAGGCTCATCCGCGAAGGCCGACTCAAAGAACATGTCGAGAGGACCGGGACAGCTGAAGAACGCTCAGTGAACAACCGACCCACGGAGAAAATTCGAACTATCGTCGGAGGTCCCAGAGGCGGAGGTGATTCCAACAATGCATGAAAAAACTACGCCAGAAACCTCAGCCGACCCGAGTCCGAACTACTGGTCATAGCTCGGCCTCCGAAGGAGAAGAAGAGAGAAAAGTATTACATTTCTTTTACTGATGAGGATGACCGAGGTATCTATCACCCTCATGATGATGCATTAGTGATCACCCTTACCATCGTGAATTGTAAGGTATTCCGCATATTGGTCGACACAGGATCGTCGACCGACGTATTGTTCACCCAGGCATTCGACAAAATGGGAGTTGAACGATTAACATTACGACCGGTTCGTACCCCATTGATCGGACTCTCGGGAGGATAGACGCTCCCAGAAGGAATCATCTCCCTACCACTCAAGACAGGGAATCCCCCAAATTAGGCTACTGTGATGGTCGATTTTTTGATAGTTGATCAATCATCAGTATATAATGCTATTCTTGGCCGGCCAACACTGAGTCTCCTCTAGGCAGTGGTATCCACATACCACCTCTCCATGAAATTCCCGATCGAATCGGGAGTAGGAGTTGTCAAGGGAGATTAGCAAGATGCAAGACGTTGCTATGCAATTGCTGTGAAGATCCCCGTCGAAAAAGCCCCAGTCGAAGAATTAATGATTGAATCGTTAGACCCTCGAACCGAGACCCATGAACGGGAACAGGCGGTTGAAGACCTTATCTCGGTACCTTTGGCAGAGACAGATGCCTCTAGAATGGTGCAGATTGGCTCATCTTTGCAATCGCCCCTGAAAGACAATCTGATAGCCCTGCTCCGACGATATGCCGACATATTCACCTAGAGCCATGAAGACATGCTGGGAATTGACCCGTCTGTAATTACACACCGACTCAATATTGATCCGACCTACCGCCCGATCTGACAGAAGTGACGAGTACTCAGCCTAGAAAGGTATGCTGTCATTGAAGAAGAAGTCAGCAAGCTCCTCAAGGAAAAAGTCATAGAAGAGATATACTACCCTGAATGGGTAGAAAATGTCATACTTATGAAAAAAGCCAATGGGAAGTGGTGAGTCTGTATTGACTATACCGACTTGAACAAAGTCTGCCCAAAGGATAGCTTTCCTCTTCCAAGGATAGATCAGTTGGTAGATAGTACAGCGGGATATGAACTCTTTAGTTTTATGGATGCATATTCAGGATATAACCAAATTGTAATGCAACAATATGATAAATTAAAAACCACCATTATCACTGACAAAGGTCTTTATTGTTATCATGTGATGCCTTTTGATTTGAAAAATGCTGGAGCAACTTATCAAAGATTGGTAAACAAAATATTCTCTCGGCTAATTGGCCGAGCCATAGAAGTATACATTGATGACATGCTCGTCAAAAGTGTACATGCGGCCGACCATATAACCAACCTAGAAGAGATGTTCCTGATCTTGCGCAAGTATCAAATGAAGTTGAATCCGAGCAAATGTGCCTTCGGTGCAAGCTCAAAAAAGTTCCTCAAATTCCTGGTCAGTCAGCGAGGGATCGAGGCAAACCCAGAGAAGATAAAAGCATTGCTCAATATGGAGTCCCTAAAAACCATCAAAGATATACAGATACTAACTGGACGAGTAGTGACACTCAACCGTTTCCTATCCCGAGCTACTGAAAAATGTCTCCCATTCTTTAAGCAATTGAAGGGGCGACAGGTAGGGAACTGGACAGAAGAGTGCGAAGCTGCGTTCCAACAATTAAAATCTTATCTCGGATCTCTGCCTCTCTTATAGAAGCCCGAGCCCGGAGAAGCCCTATTGCTGTGTCTCACAGTATTTGAGGTAGCGGTTAGCTTGATCTTAATACTAGAACATGAAGGAAAGTAACTGCCGGTTTACTATGTCAGCAAGGCACTATTACCGGTGGAGACGAGATACCCACTCTTGGAAGTCCTAGCCGTTTCTTCACGTCGACTTCGGCCATATTTTCAGGCACATACCATTATAGTCATGACCGACCTCCCGCTACGCCAGATTCTGCAGAAACTGGAAGCGTCTGGAAGTCTTACTAAATGAGTAGTCGAACACAGTGAATTCAACATTCAGTATAAGGCGAGGGTAACAATTAAGGGATAAGCTGTGACTGATTTCATCACCGAAGTTACATCGCAAGCCGACACACATACGACCGAGTCAGTTGAAGAGCTAACTACTGACTTTCCCGCATCTTCACCTGGCCCTACCCCTTAGAAGCTGTACTTCGAGGGATCCTCTAACTCTAAGGCAAGCGGGGCAGGAGTAGTGTTAGAAACTCCTGATCAGACCTATATGCAGTATGCCTTAAGACTTGGATTTCAAGCTTTGAACAACACAACGGAATATGAAGCATTGTTACTCAGACTATGACTTGCAGCCAGCTTAGGCGTTACACATCTTAATGTATTCAGCGATTCGCAGTTGGTCATCAATCAAGACACGAGTGTGTACCAGACACGGAAAGAATAGCTGAAAGCTTATATGAAAAAAGCTAAGGAGCTGATCAGTGAATTTCAGTGTTGCATCGTCACTCGAATTCCTTAAATGGAAAATGCAAAAGCCGACCTACTAGCGAAACTCGCCTCTGTTGATGAAGACGATATACCCAGGTTTATTCCGATCGAGTGCGTAGCTAAACCAAGTATCATGGAATCAGTTGGCTCGACCGTACTTCCTATCAATCAGGTACCCACTTGGAGTGATTCCATCGTCAGATATCTCAGCAGTGGGTAGTTGCCTGAAGATCGTATCGAGGCTCGACGATTAAAAGTTCGAGCCTCCTGATATACAATACTCAATGGGACATTGTATAAGAAATGGTACTACGCTCCGTTGCTGCGATGCCTAAACTATGATGAAGCCGACTATGTGTTGTCGAAAATTCATGAAGGGATCTGTGGAAACCACTCAAGAGGACGATTTCTTACACATAAAGTTTTACGCTAAGGATACTACTGGCTGACTATCCAGTATGACGCTTGTAAGCTTGTCCAGAGATGTGATAAGTGTCAATGATTCACGGCTATTCCGTGACAACCTCCTGAGAAACTAACTCCTATGACCGGTCCTTGGCCCTTTACGCAATGGGGAATAGACATTATTGGACCTCTCCCCATGGGGAAGGGATAAACCCAGTTTACAGTCGTAGCAGTGGATTACTTCTTAAAGTGGGACGAAGCAGAACCACTGGTAAAGATAACCAAACAAAAGATCATAGACTTTATATGAAAGAATATCGTCTGTTAGTTCGGTATACCCCGGACTATAGTAACCGACAATGGGAAACAGTTTGACAACAAGAGCTACCACGAGATGTGCGACAATCTTAGAATTAGGAATGTATATTCGTTACCTCATCATCATCAGACAAATGGACCAGTCGAAGTAGTTAACAAGATCATCAAACAGTATTTTCGAACCAAGCTTAACCGAGTCAAAGGAGCATGGGCTGAGGAACTCCCAAAGATACTATGGGCTTACCGAACTATAGTCCGGACCGCTATAGGGGAAACCCCTTTCTCCCTTGCCTATGGCTTGGAAGCCATCACTCCAGTTGAAATTGGACTGCCTTCAGCCTGAGTCAACTCATTTAATGAGGAAGAAAATGAAGAACTCCTTTCTCTCGGACTCGACCTTATGGGCGAGTAGAGGGAAAAGGCTCTGCTACGTATGATGGCTCAACAGTGACAGGTAGCTCGATTCTATAACGCCCAAGTGAAGGTTAGACGTTTCTGAGTTAAGGATATGGTCCTCCGAAAGACGTTCCTCAATATCAAGAAAATTGGCACAGGCACACTGGGACCCAATTGGGAAGGCTCTTATGTCAAACCAGGAACGTACTGATTGAAAGCCCTGACCGGGAAATTGCTGCCTCATCTATGAAATGCCGAACATCTGAAAATATACTATCCCTAAAGTCGACATAGCAAAGCAATGAAAAAGACTCGAAAATGACGAACATGTAAATTGAGTCAAAGATGAATGAAATAAAGCTAAGTATATTCATTGATCAGTATGTTTGTTACATCGAGTTACATCTTGTCAACATAACATTGTTTAACTCTAACTAAAAGGGTTAATAGTAAAAGAAAGGTCGGCCAGTACATGAGCTTTTCCCTCGGCAACAACTACCCATGGGCTTGCTTGGAGCCGAGGATGGTACCAAAAACTGAGACCCGGGATCAAGGATCACTTGGGACAATCTCAGGAGCCAGGAACCCAACAGGCTCGACCTCGGTTCCAGCCACCGCACCATCAGCCTCGGCCACTTCAGGTACTGCATCCTCGGGGGGGCCATCCTTGAATCTAGAGAGATCGAGGTCGGGAAATAACTGCCTTATCACTTTGATGCAAGCAACGTACTCACTCTCAAATAAGCGATCTCTCGCATCTTCGAACTCCGGAGACTCGAGGTAGTCTTTGACAGCCTTCTCCTCGGCCTCTTTCTTGGCCAACTCAAGTGCCGCTTTTGTATCGGCTTTCAATCGAGCCAGCTTCTCGTCAGAGGCATCCCGAGCGATGCGAAGTTGGAAGACCTCATCACGAGCCTTATTCAGCATCTGGGCCGACCGAATACATTCGAATTTATCATCCTTGGTCACCTTCCGAGCGATGCTCAGTTCTCCTGTCATTTGACAGACCTGAGACGAGGTAATCTCGAGTTGAGCCTCTGCCTCTGCTACCCTCTTCTGAGGCGCTTCTGCGTCAACCACATCCCTCCGAGCCCTCTCAAACTTGGCCAGATCCCCGCCGGCTCTCAGCAGGGAAGGAGCAAGCTGTACAGGAAATGGACAATAAAAAATAATAATAATAAAAGAATGAGTGAAGAAATAAACACAAATCCTACTTGGAGTAAGTTCCTCGCCACATGGGCGAGTATCCGACTCGTAGGGGCTTCGAAGAGGGAGGAAAATTCCTTTTCACTTCCATGAGAAATAGCTCAAGGGACCATGTCTCCCATAGCTTGACAGAAGGACGAGGACTCCTGTTGAATCATCTCCCCCCTTGAGGTCTCCCCTCTCGGTTCCTCCCTTGGTCTCGAGATCCGTTCTGCAACGGGTCCTGGCTCGGGAGTGGCGTGAGACTCGCTTACATCCTCTGCCCTCTCTTCAGGGTCAGAGAGAACTACGACGGTTGGGACGGCCGGAGCTGGGGAGACCGGGGCAGATGGCTTCGCAGTTGGAGGAGCAGTCTTCGCCTTCTTCGAAAGCCGAGGCTCCGACAGAAGCACCGACCAAGGGGGAGCTTTCAACTTAGAGGATGGCTTCAGAAGGGGACGAGCTTCAGCGATATCTGTGTCGGACAAAACACAGAATCAGTAAGAAAAATTTCAAGAAAGACGAGCCAGAGTAACCTAAAGATACCCATCACAAACGAATTTAAGCTCGAGAGAAGAAGACTCTCTGGTTGTAAGAGAGACTTCCAGGACCGATCTTCCAGACTTATTGCCCATAGTTCTTTGATTCGAGCCAAAGCGTTAACTCCCAGTTTTGACTTTGTCTTGGAGATAACTGTAACATATGATCAATCAGACTTAGAAAGATTGGGATGAGAAAAGACGAGGAAGAGGGCATGCTAAGTCACCTGCTTTAGAGAAAGTCTGAGGAACGCGAGGTTCGAACATCCTAAACTCGGCCGTCTCCCAGGGACCGCACGCCCAGAACCACCTCTCTCTCCAGTGTTTGTTAGAGGTAGGAGGGTCGGTTCTCAAGGAACCACCCTTGTTCCGCCAAGCACTAAAAAAATACCAGCCGGGTTGTGTAGTATTCGGCCGGAGTTGATATAGATAGAGGAACTTATCCATAGTCAGTGGAGGCTGTTCTGCTTCAGCCCACAACACTGCACAACCGAACAAGTTCCTCCATCCATTCGAAACTATTTGCCTGGGAGCAATCCTGAGTCGGGAAAGAAAATCTCAAGCAACAGGTTGCAAGGGCAGACGTAAGCCACATTGCATGGTAACTTGGAAGATTACGACCATCCCAGGAGGGGGATGGTCAGGCAACTCATTCGGGAGGGGAAGCCGGATAATCACTGAGTCGGGAACATGATACTCGACTCGAATTCTGTCCAAATTCACCTTAGTCAAGACAGAGGGGACTGACCCTTCTGTTCGTCTCTGACCTCCTTACTCTCGGCAGCCTCTCCTTCTTCAGTTGTCGACTCAACAAACCGAGCCGATCACCTTGGAAGAATTGACTCAGTGGTTCCCCTAGACTCAGCCCTCACCGACCTTCTGGGAAGGGTCGGCTCAATGGCTTCTTCCTCTAATTCTTCTTCTTCTAACAACTCGTTATCAGGAAAATGGGGAGTGGGCTTGCCACGGGCGTGTCTCAAGCCGGAAGGATCCGCTGAAGCGGAGCATTCCGCTGAAGCTCCACTGGACGCTTTGACAGCATGTTGAAAGGCCTCATTAACACCTATCGCCATCTCCACCAGTAAAGAGGGTGATATCGCGACATTCCAGAGATGCCTCGTTTCACCCTCATCACCGAAAAATGCCTCCTGGGGACTTGATACATTCATTATCGCTAAAAAATTAAAAAAAGGAGGAAGAGAAAAGACTCACCAGAGAGGCAAAAGGCACAAAGATAAGGAAAGAAGAAAACTAGATGAAAAATGGTAAGACGTGCAAGTCACAAGCGTAGTAGAACAAAGGAAGAAGAAGAAAATTGGAGAGGGAGATTGAGCGGGAGAATGAAAAATATGAAAGACGTTCCTGCATCTCCTAGCCAAGCCACGTTGCATCCGCATTTAAGGAGGAGTCGAATCGACGCTGGCTTCGACTTCCCCGCTCGACGTGTGGTGCACGCCGACTGACGCGTCTAACGTCCTCTACATGTGTTCGACGCTCATTAGCGGTCAAGATGACTCGATGGCTGTCCGCTCGTGCGACCTTGAGTAACGGACCGTCGTATGTGAAGGACGATATAAGAAGCACTAAATGCTCCATCATGACCATGGGTCCCAATATGAACCGACATAGAAACTCGTTACTCCTTTGTGCTGACATGGCCAACACAAGGAGTAGGGAGCTTACTGTTGGGGAAAAATATGACTAGTCCGGAGGATCAGCTTAAGAATGAAGTAACTCTGCTTACAAGACCAGAGGCAATTGTGAAAGCTGACTGAAGATAAAGCCAAGAGGAGATACTTAGCTCGGATTTGCAAGGTATTAATCTTGACCGGGAGTAAAAGAGTCGAGAGTCACAGGCGAAATTTATAGGACATGGAATTGACTCGGTTAAAGAGACAGTTATGTCCGAGAAGGCCAATTAAAGGCCCTTAAGGTAAAAGCCACTTGACCGACTATAACCCGACCCATATGAGGTTAGTTGTAGTATCGACTATCGGATTAAGAAAAGGTATCGGTCTTAGAATGATCCTGATTCGTCTGAAAGTAGGCAAACAACCCCACCTTTGTAAGCCAGATGAGACTATATAGTCCATCAAGGCCGAGCCAAGTGAAGGAGAGATGGTGTAAACTTAAACACCGATCCGATTTTATAAAAGATATCCAATCCCGAAAATCTCAGGATCGGGAAGTATCTGCAAATGAATGACAACTCAATCAAATCAGGGAAGAATCCCTTTACGCCGAGACCTCTTATTCCTATAAAAGGAGGGATCTCCAATAAACAAAGGTACGAAAGAAAAATCCTAAGGTCTCCTCTTCTTGAATCTCTACTGACTTAAGCATCGGAGGTGTCCCGGCCTTAGCCAGGGTCACTTTCATTCTTTCATTGTGGTACAGGAAGAAGTGTAGGAAGAGGCTGATCCAGTTTTTTGCATCAACAGTGAGTAAACCAAGATAGTAATTAAAACTTAACTCGGCCTAAATAACAAAAGAGTAGGAGAAAATTTAAGTAAACGAAACTATTATGAGTTTAATATCAGTCAACCACATGACTCTTCATGTGGGGTCTAAGAAGGTGGCCCACTCTTCATACGATCTTGATCATGGTCATCTAGCATAAAAACCAACAAATACATGATTCCCTGAAAATCTGGGTAGTTGAATTGTTTGATTGCAGGCAGTATGAAAGCAGTTGTGGAGATTGACTTCGCCCAAATGCTACCTGCATCAAGGAAGGCGTATGGATTAGGTTCATAACCATTCATTACCATTGGCATGGATATAAAAAAGCTTCAAATTTGGAAGTGAAAGAACATAACGAAGGAGGGAGCCGGGGTCGACATGGGCAATGTTGATGTTAAAGCAGTGGAACTGGGGTGTAGCCTAGTCTCTCTCTCTCTCTCTCTCTCTCTCTCTCTCTCTCTCTCTCTTCTTGAGCATGGAATTTGATTTGCATATGGTCTTTTAAGGCCAAGGTTACGAGCTTCACCACAGTCCCAGCCCAGATAGTTCAAAATCTGGGCTGTGGCCAACCCAGGCTTAGTTTATTAATAGCCATGGTCTAAATAATTCTCATGGGATCGTTATCAGACTATTAAGTGAAAGAAATTCAGAGGTTGGATGGATGTTGGCCTTTGAGCTTAATGGTTCATCCACTTTCGAGTGCATGAGATTAACGGCGTGGACATGAATTTGTGAGCCCCACTAGTGGAAACTCCACGCCGGGGGAAACTGTGTATAAAGTGTTTGCTCAAGGATCATGGATTAATTACTCCAATCCAGCTCACTTCGACTGGGAACTGATCCAAGGAACGGGCCTCAGGCTAGAGAGATTAAAGGGAGACCTCACGATAACGGCCGCCGTTGATCATGTAGGCTTCGTCTCCACCACCAGTCAGTTGGATCCCACCCTGAAAATGCTGTGGCCCAAAGACTACATGCAGGCCACTCCTTAGCTGGGCAACCAGTGTGAAAAAAATGAATGGCTAGAGAAAAAAGTGACCACATGTCCATATTCAACTAGCACGTGTCATCCACCTGATGAGCCAACAAGGCTGATATTTCGGACTAGATCTTGAATGCTTAGGGAACTACTCCATGAATGGCCCTGATCTGTAGGCACGTGTGCAGAAATCTCCTCTCACACGACAGGCCTGTCGTAGCCCATATAAGGCTCACTTAAGATGACATACATGATTGGACTGAGAGTATAGATCTTTAAAGCGTAGAGATTGTTGTTGCGCAGCATGCCAACAATGTAGTGAGCCGAGATCCAATCTCAGGCCTCACCCACAAACAATAAACAGGAAGAAATATAAACTAGAAATAGATCAAAGCAATCTAAACAAACCACAAGACAAGATATATGTGGAAAAACCCCAAATTAGGGTAAAAAATCATGGATGCAAACTTTCACTATGAAGAAAAACAAAGATTACAAGGCAAAATACTAACCTCTCCCTTGGAAGAACATAAAAATCTCTTAGCCCACACCTTAGAATATTTTTCAATCCTTTTCCAATACACTAAAAAAGCCCTAGGAACACCTATATATAGTTTAGGTAACTTTCCTTTCGTAGCCTTGCGAAAGGCGACACTAAAATCCGCAGTCCGCATCAGATTCGAAAATGAATCTGCGTAGCTACGACTGGTCGAGATATGACCAGTCGAATAGTTCCTATGACTGGTTGAAGGGCCCAGACATGAAAAAACAGGACTCGCTAGACTTTAAGTCGAACCGGTCCACGACCGGTCTAGCGGGCCCCTACGACCGGTCGAGCATGTCTTACGATCGGTCGAAGACGGCCCAGATGTGGCTCCACTTCTCAACAATCTCCCACTTAGAGACATATCGCCAAAAACCTTCTTCTTCTTCATCTGGAGTGCACCACCTCTCTGTCTTCAAGCTTGAAGACCAATCAAAGCTGAAAAGAGCCTCAGCTTCTCTCGTGTGACCGCCTTGGTCAGCATATCCGCAGGATTCTCACTTGGATGAATCTTCTCTAGAGCAATTGATCTATCTTTCAGTAATGAACGTATGAAGTGATATCTGATGGCAATATGCTTGGTCCTTGAATGAAAGGTTAAATTCTTAGCCAAGTGTATTGCACTCTGACTGTCACTGTACAACTTGCAATCTATTTACTTCTTACCCAACTATTCCATAAAACCTTACATCCACACCATCTCCTTGCATGCTTCTGTAACTGCAACATATTCTACTTCTGTCATACTGATAGATACTATCTTCTGTAACTGAGAGACCCAACTGACTGCAGCACTGCCCAGAGTAAAGGCATAACCTGTAGTGCTTCTTCTGCTGTCGATATCTCCTGCCAAATCTGAATCCACGTAGCCTTGTAGCTTGATTTTTGATCCGCCATAATATAACCCTACATCCTTAGTACCCACTAGGTATCTGAGGATCCACTTCACAGCTTCCCAATGTTCCTTCTTGAGTTGTTCATGAACCTGCTAACAACTCTCACTGCTTGAGCAATGTCTGGCCTCGTGCTCACCATAGCATATATGAGACTCCTAATAGCTGAAGTGTACGGGACTTTAGCCATGTAGTTCCATTCCTCCTACACCTTTGCACCTTGCTCCTTAGATAGCTTGAAGTGGTTGGCTAATGGAGTACCAACCGGCTTAGCACCTCCTATATTGAATCGATCAAGTACCTTGGCTATGTACTCTACCTATGATAAAACTAATTTCTTATTTTCCCTGTCACGCTTTATCCACATGCTTAGGATTTGTTTTGCAGCTCCTAAATCCTTCATGAAAAATTTTCTAGACAATTGTCTTTTGAGATCTGAGATGTCCTTCGTGCTTGAGCTGGCCACAAGCATATCATCAACATACAGAAGAAGGATGATGTATGACGTATCAAACTTCTTCAAGTAATAACAGTGGTCTGCATGACATCTCTTAAAACTGTTTTTCGACATGAAACTGTCGAACTTCTTGTACCACTGCCTCGGGGCCTGCTTCAGGCCATATAGACTCTTCTTCAGTTTGCACACCTTGTTCTCATTACCTGGTACCACGTATCCTGTTGGCTGATGCATATATATCTCTTCTTCAAGGTCCCCATGAAGAAAGGCTGTCTTAACATCTAGCTGCTATAGATGTAAGTCTTCTGTAGCCACTATACTCAAGACCATGCGAATCGTAGACATTTTCACTACCGGTGAAAATATTTCAGTGAAATCGATACCTGCCTTTTGTTGAAACTCTTTCACAACCAATCTGGCCTTGTACCGTTTCAAACCATCGTGCTCCTTTATTCTGTAAACCCACTTGTTATGAAGAGCTTTCTTACCCTTAGGTAGAGTGACTAGCTCCCATGTACGATTAGACTTAAGAGAGTCCATCTCATCATTCATGACCTGGTCCCACTTAACCCGTGTATCTGACTGTAATGCCTCTTCAAAACACTCTGGCTCACTATTATCTGTCAGCAGTAGATAATGTAAAGAGGGTGAGTATCAGGCCGTAGGTCTCCTCTCCTAAGTAGACCTCCTCACAACCAGCGTCTGTGACTCTGCCTCATAATGCTTCTGTGCATGATCATCCTGTGGCGCTGTAACACCCATGTCCAGTGACTCTTCCAACTCTACGAATTCCTTTTCCTCGGCCTTATTTTCTTGCACACTGTCCTTATGCATCACTTTTTCATTGAAGACTATGTCCTTGCTTCTGATGATTTTTCTATTTTCTTCATCCTAAAACCTGTAGCCAAAATTATGCTCCCTGTAGCCTATAAACGTGAACCTCCTGGACTTCGCATCTAGCTTATTTCTGTGCTCTGCATCAATGTGAACATATGAAGTGCAACCGAACACTATGAGATGTGCAAGGTTCACTTCTTTCCCAGTCTACCTTTCTTCTGATTGCCCACCATCTAATGGTGCTGAGGGACTTCTATTGATAAGATATACGGTAGTATTTACAGCATCTACCCAAAAGGTCTTGGACAACCCTGTATGTAACCTCATGCTCCCAGCGCGCTCAAGGATGATCCTGTTGATGTGCTCAACTACACCATTCTGCTGCGGTGTCCCTAAAATCATTGACTGATGTTTGATTCCACTTACTGCACAATACTCCTCAAACCTCTTGTCACAATACTCTCCCCCATTATCAGATCTGAGACACTTTACTGTTTTACCTGTATCATTTTTTACCATAACTTTTCACTTCTTAAACACATCAAATACATCAGATTTATGCTTTAAGAAATAAATCCATAGTTTTCTACTAGCATCATCAATAAAGAAAATAAAATAACGTGAGCCACTAAGAGATGATACCTGTTCCGGTCCCCACACGTCAGTGTGTACAAGCTCCAATAGATGCGTCTTTGGAGCGCATCCTGTCTTCTTGAAGCTTACCCTCTTCTGCTTGCCATACACATAGTCCTCACAGAATTTTAAGTTAATAAACTTCAGCCCTGGTAGCTTCCCTTTTGACAATGACACTTTCATCCCCTTTTAACTCATATGTCCCAACCTCTGATGCCATAACTATCCATTCACTCCAGTTGATGCGACTGCGAGTGAACTATAAGATCCTGAAGTCACGTACAAAGTACCTTCCTTTTTACCTCGAGATATCACCAAGGCACCTTTTGTGATCTTACAGAAATCACTGGTAAATGTCGTCACAGCCAGCTGCCCCACTGAGATCAGATTCCTTCTGAAACTCGGTACATGTCTGACATCCTTCAATTTTAAAACCGTTCCGTCTTTCTGATTGACTTGAACATCTCCCTTTCCAATGATACTGCATGGCTCATCATCACCTAGGTAGACTCTTCCAAAGTCACATGATACATAATCACGCGGAACTTCCTTACATGAAGTGGCATGAAACGAAGCACCCGAGTCTATAACCCAAAACTCATTCCTCGCGTCAAGAGATAAGATCAACACCTCTGTGTCATTCTCCTCAGATAGATTCATTGAATCCTTCCCATCTTGAGAGCTTCCATCTTATTTCTTAAGCGCCCTGTAATCACATTTTATGTGTCCCTTCTTACCGCAATGCCAACACCCTTCTTTATCTTTCGATCCCTTGGACTTCTTCCTTGACTTAGAACGCCCGTGTTTATTGCCTCCTTTGTTCAGCGATCTTTCTCTTCCTTCAACGTTTAGAGCATTCCCTGAATCCCCTGAAACTCCTGATGCCTTCCTTCTAGATTCTTTGCTGAGAACTAGACCGGCCACATCACCAAATTTCAGCTTTGTTGACCCTAAAGAATTGCCCACAACAATCACCAAACCATCCTAACTGTCTTACAGATTGGATAAGATCAATAGCGCCCTGACCTCATCCTCAAAAATAATGCTAATGGATTCCAACTGGCTTGTGACTATATTGAACTCGTTTAGATGTTCAGCCACGCTACTACCATCTGACATCTTCATGTTGAATAGCTGTTTCATAAGATGAACCTTGTTAGATGCTGAGGGTTTTTCATACATGGTGGCTTGGGCTTCCATTAATTCTTTTGTAGTTTTCATCTTGTATATGTTGAAGGCGACGCTCTTAGACAAAGAGAGTCGGATCGTTCCTAAAGACTTTTTATCCAGTAAAAACCATTCATCATCTGTCATGTTTTCTGGTTTCTTCTCTTTTCCTCATAAAGGAATGTAGAGGTCATTCTGATACAGATAATCCTCCATCTGCATCTTCCAGAAGGCAAAGTTTGAACTATCAAACTTTTCAATTCTAATTTTTCCATCTTCCGCCATTGCTCCCAATAGAATTAAGCCAACTTTGATACCAGTTGTTGCACAGCACGCCAACAACGCAGTGAGCCGTGATCCAATCTCAGGCCTTACCCATAAATGATAAACAGGAAGAAATATAAACTAGAAACAGATCAAAGCAATCCAAACAAACCACAAGATAAGATATACGTGGAAAAACCTCAAACTAGGGTAAAAAACCACGGATGCAAACTTCCACTATGAAGAAAAATAAAGATTACAAGGTAAAATACTAACCTCTCCCTTGGAGGAACATAGAAATCCCTTAGCCCACACCTTAGAATATTTTTCAATCCTTTTTCAATACACTAAAAAAGCCATAAGAACACCTATATATAGTTTAGGTAACTTCCCTTTCGCACCCTTACGAAAGGCGACACCAAAATTCGTAGTCCGCATCGGATTCAGAAATGAATCTGTGTAGCTATGACTAGTCGAAGGGGAGCTACGACTGGTCGAGCTATGACCAGTCGAATAGTTCCTACGACTAGTCGAAGGGCCTAGACATGAAAAAACAGGACTCGCTGGACTTTGAGTCAAGTTGGTCCACAACCGGTCGAGTGGGTCCCTACGATTGGTCGAGCATGTCCTATGACCGGTCGAAGACGGCCCAAATGTGGCTCCACTTCTCAACAATTGTTCCATGTAAATTGGTTTACTGAGCTTTCCACGTAGAAAAGCATTCCCGGCATCTAATTACCAAATGTCCCAATTATGAGCCAATGCAATGGTGAGCTACAACAAAGATATTGTCGCTGGTTTAATGATGGAAGAAAATGTCTAAGTTGACACCTAGAATTTGACTGAAACCTTTTGGCGATAAGACGGGCCTTCAGTCACTCAAGAGTACCATTTGAGTGGAGCTTTGTTTTGAAAACCCACTTATAACCCACAATATTTATCTATGGAGATGGTGGGACTAAATTCTGATGGAGATTTTCTCCTCATTACTGGGTTCGATGAAATCTAACTAGCTTCGATATTATTGATAATTATCGAGATTTTTCACCCCTAGTCACTGGACAGTTTTGGTCCGTTTTCGATATCATCGAAGGACCTTAGATGATATCGAAGGATGTCATTGAAGGACCTTCGATATCATCGAAGAGTTACGCAAATGCGATTGTGGAAACGCAGATTCTGCGGATTTTATTTCCTATTTTAATTATACCTTTTTCTATTCTTATATAAAGGGGTATATACAGGATTATGATGGATTCCAGGGTATTCTAAGGTTTCTTAAAGGTTTTCTAGGAGGTCTTAGGGCTATCAAAGGTGAGAGAGAGAGAAAAGAAGCTTGTGGAATGGAAATTCTGCTCGTAGAGGTGATTTACTCCGTAGTCCACGTCTCAACGCTTCTACGTCCTTATGATCGGTAAGATCTCTCTGTTTTTCTTTTTATTCTCTTATTGTTTATCTACTCTTACGTGAGTGAAGAAGGTTTAATCCAATCGGTGTGTGCTTGTGATCGGTTGTAACGTTCTGCTTTATAGTGGATTATTGATTTGGATGAGGTCCCGTAGTTGTTACCTCTTTGAGGGTTTTCCATGTAAAATTCCTTGGTGCCGTATGGTTTGTGCTTTGATTTATTCCATTGCTTTATTATCCTATAATTCTAGTTTGTTTTGGGAGGCTAGATCCTAAGATTTTGTGCAAGGCCCCCAACAAAGTAGTATTAGAGCTAAGTTCATTAAACGGAGTGAGATCGGTTTTGAATTATGGAAGGTAGCTCATCAAGGATGATTAGCCTCAATAGTTCTAACTGGATCATATGGAAGGCTAAGATGGAGGACTTGCTTTATTGCAAGGACTTATATTCTCCAATTTTAGACATATCAGCAAAATTCAAGGATATTCTCCACTTTCTGATGATGATTGAAAGAAGTTGGACTGGAAGACAGTGGGATTTATTAAATAATGGCTGGATAATTCTATGTTCCACCATGTGTCTACGAAACCTCAGGTGATAGCGTATGACTGAAATTACAAGGGCTGTATGAGAAGAAGACAGCTAGTAATAAGATTTTCCTGATAAGATGACTTGTGAATCTTAAGTTCAAAGATGGTAGTTCTGTGACTGAGCACATGAATGATGTCAACAATATAGCGAACCATCTCTCCGCTATGAAAATGGTCCTGGATGATGAATTGTAAGTTTTACTATTGCTTAGTTCATTACCTGACAGTTGGGAGACATTAGTGGTGTCTCTAAGTAACTCTACGACAGATAGAAAGATGTCCATGGAGCAGGTAATTAGCTGTCTCTTCAATGAGAAGACAAGGAGGAAGTCTCAGGGTTCTACTCAGCAAGAGGCTCTTATGACATAAAAATGGGGGAGAGGAAAGAACAGGAAGGGCAAGAAGGCCTGAGATAAATTAAGAGGCAAGTTGAGTAATAGAAAGGATGTTGAATGCTAGAATTATGGCAAAAAGGGCCACTATAAGCAGGACTGTCATAAGAATAAGAACGACAAGAAAGGAAAAAGAAAGGAGAAGGAAGATGAATCAGATTCCACTGCGGTCGCTTCAGATGGCAACGTTGTAGTTATTCTTTCAGCTGATCACGATGTATGTCTCACGGCTACGAGTCAGGACACCAACTGGGTGATAGACTCGGGAGCCTCTTTTCATGTGACTCCACGTAGGGACTTCTTCACAAGCTACAAGTTAGGTGACTATGTGACCGTGAAGATGAAAAATTCTGGCGTATCGAATATCGTAGGGGTTAGTGATATTTGTGTAAAGACCGATGTGGTCTACACATTAGTTCTCAGGAATATGAGACCTATTCCAGACCTTCGCCTCAACTTGATGTCGACGGGAAGGTTGGATGATGATGGCTATGAAAACTGATTTGCTGGTGGGCATTAGAAGCTCATCAAGAGTTCATTAATTGCAACCAAAGGAAAGAAGTATTGCACCCTTTACAAGGCAAGTGTCAGTGTGTGCAAGGGTGCACATGAGCACAAGCGTCTAGGCCATATGAGTGAAAAATGGTTTCAGCTACTAGCGAGGAAGTGACTCCTTCCATACGTGACTAGACACCTCTCAAAATCTATATTGATTTTTTATCAGGGAAACAACATAGAGTTTCATTTATTAAATCTTTTTCTCATTTTAATAAAGTGCATGCATTAAATTTGATTGATTCTGATGTTTGTGGTCCTATGAGGATAAAAACCTTGGGTGGGGCATTGTATTTTGTCACTTTTATAGATGATGCATCTAGGAGGGTTTGAATTTATGTTTTGAAATCTAAGAACGAGGTTTTTGGTGTGTTTAAATTGTTTTATGCTATGGTCGAGAGAGAGACAGGTGGATCATTAAATTGCATCTGCATTGATAATGGTGGTGAATACATTGTTGACTTTTATGAGTATTGTAAGTTCTTGGGTATACAGCATGAATAAACAGTTCCTAAGACCCCCCAGCATAATGGTTTAGCTGAGCGAATGAATCGCACCATTGTTGAGAGAATCAAATGCATATTATCCCATGTGAAATTGCCCAAGATGTTCTGGGGAGAAGCAATGCACATGGAAGTATATTTGATAAACAGGTCTCCATCAGCCCTGTTGAATGGAGAAGTGCCTAAGAAGGTGTGGACTGGACAAGATCCATTGTATAGTCATCTCAGGGTGTTTGGATGCAGGGCATTTGTATCAAAGGAAGAGAGGTCTAAGCTCGATATGAAGATCAGGTAGTGTGTGTTCTTGGGGTACGGCGATGAAAAGTTTAGCTACAGATTGTGAGATCCGACCGAGAAGACGCTCGTCAGGAGCAGAGATGTGGTTTTCTTTGAAGATTAGTGTATAGAAGACATTGGTAAGCCAGAGAAGAACCAACCTAGTTCAGGTGAGCTAGAGGACATGGATCTAATTATTCTTCCAGTGGTGCTTGATGATGGTGGAGTACAGCAAGGTATAGAGGACGAGAGAGTTCCTTCAGAAGATGGACCAGGGAGTAGCCCCCACTTGATCCACCTGTTAAGACACAGATGAGGAGGTCATTAGGGACAGATAGCGGTCCAAGAGGTACTCATCGCATGAGTACATTATGTTAACTGATGGGGGAGAGCTAGAGATTATTCTGAGGCCCTAGCCGACAAGCATAAGGGGGAGTGGTTGAAAGCTATGTAAGAGGAGATGAAATTCTTGCATAAGAACCACACCTATGACATGGTGAAACTACTTAAGGGCAAGAAAACTTTGAGCAACAAATGGGTGTTCAGAAAGAAGATTGAGCAGAAGAATTCACATACGAGGTTCAAGGCTAGACTTGTAGTGAAAGGGTTCGGTCAGAGGAAAGGTATAGACTTCGAGGAGATATTTTCACCAGTGGTGAAGATGACATCCATACGGGTGTTGCTTGGGTTGACGGCTAGCATAGATCTAAAAATAAAGCAGTTAGATGTTAAAACTATCTTTCTCCATGGTGACCTGGAAGAAGAAATCTATATGCACCAACCAGAGGAGTTCAAAGTCAAGGGCAACGAACATATGGTGTGTAGGCTGAGGAAGAGCTTGTATAGGCTGAATCAATCTCCAAGGCAATAATATAAGAAGTTTGACTCATTCATGTTAAAGCATGGGTATGACAGACCGAAGTCGGACCACTGTGTGTTCACGCGCAAGTTCTTAGATGGTTATTTCTTAGTTCTGCTATTATACGTTGATGACATGCTCATCATGGAAAAAGACATCAAGAAGATCGACAGGCTGAAAGAGGAGTTGAAAAAATTATTTGTAATGAAAGACTTGACCCCAGTTAAACAGATCCTAGGAATGAAGATAACCCGTGACAGAAGCACTAGAAAGCTTTGATGTATGCTATGGTGTGTACACGCCCAGACATAGCATATGCGGTTGGTGTTGTTAGTCGGTATCTTGCCAATTTTGGCAAAGAACATTGTGTAACGGTGAAGTGGATACTGCGGTATCTAAGAGGCTAATCCTTGTTGAGCCTATACTATGGTGACGAAAAACCTGTGTTAGAAGGCTACATAGATGCAGATATGACAAGTGATATGTACTCCAGGAAGTCTGCATCGGGATTCATGTTCACATTTGCAGGGGGAGGGATTTCTTGACAGAGCAAGCTACAGAAGGTCGTAGCATTATCGACGATAGAGGCCGAGTACTTTACAGTCACAGAGGCATGTAAAAAGATGCTTTGGATGAAAAGGTTCCTACAGGAACTTAGCCCGAAGCAGGAGCAACACGTGGTCTATTGCGATAGTTAAAGTGCTATACACTTGAGCAAGAATCCAAGTCAGCACTCTAAGTCAAAGCACATAGAGATTCGGTATCACTGGATCAGGGATACTTTGTAATAGAAGGTGTTACAGCTTGAGAAGGTTCACACAGACGATAATGGGTTAAACATGATAACTAATTAGGTTTTGCTCAAGGGTGAGTTTGAGGTTTGTAGAAACTAGGCTGGCTTGAAGAAGATGAATTCTTCCTGAGTTGAAAAGGAGGAGATTTGATGGGGATTTTCTCCTCATTGCTGGGTTCGATGAAATCGAACTAGCTTCGATATCATCGATAATTGTCGAGATTTTCACCCCTGGTCGCTGAACAATTTTGGTCTGTTTTAAATATCATCGAAGAACCTTAGATGATATCAAAGGCTGTCATCGAAGGTCCTTCGATATCATTGAAGAGTTATGCAGATGCGATTACAGAAACGCAGATTCTGCAACGCAGATTCTGCAAATTTTGTTTCCTATTTTGATTCTACCTCTTTCTAATATATAGGGTGTATGCGGGTTTAGGGTGGATTCCAGGGTATTCTAAGGTTTCCTAAAGGTTTTTTAGGAGGGCTTAAGGCTATCAAAGGTGAGAGAAAGAGAGAAAGAGAGAGAGGAAGCTTATGGAAAGGAGATTCTGCTCGTAGAGGTGATCTACTCCGCAGTCCACGTTTCAGCGCTTCTACGTCCTCGTGATCGGTAAGATTTCTTCGTTTTTCTTTTTGTTCTCTTATTATTTTTCTACTCTTGCATGAGTGAAGAAGGTTTGATCCAAGCGGTGTGTGCTTGTGATCGGTTGTAACATTCTGCTTTATAGTGGATTGTTGATCTGGACGAGGTCCCGTAGTTTTTACCTCCTTGAGGGTTTTTCACATAAAATTCCCTAGTGTCGTGTGGTTTGTGCTTGATTTATTTCATTGCTTTATTATCCCATAATTCTGGTTTGTTTTGGGATGCTAGATCCTAAGGTTTTGTGCAAGGCTCCCAACAAATTCTACGTATCATTTTTGTGAAGAGTCAAAAGCTCCTCCCTCATAGCTAGAAGCCATCCAAGATGCCACAATGCAATCTTAATGGATTTGGGCAGATGAAATTGTGTCAGCCATATAGAAATACTTGGGATAAGGCTTAGTAATTCCATCTTTAGCTCGAGTGTGACTCGTGTTGTGCCATGCCATAACATATAAGTCCGATGTCGATAAAGGGGCTTAGATTTTAGATCTGGGCACAGTCGTTGAGCCCAGTATTCCATATGTCAGGGAAGAATTACAGTGATAAAAATTATATTGATTTATGTGGCATATGGTTGATGTATGATGTGGAGCAAGCACATTCCTATCACAGGTGAATCAGAAAAAGTCCAAAGGAAACTTAATAAAATTTCAACATAGTTCAATCGATCAAAATCGATTGAGCAGACTTATAGAGTCGATCGATTGATCGACTGATCAAATCAATCGATCAATGGAAATTTGAATTTAGGTGAAAGCTTGCTGGATAATTTTTGCTTGGTTCGATTGATCGATCGACCGATTGGAGCAAATACAATTTTATGGGTTTTAATCTTTGGACATTTTTGTACCATTCCGATCAATCGATCTATCAACAATCCGATTGACGGAATGCGAAAATTTGCACAATTTTCAGTTTTTGTTTCCTTATTTGTTTAGGTTTTTATTTTTATTTTTATTTAATTTTTACCTTCTAATTAGATCTTAGGATTTGTTTTAGAGTATTTAAGAATGCAAACTTATTTATTTTGAGTAAACTTTCAATAGAAATTCTCTAAATTACTTATTTCTCTTGTGGATTTGAGAAAATTCTTTTGTAGATTTAAGAGGGTGTCATGGATTCAATGTGTTTATTATTGGAGGAATATGGGGATCGTTCATCACGCCCTTCTCTGGTCCACCCACAATCCGCCTGTATCAACAATCCGATTCATCATATCATCAACCCCGGAGCAGAAACTAAAAACTTGATGATATTTAGCATGTTCTTATGTGTGCGTGCTTGTGTGTGTGTGTGTGTACACACGGAAACGCTCACCTGCGAACCAGTTCGTACGTACTATGTAGAACTTTTTTGAGAACCCATCATACGTGATGTGGATCCAAAATCTGAACCGTTCATGTGAAGCAGCAACTCGTTAAACCCCCCAGGCCCAAGTTTTACTTTGATCTAAAACTTTGATGGGCCATGAAAAATGAAAACAGTTTTCTCCCTTAATTTGCGTTTCTCTTTGCTATGGCCCACCAGAATTTTAAATCGGGGTGAAAATTTGTCACATGAGGTTTCGTGGGATTCCACATCACATGGACCGTTCAGATTAGACAACTATGGCACGTGTACAAAGATGCGCTCGTGGGTAGGGGAGCATGGCGCTCTCTCTCTCTCTCTCTCTCTCTCTCTCTCTATATATATATATATATATATATATATATATAAAAGCATGCTCACCTGTGCACATGTGTCATAGGCGTCTAATCCGATCGTTCATGTGATGCGGCATCCCATGAAACTCCAAGGGACCAATTTTCACCCTGATCTAAAACTCTGGTGGGCCATAGAAAAGAGAGATGCAAATCAAGGGAGAAAAGTATTTTATTTTTTATGGCCCATCAAAGTTTTGTATCAAAGTAAAAGTTGGGCCTTTGGGGATTCATGGGGGTGCTGCAATCAAATGGACCATTCAGATTTTGATCTCACATCACATATGATAAGTTCTCAGAAAGTTTTTATGCATCATTTGACTCTCTCTCTCTCTCTCTCTCTCTCTATATATATATATATATATATATATATATATATATATAAGAAATTACGAAAAGACAAGAAACGAAAACCAGACGGAGTTCAGTGAGGAACTAATTAAATATTGTTGAGGCTCAGTTACCTGCTTGTTCAGGGTAGCAACTTAGTTTCCAGCTCTGGGAACATAGTTGGTCTATCTAATCAGTCATCTTATGGCCTCTTCGATGGATTTACCATTCTCAGGGTATCTTATCAACTGGTCAACTCTAACCTCTCTGTTATTCACATGAAAATTCATCAGTTAAAAAAATCTTAATGGAGGAAACCAAAAATTCCATAGTCAGGGCCTTTTAATCTGGGATATTTTGGGGAATCACCCAGAGGACGATAGCTTGCATGGACGAATCATGGCCCAACATCTAGAAACTAAGTTCCCGAGTGAATAGAGAACTCGGCCTCTTAAAATAGTAATTGTGTCTTATTTGGCTTCACCAAGCTGTTCACCTAATTATTCCAAGTTGTTCTCCTAATTATTCCAAGCACTTTTAACATTGGCACAATTCATAAAGCCCAATGTATGAAGAGTTATAATCAAATTAATACTTACTATTTATAGTAAAAACCGAATTAAAATAGGAAACGGTTGTTGATCTGGTGTTATTTCTCAAATCCAGTTTGTGTAACCTGGCATTGTCGGGTTGGGTGGCTAAAGTAGCTTGTTCTACTCCAAAATCATATATTTTACGTCCGATCACTCATCCCGGTTTGTGAGAAATGTCCAATTTAAGGTCTGATGGTCCGGATCACTTCTATCATCAACCGAGTCTTTTCTGATCCATCTTGGCTATGAAACTGCCCGTTACTCTCTCTACTTCAAGAACGAAATGATTGCGAGGTGTGCTTCACACAGCTGGAATGAAATGATTGTAAGCCGTGATTCACACACTGGTTGGCTGGAACGCATCCGGTAGGTGTTGCGAGAGACGTAGGCACTTTAGCCTTTGGACTTGGGGTTATCTTCAATGATCCAGTACGTGAAAATAATGGGCATCACATGGGATAGGGCAAAGACAAAAATGCAAAAGGTTTGCGGCATTCCAAGCTTAGATAATTTAATTTTTTATCTCTAATAAGGCTGGTCAGTAAACTGTGAATGAGCAAATAGCTGAAATATTTTGACATAAAAATTTTCTTGGTTACCCTTATCCAAGATGAGGCCCATTGTATCAACAGTTTGGGTCATTGGAAAATCCTCAGATCCAATCGTGCAAGCCCATATATATATATATATATATATATATATATATATATATGTGGCAACCCATTCTGGCTAGAAAATAATCCCACTTCTCTTGCCAAATGACACGATAGTGTATTTGGTGGGCCAATAACTGTTCTGTACTGCCCATTTAGCAAGCAAGACTTTTGGTGGAGTGCATTCTACCATACGGTTTGGCTAGTTGTCGGTCCTCTGTGGGCTCACTGTAATGGATGTGTTCCATCATCGAGCTCATGGGCTGCTGTTTGGGATATCCTACAACTTTAAGGGAACTCATCAAATGCACCAAGTTGATGCACGTTTTTTTATGTTCGACATATTGGAGCCCGCACAGCTCAACTTCATGGGAGCCCACCCATCAAATACACAATGTTGACGTTTGACATACATCATGGTGGGGCCACACAACTTGGCCTCATGGGAACCCCCCCCCCCCCCCCCCCCCCCCCTCACACACACAAATATATATCTATATATATATATATATATATATATATATATATATATATATATATATATATATATATATATATATATATATATAACACATTCTGGCTAAAAAATAAACCCACCTCTATTGTCAAATGATAAGATAGTGTACTTGGCGGATGAAAGGCTAAAAAAATAAGAGAAATTTAGGACTATGGACCCCACCTTTTAGCCAGCTTTTTTTATGAAAGAAGACAAACTTTCTTTTGCAACTTAAACTAGCATCGTGTGGATTACGAATTTTAGGATGAAAATACCCCTCCTTTTCACGGCTGCTTTTCTTTTCCCTTTCAACCGTTTCCTTTCCCTTTCCATTTCCCTTTCCACTGCTACTTTTCTGCAGTTGCTTTTGGCCCTTTTATTGGTCCGGTTAGAAAGACAAAAATATCCTTTTTGTGGGCCCCTTATCAACGTCTGTCTTCTGAAAATGGTTGGTCGGGTGAAGAAAGCACACAACAAAGGTATATTTTAAACTCAATTGGGCCCACATTGAATGTACGTGGCTGGTGGTCGGTGCTCTGTGGGCCCCACCATGGTGGCCAGTGGTCGGTGCTCTGTGGGCCCCACTATGGTGGTCGGTGCTCTGTGGGCCCCACCATGGTGTATGTGTTTCATCCATTCCGTTCATCCATTTTGTATGCTCAATTTCCACTAATTTAAGGGGTTGAGCCCCAAATTAGATGAAAATTTGGCTGGTGGCCCGCTAGAGAAAAACAATGGTGATTAGATATCCATCATTTAAATCCTCCTGAAGCCCACAGTACTGTTTGTTTGAAATCCATTTTGTTTTTTAGGTGATAAAGACCCAGATGAAGGTTAAAAATAAAGATCATCTTGACCCAATACTTTTATGGCCCCCAAAAAGATTTTAATGGTCGATGTTCGTTAAACACTGTTTCCTGTAATGTGTTCCAATTGAGATCAGGATATACCTCAATTTTTGTTCAATATGATAAAATGATCTATAAAAATAGATGGACGACATGGATGAAACACATACATCATTATGGGGTCCACAGAGCATCGAACACCAACCATTGGCTGGGGGCAGGGGGAGTAGCCAATCCGTTTCATGTAGTATATCCATGCCATCCATCCATCTATTTTTTCATTTAATTTAAGGGTTGAGCCCCAAATTGAAGCATATTAAAATATCAAGTGAATCATACCATGGGAAACAGTGGGCATAATGATTTTATAGTTTACCCCACTGATTTCATGTTTCCCTCGCTCAATTTCATGTTTGTCCCACTGATTTTATAGTTTGCCCCGTTGATTTCATGTTTCTCCCGCTCAATTTCATGTTTGCCCTGCTGATTTTATAGTTTGCCCTGCTGATTTTATAGTTTGCCTCGGTCTCCAACCCGATTTCCTAAACCTAAACCTTAACCTATTCTCAGTTCCATAAACCTATGACTGACACTTATATTCTAAACTTAAACTTATAACCTAAACCTAAACCTATAACCTAAACCTATAATCTAAATGTATACTCAAATTCCTAAGCCTAAACCTACACCTAATCCTAATCTCAACTCCTTAACCTAAACCTTAACTTGAAAACCCAAACCTAAACCCTGTCTCAAACCCGATTTTCTAAACCTAAACCTTAACCTCTAACCTAACTTAAACCTAAACCTAAACCTATAACTTAAATGTATTCTCAAATCCCTAAACCTAAACCCACACCTAATCCTAATCTCAACTCCTTAACCTAAACCTAAACTTAAAAACCCAAACTTAAACCCGGTCCCGAACCCGATTTCCTAAACCTAAACCTTAACCTATTCTCAGTTCCCTAAACCTTAACCTATAACCTAACTTAAACCTAAACCTATAACCCACACCTATAACCTACACTTAGATGGGCCCACATTGAATGTATGTAGTATATCCATGTCGTCCATCTAATTTTAGCGGTTGAGCCCCAAATTGAAGCCTATCATAATATCAAATGAATCATACCACAGGAAACAATGGGCATAATGATTTTTCAGTTTGCCCCACTGATTTCATGTTTTTCCCTCTCAATTTCATGTTTACCCTACTGATTTTATAGTTTGCCCCGCTGATTTCATGTTTCTCCCGCTCAATTTCATGTTTGCCCTGCTGATTTTATAGTTTACCCCGGTCTTTAACCCGATTTCCTAAACCTAAACCTTAACTTATTCTCAGTTCCATAAACTTATAACCGACACTTATATTCTAAACGTAAACTTATAACCTAAACCTAAACCTATAACCTAAATGTATTCTCAAATCCCTAAACCTAAACATACACCTAATCCTAATCTCAACTCCTTAACCTAAACCTTAATTTGAAAACCCAAACCTAAACCCGGTCTCAAACCCGCTTTCCTAAACCTAAACCTTAACTTATAACCGACAATTATAACATAAACCTAAACCTAAAACCTAAATGTATTCTCAAATTCCTAAACCTAAACCTACACCTAATCCTAATCTCAACTCCTTAACCTAAACCTTAACTTGAAAATCCAAACCTAAACCCGGTCTCGAACTCGATTTCCTAAACTTAAACCTTAACCTATTCTCAGTTCCCTAAACCTTAACCTCTAACCTAACTTAAACCTAAACCCATAACCGACACTTATAACCTAAACCTAAACCTATAACCTAAATGTATTCTCAAATCCCTAAACCTAAACCTACACCTAATCCTAATCTCAACTCCTTAACCTAAACCTAAACTTGAAAACCCAAACTTAAACCCGGTCCCGAACCCGATTTTCTAAACCTAAACCTTAACCTATAACCTACACCTATAACCTAAACCCATAACCTACACCTATAACCTACACTTAGATAGGCCCACATTGAATGCATGTAGTATATCCACGCCGTCCATCTAATTTTAGCGGTTGAGCCCCAAATTGAAGCCTATCATAATATCAAGTGAATCATACCACAGGAAACAGTGGGCATAATGATTTCATAGTTTGCCCCGCTGATTTCATGTTTCCCACGCTCAATTTCATGTTTGCTCTGCTGATTTTATAGTTTGCCCTGCTGATTTTTCAATTTGTGCCACTCAATTTCATATTTTCCCCACTCAATTTCATGCTTGCCTCACTCAATTCCTAGTTTGCCCCGCTCAATTTCATGCTTGCCTTGCTCAATTCCTAGTTTGCCCTGCTTAATTCCTAGTTTGCCCCACCCAATTTGATGTTTGCCCTGCTCAATTTCATGCTTGCCCCACTCAGTTCTTAGTTTGCCCCGCTCATTTCCTAGTTTGTCATGCTGAATTTCACATTTGAAATTTAAGATGCAACTGATTGGGTCCTTCTAACCTTAGATCAATCCTACTTTTTATCTACCCTTCTTAGACCTAACATTTGTTTGATTTTAACCTAATCAAGTTTCAAAATGATGCCATAGTTGCAGTTGCAATTGGAAGTGATAGATGACATAGGAGAAGTAACTATCTTTAACTCTAAAATAGCCATTTCAACCATATAATCAGCAATTGATCATTTTCTAGTTTGTCCCTTTGCTTGGTACAGAGTAAAGAGAAATGACTGAAAGCAGTCTAACAAACTATACTTTAGCTCAGATAAGATATGACCTAGCTCTTTATCGAATCTTTTCCCAAACTCTATTATACATTTTTATTGTTAATATTTTTTTCTCACTGAAATACACAGCCAAAACTTCCCTGCTCTTGTGTCTCATTTTTTTTTTTTTTTTTTTTTGCTGTGAAGAGTAGTTTTATAAATTGGTTAAATGCTCAATTGGTGCAAAACTTGCCAACTGAAGAAGCAATCTTTTAATGAAACAAATTTTTGTTGAGTTTGATCTTATTCTACTAGCAAGTACTTCCCTCGCAAAGGTTCATGTTGCTCACATGCATGATGGCAAAAAAGATGTTGAAAAGGTAATTTTTTGGCGTTCTTCCATTTACATAGGCAACTAGAGCTTCAAACTCCAGATTGAAAATCTCTATGGCATAAATTTCTAACTTTTCATATTAAAGGTTACAATCTCTATGGCATTCTTCCTTCTTTTTCTTTTTGGGGTTTAGCTTGTTAGTACACACCATGTCAGTACACACACTCGCTGAGTTTAATGTTTCCCCAGCTGAATTTTTAGTTTGTCCCGAATTTCATGTTTCCCCCGCTGAATTTCATATTAAAGGTTACAATCTCTAGGGACCATCCATGCTGGGACCTTACATATGGTGGACTTGATTTGCACATCGCCGAATGTATTGTAGAGAGATGGCTCTACCATATTCTGGTTCTTCTGGCTCCACTGTCTCATCTCCGTATCTGTACAGTGTCATTGCTTTACTATGTAGTTGTAGTTTGCATTAACCACTTCTAGTCTGAGAACTCTAATCCAGAAGCTGTGGGTTGTCCACTGGACTGCTAGTTGACTTGTCTTGTTTCACCTCTACCATCATGATTTGTTTATCCAGAACACGAAGTAAATATAAAAAGCATTGCCAGACCCAACTAGTTCACATAGAGTTTACCAAGTACATCTCCATCTTGATATTTCTAACAGTAGTAGGATAGAGGATCATGCAATGAACATTGCATTTTCAATTGCAACAGTTTTACCTTTTGGGGTTCACAGAATCAACGTTAAGGTCAGGGACTAGACTAATATGTGCATTTTTCCACCACTTCTTAACTGTTGGTAGCTCATCAATGTAATGTGACAAATGTTTGTCAATACAGACCATCCAAACCACGGTCCCTTTGGGATGGAGCATATACGGAAAATCAACTGATTGAGAAATACTAACCACCCAATTGGTAGCGTTTAGATGGACAGTTCAAAAGAAAGTTTTCATTCCATTCGTCCAAATCATAGGTTGAAAAGGCACAATTGTGCAAAACTAAGGTCAATGATAATAGTTCCTTATCAGTATCCTTGTGTTTCCAACTGTATCTTTGACAAGTGCTGGAAATACTTTGAATAATCTGTTCAGGAATCACCTTAATCGGGTACAAAACTCTCCCAATTTTAGTGGCATTCTCAAGCAAACTCTCAAAAGAAAAAATAGAAAAAGAAAAATGGCATCCACAAGCAAGACTAATGAACCGCTATGTAGTTCAAGCTTCATCATCGTCATTGTTGTCATCCAAGCCTTATCCCAAACTAATTGGGGCTGGCTACATGAATCTTGTTCTGCAATTCCTCTCTATTGAAGGACCATATCCCCAGTTAAATCATAGGTCATCAAATCTTTTCTTGCTTCTCTTTCTCTACCAACATTCTTTTGGGCAATGAGAGCACAAACTTCTACCAGAGGGAATTTTACGCCCCCATTGCCAATCCCAAGCCTGGATAAAGGAAGTGGTTTGCTTCAGGCTGGGAGCCAATGTCAAACTTTGGTCACATCTTTTCCGCATGTATTACGCTTATGTATTCAAATTTGTTTGTTTATTTATTTATTTATTTACAAACATTTAAAGGTTTTGTAATTATGATGGCGTGAGTGAAGAATCACTTATTTGTTATTCATAGGGTTTCCATCAATTGTTTCTTTATCAAATGAATTTTGTTCACATTGGTTCAATCTCATTTTTATAGTTTACCTTGCTCATTTCATATTTGCCTTGGTGATTTAATAGTTTGCCCTGCTCATTTCATATTTCTCCCGCTTAATTTCATGTTTGCCCCACTGACTTTCCAATTTGTCCCGCTCAATTTCATTCTTACCTTGCTAATTTTCGTGTTTGCTACGCTCAATTTCATCCTTGCCCCACTCAATTCTTAGTTTTCCCTGCTCAATTTTATGTTTACCCTGCTCAATTTCATGCCTGCCCCACTCATTTCCTAGTTTGCCCTGCTCAATTTCATGTTTGCCCTCTCAATTATATGTTTCCCCTGCTTAATTTCATTTTCAACCGCTGATTTTCTAGTTTGCCCCCACTCAATTTCATGTTTGCCCCCGCTCAAAACCTAAACCTAAACATAAAACCTAAATGTATTATCAAATCTCTAAAACTAAACCTTAACTTATTCTCAATTCCCTAAACCTTAACCTACAACCTAACTTAAACCTAAACATATAACCAACACTTATAACCTTAACCTAAACCTAAAACCTAAATATATTCTCAAATCCCTAAACCTAATCTTGAAAACCCAAACATAAACCCCTTCCTGAACTCAATTTCCTAAACCTAAACCTTAACCTATTCTCAGTTCCCTAAACCTTAACCTATAACCTAACTTAAACCTAAACCCATAACCGACACTTATTACCTAAACCTAAACCTATAACCTAAATCTAAACCTACACCCAATCCTAATCTCAACTCCTTAACCTAAACCTAATCTTGAAAACCCAAACCTAAACCCGGTCCCGAACTCCTAAACGTAAACCTTAACTTATTCTTAGTTCCCTACACCTTAACCCATAACTTAACTTAAACCTAAACCTATAACCGACACTTATAACCTTAACCTAAACCTGTAACCTAAACCTAAACCTAAACCTACACCTAATCCTAATCTCAACTCCTTAACTTAAACTTAAACTTGAAAACCCAAACCTAAACCCGGTCTCCTAAACCTAACCTATAACCTAACCTAAACCTATAATCTAAACCTATAACCTACACTTAGGTGGGCCCACATTGAATGTATGTAATCTATCCATGCTGTCCATCTAATTTTAGCAGTTGAGCCCCAAATTGAAGCATATCAAAATATCAAGTGAATCATACCACGGGAAACAGTGGGTATAATGATTTTCCAATTTACCCCGTTGATTTCATGTTTGCCCTGCTGATTTTATAGTTTGCCTTGCTCATTTCATGTTTCTCCCGCTCAATTTCATGTTTGCCCCACTGACTTTCCAGTTTGTCCCGCTCAATTTCATTCTTGCCCTGCTAATTTCTATGTTTGCCCCGCTCAATTTTATGCTTGCCCCACTCACTCATTTACTTTGCTTAACTTGACGTACATGCTCAACTCCTTAACATTACTCTTTGTTCTTTTGTAGACCCTAGTAGTAATGAAATTAGAACCAACGCTACGAGAATGGGAAACGGATGTCGTTCGCTCAATGCAAGACAGTTTCCAGGTGAGATGTTAGGGAAGATGAACTATAATTTCATGTTTGTCATTGTAAAGTTATCCTTTCTCTTACATATCCATTTATGTATTTTGTAGCTTACTGAGACATAGGAAGATGATGAGGAGGGTAATGAGATTGCTCACGAGGAGGATGACGAGTCAGATGATAGTGATGAGAAAGGCATGGAGGGATTGGGACTGAGGGGGGGTATACCGAATGTGGTTCTTATGGAGGAGTTTCGGAATGAGAGGGAAGAGTTGAAGAAGGAGAGAGGAATTGAAAAATGAGAGGGACGAATTGAAGAAAGAGAGGGCAAAGATGAGAAGGAAAGAAGCACTGTTTGAAGACAGGGAAACGTTACTGAAGAAGGAGGAGTTGTTCTTTGTGGACAAGGAATGGTTCTTCAAGGACAAGGAAAGGTTAGCGAATGAGAGGGAGGAGTTTAATAAGGAGAAGGTTGATAGTCGTACATAGAGAGGACATTTTGTGATGAAGGAGGAGGGTGAGGAGTTGAGGAAGGGAGTGGACGTAAATGATATTGAAGATAAATAACTTCGACATGTGGATATGAATGTGCAATCGTATAAAATGTCAAAGGTAATGTATGGAATGAATCCACTTCTCATGCCGTTTATGAAAGGAGTACCAAAAGGGTACCGAAGCCGTCCTATTACAAGATTTCTCCCTACTTGTCCCTGTCTGGGTTCGATACAACCCCTGGGGCGGACAACGAAGGTAGTCCTAAACAGAGGGGACATTTTGTGATGGAGGTCGAGGATGAGAAGTTGAGGAATATAGTGGAAGCAAATGATATCGAAGATAAAGAACTTGGACATGCATCCATTTCTCATCCTGTTTATGAAAGGAGAACCAAAAGGATACTGAAGCCGTCATTTTACAAAGTTTCTCTGTACGTGTCCCTATCTGCATTCGATACAACCCCTGGGGCGGTTTCAAAACCCGAGCAAGTTACATCTTTTGCTACATCTCTTATACCATTTCCTCAACAGATGGATCCTTTCAGGATACTATCCGCACAGGAGGTAAAAGAAGCAGAGGACTGGTATGAAGCAAATAAGGACATGTTAGAGGAAAAATGGTTCAGTACGATATGGGTGAAGGATGCCTGGGTTGATAGCGAGGTAAGCATTACTAATTTATTCGATATATGCATCGATTGCCAAGTCCTTAGTTTTTTATATGAACTATGATGAAATTGTACTATCCTATTGATTAGGCCATCGACAGATACATCGAGTTCCTTGAGAAAAGGCATAACGCCTACTCAATAGTATATCCTCAGGTTTGCAAGTTTTGTCCTACGTATTTTACGGTAAATATTTATTACGACAATCCTTAATTACCTCTCAATCTTATTTGATTACATGCATTAAACTTTAATCATGTTTGTAACAGTAAAGCCTCGAGGGGTGTTTACCGATTTTGATCACATATCGGGCCTCCAATTCGGCGTCAGAACGGTCGTCGCTAATAGGCCAGCTAACCACGGCCTATACAATTGCCAGGCAGCGAGATAAACCATACGCCAGAGCGATTTGGTGTTATGAACGGGTAATGCATTCGTCACATAATGTCATCTCTTACTGTTATATGTTCTATCATGCTTTGACAAATATATTATTTTGTGAATCATGGACAGGTCTATGCGCCAATAAATCATGGCAATTCACATTAGTTTTTGCTTGTCATCTATCCTAGAGAATGAGAAATCGTTGTTGTGGATAGCCTATACACATATCTAACGCTGAAGTTCAAGCATAAGATGAAGAATATGACTGATGCACTCTTCGTTCTCTTCCATGCCACTGGAGACAGTACTGTGCTTGAAGGGAAGCAATAGACCGTCAGATTCGATGAATCCGCACCGAAGCAGGACAATGGTCATGATTGCGGCATATTCGTGATGAAATTTATTGACATTTTGTGTAGCGGTCTCACCTTGGAAAGGAATAGACATGCAAAAATTCACCGTCGAATGGAGGAGGACAATAGCATATCATTGCTTGACTATAGTTAGGAGGTGATATTTGTGCAGTGTGCATGGGAGAAAGATTTTGTAAGAATGTATTATTCTGAGGTTTACAGTAATCTTGGAGTGCTGAAAATTTCTAAGTATTTGCATTTCAGTCCGAGTTCCTTCTCTAATCACGATAACCGTGGGAGGGTTGATTCGAATTCCTCTCAAGTCTATCGTGATTAGAGAAAGAACTCGGACTTAAATGCATATCCTTGAGAAATTTCTTCATACTCGCCAAAGTGTAAGTTTCGATGTATAGCATATTTTGTAATTTTAGTAGATCGAGTTCAATGTCTCGATATTACACATTGTATGGATTCTATGCACAACGATGCAATGCAATTTTTATTTTTCTTTCGACTTTCTCTACTTAATAACCTAATATGGAATACTTGTGAACCCCTCGATGTCTGGACACCCAGTACATTTTTCCCTCAAAATAACTGTTTGTCATCTCATCTGCCAATGATTGCGGCCCTTTAGTTGGAAAGAAATTAGCATTTTAGTAATTTTCAATGACATTCTCCAAATCCCCGATGTAAGTCGCAGTGACGACATGGATATGTGGATGAACAAGTGTATGTCATTGAACTTTCAAGAACACATCTAATAAGTGTTCACATCACTGTTGGCAGCTGATTGCACCGGTGACATATAAATTTCACTTTTTTGGTTTTTGTGGTTGAACACATCTAATAAAAAAAATATTTCTGATTCAGATATATATAAAGGAACAAAGCTAAAAAACTAAGCTGAATAGTACCTCCTTAAGAAAATCTACTTCTGATTCAGATAAGCAAATCCAGTAAAAGAAGAGGTTCGACAAATGAAAATGAGGAAATACTTTAAAATACAGAAATGATTAAAGAATACAGCTACACTGCATTGGATATGCAGAATATTACAAAAAGGTCATTTTCATTGTGTTGGAAATAGCCACATTGGTTGTAAAAATCAAAATAACTTATTAGCTAAGTTCTAAAAACAAAATCATGCACTCACCGGTAACCATATTTAGGTGATTTTATGTCATGCTTGGGGTTCAAGATGAAAATATTGTATGCATTCTCAAGTTCAAGGTAGTCAACAAATCAGATATGCAGGTTACTCATAAAAGTTTTAATTGAAGTATGAATATCTGCAGGACCTATAAAAGTTTCATGTGACTGATAAGAGGGAGATGTGGCGTTGCGCTTTATCAATGCTAATCTTGTAAAATTGGGTGAGAGCCTCTCTGAAAGCTTGAAAATGAAATTCACAGGAACTGGAAGGTATATAGAATCGACTTCTGAAAGCTTCAGATAGTTTGCAAAAATAAAAATAAAAATGTTCAGTTTGCTTATGTTTTTATTCTAGTCCTTAAATCTAATTTTGATTGGTCTATATTGGGCTGTATGTATCAATAGGCATTCAGGACTAGCTATGGTAATGGCAAAATGAAGCAAGGATTGATTTGTGTTTCTTTTTGAAGGATAACAGAGGTTCCTCACTTGTAATATATGTGACTGATAATATGATTTTGTTTAGATAATGAATCATGACAACTAAAAGTAATCAAAGGGCTGGGGAAAGATTTCTCTTCCTAGCAAGAGTTGCCTTGTGAGTTTTCTTATGTAAATTACTACCATTAACAGAGTTGGTGTTGATGGAGTTTCTATTGAATGATGTCCTATTCTTGACTGCTGACATTCCTTTCTGTATGCCCTGTTTCTTTACTGCTCCTTTGACCGATGAAGTACGGATATTTTCTGAATTAATGGACTTGGGTTTCAGACTCCCAACTTTTGTGGTTGAAGATGCATTGATGTTGATTCAACTTGATATATATATATATATATATATATATATATATATATATTTCCATATATATGGTTTCAGGTGTTTGATTGTCACAAAATGTGAAGTGGTTTTTCCTGCACTCGAAATGGAGATCAAGACTGAAATAAACAAGAGAAGAAACAGGAATTGTTTTGAAGCCAAAGCAGGAAACTATTACTAAATTTGCTAGTTAGATTGTGCAAGAACAGCATGGAAAGTGAGTCTCCATGCTTCAGTTCCTTTTTCAGCAGTGTTGTACTAATAGACAGTCCAATGCAGAATTTTTCTTAAAAGAATATTGATATTTATGGGCATGTTAGATCTCTTTCAGTGGGTGATCTACTTTCAGTTTTTACAGTATTAATTGGCTTAAATGTAGTTGTAGAGAGACAGTCCGATCTCTTGCCCTATAATGTTTCCTTGAATCCGTATCAAGGCCGCTGGACCATAAAGGTTCGGGTCACAAGCAAAGGAAATTTAGAAAGCAAAAGAATGTGAGGGGTGAAGGCCAAGTCTTCAATGTAGAGTTTACAGATGAAGATGTAAGCAAATCCAGCGCACACACTATGCTTTTAATAGACTGAAGCCTTCTTGTTTTGACATCAAATGTTACTTCAGTAGCACAAAAGCATACAATGGCTATTGTAAAATGACATTTGAAAAAAAATTTCAAATCTCTGATGTAGGGTACCCAAATATAAGAGACTATGTTTAATGGAGCTGCAACCAAGTTCTACCCCAAGTTTGAATTGGGAAAGGTTTACTTCATTTCTAGAGGAACCCTTAGAGTTGCAAACAAACAATTCAAAACTGGCAAAATAATTTTTGTGGCCACTATAGCCCATTTCCTTATCTCAAGATCCTTTCTACAACCTCCAAGTGATAAGCTGACTCACCACACACTTATCACAAATGCTATATTAGGTTGAGAATTATACAGGATAGACACACTACATACATGTTTGCCAATGAAAGAAACACTTCATAGACTTGCACCATGTACACTAATAAACGAATAAACTAGACATTCATGTAAGTAACAGAGCTTTTGTAAAAATTCACGTAATATTGATATATCGACATATTGTCGATACTATCGAATTTAATCCTCATTTGTCCAGAGACTAAAGATGAAGATTCCATATAATGTCGATATATCGACATATTGTAGATATATCGATATATCGACATATGATCGATAATATCGATTTCAGTCCTGAATTGTCCAGCGACTAAACCTAAAAAATGTATATAATGTAGATATATCGACATATCATTGATATATCGATATAGAGATATATCGACATATTATCGATAATATCGAAATCAGACCTCTTTTGTCCAGAGGCAAAACTAAAAAATTTCACAAAATGTAGATGTATCGACATATTATCGATTATATCGACGAAGGTAAGGATACATTGACAATATGTCGATAATATCTTCGATACTAACTTTCAGAATTGTAATGTCGATTGTATCGGCATGTCCTCAATATGATCTACATATCATAGATATGATCGACGTAAGTTGTCGATATATCATCACATTAGTCGATATATCGATTTCAGTCCTAAATTGTCCAGATACTAAACCCAAAAAATGCATATAATGTAGATATATCGACTATTGTCGATATATCGATATAGCGATATATCGACATATGGTCAATAATATCAAATTCAGACCTCTTTTATCCAGCAGCAAAACTAAAAAATTCCACAAAATTTAGATTTATCGACATGTTATCGATTATATCGACGAAGGTAAGGATACATCGACGATATGTATATAATACCTTCGAAATTTACTTTCAAAATTGTAATATCGATTGTATCGGCATATCGTCGATATGATACAAGTAAGTCGTCAATATAATCTACATATCATAGATATGATCGACGTAAGTTGTCGACAGATCGTCAATGTTGTCGATATATCGAATTACGGCTGAATTTTTCCATCAACGAATCCTCAACTACTCTATTTTACTCGATATATCCACATGTCAGCGATATATCGACAACATATTACCGATAGATCCACATGCAGTTGATATATCAAGTATGGCATTGAACTCTCTACTGCATTGCTTTGTTTGACAGTGTAGATATATCGACAATATGTCGATATATCGACGACGGACCGTTTTTAAAAATAAAAATGCATTAACTGCTTTCACCAACCATCATTCATTTTTCTCAAATACCAAAATTCGTATACCCCTTTTTCCAAAACGTCCCCTCCACTTCATCTCAACCGGATTTTTCCATATTAGCAAAGAGCTCTTCGAGGGATTTTAGCTTTAAACGATCTCGGTATGTTTGTGTTCATTGCAATCGATATGAAATGCTGTATTTGTGTTCTACAGGTTCATGAAGCATTGATGGGGGATAAGGTCTTCATCTTAGTGTCATAGTTATGATTTTCGAAATGGTGGTGAAGTTCATGTCTCATTAATATACTTATTCATAGCATTTCTGATTTTTCAAAAATAGGTGTACATTCATTTTACTCAAGTCAGTCGCTTAATGTGCATTCTGAGCTCATTCACCATTTACTAATAACTCTTGAATCACATCTCCAAGGCTGTGATCTGATTTAAATGATATCAGCGTTGTTAGAATGCAATGCATCTTGCCTCCAATCCTGGAACCACCAAAACAGAAAGTATTTTCAGCTTGGAAAGATGCCTTCGCTCACCAATCAATAAAACCTAATTATCAAGGTCGCTCACCAGTCAATAAAACCCAATAAAACAGAAAGTATGCACCTTGACCCCGTCCTCTTGCACCGGACCTGTCTTTAGAGGTTACCTTGAGTGCTTGTTCTTCACCTGTATGTCGCTAGAATTTTTGCTCATGAACAAGTAGAGAACTCATGCTAACTTTTTGTTGTGAACGAAGTTTACATTTGTTTCTTTCACAGATAAATTGACTGAATTTTTAGTAGATTTAAATTCATAGCATCACTGGTATAGTTTGGATTCATGCTGACTTTTTTAGCAGCTGTTGTTTTTTTTTTTTTCAATCAAGTTTTTCACAGTCGCATGTACTACAAAATTCAGAACTATTAGTGATCCTTCAATATACATGAATGTTAAATGCACTGTATGGACAACTATGCTATTTTGAAGGATTACAAAAGTCACATCATTTATTTTTTAAATTCTATTTTTATTTGAATGCAGTTGTGATTATTTACATTCACTTGAATGAGTCTGAAATGATAGAATAGCTTGATTGATTGGCAGGGAGTGCTCATTGGGCTAAACAAGTGGGTCAAGAAAACAATTGCCTTGGATAATATTTACTGAATTTTCCTCAGCTTTAGTATAGTAATTTACATGAGTTTAACTGCCTACAAACTGGATAATGTTTACTGAATTTTTCTCGGCTTTAGTATGAACCAATTACTGATTTTGAGTAAGTTTTATTTCATTAATTAGTTTATTTGCCTTATTTTATCATATCTTTTAATGTTTGTAACAGGCACTTGTATCTCAACATTCATAATGCATAAGGATAAAGGAAAAAATGCTATTGTCGGAGAGTCATCCAAGGGAGGTCGTACAAAACTTCGTTCAAGACGTACATCAGAACGGGCAGAGGAACTGGCTTTCCCGATCGAATCGCCGGCTAGGTGAGCTCGTACTCGAAGGGGTACTCCAATTCAGGATCCCCCTCCACCAATACAACCAGAACAATTGATACCACAGGTTCCTACCCCCCTACGAACATGTATGAAAAATATCGCGACCGAAAAATCGTATATGAGAAAAAGGTCGATTGAGCATGCATCCAACAATTTGAGATTCCCCAGATTTTGGAGAAGGTTGGGTGGAGTAACTTGTTAGATTTTGGAAGGATAATTAGAAATGAGCAAGTGATCATATTTCTATTATAATGTCACTCGCCGGTACTGCACCCCCCTTCATTTCAGGTGACCATTGGAGAGACCACCACCACCATTGATACTGGGGTATTTGCACAACTTTTAGGCATTCCAGCCACAGGTTGAGGCTTAACGGATCACGACATTGATGACCCAGCTGTGCGGATAGAAATGACAAAGTATGTTTGTAATGGACAGAATGTTCCGTGGCATCAGGGTAATGCACTGAGAGCAACGCACCTGGAAGACAAGTACAAGGTGCTACGCCATATCTTCACCTGAAATGTATATCCAAGGGAGACAAACAAGTCTGACATTACTTTGTATATGTTAGATATTCTATACAGCATCTGTCACGGTATTTCTCTGTGTCTACCCACTATCATTACTCAAATACTTGCTGACAACATAGCGACCACCAGAAAGGATGCCATTCCATTCCCACACCTATTATGTTTACTCTCCCGTCATGTTGGCCTGATACCAACCACTGACCGACCCAGACCCGTGAAAATGCTTACACAAAATAACATCAAGCGCATGAAACTGGGGTCCAAAAAAGGGGAATCAACTTCAAAAAGGCACAGTGAAGATTTTATCGGAGAGACAGAAGCAGAAGCAGCGAAGACAGAGGCTGCAGAGATGGATGCAACTGAGACAGAGGTAGCCGACACCGACTATCCTATGGAGGGAGAGCAGCCTGGGGTGCCACGATCCCCGTATGGTCATACTAGTCGAAGGATGGCATACCGTAACCGCAGGGCATACATTGTCAAACACATGGATGAGTAGGACAAACGACTCACGTGACTGGAGCGGCTTTCTGAGGCCATCCAGAAGGGTATGGAACGGGTCGAGCGTAAGATTGACTCCCTTATTGCCACAATCACCTGCCGCCGTGATGATATTGCTCCACAGGATGGTGGTCCGTCCAGCTAGATAGCGGTTTAGTCATATCTGTTGGCTTATGCATCAAGTATCTTTTTGGGATGCCAAGCCTATCAGATATTATCTTTTTAAATAGTGACGTTAATTTTACTTTGACTGATGTACATGACTATGATTTTGGTGCCTAAACTTGGGGTAGTTATTTTGATTACAATATTTACTGTTTTCATGAAATTAATTTATGCACTTCCTCTGGACTGTAAATGGACTCAAGAATCCCAACCATGCCATCCACCTTTTTCACAGAATTCATTGTTCGTGGTCTATGAATGCCGATTATAGCATTTTATTCTCCATTAGTCAGTTTGCCTTTGGCATTGGATCATGAAGGGGCACCAAACACCTTACATATGGCAGGTCCGCTAATGGATCCAAACACCAAAAACCTTTCAGTCCTAGCCTTGGATTGCCCTGGGTTGATAATCATATGAAGCATCCTAGCCACACAAATAATAATCTTGACAAGGATGGAGAAATGAAAATGTTGAGCAGTCAACATCCAATTAGAAAAAATTGGTGGCTAGTAGAGTCTATTTTGTACGATTTCAACTAATGTCCATCCATGGATATGACTGACGAGGTGCACGGTTTGGATTTATTGCCCTTGTTAGATATTTGCCTGTGAGCCTCTTCCTAACCCACAACCATCTCATAGATGGTTTTCAGCTCATTTGGCCCTTTTGACAAATTTTTCAGTCATTTTAAGGCAGTGGTCTATTATACTTTAGTCTAGGCTTTTGCAACTCAATGCCTTCTGCTTCCTTTTCAGATATAGGAAAGTGGCTTATTTGGATACAGATGTTGAACATCCAGAGTTCACAACTCCTGGCTGTCGCTCACTACATCTCATTGATGAACAACTTCTAGGTACAACTCTTCTGGTTGTTTGGGCATGAGTTTTCTTTACAAATTTGGTTGAATTCTGCATTGCTTTGAATTAGATTTTTTATTGCATTCTTTGCATCTTTTTATGATCGTTCTTTTTTGTGTTTCCGTTTACAGATTTGGCGATTTTGACTTTGAAAACACCCGAGAGGTATGTATTGAAAACTCCTGTGGGGTATGCATTGTTGAATTAAAGCATCTTTTCTTTTTCCTATATTTGTCTCTGAATTTATGGTTGCTACTGGATTTATACTAGCACAAGTGAGGGTTTTTTACCGAAAATGATACAAAAATGCTGGCCTAGGTCATGTTGGTTTGGCCATATATTTGCTCAAAACATTAAAAATTCTGGTCCAGGTGGGACCATTGTTGGCATGTGAGTGTTGTCAATGTGAGCCTCTCCCATGGCTGGTTCTAGAACCAGGGTAACAGAGGAAGGTTGATGTTCACGAGAAAATTTATCAATCTAATATTTCGAAGCTGACCCCAAATTGCTAGGATGAAGAAATATCTTGAATGATAATGTGATGACTGGAAAATACAAAATATATTGAAATGGCAAGGGATGACTTCATTTAGGTCAGTTGAAGACAGAAAAAGAGAGAATAGAAACCAAGGAGGCAGAATATTTCTATGGAAAACAGATCTTCTTTCATGTCAATCCTAATATATGTGTCACAGTGCAGTTATTTTTTATAGTTTTTTTTTTCATTGTCAATATACCAATTTAGATGCTATCATTGATAATTCTCTTAGTAAATGTCTTGAACAAATTTCTAACCTAAATCATTGATATACAGATAATGCATGCGTACTGCAACATTGAAGCACACTTAAGTTCATTATTTTTTGTAAATCTGTAGCAAGAAACAGACTCTAATGACTACATATGTTCATACATCATGAGGCATATGTTTGAGTGAAACATCAAAACATCAAGAGGCATAAATTCTAGTGTTAGATTAAATGGTAAAGTGAATGGTGGAAGGAAAAAGGAGAATAGAGAAAGGTGAGGGAGAGGAAAGGATGTAGAGAGATTAGTCTTCTGTATGTCGTCAGGCATCTTATTAATATAATCCTAATAAAAAGGGTTTGAACCCATACCTCAATGGTGGATAGGGGGTGTTTCAACATTATTGAGGTCTTTAAATTGAGCCGGACTTTCCCAACAAAAATCAGGGTTTGAGCTCGTACCTGAATAGTAGACGGGGTGTTTCAACATTGAGGTCTCAGGATTGAGTCCGACTTTCCCAATAAAACAAACATTTAAAAAAAAAATGATGTTTTATAGGAGCACCTAAAGTTGTACAATACACCAACAATACCAAAATCATACTTTAGATATAAGCTCACACACACACACAAAATCACGCACATGCCCATCAATATCAATTAACTAATCATTGGATTGAAAGAATGGAGTGTAGTACTATAAAGATTACTGCAAGATGATCAACAAGCATTGGAGAATTACCTTCACCATGACCTCTATGTGGCAGACAATAATATAGAAGTTATGCACAATATCTATTACTCTCACTCTAGTAATGTCTCATGGACATTTATTATGCAGTTAATCTTATAGTTATTACTAAGTTACTTTTATGATGTAATCATTAATGTTCTTTATTGTTTTCATTATTTTAATTGATCCTACTATTTAAATTTGAGATACCAATATACTACATTTGTCTAGGACAGTTTAGGTAGAGATAAAGTTCCTAAGCCTCACAGATTTCCTCTCGCTTTTTATCCAGTTTTCTATAATGTGGTGAAAGACAATGTGCTAGCTTTTATAAAGGTGTTTTTTGAAGAAGATCGCATAGCTTCATAAATAAGTTTCTTTCATTGCATAAATCCCCGAGATCGTCCATATTCATGACCATAACAGGGGAAAACTTGATCCTATGCACCGAGAAAATGTATTTTTGTAGGATATGCACCTACTCAGAAAGGATATAAATGCTTTGATCCGATCTCAACAAAAATGTTTGTCACCATGGATGTAACCTTTTTTGAATCCAAAGACTTCTACCAGAACTACTTTGGATATAAATACTTCCTGTAACTTCTATTAATTTAAAAATAAAAGATTAGTTCTTTTTCTTCTCAAAAACTTTCAAATCTCAATGTGTGGGAGATCCATTCTAGAAAGCTGCAGAGCTATAGAACATGTGAGTTGGAGATGAGTTCCAGAAGTCAAAAGGTCTTATTCTTGTGACTTATAATGTATCTGCATGCGGTGTTGATTATCTAGATGTCACCCTTATTATGCAGGTAATATGGTGGATAATTTCTTTTTACAATACAAGTGGGCATTTTCAAATGCATGTATGGATAGGGCTGACAGTTGGTACATTTTTACACAATATGCTATACATGAAGATCGACTAGGAGTAATATATAACTTTCAATTATATGTATAATACAAAATACATAAATTACACGATATGCTATACACCAGGTATCGGAAACTTGCACGACCGGTGATTATGCCCAGTTTGTTTACATCGCCCATACTTTACTGTTTTCGATTCCTCTCCACGTGATGAAATTCTAAGCTTTTTATGTCTTCTAGCTGATCTCCGCTGTCTTGGGGGTTTAATCTGTGCACAATACTCCTTCATCCCCGCTGAAATTTCCCACTCGTTATTGTCGAATACTGGATACACTGATTCACTATACGTGGCCAGGTAATTATGCACCGTGTAGAATGGGGAGCAGTATAAGTAGTGATCCAGATTGTAGTTTATGCAGGCTGACAGCACATGTATGCAAGGGTACCCCTTCACGCCAAACTCACAACATGTACATGAAAACTCACTGAGCTTTACTGTATCGTTATAATCTCCAACGAAATAGTACTCATCTCGAGAAATAGCATGACAGCCATCTCGTGCCTTCTGCATAATATCCTTTAGTTGTTTCTCCACCCATGGTGTCAATGGACCCACAAATGATGCTACAGATTCTCGTCTCTTGTAAAGCAATTCTTGTATCTTCAATATTATAGCCTCTATCAATTTCGTAACGGGGTATTCGCGTGCTTCTTTAAAAAGGGCATTAACGCACTCAGAAATATTCGTCGTGACCAAGTTGAATCTTCTTCTTGGGAAGTGCGAAAATGCCCATCTCTCGTACCCAATTTCTGTCAGCCATGCATGTATTGGGGGATTGGCTATTTCGATATCATGCATTATTTTTTTAAATTCAGCCCTCCTGCAAGTCTTCATAGCCATTCAGTAATACATCTCCAATGACTTGTCCTTAAAAGTGTCCACCAACTTTCTGTAGATGTGGTATGCACAATACCCATGGATTGCACACAGGAAGACTTGGGAAACCTCTTTTATTAGACCTTTATGTCGGTCAGATATAATGACAAGACCCTCTACAGACCCTAACACATTGTTAAGGTGGGTAAGGAACCAATTCCAACTACTGTTGTTCTCTGATTCCCCGATGCCAAACGCAAGTGGAAATATATGATTGTCCCCATCTAAGGCCGTGGCGATGAATAGCACACCCTTGTATTTGCCATTTAAGTGCGTCCCGTCAATAGCCAATACCCTCCGCAAAAATTTCTGAAAACTTCGAATGCATTGTCCAAGAGTAAGAAAACATCTCTCAAACCTCTAAGTCTGTTGGTTAACAGAAACGGCAGTAACTGTCCCTGGGTTGGCCCTCCTCAACTCATGCAAATACAAAGGGAGTTGATTGTAGGAGTCTTTGTAGGACCCCATCACGTGATTAATTGCAAGCTCCCTACCTTTCCATGCCTTCCAATAACTGATACGAACATTATATTTCTCTTGCATGGCGAAGATAATGTCACGTGGCCTCAACCCTAGGCGTTGATTAATGCGGCTAATAACCAGATCACACGCTAGCTTACTGCTGGCTGCCGATGATCACTCTTCATCCATGCCATGCCGCACATGTGTTTTGATGTATAAGTTCGTATTTTGAATACACTCGTATGATTCACCCGAGGTGCATAAACCCTCCATTCGCATGGATCTTCAAAGCACACCACGAAAAATCTGCTCGTATTTGAGTATAGTACTCTTTACTAAAAATTATTCTGAATTACAAATTGACTCAAAATATACTGGCAATAACTCTTGTCCTTAAACATTTACCCTTCAAATATATCGGTCGGTTCACATAAAAAATCAGTATATTCCAGTATTTTTGCATTCATGAGTGCATCATCATCAAATGGTGCGAGAACTTGACGAGTCATGAGGTCTGATGTTTCGGGGAGGTCTCGAAGCGGAATGTCGCTTATACGCACAGATGGGATGGTGGATGATGATGGCAGATCTGCTGTTGATGCTAACAGTGGTGTCTTGTATTCATACTTACTGTTAATGTCAACTGCACCACTGACTTGCCTAGTCACGAAGTTTACTGTTTGCGGCGGCTCAGGTAGTTGCTCATTGCTTACTACCACTTGTAATGGAGAATGATTGTATTTGAATTCCACTACATACTCCTCAGCCACACTGTCTACATATGTTGTGGTATTGATGTGTTGGATTGTTTCAATGACTAACGGGATGAATTTTTCCGAATGCTCAAACTGGTAATACAAGAACTCTTTGACATCATTGTCGTCTTTGATTTCAATTGGAGGCATTGATTCGTTAGTGCAAGGATTCAATACTTTCATCCTAATATCACAATCTTCTGGTCTGCTCTTAATAATCTTATAAATTCTAAATCGAAGCTCCTCATACGTAGTCTCTAGACATAGCGTCATTTGTTTTGATATTCCATCCATGTACGAGTATCGCTTGTTTTCAAATTCTAACTCCCCGCCAAAAGAACATATGAATCTTGCAGCCATTATCTGAAAATCAATACAATGACACATTATCAGTGAATCGTAAATCAATGGAACCATGCCATATGACAAAACTCGATTAAATAATGAAGGACCTTCGTCGTTAACGAATGAAAAATGAGTGGTGCTTGTTTAATTTTGTGACGCTATCTATCATGCCATTGAGCGAGCGAAAGCTTATCAGTTTGAGCGGGGCACACATGAAATTCAGTAGGACAAGTTGAAAATTGAGTAGGTAAAAATAGAAATTTAATGGGGCAAACAAGAAATTCAGCGCGAATAAGATGAAATTGAGCGGGCTAAACTAGAAAATGAGTAGGGCAAGCATGAATTTGAGCGGGGCAAACTAGCAATTGAGCGGGTTAAACTAGGAAATGAGTGGGGGAAGCATGAAATTGAGCAGGGCAAACATGAATTGAGCGGGGCAGGCATGAAATTGAACAGGGCAAACATGAAATTGAGCGAGTCAAACTAGGAATTGAGTGGGGCAAGTATGAAATTGAGCGAGACAATTAACCCAAACTTCGAGGCGAGTTAGGGCCATTTCCCGAAGATTTTTGAGGGCTCATCGTTTGTACGTACAGTTAGCATAAGGGTTCTAGCTCACATGATGGAGGTTGATTTCACACATGCAACTTGGTGGGTCCCACAGCGTGGGTGTTTTACCCGCTGCTTAAAAGCAGATGTTGTAGACGATTCCGGTCCGGAAAAAAAAAAAAAAAAACACGTGATTAGTGTCACGCTTTAAGTAATATATAATTTGGGGTGATTTGGTGATCATCATATCCGCTACTACGCTTTTGTGTGTTTGGATGTAACACATGAATAACATGTCTTCATTACCATGCCTCTCGCATACACCATGTGTAATACAGTGCTGTGCACAGTTTGTACTGGTACAACTGGTGCAGCTAGTTCATTGATCTATGCCGTTGATATTGTAGACCCCATCAAGGAGTTAGCATGCACGAAATATCTCTAAGATTGTAGTTTGCAAACAATTCGACAGGTGTCTATAAAACAGATGGTTAAGAAAGAAAATACAAGAAAGCTTCATATTCAACCAAAACAGGCCAAATATTCTAGAGCTAGGATCTTCCAATCATACTGGAGATGCTATCCAAGATATCAACGGTTTGGATTTCTGAATCACCTGCCTTGCTTGTGCTAGCTGAAACCAAAATCATGCTGTACAAACTCTCAGCCGGAGTATTCCATGCTCCCTCTATAAATATATGGTGTGCGTGGGTACGTTCCCAGGCAGAGCTTGAAAGGTGAGTTCTCAAAGGAAGAGGAAAGTAAAAAAGAAAAAAAAATAAAATCAGTAGTTTGAGAAGTGAGTGAGCCATGGTGCTTACGCAAGGAGATGAGGCCAATGAGGTGTTGAAAGCCCAAGCCCATGTATTGAACCATTTGTTTAACTTCATTAATTCCGTGTCCCTCAAGTGTGCCGTTCAACTTGGCATACCAGACATCGTTCACAGCCATGGCTGTCCCATGACTCTCTCCCAGCTGGTGGCCGCGCTTGCGATCTCTCCCGCTAAAGCGGATCATGTGGGCCGCCTCATGCGTTTGTTGGTCCACTCGGGTTTCTTTGCTGTACAAAAAATCAACGACAATCAAGGAGGAGACAAAGAAGATTATGTGCTCACACCTTCTTCTAGGCTTCTCTTGAAGGACACAGCGACGTGCATTTCACCGTTTTTGATGATGATGCTAGACCCAGTTCTAGTAACGCCATGGCACTTCTTGAACACTTGGTTCTTAGGGGACGATCCAACGCCCTTTCATGTTGTGCACGGGACGCGCTTGTGGGACCGCATGGCCCAGAGCCCTGAGCTTAACAACTTCTTTAATGAGGCCATGGCAAGCGATGCTCGCCTAGCCATGAGCATCATTGTTAAAGAGTGCGGTCCGGTCTTCCAAGGGTTGCGGTCATTGGTTGATGTAGGGGGCGGCACGGGAACTGCTGCCGGGGCCATCGCAGAGTCGTTCCCACACGTGAAGTGCACGGTGTTTGATCTACCACACGTGCTTGCAAGCGTGCCAAAGAGTCAGAACATAGATACGGTTGGAGGGAACATGCTTGAGTCCATCCCTTCTGCAGATGCAGTTTTCCTCAAAGTATTTCATATTCCTTATAGTTTACTATATCAGAGTGGAATATTCCACTACAATAAGCAATCTAAATGGCCGTCTGAGCTTGACTGACGACTGTCACCATCATATATGTTGCTGGGCCTTTGTATCTAATCAATTTTAGTTGGTGTTACCCACGGCGAGAATGCTAATGCACTTGCCGGATGAGATTCCGGCTTATGAGGAAAGAATGGAAAAAAAGAGATATGGAATATTCAGTTTCCTGTGTTCCAAAAATGGAGGTTTTAAATTGTAGATTTGGCCTATTTTTATAAGTCATCCTGTCTGACCAATTCATAAGACATTGGTTGAGTGTTTATAATTGTCTGATTGGCTTGATTTTCACGTGGTGGCCCCCGAAATGTTTGTTCCACCTGATGATCTGTTCAGATTCGTCAATTGGACTCTCTAATGCAAGGGGTTGTCAGGCAGCGTGATTTTGAGCAAATTTAGATTAATTCAAAGGGTGCTTGGCTGTGAAGGAAGGCATTTGCAATAAACTGTGTTAGAACTTTTTTCATTATGCTGTAATTCTAAATTAAATGATTTTAAAAAAAAATTATTTCAATGAAACAGGAGTAGTTGCATATGTAACAAAGATGTCATTAAATTATTAATATATTGTATAATGACATGCTAATAATACTTTAAAATAAGTAAATTATCAACCATATCACTAAAATTATTTTAACAAAATAATCTAAATAATCCAAATACTAGCAATGAAAATTAACGGATAAAAATCATTAGCAAGTCACTCATTTGTAATTTTATGCTCGCGCCCATTTTAGGTTAGATTTTTTCAATTTTGACTGAAGTATATATTTCAATGAGTTTACTATAGTTAATTTGTTAAAGATCACATGTACATTAATTAATGATTTTAAATTTAATTTAAATTCTTGAAAATATACTATAAGATTATAATACAAATGCATATATATATATATATATATATATAGAGAGAGAGAGAGAGAGAGAGAGAGAGAGAGAGATGCTCACCTACGCACATGCATACCTTTGTGTCCATAAGATGCAGAATCCCATGAAACTTTAAGGAGGTGAATTTTCACATGAATATAAGATTTTGGTGGGCCAAAGCAAAGAGAAATTCAAATAAGGGAAGAAATTGTTTTGTATTTTTATAACCTACTAAAGTTTTGGTTCAAAGTAAAAATTGTTACAAGGAATTTCATGAGATTCTACTTCATGTGGACCTTTTAAAATTTTGAGACTCATTAGATATGATAAGTTCTCAAAAACACACACACACACACACACACACACACACACACACACACACACACATATATATATATATATATATATATATATCGATTTGAGTCCATTTTTAATACAAGCCGTCAAAACACGGTGAAGAGTTGATTCGCTTTTCGGGATCACCTCAATGCTGTCGAGTCATTTTCTTGTTATTCCGATCAGTCATCACCCCAAATAAGTCATCAATTCTTAAAAATAGCATCCGATACTATATAAGCTTACCTCACCATGCTTTTCCAGGAATAAGTTACAAGTTTAAGAAATTCCAATCCGTACAAAAGGTTGACCCACTAATAAGGCGGCTCCATGTACGGTGGATGCTCCTCGAGCTCCTGAGTTGTACGTACACTTCAAAGGAGATCAAAGTTACATGGGACCCACAGTTTATTATATCCACACCGTTCATCCATTTTTTAGATCATTGTAGAACATTAGACAAAAAATGAATCATATCCAAAGTTCAAACGGACCACAACAACACTAGTAGCGATGATAATGATTTTTACCATTGAAAAATTGGTAAGGCCCACCATAATGTTTAATTTCCATCTAATCTCTTAATAATGTCACAAATATATGAATGAAGAGTCATATTGATCTAAAACTTCGGTGGCCCCAAAAGGGTTTTAATGGTAGACGTTCAATCAACCACTAACCACTGTCTTTTGTAGCGTGGTCCACTTGATCTTTATATTTGTCTTATTTTTTGGCTCAAGCCTCGAGACGAGCTTGCAAAATAGATGAATGGTTTGGATATAACACATATCTCATAATGGGACCCACAGAACTTGTTGACATCAATACACCAGCTACATAGGTGGTATGGTACACCAGCGAATCGGCTTTCCATTCGGAAGCGGATTAGCTAGTGTACCACGGGTGCGGATTAGGTAATATCCCGGCATTAGGTAGAGGCTTTGAGGGCCACTGAGGGGCCACTGTGATTTATGAGTCTTATCCACACCGTTCATCCATATTTTCATATCATTTTAGATGGGTAAATAAAAAATAAGGCAGACCTAAAGCTCAAGTGGACCACACCATAGGAAGTAGTAGTACTTAAGATGCCCACCATTGAAATCTTCTTAGGGTCAACTGTGTCAATTATTTTCCATCCAAGCTGTTGATATGGTCATATACAATTAGATGAAGCGAAAAAATAAATATTATCTTGATCCAAAACTTCTGTGGTCCCTGAAAAATTTTTAACAGTAGGAATTTAATTCCCACTGAGTGGTCCATTTGGGTGTTAGACATTTGTTATTTTTTGTTTTATAATATAAAATGATATGTAAAAATGGATGAATGGTGTGGATAAATTTTATATATCACAGTGGCCCCTCAGTGGCCATTGGAGCATCTGCATGTCCCGAGCTCGGAACAAAGGGTAGTACCTAATCCGTGTACCACACACCACCCATGTAATAGGTGTATTGACGTCAACAAGTTCTGTGGGTCCCATTATGAGATATGTGTTATATCAAAACCATCCATTCATTTTGCGAGCTCGTCTTGAGGCTTGAGCGAAAAAATAAGACGGACATAAAGATAAAGTGGACCACATTGCAAAAAAGCACAATGAGATTGAATGTCTAATATTAAAACCCTTTTGGGGGTTAAGGAAGTTTTGGATCAATTTGAAATTTGTTTTTCCTCTATGTCCATGTATTTGTGACCTTATGAACAAATTAGATGGAAAATAAATGTTATCATGGGCTCGCATATTTTTTAACCATGAAAATTATTATCCTCGCTACTATTTTTGGTGTGATCCATTTGAGCTTTGAATATGATTTATTTTGTCTAATGCTCTAAAATTATCTCAGAAATTTGATGAACAGTGTGGATATATATACTAAATACATCATTGTGGGGCCATGTAACTTTGATCTCCTTTGAACCGTTCCAACAACTCGGAGCAAGCTCGAGGATGTAGCTGGTGTGTGGTACACCAGCCAATCAGCTCCCGAAGAACACATTTATCATGGTGGGCCCACGGAGCACCAAACACTAGCCACGTCAGTAGCCAAACCGTGTGCGATAAATGCACTCCACCAAAGTCAATTGGCATAGTATACTAGCCTGGTCATTTTGTCTCAGTACACTAAGCTGACGGGTGATTGACCTGTTTGCTTCACTATCTTGTCATTTGACAAGAGAAAGGGGATTATTTTTTAGCCAAAATGTGATATGAAATATAAGGGCTTTCACGGTTGGATATGAGGTTTTCCAAATGAACCAAACCGTTGATATATTGGGCTCATGTAGGATAAGAGTAACCAAGAAAATTCTCATGTTAGATAAGCGGATTGGCTGGTGTACCAAACACATCACCGACCTAACTGATTTTGGTACGTGTGGACGAGCTCTGCCGCTCCTTGAACTTCTAGTGGTACGAAACGGTTGAAAGGAGATGAAAGTTACATGGGTCCAAAATCATGTAATTATTATATCCACACCGTTCATTTATTTGGAGAGATAATTTTATGACATCATGACAAAAAAGTGAGTAGTATACAAAGTTAAGGTGGACCACGCAAAAAAAAGCAGCGGAGGAGGTGATTCTCATTATTAAAACATTTACTGGGCTCGCCATAACGTTTACTTTCCAACTATATTTTACGTAAGGCCGCCCAGAATTGGACGAAGAGTAAAAACAAATACCATATTGATCCAAAACTTCGGTGACCCACAAAAGGGTACCAATGGTAGACGTTCATTCTCCTGCCTTTTTTTTTGCAACGTGGTCTACTTAATTTTTTGATCTGTTTTATTTTTTGGCTCAAGACTTACAAAGAACTCTTCATATAAAACATACATCATGATGGGACCCACAAAACTTGGTGGCGTCAACCAACCAGCCAGATCGCTGGTGTGTGGGACACCAGCCAATCTGCTTCCATTGAGCTTATGGTACGGAGCAATACCTTATTATTTATATTTTTATGTCGGAATTCCCATATGGATGATGTTAGCCATCGATTGGAGGAGTTTTTGCTTAATGAATGTCAGCCATTGCTTTTGCCAAATGAATGTCAACCATCTTTCCTAACTGCTAATCTCTTGGCCATCCAATCAGAAGCTACGGTCATCCAACAGCCTCTGATTTTGGTCTACACCCTATCCATGATAAACCTCACCAGATGGAAGGTACAGATTTCATAAGGGCAGACCATACATACCAAAACTTTGAATGCCTAATGACCAAGCTAACACTCATAGCACTGAACCCTCTTTCTTCAAATCATCCCATCCGGCCAAATATTATATCCCCAACAAGGGGAAATTAACAATCACAACAATGGACTGCAGTCGATTCTACATGATTGGAGTGACGAAGAGTGCATGAAGATACTGAGACGATGCAAGGAAGTAATCCCTTCAAAAGAAGAGGGAGGGAAGGTGATTATACTGGACATGGTCATGAGCATGAACAATGGCGATTACAAGTCAACTGAGATACAGCTCTTCTTCGATCTAATGATGATGGTTCTCGCTAGCGGGAAGGAGAGGAACGAACATGAATGGCGAAAGATCTTCATCGAAGCTGGTTTCACTCACTACACGATTACACCCATCCTTGGTGTGCGGTCCATTATCGAGGTCTATCCATAAATATTTGATGGTTTGCAGTGTTTATTTTGTTACTAGTTCAGCTAATTCTAGAATTAAGAACACCTATACATGGATTTATTAAATGGTGTCTATGTATCGGGCTCATGAGTCTATGTTTGTGTACGTGTTTCATCCTATTGTTATTTTATGTAATGGAATTTATGGTTGGAATTGTTGGCGTTGGGGGCTTTCACACAAAACCTTATGATCTATTATCCCAAAAACATTGGAATTATGGGATAATAAAGTAATGAAATAAATTAAAACATGAATCACACGACACACGAGATTTTTACGTGGAAAACTCTTAAAGAGGTAAAAATCATGGGACATCGTTTAAATCAACAATCTACGATAAAGTAGAATGTTACAACTGATCACAAGCACACATCGCTTGGATTAATCTTCTTCACTCACGCGGGAGTGGATAAACAATAAGAAAATAAAAAGAAAATGGAGAGATCGCACCAATCACAAGGACGTAGAAGTACTGAGACATTGACTCCCTTCCATAAGCTTTTTTTTTTTTTCTCTCTCTCTCCTTTGATAGCTCTAAACTCTTTGACAAACCCTTGCAAAGCTTTAGGAAACCCTCTTGTATTACCTAAAAAGCCCTAAGTACCTCCTATTTATAGTTTAGAAAACTACCTTTCACATGGGTGCAAAAACCGCATCAAAATTCTGAATCTCGAATAAAATCGGACTAGAATCTGCATAACCTCGACTAATCAAGCAGTGTCCTCAACCGGTCAAGCAGCCCACTCGACCAGTCGAGCACTTCCCTCAACTGGTCGAGCACCATGGAAAAAAATAAATCCAAATTCGCTAGACTTTGAATCGAGTCAAGGCTCGACTGGTCAAGCACCACTCTCGACCAGTCAAGTGAGGCTCACGACCGATCAAGCCTGAGAGGAAATCTCATTAGTTGGGTGATTCTTTTTTTTTATTTATGTTTTTCTCTTTTTTTGGGAAATGGCCAATGCATAGTTAGGCACAAAACAGTTCAAATTACTGTGAAATTGTTGGGGGTTGCTAATAATGATGCTTCCAATCAAAGGTTACAAAAGGTTGCCGATGTTAGTATCATATTCAGTTACAACATTTACAGTAATCCTAACATATTTATAGTAAATAATAACATTGATTAATCTAAATTCTTTATTATCTTTCATAACTTTTAATCTTAAACATCAACTTTAATATTTTATTAAAAATGATAAAATATTTTTTAATATTTTCAAAAGCCTTTTATTTTTTTAAAGGTGAGAGCACACACTTTTAACTTCGTTGAAATAGCAATATTGCCGAACAAAATTTAAGTTGGCAGCACAAAATAAATGGGCCTCATTTATTGTTAAAGTCCCTTATCATTTAACAGCTCCATCTTTTTGAGAAAGTTATTGTTTGACATAATATTAAAGTGAAAAGCCTTGTGTTCAAATTTAGAGACCAGTAAAGTATGAGTGTCCTAAATTTCGGTATGCATATGTATCATCCATCATACCCTATCCGAGAATCAAAAGGATAACCCTATCATTAAAGTGAGATTATGAAAAAAAAGGTTGACTTTTAGATCATTTCACCAAGTGTATTGAATAAACTTTGTGAGGTCCACCATGTTTTATGTATTTTATTCACCCTGTCTATCTATTTTACCAGACAATTTTAGGGCTTTAGCCCCAAAATGAGGCATATCCAATTTTCAAGTCGACCACACCACAAGAAACAATTGAATTGAACGTACACTGTTGAAAAATTCTTGGGGCCACAGAATTTTTGGATCAAGCTTATATTAGTGTTTTCCATTCATCCATGTTTTTATGATCTTATGAATAAGTTGGATGACAAATAAACATCACTGGGGGGCCTAGAAAGGCTTCAACGGTGGAAATCAGTATCCCCACTGTTTACAGAGGTATGATCCACTTGATCTTTGGATATGCTTCAATTGGGGGCTCAACCTCTTAAATATGATGGAAAAATGGATGGACGGAATGGATAGACTACATACATTCAAGGTGGGCCTAACCGAGTTTACTTAGTACGAAAAGAGAGGACGCGATTTCTGGTGGACGCCCTAACTTGTAGATGCGCCAGAGGAGTAAAAAAGAAGTGGGAAGACTTCCTTGATAAAATTACGCTACTCAAAAAATACAGCAGATTTAAATCTCAGGCAGACCGCATGATCGGAAACAGTGGTGATTGAATTTCCACCGTTAAAATCCTGTTGGGGCCACCATTCAACAAGTGGATAAGATCACACCAACTTAGATGAAGGGACTAGATAAATATCAGCCATCCAACCTGTTGATAAAGTTCACAAACACCTGGATGAAAAACCACATAATATCAGCTCGATCCGAAACTTTTATGATCTCCAAAGTTTTTAATGGTGGGCATTCAATCACTACCTTTTCCTGTTTTGTGGTACACATGAGATTTGAATATACTGCATTTTTCGGTATCATAGTCTAAAATGTGCTGTCAAAACGGATGGATGGCAGAGATATAAGGCACATACATCAAAGTGGCCTCACAGTTTAGGTGGATCCGGTGATCCACCGAAACGGCGTCCAACCTGTTGCTGCATCTATCGTGTAGGATTAGCAATCTCATGTACATGTGCGCGCGGGCGACTATATGTATAATGTATGTGCATCCCTGTACTCGTGCAGGAGCTGAATATCTGAGTTAGGGGAGCGGATTGGGTACTACCTCCACCAGGACCTGCTAGAGACGGACGGTCCTATTAGGGAATCTGTGGGGTCCACTGTGGTTTATATGTTTTATCCATGCAGTCCATCCATTTTGAGGTTTCATTTTGAGGCATAAGTCCAAAAAGAAGTCAGATTAAGACTCAAGTGCGCCACACAAGAGGAAGCAGTGGGAATTGAATTCCCACGGTTGAAAACTTCCTAAGGCCAACAATGATGTTTATTTGCCATTCAACCTTTTAATAAGGTCGCATAGACCTGTATGAAGGGCAAGCATAAATATCAACTTGTTCCAAAACTTCTTTGACTTCTGTGCCCCCAAAGAAGTTTTCAACGGTAAGATTTCAATCCCCGCTGCTTTCTGCTGTGTGGCCTACTTGAACCTTTAATCTGCCTTCTTTTTAGGCTCATACCCCTAAAATGATCTTTCAAAATAAATGGACTGCGTCGATAAAACATATACATCATGGTGGGCTCCACAGATCCCCTGTAGGACCGTCCGTCTCTAGCCAGGCCTTGGTCGGGGTAGTAACCAACCGGGCACTGGAGTTAGTGGTGGAGCGTATCTGACGGGATGAAATCCATGGGCTATTGTAAGCTCAAGCCCACCTACGTAACCATTGGTTTTACTTCGCAAATGCCATCTCTCAAGATTACTACTTATCTGGGCACATTTGGACATCATCCACAGTCATGGTCGTCCAACGACCCTTTTGAATTGGCTGCGTCACTTCCCCTTGTGTGGACTGGTAGTGTGCCCAACGACGCTTTTTGAATTGGCTGCTTCACTTCCCCTTGTGTGGGCTGGTGGTATGCCCGACGACCCTTTTTGAATTGGCTGCTTCACTTCCCCTTGTGTGGGCTGATAGTGTGCCCGACGACCCTTTCTGAATTGGCGGCTTCACTTCCCCTTGTGTGGTTTGGTAGTGCACCCGTTGCTCCAATTGGACATCCTTGCGATGCAAAAATCAACTGTGATTAAGGAGTAGTTGAAAAAAGATATGTAATCACACCATACTCTGGACTCCTCAAATATCCACCTAAAACAAGGGCTGTCAACCGGCGGGCTGGGGTTGGGCTTGGCCTGGATTTTGATCCAAACTCAAATCAAGTTCCAGTCACCCAGTAACTTAACTCGGCTTGATCCAAAATCCGACTTGGTAATGACTCAACTTGATCCGAAATCTGACTCATACATAGTAACTGATGAAGATGCTGCAATTCCGGCATGTGCAAGTAGTGTTCAAGCTGTGATTTTAGCCTACGGATGCCTGCCACACCTGACCCAACTTGATACTTGTGATTGGGTTAGACTCGGTTTAGATTAGTCAAAGCCATATCCCCCAGACTTGAATTGGGTCAGGTATACTGGACTTGGTATCGAGTTGGGTCGAGTTCAGGTCAGGTTTATTTAAAAACTGGGTCGAGTTGGGTCAGCCCTAACTCAGTCCGGCTCGACTTAATGCCCCTCTAATGGTCGATGGGGTGTAGTAGGCCGGGCTCGTGCCTAGCAAAATCAAAAATTTTAATAAGCCTGGCCCATCATACCTCGGCCGAACAGTTCAAAATCGGAGCCAAACCCAACAACAAGCTCGGATCGGCAGTTGTGTTTATTTATTTATTTAAATAAATAAATAAATAAAATTCGCCTACAACACTAGGCCCAGCCTACCAAGTCAATCCAAGGCCTGAGCCTGGCCCATGTTTTGACGGGCCAAAACATCCAGCTTCAAAGCTGATCCGTGATGGTTATGCGTGGCCCGAGCCCGAAGCGGATCTGCTTATGTGCAATTGTTGATAAGGAACTTTGATTTTAGGTATGGGCACAATCTTTGAGCCTAGTATTCCAGACGTCAGGAAAAAATAACATTGATCAAATTATATTGATGTACTTAGCATGGTCTACCCACAGTCGTTCCCTGTATCAATATTCTGGATCATCAAATCATCAACCCCAGAGGAAGAAACTAAAAACCTGATGATATAATATATGTTCCTGTTTTAAAAAATCTACCTCAACCATCAGGCCAGTCATCCTATGTTAGACCCAGGGCCCAAAAATCAGCCCCATCTATAGTTTAGGTGGACTACATGATTAGAAACGGTGTACAAGCTCGCCCTCCAAACTGTTTCTGTTGATGTGGTCCACTTAATTCATATATGAGCCTGCATTTTGGCCTCAGGCCTATGTGCCATCTAATGGTTTGAGTGGATTTCATATTTTTGTCACGATGTGCCCTGTAAAAATCAAGGCGAACGTCTCCCCCAACTATTTCCATTGGTATGGCCCACTCGAATCACAGGTCAGCCTGATTTTTTTTGTCTCTCCCCATCATGGGATTACAGATATGATGATCGGATTTGATCTCATGTACACAATAGTTGGACCTGTAAAAAATAAAGGGTGGCCATCCATCTTCGGTTGGGCCCATACAAAATAAACGGTGGCCTACCATTTCAGGTTGGGCCCGTAAAAATATGAGTCAGGTTGTTCAAGTAGTCCTTTATAGAACTATGTTGGTCAAAATCAAAATTTTGGATAGTGCCAGCCTGTTGACAGCCCTTTATACCATACAGTAGATCAACAATCAATATCATCTGGCACAAAAAAATAGGCTGGTCCATGAAATCAAAGTTTCGCGTAGGCCTGGCCATCTAATACTTTCCATACGATGCATATGGTATGGTAGGCCCCACATAATATCATCTGGCACCAAAAAAGGCTTCACAGAAGAAAATCAAAGTTTTGGGTATGCCGGTGGGCCCGTCGACAGCCATCCATACCATGCTTAGAGTAGAACCCACAATGAATGTCATCTGGTTCAAAATTTGCATATCTGTTCATCAGGTGGGCCATACTTGTATGTTGAGCCATTCAACAGTGTGGTCCAACTGATGAGCGCACTGGCTCGATTTCTATACTAGATGATCTTCATGGTGAGGCCTATTATTTAAATGGTTTTGATTTGGTTAGATGATAAGCTACATCCTTCTTACTCTACAGAGATGATCATGCTCAAAACAGCAAATAATTTTCATTTTGTTATGTTTATGGAACATACAACCTGTCCAAAGGTTTGGCCCTGCATGAGAATTACCTTATGTAAAAATCAGCTCCAACCACTCATTAAGTAGATGGCATTTGTAGTTTTTTTTTTTTTAAAATAAAAATATAAAGGGTCGCATAATATTTTTCTCTATAGTTAGGTCCAATTAATGCTTGGATCAGGGTGATTTCTGCATAAAGTAGTCTTTATGGTGGGGTCAACCTGATTCATTGTCGTAGAAATTGAATGGTTATAACTAGTGTTTAGAGTTCCAAAAGCTTTAAATAATCTATGATTATAGCTATGCACCTGCCAAATCAATGATTAGGGTCATTAGATCTAAAGCATGTACGGCATACATGTAACTCAAGTTAAATTGTCCAAAATTTGACTCTCAATTTATATGTACCAAAGATCAGCATCTACGAACTTATAAACAGTTCTCCGTCCAAAACAAAAAGAAAAAAGAAAAAAGACAAGAAAAGAAGGATTTTATGCCCCTTTACAAGCTCTTTATTAACAATGTGGAGTGGACCTATTTGCTCCCTGGTATTTTTACCCACTTTGATTATGTTATTCAAACTAAAGAACTTGCTTACCTCGTGCTTGTGCCTTGAAGTCATCTATGATCTACCATTGGAACGGGTGTCAATGGGGCCGCATCATTCAACCTTAAGCTGAAATCTAGCCCGGCCCATGAGAGGCCAAAATAGTCTAGCTTGAGTCTGGCCTGGAATACTTATATAGAGCCTGACTTTAACCCAAGCCCAAGGAAGACTTAAAATATCACCTACTATGTTGGACGGGGAAAAAGGGCGAAATGCATGTGCCCATGTACACCACTGTTGAATTTTTATGGGGCCCACCGTGATGTACATGTAAGATGTACTCCGATCATTAGATTTGCAATCCCATGTTAGGCTAATGGTGAAAAGGGCTTGGCTCGATCTAGCTCGACTTGACTTGACTCAAACAATGACTCGAGGCGAGCCAAGCTTCATATGACCCAGTTTGTTTTGAAAACAAGCCAAGTTTGAATATAGTAGAGCTCGACTTGACTCAAACCGAGATTGGCTCGAAGATCGAGCTTGGCTCAACTCGAATATATTTATATTATATTATATATATTATTATATTAAAAAAATTAAAACTTAAACCATACCATACCCATCCATCCCTTTCTTACCATTTCCATTCTTTACCTAATTAACTCGTCGCGCTTGATCTCCTCTCTCTCTCTCGGCCACTCGCCTGAGCTTGACTCAGCGTCTGCCCAACTTATCTTAGACATACGGCATGCACTCGTCGAAGCAGTCCTCTCTCTCTCTCTCTCTCTCTCTCTCTCTCAACACAAATAACAAGGTACCCTCTATGGCTCTATCTAATACACACACACATTATGAATTGAATATTTTATTTGGGGGTTGGGTTAGTTGTTGGGTTGAGTCTGGTGCAGGTTAGGTGCTCGGTTGGGAGTAGACTCGACTCGATTCAAGATAAACTCGCCTCGACTCGATTCACTAATTCGCCTCGAGCTTAACTTGAAATGTTTGGCAAAAAAACTAACATCTACTGGTAAGCTCGAGGCTGAGCTCAAACTCAAGGAGAGCACAGACAAGCCAAGCCAAGCTTGACCCACCTCGACTCGTCTCAGCCCGATGTACAACCTTAGCTCACAGCAAAGGAAATAGTTGCAGGAGACATTCACCATTAATTCTTATAGAAACTACTGTGGTGATTACATAAAATCCACTCTATCCATTAAATGCTACATTAATATTCAGGCATCGATCCTAAAATCAGGTTCATCCATTAATCAACCGAGCTATATAGGAGAAATAGTTTGAAGGGCGACAATAGTCGTGTATACTGTTTCCAACTGTGTGACCTACTTGAATTACGGATGTGGTTAATTTTTGAACCATGGGTCTTACAGTCTTACTTGATGTGACACACTTGATAGCCTTTTGTGAATTTCACATTGCAACATGCTTTTCTAAAAGTATACTCCTTGAGACGCCAACCACCGCTAAAGCGTGTACCAAAATAACTCTCCTCAGGACTTACCTTTATTTTTTCAATGGGCCTATGGTAATGTGTATGTAAGATCCACTCCCGCCATTACACGTGCAATCTTACATTATGTTAACAAAAAGAAAGAAAGAAACAAAAGATAATAAAAGAATGACTCGTGATTCAAGTGAGTTACACTGAGGGAAACAGTTAAGATAGTGACGTCCACCCTTGATATTTATAGTCCCGCCAAGATTGTTATATAAAATCCACTCCAACTATTACATACCACATCAAAACATATGCCTGGGGCCAAAAGATCAGGTCCATTCATTATTTACATGGATTAAATGACCATAAATAGTTTGAAAGGTGAGGGTTGCTTGCACATTGTTTCCAATCGTGCAACCCACATGAAACACCAGTGGGCATAAATTTTAGGCCCTAGGCCTAACATGGGGTGATACACGTTGTTGGTTGGCGTGAATTTCCGACATTCACAATGATGGGCCCACCCGAGGTGAAATAACTTTTTCCTTCCTGGTAGACTTCCAACCCATTGAAATTTGAATTGAAATTTTAAACTCTAATGAGCCGGGCCGGACTGATAGGCCCTTGGGTGTCTTAGTCCAAGCCCAGCCTAAATTCAAAATGGGATTGAAATTTAAGCCCAAGACCGGCCCTCACGCCTAATACTTCTGCCCAAGCCTGATCTAAGGTAAAACCCAAGTTTGCCCAAGGCAGGACAAGGCGGAAGCACGTGTTTGCGAGTCCGAGCTGACCCCATGAGTAGTCAGACCATTTTCGTCCATAATAATTTATATTATTACTTATTTTAATTTAAATTTCATAGTTAATTCTAGTTCTAAAGTATTTTGAGAACATACCAATATAAATCCTTAATGATTCAATGTCTATCTCACTGAGTTAAAATTATATTGCAATCCTGCACTTGGAATTGCTAACCACATATTTGAGCAATTGAACATGCTCAAAACCTTTCAAAGAAGTAACTTGCTTTTTTTTTTTTTTTCCAAATTGTCTCATTGATTGAGCGCTCTCCAAGATTGAACGACCTAATTTGATATATATATATATATATATATATATATATATATATATATATATATATATATATGGCATGGATGAGACACATGTTTTGGAGGGTACCCATTGAACGGCTTAGATGAGGCACAGACATCATGGTGCCCCTTGGAGTACCCAATCTGTAATCCGGCACCCTTTCAAATAAAAAGAGTGATCACTTATCTCAAATTGTAGACCATCCAAACACTCTAGCCGTTGGATTGCATGAGATTGCATTCAATCCCATGCCTGGCCAAACATGCCTTCGCATCTAGTACATTTGGAGTCGTCGAACCGTCTAAACGTGCACATCATATGGGTGCTGGATCGTCTACTCCCGTTATATAGGAGACAATCCACTTACTTTCAATAAAGTGCTACGTTTTCTGTGCATTCTACCCTATTACGACCGACTCCACCCTAATACTTGCGTCCAAACGGGCCCTTAAGGGCCTATTTGGGCACGCAGCGAATATGGAATTAAGACGGATTACGTGGGTTATCCGCCGCAATCCCATCCTGCGTTATGTTTGGGATGGTGGGTGTACGCCGTCTGATACATTCCTCGTAAATGACGCCTTCATATCCGGAGGAGTCGGCGAATCCTATCCCTCATCCCTCGATATCCCATGGGATTGGGGATGGGATGGAAGCAAGGTGGCAGGTGGCGGGCGCAGGCCAGCGGGCGATTGATGCTGAGACACTCCATCGAGTAGCCATCTCTGCAGGTAGGTCTGATAGCTAGGAGAGATGGATTCATTACACCAAAAGAGCTTCGTATTTAAGGAGGTGAGATCCAATCCATGAGTTCTCTGAGCTTCCCAAATCCTCTCTACAAAGCACGATTTTTCAATCTTACACACTTACTCAATTGGGGGTTCTGGCATACGTAGGTAAGTTTGTCTATTTCCCTTAATTTGGGTGTATATGGGTTATGTGCAAAATACTATCCATGGGTTGCATGGCTTGTTTGGCAGGCAGAATCGAATGGATTGGAAGTGATTGGAAAAGATTGGAAAGGAAATTTCGGGATTGTCCATGCATGCAAAACAGATCCCATGGATCATGGAAGGATGACGACATGGAACCCGTTTTATATCCATTGCGCACAGATGTTGTTTGTATATATGTCTCAGTGGAAATATGGGATGATTGGAGATGCCAGGTCCAATATATTTTCGGGTGGGTTACAAATATCAGCTTGCCGGGCCTGTTTAGCAGGCTGATTCATGTGGATTGGAAGGAAATGATCCGAAAATTCCGGGATTGGCAGGGCTAATAATCCTTCCCTGGGATATGTTGAAATGTCCATGTATCTAAACATTTCAGTGAAATGTTCATGTATTACTGGATTTAAGTGAAATGTAGATGTATGCCTGGATTATATTGAAATGTCCATGTATGCTTGGATTACACCATCAACCATTTGTATGTTTTGTATATATCAGGACTGCACCAAACATCTATGTATTTATGTATAGATGTATGAATTTGTTATATATTTGTGCATTGAACTAGACCCAAAGAGACAAGAAACAATTCAATGAGAGCCATATCGATTATCTTCGGGTCTATGTACATGTCTATGTATGCCAGGATTGTCTGCACTGAACACAAGAACCCAATCTTATATGAATGAGTGATTCAGTGGTATGATTGAATAAGTAAACCTGTTAAACTCTATTATTATCAAACACTTGATTTGACCATTGAGAACATGGATGGAACATGCTATCGTCCCTATCACCCTATCAAATGCTAGGCATTTTCAGATGTGAATTTTAAGCTTGTAGATTTTGCTACTGTATGGATATATTACTATTTGAGATGTAACTGGCGCTATGAGTTCTGTATTTGTTAGGTGTTATGTATTGTTTCAATTGCTTATTTGTGAATCTTGTAATTTTGGTTATGTATTTAGGTTGTGTGATGTCACGATCTTACCTTTGGACATGTGTTTTCGTCATGTCATTGTTCTTTCATTTTCTGATGGTATGCGTCTGATGGTTTTGTCTCGAAATTGCTTGACTATTGGGATTCATCTTTTTGTTACTAATACATGATATTACGTTTTTCAGGCTGTACATTATGCATATAGTGGCATGTGTGAACTTGCGTACTAAATTCAATTAATTTCTGCTTCCATACATCTTTCTTCCGAAGTTCCTTCTGTTATTTTGTTTACGCAAGTAGGTGTTTATAGAAAATCCATGTTGTTTGGGAATGTAATCAATCGATTTCTGCTTCCATACTTCTGTTTTTTGATTTCTGAATTAGAAACCGATCTGGCAAAATCTGTGATTTTCATCGTGGGCTGTTTATCTAAGCATTGTATAATTTTACTGAAAGAATCTTACCTGAATTGGTTTGCTTAATCTAATGCCATTGAAGTCAGACAAAGAAGAAGGGAGGAGAGAAAAGGGTGGAGAAAGTAAAGGCAATTAGTGACAGGGAGTCTTTGCTTAATCTAATACTTTGACTACTTCTATGAAAGAATATGATTGCTGGTATAGATTGTTAGAGAAGATTAGTATAATTTTGGTGTTACTAAAATTTTCATCATTCGTTTCTGTTATTGTGTTCAAGCAAGTAGCCACTTGGGTGTAACTAAAATTTTCATCGTTCATTTTTGTTATTTTACTCTACCCTATGGTTTTGCGTCTACTAAAATTGGAAAGTTCGACTGTTCTGTTTCATTTCCTTATAGTTGCCACTTGGGTGTAACTGGACTGAACCTTGGTTGTTTTGGTTTTGCTTATTTCAAGCCACACCCATTTATACTTTAATCTTTTGATTTGTTTTTTTTCCTATAGTGTTTGAGTCTTTTCTATCTTATTTGGATTGAGTTTATCTTGCTTTTACATAAGCTTTGATGGACATGTGAGTAAAGGTTATATATACTGAAGTTTTCTTAATATTTCTGACATGGGTTTTCTCTAATCTTCTGATTTTTCTACAGTTGATTCAGAATTTCTTTCTTACTTGAATTGGCTACTTATTTTTCCACAAGTTTTATTGAAATATTATCAGAGTTTCACAACATTTTCCTTAATATGAAGTCTGGATGATCAAAGGGTGAGGCCTACATGGATTATTTTAAGAGTCTAATAAAATGCCGACCTCGTCAAGAAACTGTTCTTTCTTGGTGATTACTATGAAACAATCTTGTTTGAGAAGACAATGCCTATGAGTTGAGAATTCTATCAATGACAATTGCTTGATCATCAATCTTCTAGTCAGGACATGAGGGCGGTAGATTTTCCATCATCAAGTGATTTTTTCCCAATTTTTCATGATCAGGTGGTTCAAGCAAATATGGGTTAGTTTGTGAAGTTAAATACCACAAGCTTAACAAAAACTATTAAGTAATTTTAAGGAAACTCAAGATTAGCCCCCCTAAAATGACATAATTTTGAAAAATCGTTTAGTGGTCAATTGCCTTTGACATTGGCCAAGATTTAGAACCCATCAATGCTTTTGAATGATGTATTATTTGCTTCAATTAGTCGCAACGTTATGACAATGGAATATATAAGGAATATTGATAGTGGTGGAAAAGGCGCAGTTATTTACATTGAACACAATTTCCTACATTTTAAGTGTAGGTGATCTAGTCGTCAGTATGGATAGTGAATCGGATGAAGAGATGGAAAGAACCATGGTTATGCATGCCGTGGCAGCTTGCGTGTCAGCTGTCGGCGAATACTTGTTCAAACTGCCGGCACATACTGGAGATGATGAACGGGCATGGTTTATAAACTCAATCATTCGGTCCAGTGATCGAGAATGTGTTACTCAACTAAGAATGAGTCAGGAAGCATTTTTTGTACTATGTAATGAAATTCGCGATAAGACACATCTTACAGATACTTGTTACGTTAGTCTAGAAGAACAACTGATTATTTTCCTACACAAAGTTGGTCATAACGTTCGAAATTAGATGATAGGACACAGATTCATTTGATCGGGTGAAACCATAAGCCGCCATTTTAATCGTATACTAGATGCATTGGTATCACTATATCCTCATTACGTTAATCAAGCTGGACAAGAGACACTCGTTAAGATTCAAATAAACTAAATTGGGCGGTATACTTTCAGGTATTAAATTAATACTTAAGGTTTATTTTTTATATATCGTTGTTCATACACAACTATTCAGATGTATACTTCTCCCTTTTGAATTGTCATGAAATGCAACTAGGATTGTATTGGCGTAATTGATGAGACACACATTCCTGCTTACGTACAAGCAGTCGACCATGTCAGTTTCCGCAACAGAAAAGGTATCTTGTCTCAAAGCATACTAGCGACATGTTCATTTGATATGAAGATTTTGTATATATTGGCTGGGTGAGAAGGTTCTGCCTTAGATGCGAGGGTGCTACACAACGCTCTGAGTCACGCTGATGATCCTTTAATTGTTCTAACTGGTAGTCCTTGGTGATCTTATTCGTTTTACCTACTTGTCTATACGAAGTCATGCTTCAAGTGGCCCCTTAATAAAGCCATCATTTAAATGTGTAGGTAAGTATTACGTCGTCGATGCTGGATATGCTCATTCATCAGGATTTATGACTCCTTACCGTGGGGTTAGATACCACTTGCAGGAGTATCGAACTGGGAGAGCACCAGCAAACATTAAGGAGCTATTTAACTATAGACATACACAGCTACGCAATGCCATAGAACGTTGTTTCGACATAATTAAGGCCAGATTTTCAATTTTAAAAATGGCGATGCAGTATCCCTTCTATACATAAGTAAAAATTGTGATAGTTTGTTGTGTTTTGCACAATTGTATACTATCAGATTGTCAGAACCATCGTGATCTACAAGATTCTAGTATACCAGTAAATGATGTGGATAATAACCCTACACCACATGAGGTCTCAACAAACGATGAAAGACAATGGCTACATCAAACCACTTAAAGAGAGAAAGAAGCGTGGGTTTGAGTGCAAGATGATATTGCGTGACAGATGTGGGCAGATTCGCAATAAAACAGTAGGACTAGATAGTGTACTATATCTCTTAATATGTGAATGTTTTGGTTAATGTAGCACAATGTATGCATGAATACAGGCGTAGTTATTTTAAAGTGTTTTGAAATTATACAACATCTTCTACTTTGATAACTAGGCTGTGGACATTTATATTTTTAATTTGATTTGTGTTACCGTAACAGATGCATCAATGCAACATGTAACTGTGCATAAGTTCTTCGCCTATCGATGCATCGACATCGATACAGTCACCTCTTAGGTCTGTAGTGACACCAACTCGAAGTTCAACTCGGGAGAAGACAGTAAAATCACTTGCAGAACCATTATTCTGGACAGTGAAGGTCAGATGGACGAAACTAATGGCTGAAGTAGTATTTGACACTTTATTGGAACAAATTGCAACGGGATGGAAGGCAGACAATGACTTCAAGAGAGAAGCATATCAAGTAGCGGCTGATGCGGTGACAAAACATACATAGTTGACTGTCAATTGGCAAAATGTGCTGAATCAGGTGCGCTATCACAAAAGGGAGTATAATGACATAAAGGACATGCTGGAAGCCAGTGAATTTGGCTGGGATAGTGAGCGCATGGTGGTTATAACACTTGATGATGTATGGGAAGAGTATCTTTGGGTATGATCTTCTAAACTTTGTTAAGTTTCTAAATATGGCAACGTACAGTGAGGATGTTAAATAAGTTCTATTTTGCTTAATATACTTACTACTGATTATTTTGAATTTGTAGTCACACTTACGCGCCGAAAGGTTACGAGGTAAAAAAATAGAGAGAATGGATGACTTAGCGGTCATTGTTGGATCCGATCAAGTAACAGTACGTTATGTCCAGGGCAGCAGGAGTATGGCGACATCATCATCTCGCGTCCAGCGAGATCTGAACGAGATGCGGACGGGGATCGATGACGATGTCGACGACATGGTTGAACTCTCGGACGATACTATAGGCAGATCGATGGGGAACACTCCATTTTCCTCGGTCCCATCGGGTGGAGGAAATCGGGTGTTTCGTGGTACTCCTGTCCGCACATCCGAATCTGATAGTAATCGTAGTGGGAGTAGCACTAAGAAATGACAACAACCACCTCATCCTTGTGACGTCCTTGGCATCTCTCTGAATACTGTAGCGGATGCAATGCGTGATTTCGGCCTTGAAAAAGAGGTCAATCGAACAAGGAAAGTATTGGATTTGCTAGAGGAGGTGCAAGGGCTAACCAACAACGAGTTCATTAAGGTTGGTCAGCTCTTAAGTCGGGACAAGCAACTCACTTATTTCTTCGTGAGTCTACGACCTGAGCGTCGTGTAGAATGGTTAAAGAAAATAATATTTGATAAGTTTGCATCTGGTGGTGGTAGTTCTGTTTGATAGGGATCTGTTTGATATGGTTTTTTAATTTTGGACATGTAATAACTTAACTGGTATTTTGGACATGTTCTGTTTGATAGACATTACGTATGAAACTGTTTAAGTTAGATATAATATTCAATTTGAACTCTACTATTATAAAATCGTAGATTGGTTATAATCGTATGCCCAAATTGGTCGGGATGATGAATTTGGATATTGTCAAAGGAAATCATGGTTAGTTGATAAATTGGTTGTTCGAATAATATCCAGATCTTCAAGGGTATGAAATCCTTAACTATTCAACAACTTAGCAAATACGCACTGAGCGTGCCTATCACCTCCCATTTGTTTGAATTACTATACATTTTCTAATTTGGCAGATATATACAAGTGCTTTTGATTTTGTATGCATAATATATCCTCATACTTATTTGAGTTTATTGTAATTATATTTACAGATGGAGAAAGAGAAATATTACATTGTACTCGTTGGTCGTAATCCAGGCATTTATTTATCTTGGGAGGAGGCCAGATTAGAGGTAGAAGGCTACAACGGAAGTCGACATCGAGCCTTCAGAAACGTGGAAGACGCATCTGCCTATTGAGAAAGTCACTATAGCAATTCAATTGCCCAACCAGCTGCAAGATGAACCACATATGATGGATGTGTATCAAGCTCTTCTGACTATCTCAACAGAAGGAGGATATGTTGGTCGTCAACCCAACAGACGTCACGGCCCATGGTATCTCGGGCTACTTTGACGGATGAGCTTGAGATGTCCTTTGGTAAGAGAGTAGCTACGTTTACTACAGGCATCGTGGTTATGCTCCTCATCCTATATATTATTATTAGACTGTAGTATATTTTATGATGTATGTCTATAGTAATCCTTACAAACTCTACTCGCACTTATTCCAGGAACTCCATTACATGATGCTTCATGTAATATTTCTTTTTTGCTTCAGTCTTATCTGCATAGTTTTGTCACACCATGTTGGAAGTTATTAGGATGTGATATGTGCAATTGGGTTGATTTGATGGTCCACAATTTGGACGTTACCATTTTTTAGGACTATCAGCCAAACACGACGTTAGCATTTTTTGTGGATCTAATGGCCCACAATTTGAATATAAGATCAAAAGGACATGGATAAAGTGAAAATACAAATTTCAGCTTGATATAAAACTTTTGTGACCCTCAAAAACTTTTCAACAAAAACATTGAAATCACACTGTATGAGATGTGGAATAAAGTAGGAATTAATATGTGGGGCTCACAGTGATGATTTAATGACATCTGATCAGTTCATCATTTGCATCTTTAATTTTCTACTTAATAGTAGCAAATTAAACAAATCCAAAATTGAGGTGGGTCACTCCAGAGGGAACAGTTGGGATTGTCACATCCACCATTAAAAACCCTCTGCAATGATTGTGTCATTGTGGGTTTTATATTCCACCGAATCCATTCAGAAGATCCATCCGGCCTGGTTGGATGGACAACCAAAAACCCATGCCGTTTTAGAACTCAGGAATGCTACACCACATGCTTTTAGACAGTTTAAGCATGATTTTATTTAATGTCGTGGACCACCTGATTTTTAGTTTAATCCGAGTTTTAGAAGGCAATTAATAGAAGGTGTGCCTCACATGATGGACCGATTGGATGTCATTGAACATTACGACAGGCCCCACATGGAGATTTGTACGATAAGCTTAAGATACAAATATTTGTATTAGATCCAGCCTCTTTCTGCAAACGTTGCAGAGGATCCAGCCTCATGTAAGAGTTGTATTTTTATAAACGTGTGATGAATCTTGTATGTACGAAGAGCATGTGGTTATGAAAACACCTTCCATGCCAGGTTCGGAGTCAACACTGCAGCCTTGAGTAGTGCACTCTTCAGATGGGGCGAGGCCTGTGGTGCATGCTTTCGATGAGTACTGCACTCTTAAGATTGTGATATACCTCTTTTTTAGTCTCATCCTATAAAATGATATTTAAAAATAGATAGACGGCATGGACGAAACACATACATCATGGTGGGGCCCACATAGCACCCCGCCAATCCGTTTTCGTAGCAGCGTGGATTACTGTATGGAAAGTGACGGGCGTTGGATATGGCGGAAGTCTCATGCCATACCCAAACACGCCGGCTGAAAATCAATGGTGGCCAAGTGAATCCAACGGTCATCCCAAACATGCTGGCCATGCATCTTAAAATTCTTTCCATCCCATGGGATTAGCAGACATCCACTGACACCACCATCAGTACCTTAAAATCCATCCTATCCCTCCCAATCCCATGGGATTCGCCCGGCCAAACAGCATGCAGAGATGAACTCAGAAATGAGGAAGATACAAATCTTGAGTAGACGATGCCGTAAGAAAATAGTGTAGATCCAATGCTATCGCTAAAATAATTTTAGTGCTCACTATAATGTTTATTAGTCATCCAGCCTGTTGGTTAGGTCACGAACACCTGAATGAAGAGAAAAAACAAATATGGCTTAATCCAAAACTTTTGTGGCCCTGGGAAAATTTTAATGGTGAGTGTTCAATCACTACTATTTCCATTGGTGTGGTCGCTATGATATTTGGATTTGCCTCATTTTTGGGCACGTAATAAATAATAATGTGAAAAAATTGATGGATGGCGTGGATGGGATATGAATGTAATGTTGGGCCCACATAACGCGCTATCAGTACTCAATCCGCCAGTGGGTTATCGTGATAATGGAATAAAGCCTTACGCAGTAAGCTCCCGCGCTAGGATCCTAGGTTGGGCCTACTTAGATGTTGGTAAGAAATCCAACTTGTTCATCCGTTTCTTAGAGAGCATTTTGGTACATTCGACCAAAAGTAAGTTGGATAAAAAAATTCAAAAGGGCTACACGAGAGGAAAAAGTGAGGATTTAGTGACAACCATTAAAACATTTATATGGGCACACAAGTTTTGCTTCAGTCTAAAGTTTTGGTGTTTTCACTTCATCTTAGTGAAAATGACCTTATAAACAGTTTGGATGGCATAATATCAAGATGGAGCCTAGAAATGTTTCAACGGTAGTCATTCCTTTCCCACTATTTCATCTCTTGTGGCCCCCTTGAGTTTTGTATGCTCTTCATTTTTAGTCGCATGTCCTAAATTGAACTTAAAAATTGAATGGACGCGTTGGATTTCTCGTAAACATAACTGTCGACCCCACCTTGCATCCTTGCCGAGGAAGTCTTTAGCAGGAAATCCGCGTCTGAAATCCACTGCTACGCTGGGGTGCTGGTGTGCTGATGTGCATGGTTTTGTCGTAATAATCGCCGTGGGGCGAATCTTCTAAACCGATTACACGTTATAAGTGCATCAGACGTCGGCATTAGCTGCTCCCAAAGATGCCTTACGGATTGGCGAAGTACGATGGAGGCGGATGTACGCGGACTGCGTACTACCCCCGTCCGTCCCTAGCTCCGGACGGGCTGGTTTGTTGACGGACCCACCGTGATGTATTTGTACATCCAAACCGTCAATCCCTTTTCTCATATTAATTTATGAATCAAAACAAAAATTTAAAAGATCCAACAATCAAATGGACCACACCACAGAAGACTCTTGCATTTAATGCAACTGAATTTAATGCTTTTCTGCATTTTAATGCAACCAAGCTTATTATTTGGTGTGATCCACTTAATCGTTGGATCTGCCTCATTTTTGTGTTCATACCTTAAAATAATATGAGAAGAGGGATTGACAGTTCGGATTTACAGATACATCACGGTCGGCCCACCCACAGACCTGTCCGTTCGGAGCTAGGGACGGGCGGGGTAGTACGCAATCCGCGTCCGAGGCGGATTGGCTGACGTACACACACCAGACCTGTCCCATCATGAGGTATGTGTTATATCCAAACCGTCCATCCATTTTGAGAGCTCTTATTAAGTCTTTAATCGAAAATTAATGCAGATGTAACGATCAAATGGACCACAATGAAAGAAACCAGTGGGGGATTGAAAATCTACCATCGAAACCCCTTCGGGGTTCACATAAGTTTTGGATCAATATAATTTGTTTTTCCCATCATCCAGGTCTTTGTGACCTCATGAACATATTGGATGGAAAATAAACGTTATGGTGGGCCTACGAAAATTTTAACGGTTAAAATCATCATCTCCGCTGCTATATGTGGTGTGGTCCAGTTGATATTTGGATATTATTCATTTTTTAAATAGTACTCTAGAAACGGATGAACGGTGTGGATATAATAAATACATCATTGTGGGGCAATGTAGCCTTGATTTCTTTTGAACCGTTCGTACAACTTAGAGCCCGAGGAGCGTCAGTGCTCGTCTTCGCACGACACGTACCTACACCAGCTATATATATATAGCCGGTGTGTGGTACACCAGCCAATCCGCTTCCAAGTAGGATACAATGGTCGTGCACAAAGTTTGTACTGGTACAACTGAGAAAGCTAGTTCGTTGATCTAAGCCGTTGATATTGTAGACGCTATCGTGGAGTTATTATGCACGAAATATCTCAAAGATTTTGCTATCCTAACCATTCGATATGTGCCCAAAAAATAAATGGTTAAGAAAGATAATACAAGAAAAGTTCACATTCAACCAATAAAAGCCAAATATGCTAGAGCTAGGATGTTCCAATCATAGGGTGGATACTATCCAGGGTGAGGTCCATTTGTATCAACGGTTTAGATTGCTGAATCACCGGTCTTGCTTGTACTAGCTGAAAGCCAAAGCATGCTGTATAAACTCTCTGCCGCAGCATTGTATCTTACCTCTATATATAGGTGTGCGTAATTACGTTCACAAGCAGAGCTTAAAACGTGAGTTACGAAAGAGAAGATAAAAAACAGAAAAAGAAAATCAGTAGTTTGAAACGTGAGTTAGCGATGGCGCTCTTGCAAGGAGATGAGACCCATGAGGTGTTGAAAGCCCTAGCCCATGTATGGAACCATGTGTTTAGCTTCACTAATTCCATGTCCCTTAAGTGCACCGTTCAACTTGGCATACCCGACATAGTCCACAACCATGGCCATCCCATGACGCTCTCCGAGCTGGTGGCCGCACTTTCGATCGCTCCTGCTAGAACGGCCCATGTGGGCCGCCTCATGCGTTTGATGGTCCACTCAGGGTTCTTCGCCATACAAAAAATCAACAATGATCAAGGAGGAGATGAAGAAGGGTATGTGCTAACACCTTCTTCTAGGCTCCTATTGAAGGACACAACAACGTGCATTTCGCCGTTTCTGATGATGATGCTAGACCCAGTTCTAGTAACCCCATGGCATTTCTTGAGCACTTGGTTCGTGGGGGACGATCCATCGCCTTTCCATATTGCACACAAGGCGGGCATGTGGGATTTCTTGGCTCAGAGCCCTGAGCTTAACAACTTCTTCAACGAAGCCATGGCTAGCGATGCTCGGCTAGCCATGAGCATTATTGTTAAAGAGTGCAGTCCGGTCTTCCAAGGGTTGCGGTCGTTGGTCGATGTTGGGGGTGGCACGGGAGCTTCTGCCAGGGCCATCGCCAACTCATTTCCACACGTGAAGTGCACCGTGTTTGATCAACCACACGTGATTGCAAGCGTGCCAATGAGTAATGACATTGATATGGTTGGAGGGGACATGTTCGAGTCCATCCCTTCTGCGGATGCAGTTTTCCTCAAGGTATTTAGTATTCCTTACTGTCTACTATTTCAGAGTGGAATATTCCACTACAATAAGCAATCTGAATGGCCGTCTGATCTTGACTGACGACTGTTAGTAGTGGGACCGCCACTATATATATTGGTGGGCCTTATATCTAACCATTTTTAGTTGTTATTACCTACGATTACAAGCCCTATATGCACATGCAGGATGAGATCATTCTAGCTCGCTTTCTGAGGAAGGGTTGGAGAAAAGGAGATTTTGGAATATTCAGTCTCCTTTGATTGAGTGTTTAAAATAATCTGATTGGTTTGCTTTTTTACGTGGGGACTTGAGAAACGTATGTCCCACCTAATGAACAGTTTAGATCAGTCAATTGGATTCTCTGAGGCAACAAAAAGCTCCATATATAATTAATATATATTGCTCACTCTATATATAATCTATATACCGGTGGGGGAGATGATGGTGGCTCTCCCGTGTCACCGGATTATGGTGGAGTCTTCTTTCCACAGCAGCCCTGGCCAGGTGACGGATAAATGGGGACGATCCATCTCCTTTCCCAAGTTATGTATGGTAAATGGTTCAAAATACACATCCATCACATGATCCTAGTAATCTGATCATTGGCCTTCAGATGAACTGTGGAAGAACATATAATGTCAAAATAAGGCTGATCCATTTATGGTGCAGGCTAAGCTCTTTATGATGGGGCAGATTGTCGGATGTTCATTTATTTTAGTGGTGTGGCCAAATTGAGCTTTGGATATGCTTCGATTTTGGTTTCATACTCTATAATGATTTGACTAAATGGATAGACGGCGTGGATAAAACACATACATCATTATGTGCATGTGGAGTCCCGTCACTAGGGATATCGGTGGTGTTGGTGTCACTGGGCAATCCCCTTCCGTTCATGGAATGTCTAGACCCTTTTCCTACCTCCTCATCTCTCTGTCATCCAATCAGCAGCTATGGTCATCCAACAACTGATTTTGGACTACACCCTATCCATGAGAAACGGATTGGCTACTCACCCTGCCATCCGAACGGTGGCTTGTGGTCGGTGCTATGTGGGCCCCACCATGATGTATGTGTTTCATCCATTACGTTCATCCATTTTTACAGATCATTTTAGGGTTTGAACCCAAAAATTAGAGGGATATAAATCTCAGGTGGACCACACCACAGGAAAACAATAGTAATTGGGTATCCACCATTAAAATACTCCTAAGGCCCACTGTACTGTTTATTTGACATCCAATCTGTTGATTAGGTCATACAGACCCAGATTAAGGGAAAAACAAAAGATCAGCTTGATCCGAAACTTTTATGGCCCCCAAAAAGTTTTTAATGGTCAACATTCATTCAACACTATTTCCTGTAATGTGGTCCACTTGAGATTGGAATATAACTCATTTTTGGTTTCATGCCATCAAATGATCTAGAAAAATATATGGATGGCATGGATGAAACACATATATTATGGTGGGGCCCACAGTGCACCGATCACAAGCCATTGGCCGGTGGCATGGTGAGTATCCAATCCGTTTCCCTGTCCATGATAAAGTTCGCCAGATGGAAGGCACAGATTTCATAAGTTTCATAAGCGAAGACCACACATACCAACTTTGAATGCCTAGTGACCAAGCTAATACTTATACAATTGGAACCTCTCTCTTCAAATCATCCCATCCATCCAAATCTTAAATTGTGGCCAACAAGGGGTAATTAACAATCACGACAATGGACTGCAGTGGATTTTACACGACTGGAGTGACGAAGACTGCGTGAAAATATTGAGAAGGTGCAAGGAAGCGATATCTTCTAAAGAAGAGGGTGGGAAGGTGATTATACTGGACATGGTTGTGAACATGAACAAGGACGATTACAAGACGACGGAGATGCAGCTCTTATTTGATCTGACGTTGCTGGTTCTCCTTCCTGGGAAGGAGAGGGAGGAGCACGAATGGCGAAAGATGTTCATTGATGCTGGTTTCACTCACTACAAGATTACACCTGTCCTTGGTGCGCGGTCCATTATCGAGGTCTATCCGTAATTATTTGATGGTTTGTAGTATTTAATTAGCTTGTTGCTAGTTTGAGCATTAATTCTAGAATAAGAACACCTTTGGATATATCAAATGGTGTCTATGTTTTGGGCTTGCGAGTGATGATCATCTATGTTTGTGGACGTGTTTAATCCTAGTGTTATTCTATGAAATAGAATTTGTGGTTAGGATTGTCGGGTGATTTTTTATATATTTTTTTTTTCTCCTTTTTGAAATGGCCAATGTTTGGTTAGGCACGGTGGATGAACAGTTCAGATTAATTATCGTGATATTGTTAGGTGTTAGTATGCATCCTGTTAAAGGTTACAAGGGTGGCCTATGTTAACACTGTTCATTTTATTTTATTTAAAGGAAGGTGGTAACACACCACCAGAAATTTATTGAAGGGTGGAAAAATTACAAAAGAAACTTCCGGTGGGCCTAACAGAAATTGTTGAGGGTCAAATATTACATATTAGACCCCAGTTATTGTCTGAATTTACGAGCATAATATTGTTTAACGCTTGGTTTTAATCGTGTTTTGTTGTAGGGTGTGATTAGGAGAGTTGACTGAAAAAGGATGCCAAAAGCTTGGATTTAACGTTCTGATGATCACCAAGACAAGGGATGGACTTCAGAGGACCAAGATTGATGGATATACACGGTCAGAAATCCGAGAAAACTAAGGAACTAAAGCTCAAGTGGCTTGAAACGCATCCAGAATGCAAAATTACACGGTTCCCACCATCCGTTCAGCTCCAAAATTCATACATGGCCTGAATGCCGTTAATTAACCGTACACGTCAAAAATCAACCATTGAATCGCTGTGCAAGTGCTCCAACTGTCGAATCAGCCCATAAAACAGTGAATTGGGGCCCACTGGATATCCGGATATACCTCAGTTTTGATCCCGACGGTTTAAAAAATACAAGAAACAGGATGGACGGATTGGATGTCTTACATGCATCAAAGTGGGACCCATTTGTGGGTGAGAGAGTACACACTCATGTGCACTCATATAACACAGAGCCTAAGCAGTCAGATTGACTGCGTGTTGACCGCGCCCGCTCGGTTTCCAAACAGAGAACGGAGTCTCTGTTTTCACGGCGACCGCTGATCCATCAGTGGCCCACCATCGTTGTGCAAATAGTCAATTCGCACCGTTCATCATGTCTGGAGGGGAGCCGTGACCTATAACTAGGTGAAAAATCTCCAAGAAGAAGCATGAGAGAGATTCTAACCGTTCAAACACCAGACGAACGGTCGGGTGAGATCTCTGGTAGACCACACCTAAATCAACCCAGTGTTGGCCTTCCCGAACAGTTTTTCGCCCTGAAGCTAATGGACGGCTTAGATTTCTCGAAAGACAAGTGCAGTGGGCCCACCGAACAAGCCAGCGCAAGTTCATGCGCAAGACAGCGTGCGGACGCTGCCGACCTACGTGGGGCATTCCGTGATCATGATCATGGTCGGATGGATGATCCAGACCGTTCAATCTCTTCTACTGTGGCCCACAACCATAACCATGGAGTCCAAATTGATCTCTTGGACAGCTTTCGATGGGAAACTCTTTCCAAATGCAAGTGGAGTTGCGTTTTCTGTCACTGTGCACGTGAAGCTCTCCACTGACTCCAGTTGTTCTAGCCGACTAACACACCTATAAAACAGAGAGGGAGAGAGACGTGAGAAAAAAAAGATTCATTGAGAGCTGGAGTTTGGGACGTTGAAGGCAGCCACGAGCAGGAGAGAGAGAGAGAGAGAAAGAGGAGAGTGGTTTCTTTGTTTTTCTTTTCTTTTTCTTTGTTTTCTTTCTTCTTTTCCTTTGATTTGTGTAGAGATCTAGCCCACTCATGAGTGGCTAAACCTCTTAGCTAGGGCTAAGAGGTGAAGCTTGTAGTGAGATGGGAGATTTTATTTTATTTTTAATTCATGAATTGACATTGATTTTAGTTGATTATTATGGGAATGTTTTAGGTTTTTAATGGTCTGTTGTGACTGAAATTACAATGGGTCTGCAATGGCGTTGAATATTTCCGTTCTCCTTAATGTTTATGATGTCAGGAAGCCCTGTTGTTCACCATAGTCTCCTGGGCATGGTTGGATGTCGGTACCCTTCCTAACCTCCATACATGTGATTGGTTGGTAATTAGTTTAATTCTGTTGTTTGCCATAGTCCCTTGGGCATGGTTTGGTGATGGAGTCCATTCTAATTCATATACCTTTCATCTCTCTAAAACTAGATCAATGTCAGTTAATTTCCATGAAACAGGCAAAAGATCTCCCTGATCTCTACAAGTGGATCTTCTGAATCACTAGTTCCCTTCTCTTGATTTTTCTCAAGTTTAGATAATTATTTCACCAGTATTCCTTCAAATTCAATCAGATTAGATTTCATCTTAGCCTAGTTCTAGTTCTAGATAATTTTAGATAACGTACAGTTTCAGTCCCTTGGGATTCGACCTCGGTCTTACCGAGTTATTACTACATCACAACCCTACACTTGGGGAGTGAACAGAAATAAATGGCCGCACCTACATATGGACCAGCAGACCTAAAACCAATACAATACATAATAGCTAAAGGGCATACATAAATTATTTAATTATTATTATTTTATTTTTTAAGGGGCACACATCAACCCCTAGACAAAATTACTACCTGCACAAAGGCTGTACAAAAAAGGAAAGAAAAAAAAGAAATCCATCAACAAAACCCCAACTGCAAGAGAAGACACTACCTTGCTTAGGAGGTACTAGTTGATGCACACCCTTGACAATTGGAAGAGTATGAAGTGACAAAAAGAAGATCACTGTCTTCCTCAAGTAATCTAGACCTTAAATATAAAAGGTGAGTTTTTAAGTCCACGAGAAGTAATAGAGAGAAATTCAAATATTTTATTGCATAATAATCTAACATTACTTATATAAAAGATCAAAACCTTAAGGGGCATTTAGATTGCAAGTTACTTAAGATAAGTTACTTATGCCACCTCGCTTTGATTTTTCTTGTGCCTCTTTTCTATAACATTTTTTTTAAAAAAATTTATATTTTAATTATATTTTATTTTTAGTACAGGGTGTACTCACCCTTTTTGAGGTGAGATTATTCCCTAAGGATACACACAATTTAATTAAAGTGATTAAGTACTTTTACGTAAAAAATATTACTTATAACTAATCATAAACCAAACTTATGTAGAATAAGTTATATATACGGCTGTAAGTAGAAAAAGTAACTTATTTGGTAGTATCCAAATGAGCCTTAAGTTGAGCAGAAATTACTTGAAATAGTAAAATCTTCCTAGTTGACTAAATTTGTCAAAAACAGAAACAGTAATAAGACCTAACCAATCGTTCCTGATATTATCGCAAGCAACTTTAAAAAAAAAAAGATGAAAATCTTAAAACTAAAAAAGGGAGATATGATGAATATAAAAATTACAAAAACAAAAGTAATTTTTTTTTTTTTTCTAAAATCTCAATTTTAACTTCAAAGACATGCATTTTCCTGGGAAATGGACTTTTTCGACTGACATAGCAGGTTGGTTGGCCCTAAATGCACTGTTACATAAAGATCAATAGGTCATGCGCTTTGTGATGACACTCAAATAAAAAGTTATGGCTGTTTTATAGAATTTAAGTGATCTAGAAATCCCTTAAAAACTGCTCTTGTTTATACGAGCCATCGACATTGAGTTTAAACCATCTCTCACAATCAGAAATCACTTCACACAAACTGCCTCTTTCCTTCTCGGATGGGCCACGGGAACATCCAAAATTTATATGGAGATCAGGGAGGGAGCAATCCCAAGCCATCAACATTGAGCCTTCAATAGCTCTTAACCTGCCTTTGTTATAATTAAGGAAGACTCTAGATGGGGTTCAAGCTTTTGTCTTCAAATCGAGCCATGTTGCGTTCAGCCCACCCATCCCATAGGATGAGCAACAACAAAAGATCCCAAGCACAAAGAATTGCATCAACTCTCTCACAAGAGAGAACAATGCAATAAGAGTAATTATAGTAAATCCTTATACTAATTAATCTAAATTCATCATTATCTTTCATAACTTCTAATCTTAACTATCAATTACAACCAAATATTGAAAATGATAAAATACCCTTTAATTTTATTGAAAACATATACGTCTTCAGAAATCAAGCATTATCACTCAATCAAATAATGTTTGAATTGCATGGTCATGGGCCCGTTGGAAATTTAATTTTACAAGCTTTCAAAAGAACTAGTTTCCCATCATTTTGCACACCATTGATCATATCCTAAAAGTGAGTAAACCAAAATAGTAATTAAAACTTTAACTTAGCCTAAATAACAAAGGAGTAGGATAAAATTTAACTAAAAGAAACTATATGAGTTTACTATCAGTCAACCACAAGACTCCTCATGTGGGGTCTAAGAAGGTGGGCCACTCTTCACACGATCTCGATCATGGTCATCTAGCATAAAAACTACAAATACATGATTCCCTGGAAATCTGGGTAATTGAATTGTGTCTTTTAATTATTATTTTTTATTTTTTATTTTTGAAGAAAATGGCGATGCCACAAATATCATTGATATGAGAAATGTACAATATTTCAGGAGGGCCGGAACAAAAAGACTACGGACTACTCCTATCGTGTCAACTAAATATGAACAAAAAGACAAGGACAGGGTGAAGGCAAAAGAGGTAGAAGGAGGAAAACATAGAAAAATAGACCAGCTAGGGCCTTCTCAAGGAGCTAAGCCCTGTACTATCGAGGACCAGCACTCCTCTAATAAGTGAAGGGAGATCAGAGCTGCACCAATAAATTCTGTCAGGTGTCACGCCCCAAACTCAAAAACCGGGCTTATAAAATTTTCAATCACCGAATCTGGCGCCGACAACCTTCGTAGCGCCCCATTCTTGGATCCCAACACTCATATGCCAGATTCCGATCCTGGGATCCTACAAGGAGAATTTTCAGTATGATTTTTTTTTTGGTAATGGAGCATAATCACAAGCATAATCAAGTCACAAAACAACTCACCACATATCCACTATATCAAAAATTTTAAGTACAATGTGTAAAGGTGTCACACCCCAAATCCAGAAATCGGATTCACAGGAATCCCGATTACCGAATCCAGTGCCGACAGCCTCCGTAGTACCCCATTCTCGGCTCCTAGTATTCATATGCTAGATTCCGATCCCGGGATCGTACAAGGAGGATTTTTTTTTTTTGTACAATTAACTCGTAATAAGCATAACCACAAGATTACCCAATTCACAAAGGTAACATCATCATCACATATCCACTAATATAATCATTTGAGTACAATACTGAAAGGGAAATACATATATCAAAATCAAGCTTCGAAAGACCACTGCACGCTCTAAGCTCGACGCTGCTGCAACCTAACTTTACCTGCACGCATCTATCGTGCATAAGCTTATAAAAATCTTAGAGGGTGGTGTAAGTGTGTGCATAAGGTAAGTGTCAAGTATTCAATACAGTACCTTAATCATACAATACCGGAAACACTGATAATCCATAAATCATACAATGTCGGAATAAGCTGAAATACTGACAAGAACAGAAATTATCAGAGTAAACTGAAATACTGACAAGATCATAAATCATACGATAACAGAGTAAGCAGAAATACGGACATGTCCATGAGTCAATCAATATCAGAATACACAATATAGGACAGCTATGCAAATGATGAGTCATAAATAATCAAATATCGGATGACAAGGATATAATGCAATATACGATTTGAAAGAGCTAACAAATATCATCACTCTCATCTAAGTCACAGGAATATAGAAACATAACAACCCAAAATGCCATATGCCGAGGATATAATGCAATATGCAATATGTGATACTAATGGAATGACCATGCTGGAGTGTGAAGTCGGGATGATAGTACGTAGTATCACAGGCTATGGGATCCACCATAAGGGACTTCTATCTAAACCAATCCCATACCTAAATGTGGATAATCAGACTCAATGTGGTAAACTCTTGATCTCAGGTTAGTCGCACGCCCCAATCGAAATCATGGCTATTGTAAAGGCACACGTGACAAATAGTTGCGTACCACCAGCCCGAGTGAATAGTGAATGAATGAATGAGTATGCAACTCCTGCTCACTAAATCCACATATCAGTATAGTTCATCTCGGGGATCATCACCGGGGTCTATTACACTACGCCAGCTTGCCGCCCCTATCCAACCGCACAACTGGGTAAGTGGAAGAGACCTCACTATCCGCTTGCCAATATCAGGCCCGGCTCGTCGATAGCAGACCCATTCCTCAAGCTAGTCAAACTCAACCTAGACATTGCCCCCTCACTCAGACGGGTAAGGTTACACCCCTTTTCAACCGATCACAACACAGTGGGAGACGCGGCCTCCTCGTATTCGGCCCTCGTGCACTCATATATACACTCGGTCTCGACGTTGGAGTCATCTCCTGGCCATGTAGGTTTAGAAATTTTCACCCAGGGACATCTATGGCGCCCGTATGCTAGAACCAAACATTTTCGATGTCCCGTCTGGCCATCCACGATATGTCTATGGAGGCTACGATCCTAATGTCACTAGGGCGTATAACACATAATGCAAGATGCATGAGTCACATAATTCAGTCATGCATCAATCCTGCGCATGTCGTGCGCTCGTGTGAGGTAACCTTCGCCTATCAGGGAGTCTCATGTCAACATATTCAATGACATATGCAATGATCAACCACATCTCATAACAAACATGCAGATGATGCGTATGGGCATGTATCATGATGTTATGTTGTCACATACTCATAGTCAATATCAACAATCGGCCTCGACAATGTGGACATTTAACCAATATTGCCCCAAGGAATGGCCCATATAGAGCCTAACATATAGTGGACCCATGGCCTCATACAAGGGCCAAATATACAACACCATGGGTCCCACTTAAGAGCTTAATACACACCACGATGGGTCTCTCATATGGGCTTCATATAAGGGTTACATATATATTATGATAGGCCTCACTATACAGGCTACAAATACATCACTATGGGCCTTATCAACTAGGCCGCAAATACATCACTATGGGCCGTTCACATGGGCGTAATATATATTTCATAGGTGGGCCCTGCGCATGGGCCTCATTCACATCAAGTGGGCTGCATCAATGGGCCGCACTAATATATCAAGATAGGCCATAAAAATATCATATTGGCCCTAACCACGGGCTGGATACACATTACAACGAGCCTCATACAAGGTCTAATATACATCATCATAGGTCATAATTACATCACATCGGGCCTCACTCGTGGGCTGCATATACATCGTCATGGGCCTTGGCACAAGGGCCGTAAATGCATCTCATTGGGCTACTTCCACGGGCCTTAAATACAAAATAGGCGGCCCTGCACATGGGCCTAATATACATAATAGGTGGGCTTTGTTCAAAATGAAGATGGGCCTAAACGGCCTGTAGACTACAATATGGGCCTATCAGTGGTCCGTAGGGAGAGTGACAATGCGGACTTTGAACCAACATCATCCTTATAATGTGGACATCTAACCATCATTGTTCCCAAGGCATTACTTGTTATAAATGTCATTATATGTCATGGAGGGATCACGCATTGCAATGGACCTAGTTGTACTCAATTGAGCCTTAAGTACATCAATTGGGCCGTATCATATGGGCCTTACATTCATCAAATGGATCACCTTAATGAGCCTCACCAATGGGCCTTAGGTCTTTTGCAATGGGTCATAACCCATGGGCCTTAGAATTCATTAAAAATGAGCCCAATCACATGAGCTTTATGTACATCAAATGGGCCTAATCACATAGGCCTTACATATACCAAGGTGGGCCTCAACAATGGACTACAAATACCTTAGGATGGGCCTCTCAAATGGGCCCATATATACCGGAGTGGACCTCAACAATGGGCCTATATACATGCAAAGATAAACTTAAATATATGGGCCCATATGCATCCAAGTGGGCCTCATGTGAGGCTTGCCATAATGTTTATTTTCACATCCAATCTATTGAAAAGGTCACATAATTAGGGGGGGTCCACCATAATATTTATTTTCCATCCATCTGTTCATAGGGTCAAGTGGACCAGGGGCCCATTGAAAATGATTATTTGCCATACAATCTATCCATAAGGTCATATGGACAGGGAGGGCCCACTATAATATTTATTGCCATCCAAACCTGTTCATAACGTCACGTGGCCAGGGGCCCACGTGATGGATGGCGTGGACACAATACATACATCTGGGTGGGGCCCACAGCCATGCCACCGCTGGGCACTGGCACGTTTCCAGCTACATGGGCCCACTATAATGTTTATTTGTCATTCAACCAATTCATGAGGCCACGGTTGGGGGCCTACTGCAGGGTGGTTCACCAATCCAACCCACTCATTATGTGTGTCCCACCTAGCTGAGGGTCCAGACCAAGTTTCAGCCATGTCCAAATCTCAGGTAGGCCCCACCAAGTGTTATCATATGTTTCACGCATGTCTTCACATGATTTTAAATGGTATGGCCCACCTGAGTACCGTATACGGCTGATTTTGGGGAACAGCCCCTATTCAAAGGAGACTTCTCAAATGCACAGTGCTGATGGTAGAATGCATCACGATGGGGCCCACAACCGGGACCCGTGGGGTAACCCCAAACGGCCGCCCCCTTGGTGTCTGCAGCAGCAGCAGCAGCAGCATCAGACGCTGCTGCCTCTTTTTTTTTTTAAATATGGGGCCCACGAATAGATGATCCAATCCGTCTATTGTGTGTGTCCCACGTGGTGGACCGTTCAGTCCAAGTTTAGGACTCATACAAACTTCAGGTAGGCCCCACCAAGTGATTTTATATGTTCAGGCATGTCTCCACATATTTGTAAATGGTATGGCCCACCTGAGAATCAGATTGATCCCAAATTTAGGTTCCACGCCTAAAATAATCTGAGAAAGAGAATGGACGGCTTGGATCAAGAACATACATCAAGGTGGGGCCATGTTGGAGCAGCCCACTATTTCTCTTCCTTAACGTGGACGTCTCTAGACGTCATGGCATAAAGTCATGCCAATAAAAAAAATATTCTTTTTATCCTAGGTGGGACCCACGTTAACTAGATCTATCCCGTCCATTGCATGTGTCCCACAAAAATAGGGGTCCAAAATAAGTTTCAGGTGGGTCCAAGCTTTTGGTGGACCCCAGTAATCTTTTTCCCAAGTTTCAACAGAAAATACTGCCATTCTTAATACCACGGCCCGCCAGATGATTGGATCGGTCTCATTTTTCGGCTCGACGCCTAAAATGATTTGAAAAATGGAATGGACGGCGTGGATTGTATATATACATCAAGGTGGGGCCATGTTAGAGTGGCCTACCATTTCCCTTCCTTTTCTTTTTTTTTTTAAAGCTTGTAAGTACACACCCCTGACAATACACACACTCCACGTTAACCACTTCACTTCCATGCCTCTCGTCAAGCGTCCAGGGATGCTGGATGACATGGATGAACACATCATCATGGTGGGTCCCACATGTACATGGCCCACCATATACATATACATATATATATTTATATAATATTAATATAATAATATATATGTGTATATATATACATATATCATATCACCTAAAATGTGGTGGACCACACCATTTGATGAATGGAGTAGATTTAACATGGTTTGGTGGGGCCCACTGCATTCTAGGGAGAGAGAGAGAGAGAGAGAGAGAGAGAGAGAGAGAGAGAGAGAGAGAGAGAGAGAGAGAGAGAGAGAGAACTAAGCGGCTTAAATGGAGGGACCCCGCCACTATGGGTCCCTCATATGATTGAAACACATACATCAAGTGGGTCCCACAACAAGTGGGCCCTTAAAAATTGAAATGAAAGATGATCACCCACCTCTAAGCCTCCTCCTTGCTCCCTTGGCCTCCAATGCTCTATTGCTTGACTTTTAACAGTGGTAGATGATGGATCAACGATTGAGATGAGAGATGAGAGAGTAGGGAAGGTGGGCCACACTTGGCATTTGGGAGAGGGAGAGAGAGCTTGGACGTGTGAAGCTCTTTTGCTTGGAATTTTTTTTGAGAATGAATGAGAGAGAGAGGGGAGTGATGGGTGAAAAAGGGTGATGGAGTGATGTGGTGTGATGGGTGATGGGTGGAGTGGTGTGTTGTAAGAAGGGATGGGTGGAGAGAGAGGTGAAGTGATGTGAGGGTTGACCTTGGGCTTGCTTGTGTAAGAGAAAGGTATGGGTTGTTATACTTGGGTATGGAGTGACTTGACTTGTACTTGACATGAGTGATTGATTGATTGATGGGACATCTCGTAGAGATTCCCTCGTAATTTGCAACGGGCGGTGTTTCTTCAAAACGGACGCAGACCGTCATCTTCCAGCCTGGGTATCGGTTCGGTGCGCGAGTCGCGGCGTTAGAACCGCGGCGACGGCGCGGTCGCTAAAGTATAGGTTTCAATTTTATCCGTCTTTGGCATACAGGTCTCAGCTTAGGATCACAGGCAAACATCAGAAAGTGGTCGAGGATTGCCGAATTCGACCGGAAGGATCGTGGGAGTCGACGGAACAGTACGAACTAGGATACGGGTCTTACAAAAGGGAAATAAAAGGTAATCAAAAACTCCAAAATAATCTGATGTGCGCTCCTGTCTTAGCGCTGTTGCTATCTAATGTCACATGCACGCAATGGTCGTACATAAGCTTACAAAAGCTTAGAGGGTGGTGTAAGTGTGTGCGCAAGGCGAGTGCTAAGTATACAGTATTAGAGTAATGCTGAAACATGCGGATAAGTCCATGAGGGCTATCAGCTGTACCAAAGTTATGTGATGCAAGACATGAATGCTATTGGCTATACTAAGGCCATGCAATGCGAAGCCTATGTAGCCAAATGTCATATGCAAGATACAAAGCAAGCATGCCAGTACTCATTAAGTAAATATATCAGTACAGTTTCTCTCTGGGATATCACTGGGGTCTAGTACACTCCACACTGATTACCGCCTCCCTAGCCACACAGCCCAGCGAGTGAAATAGACCACACTATCCGCCTGACCAGTAGTCTACTAATACCTACCCAGCTCGTCGATAGCAGACTCATTTGCGAGCTGGTCAAACTTAGCCTAGCTTACAACCCCCTCACTCAGGAGGATAAGGCCACACCCCTTTTAACCAACCACGCCACAGTGAGAGATGCGACCTACTGGTATTTGGCACTCATGTATCCACTCGGTCCAGACGTTGGAGCATCTCCCGGTACCAAAAAGGTTCTGAGATTTTTACCTAAGGACATCTTAAGTGCTCATAGTGCTAGAACTAAGTATTTTCGGTATCCAATACGGTCATCCACGATGTACCTATGGAGCTATGACCCCGATGTCGCTAGGGCGTACAATGATCAAGTCACACATATACGAGATGTATGAGTCACACCATACAGTCATGCAGCAATCCCACGCGTACGACGTGATCATGTGGGGCACTCCATCTCATAAGGAGTCCCGTAATGTCTCAGCCCAATAGCTTATGCTATGATCAAACATTCTTTATATCAAGCATATATATGATGCGTATGGGTATGAATAATGAAATTATACTAAGCATGTTATAAAGTAATGAACTATCCTTACAACGCAGATGGGCCTAGATGGTCCTACACACAACAAGTACGGGCCTATCAATGAGCTCTAAGGAGAGTCGTAATGCGGACATTTAACCAACATTATTCTTGCAATGTGGACGTCAAACTATCATTGCTCCCCGAACATATCTTGTCCCAAACATCATTACATAAACCATGTTGGGTTCACACATTGTAATGGATCTTAGATACATCCCATTGGACCTTAAATAAATCAAATGGGTCATATCACATGGGCCTTATATTCATCATATGGGCTAAATCAATAAGCCGCACCAATGGGCCTTATGTACATTGCAATGGGCCATAACCCGTGGGCCTTAGAATGCATCAAAATGGGCCTAATCATACGGGCCTTACGTGTACCAGATGGGTCATGCCAATGGGCCCCATATATATTAAATGGGCCACACCCAAAATAAGTGGTGATAATGATTTCCATCCTTAAAATTTTCAAGGCCCACCATAACATTTATTTTCTACCCAATCTAGTCATAAGGTCACACAGACCTGGATTTAGAGGGAAGCAAATATTATACTTGTCCAACCTTGTAATCCAAAGGTTTTAATGGTGAACATTCAATCCAACACCGTTTCTTAAGCGTGGTCCACATGACTCTAGATCTGTCTCATTTTTTTTTTAAATTTTGATCTCAAGCTTTAAAATGACCTTACAAATGAATAGACGGTTTGGATGCAACATATGCATCATGGTTGGTCCCACTGTCCAAACAGTGGACAGTGGTGAGATCCCAATGGGTTCCACCATCCCCTGTGGACAGTGTGCATGAACACATACATCATAGTGGGCTCCACCATCCGCCTGGACATTGGGAATAAAGTACATATCTCACTGTGGGTCCCACGTGGGGCTCACCATAATGTTTATCAACAATCGAACCCGTTGATAAGGTCATACGTACTTGGATGAATGGGAAAACAAATTTCATATTGATTCAAAACTTCTGTGGTGACCCAGAAGGGTTCTAATGGCAGCGTTTAATCACCGCGATTTCCTATGATGTGGGCCACCTAAGCCATGTTTGTGGTTGATCTTTGGAGGGGGCCCACTTCAGGGAGTGGCCCACCCAATGAACGATGTGGATACTAAGCATACATCATGGTGGGCCCACGCTGGGACCGTGGGTCCCTACCTACTCGTCCGCCCGTGGCACAGGACGCCTACGCGTCCTCAACAATGACAGTAGCAGCAGGCGTTGCTGCTGCTCATGTATATTTATTTATTTTTATTTTTTTAAGAGTTTTCCTGAGGTTTTTCATAGGTGGGGCCCACATCAGGGGAATCCGACCTAGCAGTTGGATTCCAGGGCTCAAGACAGACCTATCAAGCCTAATATCTGATTATTTTCAGTGCATAGAAACGGCAGGGTGGTTTTTCAATGGTAGAAACCACTGTTTTATGTACTATGGCCTGCTAGAAGATCAGATGGACTTTATTTTTCAGCTCAATGCCTAAAACGGGTTGAGGAATGAAATGGACAGTGTGGATTGAATACATATATCAAGGTGGGGCCTACACAAGTGACCCACCCAATGAGCTTGAAATTAAGATTACATTTGTTTTCACGTCCAGCGTCCTACGTTCTGGCTCACACGAATGTTCAAGGTGGGCCCTGCTCAGGTGGGCCACCACATGGTTGGGTGGTGTGGAACAATACATATAAAGTGGGCCCCACCTACAAATGACTTAAATCCACTACATGTTTCGTGGTGGGGTCCATCCAAGTGGGGCACATGGCCACATCATCACACATCAAATAAAAAAATAAAAAAGAGAGGGAGAGAGAGAGAAAGAGAGAGATCGAGAGACACGCATGATGGAGGGACCTCGGCACTATGGGCCCTCTGTTTCAAGCATCCAATCATACATTAAGTGGGTCCCTTTACATGTGGGCCCACCAAATCAAAGATGAACGGTGGAGATCCCTTCTCTACCAAGATGTAAGGTCTAGATGACCCCCTTTTAGACTAGAAAGTAAACATCATGATGGGTCCATGGTGAATGACCTCATTATGGAATTATAATAAAATCAAGGTGGGCTATGGACCACATCTAGGGTCCAAAGTGAGATCCATACCATCAATTGGTATGCCTCACTTGGCCCATCATCAAAACATAAAAAAACCTAGCCTAATAAGCACCCACTTTCGATCTTCTTGGTTCGTTGGAAAGATAATCTCCTTGTGTCTCACTTTGATGGTGGAAGATGAAGTATGAATAGTTAGGATGAAGGTTTTTGGAAGAAGAAAGATGGCCACACAACTCACTCTTCTCTCTTGAAAATGGCTTGGACATGGGGCGTTGCTTGGGAAAAATGTGTTTGAAAAATGTGAGGGAGAGAGAGTTGTAGAGAGAGAGAGAGAGAGAGAGAGAGAGAGAGAGAGAGAGAGAGAGAGTAGCTTAAGTAGGCCATAATTACTTGTAAGAGAGTGTGGCTAGCAATAAATGCTTGTAAGAGGGCTAAGGGTAGGGTGGCTAGCCATAAGTGCTTATAAGAAGGCTAGGGGGTAGGGTGGTTATAGCTAGGGTAAGGTGGCTATAGCTAGGGTAGGGTCGATATAGCTAGGGTGATGTCATTCATCACCCTTATGATTACCTAGGGATTGGTGTCACATGGGATGGGTGGGTCTCGTAATATGCGGTCCATGTTTATTATAATGCACGGTCCATATTTTATGATCTAAGCGTCGGAATGGCGCACAAGTCGCGGCGTTGGAACCGCGACGACGGTGCAGTCGCAATAGTATAGGTTTCGAATTAAGCCGACTCAAATCTATAGGATACGACTTAAGATTGCGCACAAACGTCGATTATAAGTCGCAGGTTGTCGGAATTCATCGGGAAGGATCATAGAAGTCGACGGAACAGTACGTACTGGGATACAGGTCTTACATTAAAGCACCCATCACTCACCATCCTTACTAAAGCGTCCGCCATCGCATTGCCTTTGCGGAAGATGTGGTCAAAAAGAAGGTTCAGAGATTTCTTCTTGGAGAGAATTTCGCCCAAAATATACCATATGTTCCAAGGACAGGCCGCTACCGGGTCCTTTGCTGCATTGACTGAAGTAGTCAAATAAGATTGAACTATGACATTTGATAGGCCCAAATTCGAACATAATGAAAGGCCATCGAGCATGGCTTGTGCTTCCGCCACTGTGTTTGACACAATACCGTAATGTCTAGAAAAAGCGAAGATCAATTTGCCTGCATGATCCCTGCAGACACCACCACCACCACTGGCACCAAGGTTGTTTCTAGAAGATCCGTCTGTATTAAGTTTCAGCCAGCCAAGTGGAGGCTTGGTCCACCTAACTATGTGGGGATCTTGGGCTCTGCTTGAATGGACGAGCCAAGGTCATGTAGCTAGCATGACACCCTGAAAATGATGGACTTTGCTGACATGTTGTTGCCCTCGAACCGGGCTGAATTTCTACTGTTCCAAATCTACCAAATGATCAAGGTTGGGAGGAGGCAAACCAGCGTGGGGATGCAAGAGTGGTTGCCGGCTGCTGAGAACCACTGATCGATGAGAGGGTAGAGGAGTTGATTGGGGATAAACGGGATGCCAAATAGATGGTGGAAATAGGCCCAAACTTGCCTTGCTGCGGTTCCCCACCAGAAGAGATGATCTATAGATGGTGGAAATAGGCCCAAACGGGATGCCATAGAAGAGTAGTTGAATTGTTTGATTGCAGGCAGTATGAAAGCAGTGGCGTAGATTGACTTCGCCCAAATGCTGCCTGCATAAAGGAAGGCTTATGGATTAGGTTCATAACCATTCATTGCAATCGGCATGGATATAAAAAGTTTGAGGTAATGCTAGCTACTTGTGTGTATTAACTGTCATACTCTGCCATAATATCAAATAATTCTAAAAAATGGCACAATGTATTGTGGACGGCTTGATATTCAACAATATTTAATTAAGAAAAATAGTAAAAGACAAGAAATTAAAACCAAATGGAGTTCAGCGAGGAACTGATTAAATATTAATGAGGCTGAGTTCCCTGCTTGTTCAGAGTAACTTAGTTTCTACCTATGGGGCCATGGTTGGTATATCTAATCCATTCATCTGATGGCCTCTATCATGGATGGACCATTCTCAGGGTATCTTCCCAGCTGGTCAACTCTAATCTTTCTATTATTCACATGAAAATTCATATATATATATATATATATATATATATATATATATATATATATATATATATATATATATATATATATATATATAATATAATATGCTCACACACAACTACTTGGACACTCCATTTTCGTGTCCAACTAGTTAGCATTTAATGAGATTCCTCATTATGAGCCCCTCTCTCTCTCTCTAATATATATATATATATATATATATATATATATATATATATATATAGCTCAGTGGAGGAAACGAAAAATTCAATGGTTAGGATCTTTTAATCTGAAATATTTTGGAGAATCGTCCATAGGATGATAGCTAGCTTGCATGGAGGAATCATGGGCCCAACATCTAGAAACTAAGGACTCGGCCTCTTAAAATAAATAATAAATGAAAATATGGGTCATATCAACATAGAGAACGAAATGAATCTAAGGTGTGATTCACACAGCTAGAACGAAATGATTGTAACATTGTAAGGCGTGATTCACACGGGTGGTTGGTTGGAACGCATCTGGCCGGTGTTGCGACACGTAGGTACTTCAGCCTTTGGATTTACACGTGAAAATGATGGCGTCATAAGGGATAGGGCAAAGACAAAAATTCAAAAGGTTTGCAGCATTTTAAGATTAGATAATTTGATCCTTTTATATTTAATAAGGCTTGTCAATAAACTGTGAATGATCAAATAGCTGAAATATTCAACATGAGAAATTTCTTGGTTACCCTTTTCCAAGATAAGGCCCGTTATATCAACAGTTTGGATCATTGGAAAATCCTTAGATCCAACCGTGAAAGCCCTTATATATATATATATATATATATATATATATATATATATATATATATATATATATAGGGAAAAGTTACTATGCGCTCGACCTCACGATAAGCTCCCATGAGGTCGAGCTGTGTGGGCCCCACCGTGATGGGTATCGACCATCAACACCATGCATTTGATGGGTACCTTTTAAATTATGGGTTATTCCAAAAATCAGCCGTATGCGGGAACTCAAGTGGGGCATACCATATAAAATCATGTGAAACACCGTTAAAACATATAAAAGCACTTGGTAGGGTTCACCTGATTTTTGAATGCTCCTGAAACTTGGTCTGAACCTCATACAAGTGGGACACACATAATGGATGGACTGGATTTGAAAACCACATCTTTTGTGGGCCCCAAAAATGATTATGAATGTTTTAATGGTGCACGGCCCCTCTTCATTTCTATATGTGGTGTGGCCCACACAAGTCACATATTGACTTGATTTTTGAGACCTAGGCCCACGATGGAATGGCGCATCTAACTGATGGGGTAGATGTTTGAAACGCATCACGGTGGGGCCCACACAGCTCGACCTCATGGGACGGACTCGTGACGTCGAGCGCATAGTACCTTTTCCCATATATATATATATATATATATATATATATATATATATATATATATATATATATATATATATATACACACACACACACACACACACACACAAACGCTCACCTGTGAACCAGTTTGTACGTACTATGTATGAACTTTTTTGAGAACCCATCATACATGATGTGGATCCAAAATCTGAACTGTTCATGTGAAGCAGCACCTCGTGAAACCCCCCGGGCCCAAGTTTTACTTTGATCTAAAACTTTGATGGGCCATGAAAAGTGAAAACAGTTTCCTCCCTTGATTTGCATTTCTCTTTGCTACGGCTCACCAGAATTTTAAATCGGGATGAAAATTTGTCACATGGGGTTTCATGGGATTCCGCATCACATGGACCGTTCAGATTAGACACCCATGGCACGCGTACAAAGGTGCACACGTGCGTAGGTGCGCAGGGGAGCATGACTCTCTCTCTCTCTCTCTCTCTCTCTCTCTCTCTCTCTCTCTCTCTCTCTCTCTCCCCCTCTATATATATATATATATATATATATATATATATATATATATATATATATATATATATATATATATATATATATATATATATATATATCATATTGTAACCTACTCTGGCTCAAAAATAAGTCGACATATCTTGTTATTTTGGGGCAATCCATATATGATCGGATCAATCAATGGACACTGGCGACCATAAAATCTACATCTTGGAAGACTCTTCGTGGCATCATTCCCCCTCTCATCATCTGGGAGCTATGGATTGGTATAAATGCAGCGAGATTTGACAATCGCCCCTTTTCTGCAGCCGCAACCATTGCCAATATATCTAGATGGATCAGAGATCTTCAACCCCTCCTACCTCAGATGGATTTCTCCTCTGGTCTGATTCTTAGGCGAGCTCTAGGAATGAACATCCTATCTCTACCTATCTCGCTTTCGGCTCAAATCATCACTTAGTGCAAATCCCCACCTGGATGGGTTAAGCTGAATGTGGATGGTTGAACTAGAGGAAACCCGGGCGAGGGGGGTGGTGGCAGCATCTGTAGGGATCACCTGAGAAACTTTATCTTCGCTTTCCACAACAAATATGACCCTGTCTCTAACACAGTTGCAGAGGCCCATGCTCTGGTTGATGGTCTTACCCATTGCAGAGATTATGGCCTGTCTCAAATCATGGTAGAAACTGACTCGCGTGTCATCTTTGAAGCTTTGATTGTTCCAAACAGATTAAGCAGCTGGAACATTTGGTACCATCTGGCTATCATCCAGCAAATGTCTCAGGCCCTCAACATCCGCTTCGGCTTCACCCTCAGGGAAGGTAATGCTGTTGCTGACAGACTCGCTAAGTTGGCTAGTGGAGGTACCCCGAACAACCTCTATTTTCTTCAGAATGATCTCCCTAGGCCCATTAGAGGCTCCATTCTTCTGGACAGATCTAAGCTCGACCTTGTCAGATTATCCAAACCAAAAACAGGGGTCGGCTAGCTCCATTATTCTCCCTTCGTCGTTCGCAGCGAGCAGCCTTCTGTCAGGTGTTAGGAGAGGGCTATGTCAGGGGGTCTTTTTGCTGGTGGTAGTTTTCGGCTTGCTTCTAGTCTCAACTCAGGTGGTTGAGTTCTTTCCAGCCTTTCTCTTTTTCTTTTTTTTTGGCAGCTGCGGTTGGGCTGTTTCTCAGCTTCTGAACTACTTCCCTTATATGGGTCTGGTAGTTTGCCTAACTTCTCCTCTTCTCTAGGCCTTCATTTTGGTTTTCCCTTTTCCTTTTCTGCCCTCTAGCTTAGCCTTATATACATCCTCCTTATGATAGGTTGGTCCGATTCCTTTTTGTTTGGACCCGCCTGAATGGCTGTACATCCCTTTTCCAATTAATGAAATGTTAGTGGATTGGCTTTTTTTTTTAAAATAATAATAATAATAATAAATTATTTTCTTAAGTATACTAGGCCAATTGAGCAAGACTTTAACTGGTTTGGTTAGTGACGTTGCTACTAGTCAGGTGGCTAGTGGTCGGTGCTATGTGGACCCCACCATGATGTACATGTTCCATCCATTATCATTCATACCATTTTTATAGATCATTTTTAGGATCAGTTCTAAAAAATGAGGCAGATATAAATTGCAGGTGGACCACACCACAAGAAAGAAAACAGCAGTGATTGAATCTCCACCATTAAAAATCTCTGAAGGCCCACTGTAATGTTTATTCGACGTGCATACAACCTGTGGGCTCCAAGAGGTTTTTAATGGTGGGCATTCAGTCTATACTGTGTGGTCCACTAGAGATTTGGATCTAGCTCATTTTTGGCCTCGTACCATGAAATGATCTGAAAAAAATGGATGGATGACATAGATGAAACACATACATCATGGTGGGTCCCACATAGCACCGACTACTAGCCATTGGATGGTGGCAGGTCACTAGCAATTGATTTTTATTTTATTTTATTTATTATTATTATTTTTAAGTGGGGACACGACCCCTATATCTTTGTTAAAATAAAGACAAGGATGTGCAAACTGTACTTTCATGTGGGCTGCACAAGAACATTGGGCCTCACCTATCACATCGCCCAATGGAAAATAGAATAGATATTAACCCATATATGTGACATTAATTGGCATGTATCTAGTGGACCGATCATATTTCTAAATCAGATGGTTATATCACCATCTTCCGCTGGGGACAGGTTCAAAAGTGGGATGTATTTGAAAGCACTTATTTCTTATAGGCGGCTTGGCAGCATTTGAAGACCACCTAAAGGCTTTTAGCTTTAGATTAAATTAAACGACATGCTCCACCACTCGTCTTATCGGGTCTTTGTTGATGCCTTCGAGTATCATGCCAATGCAAATATGCAATACCAAGTCATTATTTAAATAATGCTTTATTATTTTATCAATTAAGGTACTACATACTATATTCAATTTTTAAATAAAATATCAAAGATTTGTCCAATTCATAAAGATACGATAAGATATAAATAGTAAAATACTAAAATAAAAGTCATAACTCATAGATCTTTGCTTATTAGGTTGTCGAGGTATTTATCCATTAATCTATGGAGATAGTGATTGCGTTAAAACTCAACTTTTTCCCCACCCAATGTATGAACCATGGACACCCTCTCTAGAACTCATCCCCTGGACGTGGGTTGGAGCCTCTGCCCAAGGGGAGGAATTTTAGGTTCCTGCTGATCAGCAAACGTATTACATAACACGGTGTTGGTGTAGTATGCATGGGTCCCGGTCCAAGCTGTTTAGCTTTGGGTCCCGCTAGTACTACCATGAATGAATGGGAGATGTCGACAAATTTCTTAGAATGAAATATCCTAACCCTCTGATAATTTGCCCTTTTTTCTACTTAGTGCGGGGCATTAATGTTATATTTTAATATTAGCAATTCATTCTTGTGGGGTATCCAATTGTTGAATTCTATGGCATCTTTCATCCAAAGAGATCCGTCGTGTGAACAAATTCGATCACCAAGCAGTAGGCCCTACGTGTATAAAATGCTGGGTGTCAACAAATGGGTCTGAACACGGCTGTAGGCGTCCAGAGACAGAAACCTACACCTGCTGCCCCATTTATGTATATGACCCTATATTTAGAGGTGGGCCCCATCCCTAGAGCTGTACATGAACCGAGTTAGCTCGGTTAACTCGTTTGACTCTATTAGGATTGAGTTCAGTTAATATAAATATTTTGTAAATGTTTAAATATTTAAATAAAGGGAAAAGTAGAGCTCATGGGAACTTCCCATGAGGTCAAGCTGTGTGGGCCCCACCTTGATGTGTGTCGATCGTCAAAATTGTGCATTTGATGTGTCCCTTTTAAATTATGGGACATCCTAAAAATCAGCTGTATACGGAACTCAGGTGGGCCATACCATCTAAAATCATGTGAAGACATGCCTAAAACATATAAAAGCACTTGATGAGGCCCACCTAAAATTTGATTGCAGCTGAAACTTGGTTTGATCCCTCATCCAAGTGGGACACACAAAATGGATGGGCTAGTTTATGAGTCACATCTTAATGGGTCCAAAAAATGATTATGAATGTTTTAATGGAGAATAACCCATCTTAACTTTTGTATGTGGTGTGGCCCACACAAGTCACTGAGTGACTTGAATGGTGCATTTGACTAATGGAGTAGATGTTAGGCATGCATCATAGTGGGGCCGACACAACTTGACCTCATGGGAAGCTCCCATGAGTTTGACCGCATAGAACCTTTTCCCTTAAGTAAATTATATATATATATATATATATATATATATATATATATATATATATATATATATATATAACTCTAAAACCTAAACTCGGACTCAACTTTAATGCTTGAACTTGAACTCAACTTGAGCTAGCCTGAGCTGCCGTTGGAGTGAAGCTAAGCTGACCATTCAAGCTCAAAAACCAAGCAAAGCCGAGGTAGCTCGCTTGCTGAGCTGAGCTGAGCTGAGCCGTGCTGGGCCAAGCTTAACTCGTTTCGGCTCGTGTACAGCTCCACCCAAGTTAAAAGTAGAGCCCGACCCTGATGATCTCTAAGGGATAGAAATAGAAAGGAAGCCAAGATGGCTGGAAGTCTGGTCATTTCGCCACCGGGTATGTGACCAGCTATGTTATGACGAACGTACTCTTTTTTATGTTTCACTAACACTGCAGGAGTTGAGGCCTACATGATTAGCATCATCCATGCCGTAGATTATACTATACGGGCAACTGTAAAGAAATTTACATGGAAAGAATGATTGCGTTTGTCACCACACGATGAACCATGGAAAGAAAATTTTCAAAGGCTCGCATTCATTTCTAAGCACAATGATAGAAATGAGAAGATGGATGGTTCAATTCATTGGACCGTCTCAGCATGCAGGCCTCAACGACTGGCAATTCACACTAGATCCTGAGTTGGGTAAGGGAGCGGAGGTCCTTACCATGGGACCCACCTTGGATTTATGTATTCCACAGATATACGGTCCATCCGTTTTTGCACATCACTTCATGGTTTGAACCTTAAAATGAAACAGATCCAAATCTCATGTGGACCATATATATCCAATGAAACTTTTCTAAGGTACGGTCCAATTAGGACTTGGATCAGTTTCTTTTTTGGAGTAGTTTCCTGATATGATCTTAAAAAGGATAGCGTGGATATACAGTATATATATCAAGGTGGGACCCACGGTAAGGGATGCACCTAATCCACTCACGTTGCCACAGTGGCCAAACGGATTTGTATCGCACTTTTCTTCAATGGGCTTGCCAGAATACATCCAGACCAATTGCTATAACACTGCTTCAACTTTGAGGTTTTAGGTAGTAAGTTTATATTGTTTCCATCATTTCGTTTATATGAAGATTTTTGAGGGCTGATCGTTTGTATGTACAGTTAGCGTAAGGGTTCTAGCTCACATGATGGAGGTTGATTTCACACATGCAACTTGGTGGGTCCCACACAGCGTGGGTGTCTTACCCGCTGCTTAAAAGCAGATGTTGTAGACGATTCCGTCAAAAAAAAAAAAAAAAACACGTGATTAGTCTCACGCTTTAAGTAATAATTTGGGGTGATTTGGTGATCATCATATCCCATAGTACGCTTTTGTGTGTTTGGATGGAAATAGGATTGCGTACTGAGTTACTCAGTACGACTATATCGTACTGAGTAAACTCAGTTGGGCCTACTATGAATGTATGTGGGTTATCCACGCCGTCCATCCGTTTTTACAGATCATTTTAGCGGTTGAATCTAAAATATAAGAATTCCCAAAGGTCAAATGGACCACACCTAAGGAAACAGTGGGAATAATGACTTCCACCGTTGAAACCTTGCTAGGGCCGACGGTGATGTTTATTTGTCATCCAACCTGTTAATAAGATCACACAAACATGGATTAAGGGAAAAAACAAATATCAGCTTGATCCAAAAATTTTGTGGGCCCGAGAAATTTTCAATGGTAGAATTTCAATTCACACTGTTTCCAGTGGTGAGGTTCAAATGACATTTGGATATAATTCATTTTTGGACTCAAGCTATAAAATTATCTTTTAAAATGGATGGACCGAGTAGATAAAGTATCTAGATCACGGTGGACCCGTACTGAGTTACTCAGTACGCTTATCGTACTGAGTTACTCAGTACGCAATCCGCTTCCGTTTGGATGTAACACGTGAATAACATGTCGTCAATAGCATGCCTCTCGCATGCACCATGTGTAATACAATGCTCGTGCACAGTTTGTACTGGTACAACTGGTGCAACTAGTTCATCGATCTATGCCGTTGATATTGTAGAGCCCATCAAGGAGTTAGCATGCACGAAATATCTCTAAGATTGTAGTTTGCAAACAATTCGACAGGTGTCTATAAAATAGATGGTTAAGAAAGAAAATACAAGAAAGCTTCATATTCAACCAAAAAACGCCAAATATTCTAGACCTAGGATCTTCCAATCATAGTGGAGATGCTATCCAAGATATCAACGGTTTAGATTTCTTAATCGCCTGCCTTGCTTGTCCTAGCTGAAACCAAAATCACACTGTACAACTCTCTGGAGGAGTGTTCCATGCTCCCTCTATATATATGGTGTGCGTGGGTTCGTTCCCAGGCAGAGCTTGAAAGGTGAGTTCTCAAAGGAAGTGGATAGTAAAAAAGAAAAAAAAAAAAATCAGTAGTTTGAGAAGTGAGTGAGCCATGGTGCTTACGCAAGGAGATGAGGCCAATAAGGTGTTGAGAGCCCAAGCCCATGTATGGAACCATTTGTTTAACTTCATTAATTCCATGTCCCTCAAGTGTGCCGTTCAACTTGGCATACCAGACATCGTTCACAGCCATGGCTGTCCCATGACTCTCTCCCAGCTGGTGGCCGCACTTTCGATTACTCCCACTAGAGCGGCTCATGTGGGCCGCCTCATGCGCTTGTTGGTCCACTCGGGTTTCTTCGCTGTACAAGAAATCAACGACGATCAAGGAGGAGACAAAGAAGGTTATGTGCTCACACCTTCTTCTAGTCTCCTCTTGAAGGACACAGCTGCGTGCATTTCACCATTTTTGATGATGATGCTAGACCCAGTTCTAGTAACGCCATGGCACTTCTTGAACACTTGGTTCTTAAGGGACGATCCAACGCCCTTTCATGTTGTGCACGGGACGGGCGTGTGGGACCGCATGGCTCAGAACCCTGAGCTTAACAACTCCTTTAATGAGGCCATGGCTAGTGATGCTCGGCTAACCATGAGCATCATTGTTAAAGAGTGCAGTACGGTCTTCCAAGGGTTGCGGTCATTGGTTGATGTTGGGGGTGGTACGGGAACTGCTGCCAGGGCCATCGCGGAGTCGTTCCCAATCGTGAAGTGTACCGTGTTTGATCAACCACACGTGGTTGCAAGCGTGCCAAAGAATCAGAACATAGAGATAGTTGGAGGGAACATGTTTGAGTCCATCCCTTCTGCAGATGCAGTTTTCCTCAAGGTATTTTATATTCCTTACACTTTACTATTTCAGAGTGGAATATTCCAATACAATAAGAAATCTAAATGGCCGCTGTCTGGGCTTAAATGACGACTGTCACCATCACATATGTTGGTGGGCCTTGTATCTAACCATTTTTAGTTGTGTTACCCACGGCGAGAATACTTATGCACTTGCCGGATGAGATTCCGGCCCCACCTTCTCAGGAAAGAGTGGACCAAAAAAAAGAGGAGATTTTGGAATATTCAGTCTCCTATGTTCCAACAATGGAGGGTTTAAATTATAGATTTGGCCTATTTTTATAAGTCATCCTGTCTGACCAATTCATAAGTCATTGGTTGGGTGTTTCGAATTGTCTGATTAGTGTGATTTTCACATGGTGGCCCACCTAATGATCTGTTCAGATTTGTCAATTGAACTCTTTGATGCAAGGGGTTGTCAGGCAACGTGAATTTGAATGAATTCAGAATTCAAAAGGTATTTGATTGTGTAGGAAGGCATTTGAAATACACTGTTTTCACATCCTTACATGATTCTACATTAAATGGTTTTTTCCTTCATTTTAACGGCATAAGAGTTGCGTGTAACAAAAGTGTTAATAGACTTTAATACATGTAACATGCTAATAAAATTTTAAAACATACTAATTATCAAACATGTCACTAAAATTATGTTAACAGAATGAACTAAGTAGTCAAATACTAACAATGGTTAAAAAACATTAGCAAGTCACCCGTTTGAAATCTTACGACTCTTGCCCATTTGAGGTTGGATTTTATCAATTTTAACTAAATATATATATTTCAATGGAGTTTACTATAATTATTTTGTTAAAGATCACATATGTACATTAATTAAGGATATTAAATTTAATTCAATTGTTAAATTTAAATTCTTGAAAATATATTATAAATTTTTAATGCATTTATATAATTGGATTTGAGGAATTTCTATTACCAGCTGTCAAAACACGACGATTGGCTCTGCGGTGTCACCTCAATGCGGCGGATTCATTTTCTTCTTGCGTCAATCAGTCGTCACCCCACATACGTCGCCCACCAGCCAATTCTGGAAAATAGCATTCGGGACTATTACGCTTACCGTACCACACATGCTTTTCCACTAATGAGTCACATGTTTTAGAAAATCCAATCCGGGCTACTCTATTATTGGTGGTGTGGCCCGCGTACTGCTTTGATTGACCAGATTTTATTTGCAAGTGATGTAATGACGAGGACAACCTTCACCATAAACCTGATTTCGTACATAAGACATGGGGGGCAGCATGATGCTTATAGTTAGAGTTGGGCGAGTGATGGCTTGACTCGCTTGACTTGACTCATCTGACTCGTTGAGACTTGACTCAATCCGAATTGAGTAGGTTTTACTGACCCCGACCCAATCCCAAACTCTCTCCCTTCCCCATCTTTCTCCTCTTCCAAGTCCAGTAACCACCCACCACCATTACCACCCTGCTCTCCCTGCTCTCTCTCTCTCTCTCTCTCTCTCTCTCTCTCTCTCTCTCTCTCTCTCTCTCTCTCTCTCTCTCTCTCTCTCTCTCTCTCTCTCTCTCTCTCTCTCTCTCTCTCTCTGGTGCCAACTTGACTTGACTCGGTACTTTTGACCGGGTTGGACTCAGTTCGAATTAGTCTAGGCAAGACCTGGACTCAGATCAAGTCAGGCATGCTGAACTCGATAACAAGTTGAGTCGAGTTCAGGCCAGACGTAATCCAAAACCATAAAGAGTCAGGTTAGCCTTAACTTGGTCTAACTCCACTGGACGCGATGCCCAGCTCTGCTATGGTAACAGGGCAATACCTTATTATTTCTATTTTTATGTAGAATTCCCAATTGGATGATATTGGCCATCGATTGTAGGAGTTTTTGCTTAATGAATGTCAACCATTGTTTTTGCCTCATGAATGTCAACCATTGTCTGGACTCTTTCCCAACTGCTAATCTCTTGGCCATCCAATCAGAAGTTATGGTCATCCAACAGCTTCTGATTTTGGTCTACACCCTATCCATGATGAACTTCACCAGATGGAAGATACGGATTTCATAAGCACAGACCACACATACCAAAACTTTGAATGCCTAATGACGAAGCTAACACTGACAGCACTGAACCCTCTTTCTTCGAATCATCCCATCCATCCAAATCCTAAATTGTGGCCAACAAAGCGTTATTAACAATCACGACAATGGACTGCAGTGGATTCTACACGATTGGAGTGACGAAGAGTGCGTGAAGATACTGAGACGATGCAAGGAAGCAATCCCTTCAAAAGAAGTGGGAGGGAAGGTGATTATACTGGACATGGTCGTGAACATGAACAATGGCGATTACAAGTTGACGGAGACACAGCTCTTCTTCGATCTAATGATGATGGTTCTCGCTAGCGGGAAGGAGAGGAACGAACATGAATGGCGAAAGATCTTCATCGAAGCTGGTTTCACTCACTACACGATTACACCCATCCTTGGTGTCCGGTCCATTATCGAGGTCTATCCATAATTATTTGATGGTTTGCAGTGTTTATTTTGTTGCTAGTTCAGCTATTTCTAGAATTAAGAACACTTATGCATGGATTTATTAAATGGTGTCTATGTACTGGGCTTATGAAACGGGCCTCTATGTTTGTGTACTTGTTTCGTCCGTCACGGAATTTGTAGTTGAAATTGTTGGGAGAGTAGTTTTTGTTTATCTTTTTCTCTTTTTGGAAATGGCCAATGCATGGTGAGGCACACTGGATGAACAGTTCAGATTACTGTGAAATTGTTGGGCGTTGCTAATAATGATGCTTCCAATCAAAGGTTACAAAAAGTGGCCTATGTTAGCATCATATTCAGTTACAATATTTATAGTAAATACTAAAATTGATTAATCTAAATTCTCTATTATCTTTCATAACTTTTAATCTTAAACATCAACTTCAATATTTTATTAAAAATAATAAAATATTCCTAATTAATTTTATCAAAAGCTTTTTATTATTTTCCAAAAAGTACCGAGAGCACAGACTTTTAACTTAGTTGAAATAGCAATATTGCTGTACAAAATATGCCTCGTTTATTGTTAAAATCCCTTGATAAACACTGATATGCCATCATCTAATGGTTGAGCCTATAGAAAAAGTGGCCGTTTAACATAACATCAAAGTTTGAAAGTCTTGTCTTCAAATCCGGAGAGCAGCAAAATACACTGGGAAACATCCACATAGGATGGATCCCTGATTGTGCAGCCCACTTCAATAATATTTATTTTACATCCAACCTGTTGATAAAGTTCACATAGACCTGAATGAAAGACTACATAAATATCAGCTTGATCCAAAACTTTGATAGTCTCCACAAAGTTCAATCACCACCTTTTCCTGTTGCGTGGTCCACATGAGATTTGAATCTTCTACATTTTTTGGCTTCATAGCATAAAATGAGCTGTCGAAATGGATGGATGGAACGGATATAAGGCATATACATCAAAGTGGCCTCACAGTTTAGGTGAATCCGGTGATCCACCGAAGCGGCGTCCAACCTGTTGCTGCACCTATCGTGTAGGATTAGCTATCTCATGTAAAGTGTGCGCGTGGGCGACTATATGTATAATGTATGTGGTTAGGGGAGCGGACTGGGTACTGGTGTACTGCTCCACCAGGACCTGCTAGAGACGGACGGTCCTTTTAGTGGATCTGTGGGACCCACCTTGGTGTATATGTTTTATCCATGCAGTTCATCCATTTTGACAGATCATTTGAAGGCATAAGCCAAAAAAGAAGGCAGATTAAAGGCTCAAGTGCGCCACACGACAGGAAGCAGTGGGAATTGAATTCCTACGGTTGAAAACTTCCTAGGGCCCACAATGATGTTTATTTGCCATTCAACCTTTTTATAAGGTCGCAATTGCATAGACCTGTATTAAGGGCAAGCATAAATATCAACTTGATCCAAAACTTCTTTGAGTTTTGTGCCCCAAAGAAGTTTTCAACAGTAAGATTTCAATCCCCACTGATTCCTGTTGTGTGGTCTACTTGAACCTTTAATCTTCCTTCTTTTTAGGCTCATGCCCCTAAAATGATCTTTCATAATAAATGGACTGCGTGGATAAAACATATATATCATAGTGGACCCCACAGATCCCCTGACAAGGGACCGTCCGTCTCTAGCTAGGTCTTGGTGGGGTAGTAACCAATCGGGCCCTTGAGTTAGTGGTGGAGCTTTAAGCTCAAGCCCACCTATGTAACCATTGGTTTTACTCTGCAAATTCCATCTCTTAAGAGTACTGCTTAGCTGGGCACATTGGACATCATGCGCAATCATGGCCGTCCAAGGACCTTTTTGTGAATTGGCTGCTTCACTTCCCTTTGTGTGGGTTGATAGTGCACCCGTTGTTCCAATTGGACATCCTTGCGATGCAAAAATCAACGGTGATTAAGGAGTAGTTGAAAAAGGATATGTAATCACACCATGCTCTCGACTCCTCAAATATCCACCTAAATCAAACAAGGGCTGTCAACCAGCGGGGCCGGGGTTGGGCTTGGGTATTTTGGCTGGCCCACTGACAGCCCCACCTAAAACGTTGAATGAATTAAAGAAAAAAAACAAAAAACAAAAAACAAAAAAAAAAAAAAAAAAAAACCATTGTTTGGAATATTAAATTTATTTTTATTATTTTTATTTTTAATATAAACTCTCGTGAAATCACGTTCCAACTTATATAATTGCTTTTGGTTGTCTATACTTCCAGCCATATTATTTTAAATTCAAATTATAACAAGATAAAATACAAACTTTTGAGGAATGCTAAAATGCACCTTATGTGCACTAAAGGTACAAGTGTGTTGGGGGCCTTACACAAAACCTTAGGATCTAGCCCTCCCGAACAAACCAGAATTATGGGATAATAATGCAATGAAATAAATCAAAGCAACAATCATACACCACACAAGAGATTTTTACGTGGAAAATCCTCAAAGAGGTAAAAACCACGGGACCTCGTCTAGATCAATAATCCATTATAAAGTAGAACGTTATAACCTTCGTTACTCACGCAGGAGCGGATAAACAATAAGATAATAAAGAAAAACAGAGAGATCTCACCGATTACGAGGATGTAGAAGCGCTAAGACGACGGCTCCCTTCCACAAGCTTCCTCTCTCTCTTTTCTCTCTCTCTCTCTTACCCTTGATAACTCTCTTGTATTTTTCTCATACCTAGAAAAATCCTAGAAAACCCTAGGAACCCCTTTTTATAGTTTTAGAAAAATCCTTTCCGCATCCCTGCTGCAAAAGGACTCAAATTCGCAATTTCAGGCAAAAACTGCGTAACCTAGGACTGGTCCTAAAAATTTCAGGACTTGTCCTAGCCGCCTACGACTGGTCGTAGCTCACCTACGACTGGTCGTAGACCACATACGACTAGTCATAGCTCACCCACGACTGGTCGTAGACCGCGGAGAAAATTAGCAACAACTCTCTGGACTTTGAGTCGTGCCAGGGCTCGAACCTACGACCGGTCGAGCGCCTCCCACGACCGGTTGAAGACCACCTACGACCGGTTGAGCAGCGCGATGAAACCCTCCAAAGTTTCAACCATTGCACCATCTCTCCTCTGAACTGAGGAGGAAAACTCAATCAAATCTCTCCTTTTCCGACTCATGAGGAATTCAGCTTCTTCAAGCCAGCCAGGTTTCTACAAACCTCAAACTTGCCCTTGAGCAAAGCCTTGGTCATCATGTCTGACCCATTATCGTCCGTGTGGACTTTCTCAAGCTGTAACACCTTCTGTTCCAAAGTATCCCTTATCCAGTGATACCGAACCTCTGTGTGCTTCGACTTGGAGTGCTTACTTGGATTCTCACTCAAGTGTATAGTACTTTAACTATCACAATAGATCACGTTCTCCTCCTGCTTCAGGCTAAGTTCCTGTAGGAACCTCTTCATCCAAAGCATCTCTTTACATGCCTCAGTGACTGCAATGTACTCGGCCTCTATAGACGACAATGCTACGACCTTCTGTAACTTGTTTTGCCAAGAAACCGCTCCCCCCGTGAACATGAACCCCAATGTAGACTTCCTGGAGTCTATGTCACCCGCCATATCTGCATTTGTGTAGCCCTCTAGCACAGGTTTACCGTCACCATAGCATAGGTTCAACCTGGATGAGCCTCTTAGATACCGCAGTATTCATTTCACCGCTGCCCAATACTCTTTACCAGGATTGGCAAGATACCGGTTGACCACACCAACCACACATGCTATGTCTAGGCGTGTACACACCATAGCATACATCAAACTTCCTACAATAGACATGTAGGGTATCTTCTGCATCTCTTCCACCTCTGCCTTCGTCTTGGGACACTGTCTGTCGCTCAATCTGAAGTGACTATCTAGTGGAGTACTGACTGGCTTCGCTGCATTCATATTGAACTGCTCTAGGACTTTCTCAATATACCGCTCTTGTGACAGCCAAAGCTTCCTACTGCTTTTGTTACGGGTTATCTCCATTCAAAGGATCTGTTCAGCCGGGCCCAAGTCTTTCATCGCAAGCGACTTGTCTAACTCCTGTTTCAGCCTATTGATCTTCTTGATGTCTTTTTCCATGATGAGCATGTCATCAACGTATAAGAGCATAACTAAAAAATCACCATCTGAGAACTTACGCATGAACACACAGTGGTCCGACTCCGTTCTGTCATACCCCTGGTGTAACATAAACGAATCAAACTTCTTATACCATTACTGTGGAGCTTGTTTCAGCCCATAGAAGTTCTTCCTCAGCCTACACACCATATGTTCCTTGCTCTTGACTTCGAACCCCTCTGGTTGGTGCATGTAGATCTCTTCTTTCGGGTCACCATGGAGAAAAGCAGTTTTAACGTCCAATTACTCTATCTCCAGATCCATGCTAGCTGCTAACCCAAGCAACACCCGTATGGATGTCATCTTCACCACTAGTGAAAATATCTCCTCAAAGTTTATGCCTTTCTTCTGACCGAACCCTTTTACCATAAGTCTGGCCTTGAACCTTGTCTGTGAATTCTTCTGCTCAATCTTCTTTCTGAATACCCACTTGTTGCTCTGAGCTTTCTTGCCCTTAAAAAGTTTCATCATGTCATAGGTGTGGTTCTTATATAAGGATTCCATCTTCTCTTGCATAGCTTTCAACCACTCCTCCTTATGTTTATCGGCTAGGGTCTCAAAATAATCTTTTGGCTCTCCCCCATCAGTTAACATAATGTACTCATGCGGTGAGTACTTCTTGGACGGCTGTCTGTCCCTAGATGACCTCCTCACCTGTGGCTCAACAGGTGGATCAAGTGGGGGCTGCTCCCCCGGTCCATCTTCTGTAGGAACCCTCTCGTCCTTTGCACCTCGCTGTACTCCCCCGTCATCAGGCACCACGGGAGGAATAACTGGATCCATGTCCTCTAGCTCACCTGAACTAGGCTAGTTCTTCTCTGGCTTACCAACGTCTTCTATACACTGATCTTCAAAGAAAATCACATCTCTGCTCCTGACGAGCTTCCTCTCGGTCGGATCCCACAATCTGTAACCAAACTTTTCATCACCGTACCCTAAGAACACACACTGTCTGATCTTCATATCGAGCTTGGACCTCTCGTCCTTCGGTACTTGAACGGATGCCTTGCATCCAAACACCCTGAGATGACTGTACGATGGATCCTGTCCAGTCCACACCTTCTTGGGTACTTCTCCATTCAACGGGGCTGATGGAGACCTGTTTATCAGATACACCGCTGTGTGCATTGCTTCTCCTCAGAATGTCTTGGACAATTTCGCATGGGATAACATACATCTGATTCTCTCAACAATGGTGCGATTCATTCGCTCAGCTACACCATTATGCTGGGAGGTCTTGGGAACTGTCTGTTCATGCCGTATACCCAGGAACTTACAGTACTCGTGAAAGTCGCCAATGTATTTACCACCATTGTCAGTGCGGATGCACTTCAATGATCTACCTGTCTCTCTCTCGACCATAGCATGAAACAACTTAAACACACCAAAGACCTCGTCCTTGGATTTCAATGCATAAACTCAAACCCTCTTAGATGCATCATCTATAAAAGTAACAAAATACAATACCCCACCCAAGGTTTTTGTCCTCATAGGACCATACACATCAGAATAAATCAAATCTAATGCATGCACTTTGTTAACATGAGAAGCAGTTTTAACGAATGAAACTCTATGTTGTTTCCCTGATAAACAATCAAGACAGGTTTTGAGAGGTATACCTGTCACGTCTGGAAGGAGCCGCTTCCTCGCTAGTAGCTGAAGCCCTTTTTCACTCATGTGGCCTAGACGCCTGTGCCACATGTCTATGGCTGAATCTTTCGCTGCGTTCAACCCACCCTTGCATACACTGACACTTGCCTTGTATAGGGTGCAACACTTCTTTCCTCTGGCTGCGATCACGAACCTTTGATGAGCTTTTAGCGCCCACCAGTAAACCGGCTTTCATAGCCATCATCATCCAACCTTCCCGTCGACATCAAGTTGAGGCGAAGGTCTGGGATATGCCTCACATCCCTGAAAACCAATGTGCATCCCACATCGGTTTTCACACAAATATCACCGACCCCTACGATCTTCGATACGCTAGAATTTTTCATCTTCATGGTCCCATAGTCACCTGACTTGTAGCTTGTGTAGAAATCTCTACGTGGAGTCGCATGAAAAGAAGCTCCTGAGTCAATCACCCAGTCGGTGTCCTGACTCGTAGCCGTGAGACATACATCGTGATTTGTGGAAAGAATAATAACAACGTCGCCATCTGAAGTGACCGCAGTAGAATCAGATTCATCTTCCTTCTCCTTTCCTTTTCCTTTCTTGTCGTTTTTAGCCTTACGACATTCATGCTTATAGTGGCCCTTCTTACCATAATTCCAGCATTCAACATCTTTTCTGTTACTTGACTTACCTCTTGATTTATCTCGGGCCTTCCCGCCCTTCTTGTTCTTTCCTCTCCCCCGTTCCTGTGTCACAAGTGCCTCTTACTGAGTAGACCCCTGAGACTTCCTCCTTGTCTCTTCATTGAAGAGACAACTAATAACCTGTTTCATGGATATCTTTCCGTCTAGTGCGGAGTTACTTAGAGACACTACCAATGTCTCCCAACTGTCAGGCAACGAACTAAGCAATAGTAAAGCTTTCAATTCATCATCCAGGACCATCTTCATATAGGAGAGTTGGTTCACTATATTTCTGACATCATTCATGTGCTCGGCCACAGAACCATCGTCCTTAAACTTGAGATTCACAAGTCGCCTTATCAAAAAAAATTTATTACCGGCTGTCTTCCTATCATACAGCCCTTGTAGTTTCAGCTATAAGCTAGTGGCTGAGGTTTTCGTAGACACATGGTGGAATACAGAATCATCCATCCATTGTCTAATAAACCCCACCGCCTTTCGGTCCAACTTCTTCCAATTATCATCAGACATATCCTTGAATTTTGCTAATATGCCTAAAATTGGAGAATATAGATCCTTTCAATAAAGCAAGTCCTTCATCTTAGCCTTCCATATGGTCCAGTTAGAACCATTGAGGCTAATCATCCTTGATGAGCCACCTTCCATAATTCCAAACCGATCTTACCCATTCAATGAACTTAGAGCTTTGATACCACTTTGTTGGGGGACTTGCACAAAACCTTAGGACATAGCCCTCCCGAACAAACTAGAATTATGGGATAATAATGCAATGAAATAAATCAAAACAACAATCACACACCACACAAGAGATTTTTACATGGAAAACTCTCAAAGAGGTAAAAACCACGGGACCTCGTCCAAATCAACAATCCACTATGAAGTAGAACGTTACAACCTTCGTCACTCACGTAGGAGCGGATAAACAATAAGAGAATAAAGAAAAACAGAGAGATCTCACCGATCACGAGGACGTAGAAGCGCTGAGACGATGGCTCCATTCCACAAGCTTTCTCTCTCTCTCTCTCTCTTACCCTTGATAACTCTCTTGTGTTTTTCTCATACCTAGAAAAACCTTAGGAACCCCTTTTTATAGTTTTAAGAAACTCCTTTCCACATCCCTGTTGCGAAAGGACTCAAATCCGCAATTTCGCACAAAAATTGTGTAACCTAGGACTGGTCCTAGCCGCCTACGACTGGTCGTAGCTCACCTACGACTGGTCGTAGACCACATACGACTGGTCGTAGCTCACCCACGACTGGTCGTAGACCATAGAGAAAATTAGCAATAACTCGCTGGACTTTGAGTCGTGTCAGGGCTCGAACGTACGACCAATCGAGCGCCTCCTACGACCAGTCGAAGACCACCTACAACCGGTCGAGCAGTGCAATGAAACCCTCCAAAATTTCAACCATTGCACCGTCTCTCCTCTGAACTGAGGAGAAAAATTCCATCAAAGTGTACCCTAGTTATTTTTCTTTTATATGTGGACAGTTATTTACCTATCTAGCAATATTATTTTAATTTAAAAATATCAAAAACTAAAATACTAAATTTGAGGAACGCTAAAAAGGACCCTAAGTGCACTTTTTGCTTTTATTTTTTATTTTTTATTTTTACACACACGCTCACACCCCACACACCCACACACTCCCACTCCAATGGGTACTTTAACCCATGACCTTGTGTTGAAACTCATGTGAGTCTACCACCAAAGCATGAGTAAGGATCCAACCCCAGTTGCATTCAAGATATTAAGTGCACCCTATTTGATTTTCTATGTGGACAAGTTACTCATTTTGTTCTAATGAAATCACGTTATTTTGTTTAATGGAACCCAATCACTTTGTCCAGTGAAACCGTGTCATTGTTTTGTCTAACCCTCCATCTTGTTTTAGTGAAACTGCATTACGTTATATGTCAACCCCATCACTTTGCGAGTGAAACCCCATTACTTTGTTTGACAACCCCATCACTTTATCTAATAGAACCCCATCATTTTGCTAGTAAAACCTTGTCGCTTTATCCAGTAACATTGTTGCTTTGTCTAATAAAATCTTGTCACCTTGTCGGCAATCCCCTCATAGAACTAGAGAAAAATAGTGGTGAATAAGTATCTCAAACTGAATATGCCATTATCATTCGTAGTCTGACTTGTGATATGAATTGTACTAGATCAAACATATCCTTTGTAGTGAGTAAACTAAATAGATATTTTAATAATCTGAGTTACATGGATTAGAATGCAATATACATGGTATTCAGGTACGTTAAAAGGACATGGGATCCTGGTAATCAATACCAAAGATACCCAGTTTTGATTAAAGGATATAGTGATGCAGATTGAAATCCAAGTGTAGAAGATTTTAAATCTACTAGTGGCAATATCTTTACCTTGGTAGGTGGAGTTGTCTCATGAAAATATAAAAAGCAAACTTGTATTTCTCATTCCACCATGGAATCTGAACTGGTGGGTTTGGCAACAACAAATAAGGAGGTAAAATGAATTAAAACATTATTAATTAATATAATTTTTTGGGTGAAACCGGTACCTTCATATCCATTCATCGTGATAGCATGACTGATATAGGAAGAGCAAATAACAGGTGTTATAATGGTAAATGCAGACAAGCCCATCCAAAGCATGGTTGTATGAGACGACTATTGAAAATAGTGTAATGACTTTATACTTTATTAGATCCAACGAGAACATAATGGATCCCCTAACCAAAAGCCTAGCTAGGGAGAGTCTGGAAAACATCGAGAAAGATGAGACTTAAGCCCATAGAAAAATGAGTTAATGGAAATAGTAACACAAGGGCTGGAGATCCTTAGAATTATGTTCAATAGGAAAAACAAGTTTTCATGTGATTCCTGATGGAAATGTATTACAAAAGAATTTAGGAGAAAAAAAAATATTTTTCGAAGTCGCTTTCTATAATATTAGTAATGTAAATCTTTGCAAGAAGTTAAGGTTGGATATATCCCTTAATAAATTTATAGCACATTTAAGGTGGGGAGATAATTGTTACAGAGACACCCTTGATAAATTCACCTATATGAGTGTGGAAGTGATGACACTTCTTATGAGAATTTGGGTAATTCTCTAGAGCGCTTATGAATTAAGGATATAACACATAGCCACAACATGCAACTTTGAACACCCTTTACACTCTTAAAACTATTGTGTGCGTCTCATGTATGGTTTATGAGGTATACGACTTATGAATTTTGACTAGAACAAGTCATCAGGGGATTGTGTTCATCCATTTCACAAAAAAAAAAAAATGCATGCTTCCAATTCGAAAACGAGAATTTCAGAAAAAAATAATATTTTTAGTAATTCCATTAATTTTTAGAAAAAATTAATCTTTTTAGTAAATTTGATTTTGATTTTGATTTTTTTCATATTTTCTTCTTTTTAGATTTTTAGATTTCCATCCTTTTTTTAAAATAACTTCTAATCATGTTAGAACTCTTCTAGTAAGATTTATCTGGACTTTTTTATTTTAAAAAATTAGACTTTAGAAGAGTTTTGTTAAAATTAGGACTTTTATTAATATTAAAATTTTACTATTTTTAATAAATATGAATTAAGGTTTTATTTTTTCTTATTTAGTAGTGTAATGGAGAAATGCATGTTTGACATTATTGATTAATAAAAATTATTATTTTTTTCTCGTGGATTCAAAGTTTTGCACACTTGAGGTAGATGGTGATCCTCTTCATCACACCCTTCCCTCCATCAATACATGAACACTTGCATTCAACATGCATATATAGGTTCATCAATTCAATTTATGCATCCAAGCATCTATCAATCTCCACAAGTTGTGACCATTGATATACATGATCAATCTATTTAGTATTTGAGTTGTGCAATTAATAGTTGTGCAATTAATAGTTATAATCATAAGACCACTAATGCATATATAAACTAATCCAAAATTAATCCTCAAAACTACATTAACCTATCTGATCATGGCCTATGATTATAAAAAACATCAAATTAGGACCTAATTATACTAAAAAACTGCCCAAATAGATTACTCACTTGTACACTCAATCGGTTTATTATAAACAGTTTAATCTCAAGCTATACTAGACCAAATAGATTACCCTTGATGTACGAATCTTAAATAATTTTCTTGGATAGAGAATCTTAAATATTTTTCCTATAAGATATGAACTTACCATGGCCATTGAATTTTTTTATTTTTTTATTTTTCATTTTATTTGTCCAATAAATTTACATTAATATGATAGTAAGATAATTAGGAAAAATGGTAATTATGTTTTGTTTCATAATACATCTAAATTGGAAAATAAAAAATAAAAATTGGACAAGTTAACTTGAATAACCATACACCAAACATGCAATTTCTAAATAATTTCTTTAAGCCTGTGTACCTGTTGGGGGGTTTTGACCTGCGGAATCACACAGATCTAGATCTAGGATAGCAATTCAATGGCACCAAGCACACAAGAGAACACAGAGAATATCCAGATTTAACGTGGAAAATCCTTTCGGGAAAAAATCACGGCACAAAGCGACAGATCTCCACTATGAAAATAAAAATTACAAAGAGAAAGGACTTAACCGATTCGAATAACCTCGAATCTCACCTTTGCTACACCCTTTAATTTTCCTGGAACTCCTTTAGAAAACTTTTCCATTCTCTAAAAAAAGCCCTAGGAACATCTATTTATAGTTTAGGCAACTTCCCTTCCGCATCCCAGTTGCGAAAGGACTCAAAAGCGCAGTTTCGTATAAAATCGCGGAACAAACTACGTAACCTACGACTGGTCGTAGACCCCTACGACCGGTCGTAGCTCTCCTATGACTGGTCGTAGACCCTTAAGACTGGTCCTGAAAATTTCAGGACTGGTCCTATACTGGGAAAAAAAAACAGCACAACTCGCTGGATTTCGAGTCGTGCCAAGGCTCGAACCTACGACCGGTCGAGCGCCTCCCACGACCGGTCGAGCAACATGAAAACTTGAAGATTGAAGGCTTCTCCTCAACAATCTCCACCAAGTCTTCATTCTTCAACCCTGTAGCTACGTGACCTCTCCTTTTATTTCTGCATCTCATCATAGCTCCTTGTGTACACTCCGTCCTTCTTTTACGCCATCGCCAAGCCCAGAGAAGTTTCACAGACAAAGATCCACGTGCTCAACTACCTTTGCTCCTGTCTTCTCAAAAAAAGAAAGACATAGTCTTCTTACCATCTCACCGCTACCCAATATTGCTTGTCGGGGTACTTGCTCACAACATTGATAGCTTGTGAAATAACCATCTAAATCAGACCATGGCATACACTGCCCGGCGCATTCGAATAAGGCTCATGAGATATCCTACTTTTCCTCATCTGTTTTGGGACAAATCTTGAGGAAAACTTGAGGAGAGAAACGTAGGGAACGTTCTCCAGCTTTACCTGACCCATTACATCCTAGATTAATGCCTACACACAAGGTATTCCTCCTGTGATTACCAAAGCCTACTCCTCGTTCAGTCTCAACGCTAAGAACCATCTTTGCAGCCCCCCCGATCCTTCATCCTAGATGTCCCGAGTCTTCAGTACATTGATTTCAGACATATCATAATTGGTGATCCATATGTCATCAGCATACAATACCTGACCCACCATGAAAGAATCAAACCACTGCCTAGGCAACAGACCGAACAACGACCTCCTGCAAAGTCTTTTCTCAGCCCCTTTCACTTCGAACCTCTTTGGTTACTTTATGTAGATCTACTCTTCACTTTCCCTTGCAGAAGTGCAAACTCCACATCCTTCCTTCCAGCTCAAGATCACATTGGCCAACCAGCACCAATCACTGATCTAATAGACACCTGCTATACCGTGGGCGCGAATATCTCTGAGAAGCTGATCCCTTCTCCCTGAGCATAACTCATTGCCACCAACCTCGCTCTGTATCTGTGTTGTATCCTCCTAAAGATCCACCTACATCCAACCGCTTTTCGGCCCACTGGAAGCTCCACCCGCTCCCATATGTCGATCTGGTACAACGAATCCATCACATCGCCCATAGTCACCTTTCACTTCTCAGTACCAGGCTCACCTAGAGCCATTTGAATAAAGAATGAATACTCCTGCGATATTGGCGTCGTCCATGTACCTCGCCGATATCTCGCGATCATGTCATGTGTTTCTTCTCACAGGTGGCTGCTCCACCTGCTCTGTATCCTTGTCCGCAGGTCTCAGCCTTCCTACCTTGCCCACTCATGTGGTCATGCCCAACATGCCACACATGTGCAGAGGTGGAATCCGCTACATCCACCATAGCTCTACCTTTAGAAGTGCTCCCGATCAACTTGTACAAGTTACCGAGTCGTTGCGCTTTCATGATTACCCGTGCCTCCTTAGATACATTAAGAGCACCATTATTACCTGTGTACTTGTATCCTTTTACCTCAAGCACACCAAGAAAAATCAGATTCTGCTTCAAATCAGGGACGTGCCTCATATCTGTCAAGGTACGCTCCACCCTATCAAACATCCTGATGCGCACAGAACCAACAGCCACAACATTACAGGCAATGTCATTACCCATAAATACCTGTCTACCATCGCACTCCCTATAGCTGGTGAACCAACTCCGATGAGGAGTCATGTGAAAAGATGCCCTTGTGTCTAACATCCACTCATCCTTACGATCATCATATGACCGTCTGAGCAAAAATACAGATAAAACATCACCATCACATACACTCGATCTATCTAACATGACAACATTAGCCTCCCTGCATGAAGCCTCAGAATCTTCTTTCTTCGATTTAGGATTTTCACAATCCCTCTTCACATGTCCTTCCTTCCCACAATTCCAGCACTTTACTTTTCCTTTACCCTTGCCCCTAGATTTGGATCTAGAACCAGAAGAACCTGTACCTTGTCCAAAATTCCTACCCACTGTAAACAGTGCATCAGAAGATGTCCTCATGTCACTGTTCAGTTGTCTCATAACCTTCCCTTGAAGGGCTGAGATAACTGTGTCGACACTCAGGGTTTTATTCATACTGCACATAGTGTCCTTGAATGCCTCATAGGACTCTAGGAGAGAATTCAGCAACATGCATGTTTGTTCTTCATCTTTTATCACTTCCTCCATATCCAGCAATTTGCATACCAATTTATTAAAGTTGCTGATGTGAGCCTCCAGATCTCCACCCTCTGCCATCTTGAAGTTATACCACTGCCACTTCAAGTGTAGGCAATTTTTCAAGGATTTCTTCGCATAGACATCCTCTAATTTCGTCCACAAACCAACCGCAGTTTTCACCCTCATGACGTTGTAGAGAACCTTATCCGTGAGACATAAACGGATCGATGATAAAGCTTTCTTATCAAGAGTATTCCAATCAGTATAATTCATAGTAGACTTTCACTCCTCAAGAACACCATCTTCGCCTTGCTTGGTTAACAGGCTAATCATCTTAACCTTCCATAACTCAAAATTATTTTTTTCAGAGTACTTCTCAATCTCATACTTAGTGCTCGCCATTATTACTAATACCTCAGATTCAGATCTGTGCCCCAAAGATAGCTCTGATACCACTTGTTTGGGGGTTTTGACCTGCAGAATCACACAGATCTAGATCTAGGATAGCAATTCAATGGCACTAAGCACACAAGAGAACACCGAGAACACCCAGATTTAATGTGGAAAACCCTTTCGAAAAAAAACCACGGCACAAAGCGACAGATCTCCACTATGAAAACAGAAATTACAAAGAGATGACTTACCCGATTCGACCAACCTCGAATCTCACCCTTGCTACACCCTTTAATTTCCCTGGAACTCCTTTAGAAAACTTTTCCATTCTCCAAAAAAAGCCCTAAGAACACCTATTTATAGTTTAGGCAACTTTCCTTCCGTATCCCAGTTGTGAAAGGACTCAAATCCGCAGTTTTACACAAAATCGCAGAACAAACTGCGTAACCTACGACTGGTCGTAGCCCTCTTACGACCGGTCGTAGCTCTCCTAGGACTGGTCGTAGACCCCTAAGACTGGTCCTACAAATTTCAGGACTGGTCCTAGACTGAAAAAAAAAAAACAGCACAACTCACTGAACTTTGAGTCGTGTCAGGGCTCGAACCTACGACCGGTCGAGCGCCTCCCACGACCAGTCGTGGCTCCCCCACGACCGGTTGAGCAACATGAAAACTTGAAGATTGAAGGCTTCTCCTCAACAAGACCATCTATCACACTGCCACAGTATCAAAGTTTTTAATGCTGACATAAGTAGGTTTTTGTTGCCATGTACAAACATGCGCAAGCATGCAGGAGCTGAACATATAAGTTAGTGGCGGAGCCCATAAGAGGGAAGGGGTCCATGGGCAATTTCAAGCCTGAAACCACCTATGAAAGAGTCCATGGGCATTTTTAAGCCTGAAACCACCTAGGAAAGAGTCCATGGGCAATTTCAAGCCCTAGCCCACCTATGAAAACATTGGTTCACTTCACAAATTTAATGTCTCTCAAGAGCCCTGTTAAGTTGGGCACACTCAACATTGTCAACAATCATGGCCGTCCAACAACCCTCTCTCAATTGGTTGGTTCACTTCTCCTTATGTGGGCCGCTAGTGCACCTGTTGTTTCACTTGTGCACTTTTGCCATAAAAAAACAAAATCAACAATGATCAAGGAGTTGAATAAGGGTACATACTCACACCACACTCTAGGCTCCTTAACGGCTTACAAATTTTTTTTATCCGTGGCATTAAAACATCTACATTTCATTTATGATTGCTATATTTGGTTTATCAACAATAAAATTGTAATGATGAAAATTTCTTTTATTTCAATGTTAAATATCAAACTTATAGATTGACATATCTATTTGAATTCGAGATTTTCACAATAATGCAATTGGAAAGTGCAATGACTGCAAATTTGTTTACCTATCTCTTGAAAACACTTGGATGTGTATCAACGATTGCCACATTTGATTATGAAGTGTAAGGTTAGACCTACTCTAAAATTTTATTTTGCCTATACCTAAACTATTGGATGAATAAGAAAATAAAAAAAATAAAAAATTAGATTTTGAATAACTGGTCAACTAATTATTTAAAATATTAAATTTAATTTTAGTTATTTTTTAATATATACTCTCATGAAATCATGTTCCGATTTATATATTAGATTTTAACCTAAAAAACCCTCACACTTGTCAATTTTTCAGAAGAAAAAAGAAAACCTTTAATTTCATATTTATGAAAAACGTAACTCTGAACCTGCTAATGAGGAACAAAATGACCCACCATTATTTTGAGAAAGGAGATGGAAACCGGACACGTGATAAAATGAAATTAAGAGCTTTGCTAAACAAACATGGGTTTGCACTAAAGCTCGAGTACATGCTACACATGTGCCTCCATGGCACCTACGTAGGAGATCTAATCCATTCTTAGGTTAGTCGGACTTCATTGGTGCGAGATGTACTTATACATTATTATGGTAATTTCCTATCTAAACAGGCCTTAAAGACGCACCTAAAACCAGGGCTGTCAATGGACCGAGCGTGGGAATAGCTTCGGCCGGGTTTTGAACTGTAACGGATAGACTATTCTAAAATTTTATTTTTCCTGGTCTGAGCCCTGCCCATTGAAAGCCCTACTTAAAACGTGGGACGAATAAGAAAAATAAAAAATTAAATTAAAATTTGAATAACTAGATCAACTAATTATTTAAGATATTATTTTTTTAGGTTACACACACACGCACACACACACACTCATGCAATCATGTTCCAATTTATATATGAGAATTTTACCCGAAATTTTCTCACAAATAGCAAAGTATTTTTATTTTTAAAAAATAAAAAGTAAAAAAATTTAACCCTTTAATTTTTATATTTACGAAAATGTGCCTCTAAACCTACTAATGAGGACCAAAATGACCTACCCTTATTTTGAGAAAGGAGATGGAAACTAGAATACCGTGATAAAATGGAATTAATAACTTTGATAAGCACACACACGTGCACACTAAAGCTCAGGGACATGCTACACACGTGCTTACATGGCACATGCATAAGAGATCTAATCCATCCATTAGGTTAGTCGGACCTGGTTGGTGTGAGATGTGGTTATGAATTCTTTTATCTGTCTTTAGTAATGCTTTCATCTACATTTGGGGTGATTACTTTGTAATATTTTCCTCTTCTATGGAAGCAGATTGAGGATAGGCAGAGACTCGCGGGCACCAAATATGCCAAATAGGGGGGACTTCACCATGATGTGTTGTTGACATCCACTCTAACCATCATATGCATCAGATCATGTTGGGTTCTGGGTACGAAAATTAGGCTAATTTATGATTCAGGTGGGCCACATTAAGGGAAACATTAGGGAGGGAACACCCACACTTGTTTTCAGTGGGGCCCACCTGAAGTGCAAAATGGCCTGGTTATTTGCATACCCCATCATCCTAGGCAGATCAAGGAATGTTTGGCCCATGTAGAATTATGGGTGGGCATTCCTCTCTCAATTGTTTTCCAATTGCTCAAACCTGATCCATGATCCATTAACCTCTGATCTAATCAGGCCCACTTAAAATTCATCAAGCCCAACTTGATTCATTTAGCTGTAAAAGGTACGGACTCAGCCAACCTGCTGTGACCCAATTCAGGTTTAAGAATGGAATATGACACCAGCGCTAAACAATGGATAAGTAATTACGTATAAAGAAAAATCATATGTATTATTTATTTATTTATTATTATTTTTTTTAAAGGTCAGGCTGGGGTGCAATCCATTGATAACTTATATGAGAAGGCCAAGTTAGGAAGGGCTCAATCCAAGTCTAGCCTATTTACTTAAACTGGTCTAATTTCTAGCTTGAGCCATTTAAGAAAAGTAAGCTGGTCGGGCCAGTTGACCCATTGCCACCCTAGTTAAGGTAAGAAAGATTTACTACCCAACTAACTAAGAAACTCTATTAATGCTATTTATAATTGAAGTGAAGAAAGTAATATATACAGGTAATATTTCGTAAAGAGGATGAAGTAATTGTAATTAATTTGGACGGATGAGGATGAGAACGTAAGATAATTCTAGCCTATGTTCCACCCACAATGAGGGCTTAGATAAAACCCAAACATCATGGTAGGCCCCATATATCCCCTACCTTAACGGTACATCCACGATCACCATCACGATAGATATTGGTTAGGATTTTGGGAATCTTGCTCATTGTACATACCATAGATAGTTACTCTACTATATTATACTACATCATACTATATGTTGGGAAAAAATATGTTAAGTCTGGAGATTCGGATTTCGAGTAGGTTGGCTCCGCTGTCACTGCCCGAAGAGTTCGAGACAACGGTCGGAGCTGAGGGAATAATGGATAGACCAAGAGGCATAAACATAAAACGACTAAAGTTACTCGGTCGGAGAGATAACTGTATCTGCGTAAGCTCACAGAAGGCCAAGTAAGTTAAAAGTCATCCGACCGAGAGAGGAAAACCTACATTGTATGTTAGTTCCGTCGGCCAGGAAATAAGGAAGGGTGGCGAGTAAACACCGAGACTATTCCATCCGTAAGGAGGCAAAAAACTTACTTTCTTAAGCCGACCGAGACTCTTTCAGAGTCAGTAACGGTCGAACCGAGACAGGGAAAAGCGGTGTGAATATAAATGTCGCCCCGAAAATCTGAAAGGATTAAATCTCCGGATAATCAAGAGAAGAATCCTCGTACGATGAGAATTCTTAAGATCTATAAATATCCAGGTTCTTTACAGAAGCAGGTACGCAATACAAAAATTCTAAAAACCCTTTGCCATTGATCAGAAGATTGACTTAAGCATCGGAGGTTCCCCGGCTTTAGCCAGGGTCCTTGTTGTATCGTTGATTATGCAGGTGGGAGACGATCCGAGCCGGGGAGCCTTCCCATAAAAATACACCAACAGTTTGGCGCCGTCTGTGGAAAACGGGCAAAAAATTATTTTTTACGATCTGTTGAATGATAAGAACTAGGAGGGCGAATCAAGATGAAGCGGGGGAGGCCGCTGCCAGCACAGCTCAGGGAGCTCCCCCAACGGTACCTCTGGTAGCACTGCCTGCGGCATTTGCTGCGACTACCAGCCAGCCGAACCAAGGGAACGCACAGTTGAATCGAGAAGTCTAAGAAATGCGTTCCGAGATGGATGTTATGAAACACATATTGGAGCAACTGTGTAATCAGCAGATGCAATAGCGTCACGAGTCAGCGAAGATTCTCCTGCCAGCATATGTAGCACAGCCTGCTGTACCGCAGTCGCCTCGAGAGCCGAGTCGACATCAAGGACCGAGTCAACCAGTGCCGGCTCGCTCTGCAACGACCATTTTACCTCCCTCTGATTTGCGGCATAAAATAGATCAGAGGAGGCGAAGTCGGCTTCCTGTAGAAGAAACGGCGGAGAGTGCGGAACCTTGGAAAGCCGATATAGAAGACTTCAAAAATGAGGTCTGAAAAAAGATGGAAAGAGAGATGGTAGACATGAAGCACGATCGAAACACATACCCGACCAAATTCGAGGCAAAAGCTTCTCCATTTGTGGATGAAGTAATGCAGGCGCGGTTATCGGAGAGGTTCCGCTTACCTCAGATAACTCCCTTTTTCGAAAAAACTGATCTAACAGAGCATATTGAATGCTTCAGAACCTATATGGAGTTGCATGATGCCTCGAATGTTGTTATGTGTCGAGCCTTCTCTCTCACACTAACTAACGTAGCCCGGCTTTGGTTCAAACAATTAAAACAGAAGTCAATTAAGTGTTGAGGGTCAAATATTACATATTAGACCCCAGATAATGTCTGGATTTTTGAACATAATATTGTTTAATGGTCGATTTAATCGTGTTTATACTGCAAGTTGAATTTAGAAGCTTGAGCTGGAAAAGGATGCTAAAAGCTTGGATTTAACGCTCTGATGATCACCAAGGCAAGGGATGGACCCAAGGGGATCACGATCGATGAATCTACACGTCAGAAATCTGTAAAAATCAAGAAACTAAATCTCAAGTGGCCCAAAATTGGTCCAGAATGTAGGATCACAGGGTTCCCACCATCCGTTCGGCTTGAAACTACATATATGGCCTGAAGACCATAAATTAACCGTACACGTCGAATTTCGGCCGTTGGATCCCGGTGAAAGTATCCTAACAGACAAATCAGCCCATAGATCGGTGAATTAGGGCCCACCTGATATCTGGATATACTTCATGTTTGGTCTCAACCCTTAAAATGATGTGACAAAATGGATGGATGGAGCAGATTCCGAATATACATCACGATAGACCCCACAGGTATGTCACATGTACATAGGGTACATGTGCACACGCCGTGCACCGCACCAAGGAGCTCGGTCAGCAAGCACGCTGACCAACTCCATCTTCTAGAATAGAAACGGTGAACAGCGCTTCACGCGGCCGTCCGTTTTTTTTGCTAGTGGGCCCCACCTACCATATATTTTGACAATCAGAGCCATCCATATGCTCTGTAAGGTGGCCAAAACCCTGGCCAAGCTTTTGTTTTTTGGTAATTCATGTGATCACACGATTTCCACTGTCAAACGCAGGATGAACCGCAGATTGAGTTGAGATAGTGGGTCGCACCAAAATCGACAAAAACTAGTCATTTTTAACTAAAATTTCACCAGGAAAGCAGTGGACGGCATGGATTTTGTGAAAAAGTAGTAAAATGGGCCCCACCATCAGAACAACGGAAGAGAATCGGCAGGCCCTATTTCGCAGAACCAAGAAAACAGGCCGCTGTGGCCGGTTTTGTGATCCCAATCACGGTCGAATTGATAATCCAAACCGTTCAATGTGTAGCTCATAAAAGAAATCCCCCAGGGACATTACGTTTTGGAAGAATATTAAGGAAAATGGTGATGTTTTAGCAATGTTTTAGGGCTGCGTAAGCAGAGATTGCGTTTGCGTCTGTGGTGTTTCTGGCTGCGAAAACGTCTGCACCGACTCCAGCTGCGGAAAGGAAGCAGGCAAACCGACCTCCTAGCCTATAAAAAGAAAAGACCTAAAGAGAAAGGAGAATCTTGGCTTGGGTTTTAACGTGAGTGAGAGAGAGACAGGGAGTTGTGTTTTTTTTCTTCTTTTCTTTTTCTTTTATTTTGTTTTATTTAAAGGATTCAGCCCATTTATGTTAGGCTAAACCTCTTAGCTAGGGCTAAGAGGTGAAGCTTGTAGTGAGATGGGAGTGTTCTTTATGCCTTTAATTTAATTTAAATTTATGAACTGAATTTGATTTTAGTTGATTTTAAGGAAATGCTTTTAGTTTTTTTTAATGGTTTGTTGTGACAGAAATTACAATAGATCTGTTATGGCTTTGAGTATTTCTTTTTCCTTTTTATGTTTATGACGTCAGGAAGCGCTATTGTTCACCATCGTCTCCTGGGCATGGTCGGATGACGGTACCCTTCCTAACCTTCATGACATGTGATTGGTTGGTAATTAGTTTCATTCTGTTGTTTGTCATAGTCTTCTAGGCATGGTTTGGTGATGGAATCCATTCTAATTCATATATCTTTCATCTCTTGAAAACTATATCAATGACAGTTCAGTTAATTTCCATGAAACAGGCATAAGATTTCCCTGATCTCTACAAGTGGATCCTCTGAATCCCTAGTTCCTTATTTCTTATTTTCTTAAGTTTTAGAATAATTATTCCACCATTATTCCTTAATTTCTATTTGATTTAGATTACACCTTATTCTAGTTCAAATTCTACTTAATTTTAGATAACGTACAAGTTTCAGTCCCTTGGGATTCGACCACGGTCTTACCGAGTTATTACTACATCACAACCCTACACTTGGGGAGTGAACAAGTTTACGCTCCCTTACTAAGATGTGTGGATTCCCATGAAGTCGACTATGTCTTACGGGAGATATACGAAGGAATATGTGGGAACTACTCAAGAAGACGTTCTCTCGCCAACAAAGTGTTACAACAGGGGTATTACTGGCCAACTATACAACATGATGCTAAGAGGTTCGTCCAAAGGTGCAAAAAGTGTCAGCGATTTGTAGCTATCCCGATGCAACCCCCCGAGGAACTGATTCCGATGTCTGGAACATGGCCCTTTGCATAGTGGGGGATCGACATCATCGGACCCTTCCCTCTGAGGAAGGGTCAGACTAAATATGCTGTGGTTGTGGTAGATTATTTCATGAAGTGAGCCGAAGCCGAACCATTAACAAAAATTACCGAGCAGAAGGTCACAGGCTTTGTTTGGAAAAATATCGTTTGTTGGTTTGGGATACCTAGGACTATTATCACCGATAATGGAAGGCAGTTCGATAATAAACAATTCCATGAGATGTGCAGCAATCTCGGGATCCGAAACGTATATGCCTCGCCTCATCATCCTCAGACGAATGGACAGGTCGAGGCCGTTAATAAGATTATAAAGAAATATCTTCAAACGAAACTCGATGGAGCAAAAGGAGCTTGGGCTGAGGAACTTTCAAATATATTGTGGGCCTATCAAACTACAGCTCGGACTACCACGGGAGAAACTCCCTTCACCCTTTGTTATGGCTCGGAAGCAATTGCCCCGGTTGAGATCAGTATTAGCTCGGCCCGAGTCAATACGTTCAGTGAACAGGAGAATGACAAACTCCTGTCACTCGGGCTCGATTTCTTAGAAGAGAAAAGAGAAAGAGCTCGATTACGAGTGATGGCTCGACAGAGGCAAGTGTCTCGGTTTTACAACAGCCGAGTCAAAATCAGACGATTCCGAGACAGGGATATGGTCCTCCGAAAGACATTCCCAAACACAAAGGAAGTTGGGGCGGGCACATTGGGACCCAATTGGGAAGGTCCCTATGTCGTCTCGAGCTCCATTCGCCTTGTAACGTATCGGTTGGAAGACCTAAATGGGCAACTGTTGCTTCACCCTTGGAATGTCGTGCATCTCAAGATCTATTACCTGTAAGGCAGAATAGAAAGTGCTAAAGAATAATGGAAGAGAAATGTAATTGAAGTCAATTCAATAAAACTAAAAGTTTCTATTTTTTTTAAGTATTTAGCATTGAATTACAGCCTATGGTAAAACTACAAGAAAGAGGGACGACACAATTTCTAACAGAGAGAGTGATCTCCCTCGGTCTAGGACCATTCTTCAAGCGATCCCGGAAGGACCGGCCTTCTCAGCAGCAGCGTTCGCAGCGGAGGCTTCTTCATTGGCGGCATCAGCACCAGTAGCCTCAACCTCCGGACTATCGGCTTCAAATGTGGAGAGGTCAAGGTTTGGGAAGGCGGTCCTCATCTCCAAGACGCAGGCCCTGTAACTACCTTGATTAAGGCGGTCTCTTTCTTCTTCAAACTCCGGGACTCAAGGAAGGCATCTACGGCTCGGTCCCGTGCCTCCTTGGCTCGGCGGGCTTCCTCTTGTGCGTCCTGGACGAGAGCTGCAGCGTCGGCCCTAGCCCGAGCGAGAGTGCTCTCGAAGCACTGTGAACTCGAAGAAGATGCTGATGCTTTTCCTCAGCCTCCTTTAGGAGCGATGTCAAATGGGCATTATCAGCCTTGGCTCCTTCAAGAACCATTCTTGTATCCTCAGCCGCTTTCCTGGCATCCTCGACCGCCTTCCTGGCGATTGATAAGTCGCCAGTCATAATGCCGATACGACCCTCGGCAATCTCTCGACGACCCTCTGCCTCGGCCGCAACCCTCTTCGCTGTCTCTGTCTCGGCCGCAAGTTTTTGAGCAGCAGACGGCTCCGAGCAGGCCTTGACAATGCAGGGAGCCAACTGCAGACGAGAGATAGTAAGTTGCAGTAAGAACTTTATGTGCCAGTAATAGAGAAATGAGACGAAGAGATGTTACCTCAAAAAGTAGCCTCGCTGTATGCCGGAGAGTCTGCAGAGTCGGGGCATTGTAGAAGCTGACGAAATCTCTCTCGCTCCCGTGAGCGATGGCCCAAGGGATCATCCCCGAGATGACCTTGGAGAAGGGAGATAACTCCTGTTGAGTCATCTCCTGTCACGCCCCAAACCCGAAAATTGGATTCACATGAATCCCGATTGTCGAATCCGGTGCCGACAGCCTCCGTAGTGCCCCATTCTCGGCTCCTGACAATCAAATGCCAGATTTTCGATCCTGGGATCCTACAAGGAGGATTTTCAGATTTTTTTTTTTTAATGGAGCATAACCACAAGCATAACAAGTCATAAAACAACATCACCACATATCCACTATATCAAAAACTTTAAGTACAATGCGGAAAGAAAAATACAAGGTGATCAAAAACTCTAAAAAAATAGCCAGATGCGCACTCCTGCAGCTGATCAAACAAGTCATCGATCCTCGGAAGCGGGTACTTGTTCTTGATCGTGACCTTGTTGAGCTCGCGGTAATCTACGCAAAGCCTTAACGAGTCATTCTTCTGCTTCACGAAGAGTATCGGTGCTCCCCACGGCGAACTGCTCGGAAAAATAAAGCCTAACTCACGCAACTCGTCCAACTGCTTCTGCAGTTCCCGTAACTCCAATGGTGCAATACGGTACGGGGCCTTTGAGATATGCGAGGTACCGGGCACGAGATCAATCTGGAACTCAGTATGCCGACGAGGTGGTAATCCCGGAATCTCCTGGAACACATCAGGAAAACCACAAACAACAGGCAACTGGTCGATACTCAAAGCAGCTGACTCCTCAACGGCACACGATAACAGGTAAGAAAGCTGCCCTCCTCTGGGCTTGGCGACAAACTGAAACTCTAGCACGCCGGGTATGCAAAACGCGACCGTCCTTGCGGAGCCGTCTAATATGGCGTAGTACTCGGCAAGTCAGTCCATGCCTAGGATAACATCAAAATCGGACATCGGCAATACAAATAGGTCGGCAGGCAAGAAGATATCCCCAATCAAAACGGGACAAGATAAGCAAAATCGGCCCAATACTGTGGTCTTCCCTAAGGGCATCGATACTACCAAATCCTCACAGGCAGACTCCAACGGCAAACCAGTCGATTGGCAGAAATCATCGGCGATAAATGAATGTGATGCACCAGAATCAAATAATACACGTGCAATGCATGCAGAAACAGGAAGAGTACCCTCGATGACCCCTCCTGATGACTGATGGTCCTGCTGGGCGGCATAAAATCTGCCCTAAGCCTGCTAAGGAGGTGCAGGTCCCCTCTGAGGTCTCTACTGCTGTTGTGGTCGCTGTGGGGGCCTAACCTGCTGCCTCTGCTACTGTGAGGGAGGTACAGAAAGCTGGTGCTGCGGTCGCTGCTGCTGTGGTGGCTGTCGCGGAGGTAGATGTGGTGCCCTCTGCTGCTGCTGCTGTTGCGGATGGGGACACTCGTGCCTACGATGCCCTTTACGACCACACCCAAAGCAAGTACCTGTAAACGATCCCGAAGATGGTGCTGGGGGTACTGCTGGTGCTCTGAATGCTGGGCGGGTCGTGCGCCACTACTGTGAACGATGCTGCTGATGGGAACTACTAGAGGGTGCCTTCCTCTTCTGATCTCCCCTCTGATCACGGGCTCTCTGCACACCGGCCCAATCTGTCTCATATATCAGGGCTCTCTCTACTATCCGCTCAAATGTCGGAAGCATGTGTCCGATCACACGGCTCCTGAGGGCAGGACGTAAGCCGTTCTCAAAATGGCGGGCCTTCCACCCCTCATCGTCAACATGATATGTCGTAAATCTGGATAGTGCGATGAACCGAGCCTCATACTGGGACACAGACATGTCCCCCTGAACCAATGTCTCAAACTTCAATGCGCGCTGCTGTCGCACATGCTCGAGAAAGAACTTCCGGTCAAACCGTTCTATAAAGTCCTCCCAGGTCCACTCAAAATCAGCCACTACTGATCGGGCCACAGATGCCCACCAATACTGAGCCTCACCCTGCAGAAGAAATACGGCTAATGAGACTCGCTGCTGGGTAGTACATCTCATGGTGTCAAATATCTTCTCCACCTCGGAGCACCATATCTCTGTAGCAGTAGGGTCTGGCTCACCCCGAAAACGTAGAGGATCGTGCTGTTGAAAGTCCTTGAGAAGGGCGCTCGCACACTCCTGCTCAGCCTCGGCTGGCGTAACAGTGGGATGCTTGCTCTGCCCCTGGAGAATAGCAGTCATCGCCTGCAACATCTGTTGCAGCTGAATAGCACTCACAGGTACGGTCGGATCCGCACCGGTCTCAAGTAAATGAGTGGCATCCTCAGGCTGGAAGGCAGAAATATTTGGTGGTGGAGTAGGAGTAGCAGGTGGTAAAGCGGGAGCTGCGGGTGGTGGTGCGGGAGTCGCAGGTGGTGGAGCGGGATTTGCTCAGGTCGTTCTTCTATCCATAGTGTCCTACAGGAAGGAACAATGGCCATTAGCCTTGAGAATTCTCGAAGACATAAATGTTAAGGGTTCATGTCATAAAATTGCTAAGTCATTCAGACTTGGAACCTATTTATAGCAGATATATGATGTGATCCTCAGGTATTCCCAAGTTATGCTCTAATACCAACTCCTGTCACGCCCCAAACCCGAAAATTGGATTCACATGAATCCCGATTACCGAATCCGGTGCCGATAACCTCTGTAGTGCCCCATTTTCGGCTCATGACAATCAAATGCCAGATTTCTGATCCTGGGATCCTACAAGGAGGATTTTCAAAAATTTTTTTTTTAATGGAGCATAACCAAGTCACAAAACAACATCACCACATATCCACTATATCAAAAACTTTAAGTACAATGCGGAAAGGAAAATACAAGGTGATCAAAAACTCCAAAAAAATAGTCATATGCGCACTCCTGCCTCAGCGCTGCTACTGTCCAACGCTACCTGCACGCAACTGTCGTGCATAAGCTTACAAAAGCTTAGAGGGTGGTGTAAGTGTGTGCATAAGGCAAATGCCAAGTGTACAATATTAGAGTAGTGCGGAAGTATGCGGTAAGTTCATGAATATAATCAACCATACAAAGGCTATGTAATGCAAGGCATGAATGCATTCGGCCATACCAAGGCCATGCGATGCGAGACATGAATGCTATCGGTCACACCGATGCAATGCGAGGCCTACATAGCCGAATGTCATATGCGAAATACAATCTAAGCAAGTCGGTACTCATCAAGTACACATATCAGTACAGTTTCTCCCTGGATATCACCGGGGTCTAATACACTTCATAGTGACTGTCACCTCCCTAGCTGCACAGTCAAGCAAGCGGAATAGACCTCACTATCCGCCTAACTAGTAGTCTACCAATATCTACCCGGCTCGTCGATAGCGGACTCATTTGTGAGCTGGTCAAACTCAGCCTATCTTATAACCCCCTCACTCAGGCGGATAAGGACCCCCTTCCAACCGACCACGACACAGTGGAAGACACAGCCTACTGGTATTCGGCACTTGGGCGCTCGTGTATCCACTCAGTCTAGACATTGGAGCATCTCCTGGTACCAAAAAGATTCTGAGACTTTCATCCAAGGACATCCTAAGTGCCCACAGTACTAGAACTAAGTATTTTCGATATCCGATACGGCCATCCACGATGTACCTGTGGAGCCACGGCCCTGATGTCGCTAGGGCGTGCAGTGATCAAGTCACACATATGCGAGATGCATGAATCACACGTCAAATCATGTAGAAATCCAACGCGTACTGCGCGATCATGTAGGGCACTCCATCTCATAACGAGTCCCATAAATGGTCTGCCCAATGGCGTATGCTATGATCAGTCACTACTCATATCAAGCATATATATGATGCATATGGGCATGAGTTATGGAATTATACTAAGCATGTTATAAGATAATGGACTACTCATACGATACAGATGAGTTTAGACGGCCTATACACAACTAGTATGTGCTTACCAATGGGCCCTAAGGAGAGATACATTGCGGACATTTAACCAACATTGTACTTACAATGTGGGCGTCAAACCATCATTGCTCCTAAGGCACGGCCCGCCATAAATATCATTACATGAACCATGGAAAATCACACATTGCAATGGACTCTAAGGACACCCTATGGGCCTCAACCCATGGGCCTTGAATACATTGAATGGGTCGTATCACATGGGCCTTACATTCATCAAATAGACTGCATTAATGGGCCTCACCAGCGAACCTTATGTACATTGCAATGGTCCATAACCCATGAGCCTTGAAATACATCACAATGGGCCTCATAATATGGGCCCTACATTTATAGAAAAGTGGGCCTCAACAATGGCCTTATACACTTAAAAATGAACGACGACAATGGGCCATAAATAAGGACTATAAATGCATCAAGGTAGGCCTCCACGGATGGCCACAAGTATATCCATATGGGTACCATCACGTGGGCCTTATATAAACCAATGGGTTTCGACCCATGAGCCTTAGAATACATCAAGATGGGCCTTAATACATATACCATGGTGGGCCTCAATGGACGACCACAAATAGATCAAAATGGACCTCATATATATACAAGGTGGGGTCCACTTGAACTGTAGATCTATCTTATTTTTATTCTCACGCCTTAAGACGAACTTTCAAAATGTCTGGATGGTTGGATGCAACACATGCATCATGGAGTGGGTCCCACTAAATAGGTGGATCTAACTCATTTTTAGTTCATGCCATAAAATGAATTCTCAAAATGGATGGACGGTTTTGGATATAACCCATGCATCATGGTGGGTCCCACCATCCACACCTGGATGGTGTGAATAAAGCACGTACACCATGGTGAGCTTCCACACCGTCCGCTGGACGATGTGAAGAGAACACATAGATCAAGGTGGGCTCCACCGTCCGCCTGGACGATGGGAGAGAGACACATACATCACTGTGGGTCCCATGTGGGGCCCACCATAACATATATTTTCCATCCAACCGGTCGATAAGGTCACACAGACCTGGCTGAGGAGGAAAAATAAATTTTATTTGATCCAAAACTTCTGTGGCCCAGGAAAAGGGTTTCAAGGGCAGATGTTCAATCACATTGTTTCCTATGATGTGGGCCACCTGAGCGTTGGATGCGGCTGAAATTTGGAGGGTGGCCCATTGCCCTAAGGGCCCACCATATGAACGGATTGGATGACAAATAAACATCGATGTGGGGCCCACGGCTAGAGCCATGGGTTGCTGTCCAACCATCCATCTGCCTAGTGCAGGCAGCGCCTGCATGTCTCAGGACTGACAGCAGCAGGCGGCTGCTGCTTATTTACTTATTTTTTTTTGAAATCGTGTAATCCAGCGGTTTTTCGCATGTGGGGCCCGCATCAAGTAAATCCAACCCGTTCATTGCACTTTGTGGCTTAAGACCGTCCAAACGAGTCTAATATCCAAAGTGTTTTCGACGCATAAGAATGTCAGGGTGACTTTCAACGGTAGGGACCACTGTCTTACCTGTTATAGCCCTCCTGAAGATCGGATGGACTTCATTTTTTGGCTCAACGCCTAAAATGATTAGGAGAACAGAGTGGGCGGAGTGGATTAAATACATACATCAGTGTGGGGCCTACATGAGCAACCCTTGCCCAAGTTTTGAAACAAAGCTATTAGTTGTGTTTCCATTTTTTTTTTTACATCCAGCGTCCAGGGGGACGCTGGACGGTTTTGTACGTTGAAGTGGACATTGAAGTGGACCTTGCTGAGGTGGGCCACCACTGATGGATGGACACATATAAGGTGGGCCCCACTTATAAATGACTTGGGTAGGATACAAGCCTCATGGTGGGGTCCATTCAAGTGGGCCACACGACCACATCAATCATATAAAGAAACTAAATAAAAAGGAGAGGGAGAGAGAGAGAGAAAGATAGAATGGGACACGCATGATGGAGGGTCCCCGGCACTATGGGCCCTCCCTTCCATGATCTACAACATAAATCATTGCATATGGGTCCACCTAATCAAGAATCAATGGTGGAGATCCATTCTCCACGAAAATAAACGGTCTAGATGACCTTATTTACAAGCTAGGAAAGATAAACATCATGATGGGGTCCATGGAGAATGGCCCCATCATGGAATGATATGGATAATCAAGGTGGGCCATTGGCCACATCTTAGGGTCCAAGGTGAGATCCACACCATTGATCGGTGGGCCTCACTTGGACCATCATAAAAATAAGTAAACTACCCTATAGAAACACCCATCACTTGATCTTCTCGGTCCATTGGATAGCCTATCTCCTAGAGCTTCACTTTGATGGTGAAGATGAGAAATGGATGGCTAAGATGAGAGGTTTTGGGATGGGAAAGTGGGCCACCAAAATCACATTTTTTTTCTCATGGGAATGCATGGACGTGGGGGTGCTCTCCCTTGCTTGGAAATGGTGTTGGGAAATGAGGGAGAGAGAGAGTTGTAAGAGAGATGAAGGATGGGTGTGATGGGTGAAAGGGTGAGGTGAGTGATGGATGTGGTACTTGACATGTAAGGTGGTGTAAGGGAGAGGGTGAAAGGAGTTGACTTTGGTGGTTGCTTGGGGATGGGGTGAAAGGTGATGTGTACTTGACATAAAGTGATTGATGGGTGATTGATTGATGAGATTGATAGGACATGTTGTAGAGATTCTCTTGGAATTTGCAACGCGCGGTGTTTTCTCGAAATAAACGCCGGCTCACATCTCTTAGTCAGGGTATCGGATCGGTACATGAGTCGCGGCGTTGGAACCACGGCGACTGTGCGGTCGCAATGATACAAGTTTCAGATTGAGCCGACTCAAATGTATAAGATACGACTTACAGTCGTGGCCAACGTCGACTATAGGTCGCGGATTGCCGAAATTCGACAGGAAGGATCGCGGGAGTTGACGGAATAGTACGGACTAGGATACGGGTCTTACAGCTCTCCCCACCTAATAAAAATTTCATCCTCAAAATTTACATTACCATCGCAACTAACCATAATTTAAAAAGGAAATAGGAAATATAACATCATATATAATCAAAGTATAATACACAATACAATCAATCATCGAAAAGATGAGGATAATGCTCACGAATCTCCGCCTCGCGCTCCCAAGATGCCTCATCCACACTGTGATGGCTCCACTGCACCTTCACCAAGGGAATGACCTTGGTTCTGAGGACCTGCTCCTTCCGATCAAGGATATGAACTGGCTGCTCAATATAAGAAGCATCCTCACGAACCTCCAACGGCTGCCAATCAATTACAGGAACGACGTCTGACCCACACTTCCTCAACATAGAGACGTGAAAAACATTGTGGACGCCAGACAACTGCGATGGCAAGGCAAGCCTATAGGCCACGGCACCAATGCGCTCAGTGATCTCGAAAGATCCTATGAATCTCGGGACAAGCTTGCCCTTCGTCCCAAAACAAACCACACCTTTCATGGGTGAGACCTTAAGATACACTCTATCCCCTACTGCAAACTCCAAGGGATGACACCGAAGATCAGTAAAACTCTTCTGCCGGCTCTGAGCTGTGCAAATCCTCTGCCTGATGATGTCGATAGCCTCTGTCGTCTGCAGCACAAGCTCGGGACCTAGGAGACGCCGCTCTCCAACCTCGGTCCAACAACTCGGAGATCTGCACGGTCTGCCATATAATGCCTCAAAAGGAGTCATGCCAATGGTTACCTGGTAGTTGTTGTTGTACGCAAACTCAACCAATCGCAGGTGCTCATCCCAACTACCCGAAAAATCAATCGCGTAGGCCCGCAGCATATCCTCAAGGATCTGGTTGACGCTCCCGAGGATTCCCCCCTCGGGACCTCTTCTACCACAGGTCCTGGCTCGGGAGCCGACTGAGAGACAGAAAGACTTGGCTCCGCTTCTTCCACCCTCTCATCAGGGTCGGAAAGCACGACTACCTGTAGGGCGACAGGGACAGGAGCAGATGGGGCAGCTGGTTCCTTGGCCTTTGCAGCGGTCTTCTGTTGCTTTGAAGGCTGAGACCCCGATAAAAGAACCGACCTCGGAGGAGCTTTGACCTTGGAGATTGGCTTCAAGGACGAGCGAGATTCGGTCATGCTATCAGAAGCCGACCTAAGATATGGGCAAGCCTCGGGAAGGTCTGAAAAGAAGAATGAAGATGGGTTAGATAGGAAACCAATAGAATGAAACAGAGCGGGATGAATTACCTGAGACAAATGAATCTAAACCCGCAAGATGAAGACACTCGAATTGTAGCAGCAGTTTTCAAGATCGGTCTTCTGTATTTAGTTTCTTCAGCTCTCTAATCCGAGCTAGAGCACCGGACCCGAGCTTCCCTCTTTCCTTCAGGATATCTGCAAAGCATCATGAGGTCAGGATCAGCACAAGATAATGAAGATGAACAAAAGGTATCAAGCCGAGTCACCGAGTCACCTACTTTCTGGAACGAGCGAGAGACTCGCGGTTCATTGGGTCACGGATCGGCCGACTCCCACTGTCCGCACGCCCAAAACCACCTCTCCTTCTAATGTTTGTTAGAAGTAGGCGGGTCGGTTATCAGAGACCCGCCTTTGCCTCTCCATGCACTCAGGAAGTATAGGCCAGGAAAATTTAGGTTTGGTCTAACTTGATACAGGTAGAGGAACTCGTCGACTGTTAGTGGGGGCTGCTCTAACTTGGCCCATAGCACAGCGCACCCAAATAAATTCCTCCACCCGTTTGGAACAATCTGACCAGTAGCGAATTTGACTCGGGACAAGAAATCACGAGCAATGGGCTGGAGTGGCAAGCGCAAGCCACATTGCATCGCGAACTGAAAAATCGCGACCATCCCCACAGGGGGATGGTCAGGCAAATCATCTGAACGAGGAAACGAAGTACGACCGAATTAGGGATATGGAACCCAGCTCGGATTCCATTTAGGTCAGACTCAGTTAAAACTGAGGCAACAAGACCGCTCAGATCATCTCCTTCTCCCTTGGAAGAGGATTCAGAAGCCTCTACAAGCTAGTTCACGGGATCCGGGATAACTCCCTCGACAATGATTATTTCTTCTTCTCCCTCTTCCTCCTCCAATGGATCCATTCCGAGATTAGGTCTCCCTGGACGGGTTACCAGAGACACACCGCTACTGAAAGGATCAGCTTGAGCGGGACGCTCAGCTGATGAATCACCGGTCCTCCTTGGGAGCCGGAATGCGGCATCTGCACCAACGGCGAACTCCTTCAGTAAGGAGGGTGGCTCCGCAATGTTCCAGAAATGTAGCGAATCACCTTCGTCACCAGAAGTTTCCTCCCGGGGGCTGTGAGAGCCATATGCGGCCATTAATGTCAATAGAAAAGATGGGGAAAGGACTCACCGGAGAATGCAGCGACGGATGCGAAACAATTCAATGGAGAGGAAATCGACAGCGGAAAGAAGAAGAAGGAGAAAGAAGAAAATCGGGAGAGAATAAGCGAACGGGAGGGCGAGAGGCGAAAATAAAATTTGCACGTTCCTCTCGCCCGTCCTTTTTATAGCCATGCCACGTGACAGAGGCATTCAATGAAAAAATGAAACGACGTTCGTCTCGACTCCCCCGCTCGACACGTGGCGCACGCCAACTGACAGCGGTAACGCCATCGCCATGCGTCCAACTCCCATAAGCGGACGAAACGACCTGACGGATGGCCGCACGTGCGACCTCGGGAGATACATCGTCATACGTTAGGGACGACGCAAAGGGCATTAAATGTTTCATCATGATCTCGGACTCTAATACGAACCGACCTAAAAACTTATTTCACCTTGGTGCCATGAACGACACAAGGAGTAAGGGGGGCTCATTGTTGGGGAAAAATATGTTAAGTCCGGAGACTCGGATTTCTAGTATGTCGGCTCCGCTGGCACTGTCCGATGAGTCCGAGACAACGGTCGGAGCCGAGGGAATAATGGATAGGCCAAGAGGCATAAGCATAAGACGACTAAAGTTACTCGGTCGGAGAGATAACTTGCTCTGCGTAAGCCTACAGAAGGCCGAGTAAGTTAAAAGCCGTCCAACCGAGAGAGGAAAACCGACATTGTATGTTGGTTCCGTCGGCCACGGAATAAGGAAGGGTGACGAGTAAACACCGAGACTATTTCATCCGTAAGGAAGCAAAAAACTTACTCGCTTAAGCCGACCAAGACTCTTTCAGAGTCGGTAACGGTCGAGCCGAGACAAGAAAAAGCGGTGTGAATATAAATGCCGCACCGAAAATCTAGAAATACAGAGCGAAATCAGTTGAAAGGATTAAATCTTCGAATAATTAGGAGAAGAATCCTCGTACGATGAGAATTCTTAAGATCTATAAATATCTAGGTTCTTTACAGAAGTAGGTACACAATACAAAAACTCTAAAAATCTTTTGTCATTGATCAGAAGATTGACTTAAGCATCGAAGGTTTCCCGGCTTTAACCAGGGTCCCCGTTGTATCGTTGATTGTGCAGGTGGGATACGATCCGAGCCGGGAAGCCGTCCCATAAAAATACACCAACACTATACACTACCAATTATAGGCTAGTGCACATGCATTTGTATTAGACATTTTCAATGGACCATATATGGGAGTTATCAATCGGCTTTCTTCACTCACATGAATTTTATTTCAGTCATCTTAGTCAAACTCTCTCTCTCTCTCACACATGAATTTTATTTCAGGCATCTTAGTCAAACTCTCTCTCTCTCTCTCCAAATGAATTAATATTAATTCATATGAAAAGAAACTATGATTCTCGATCAGTGTGATAGTCACTCAGGTTTCGCCTACCTGCGGCTTGCTACTGGATGGTGCTCTATGAGCCCTGCCATGATGTATGTGTTTTATCCGGATGTCCATTTATTTTTCCAAATCATTTTTGGGTGTTATCCCAAAAATCATGCCTATCAAAAGATTATATGTACCACACCACAGAAAGTTAGAAACAATGATGATTGAACGCCCACCATCCAAAACTTCTTGGAGGCCACAAAAGTTTTGGATCCAGCAAATATCATCCAGGTCTTCATGAACTTTTTATCAGGTTGAACGAAAAAATAAACATTACAATAAGCCTGAGGAAGTTTTCAAATGTGAGCATTCAATCCCCCTTGTTTTCATGTGGCGCTCCACTTGTGCCTCAATTTTGGACTTATGTCTTAAAATAATAATGATACAAAATGGATGGGTGGCATGAATAAAATATGTACATCAATGTAGGGCCCACAAAGTATTGTCCGATTGCGACATTGCCATTGACGATGTCAGTATGCAATCCGCTCCATGTTAGGTTGTGCATGTGGCGTACAAATTAAACCATCCAAAATTCGACAGGCATGCAATTTATATGGACCAAAAGACTAACAACTTCACACTTACTAAATTAGCTAACCAGCCCATTCTTTTTTAGATGAATTCTTTAATTGAAAAAAGTAACCACAAAAATAATACAAGAAAACTTGGATACATGAATTAAAAATCTTAATAATATTAAAACATAACTTGTTTCCTCCTTGCTGTTTAATTTATAAGAGAAGAACTATGATTCTCGTGTAGAGTATGATAGTCATTCATCAGGCATCGATAAGTTGTAGTACACGTGACATATGACTAAAATTAAATTAAACATTCCAAAATTTGACCCCCAATTAATGGGAGTGGATTACGTTTTAACCCGGTATCATTATATTAGTGGGTGTTATTTAAATCTTATGGGGCCCACCTTGATGAATGTGGTATATATCCATGCTTTCCATCCATTTTCTGACCTCATTTTACAGCTTGATCCAAACAATTAAGCAGATCCAAATCCCAGGTGGACCGCACCAATTGAAACTATGGTCATTGACCATTAAAAACTTATTGTGGGCCACAAAAGTTTTGGATCAATCTGATCTTCGTATTTTCATTTTATCTAGGTTTTAATAACCTTATCAACAGGTTGGATAGAAAAATAAATATTACAGTGGGTCCTGGGTAGTTTTTAGTGGTGGGAATCAATCACCACTGTTTCCGGTGGTGGGGTCCACTTGAGATTTGGATCTGCTTAATTTTTTAGACCACATCCTAAAATGATTTGGAAAAATGGGTGGACTGTGTGGATATATAAGACACTCATCAAGGTGCGGCCCACAGTCAGGGTAACACCCACTAAATTGTTACATGGGATAATCCACTCCCCCAATTTATATGGTTAAAAAGATTAACAACTCCAGACTTACTAAATTAGCCAAACAGCCTATTCATGAGATGGTTAAATGAAAAACATGTAACGGTAAGGATTAAAACCTAACAACAGTGGCTCATGTAATTTACAAGGAGATGATGCCACCTGTATCTGTGTATTAACTATCACACTACTCTGTCATAGTATCAAGTACTCTTTAAAATGGCACAGCTTGTGGTGTGCGGCTTAACATTAGGCAATATTCAATTAAGAAAATAATGGAAGACAATTAATGAAAACCAGATACCAAGTTCAGTGGGCAACTTAATACTTTATAATATTGAGGCGAGTTCCTTGCTTGTTCCGAATGGGAGCTTAGTTTTTAGCAAAAAAAAAAAAAAACTGTAAAACATATTCATACGGTGAAACATACAAGTTTTTCGGGTGGGCATCCCAAAAAAGGGCGATTACCTTACATATCATGTAGCTCTAACAATAAATCCTCATAAATATAGTCTAACCTATCTTCTGCCTCCTTCCTCAACCTAACCTGACAGATTAGATTTTAGCCTTGGGGCCATTTTAGTTGTTCTATCTTAGGTATTAATATGATGGACTACATGGGAGACGCGACCTATTGGTATTTGGCACTTGGGTGCTCATGTTCTACTCAGTCTAGACATTAGGGCATCTCCTGACCTTAGAGATTTTGAGATTTTCACCCAAGGACATCCTTAATACCCACAGTACTAGAACCAAGTATTTTCGGTGTCCTATTTAGCCATCCATGATGTGCCTGTGGAGGCCATGACCCTGATGTTGATAGGGCGTATAATGATCAAGTCACATACATGCGAGATGCATGAGTCACACTATCCATTCATGTAGCAATCTTGCGCGTACTATGCGATAACGTGGGTACTCCGTCTTATAAGGAGTCTCGTAAATGGTCTGCCCAGTAGCGTATGATATGATCAAACATTCTTCATATCAGACATATATATGATGCGTATGAGCATGAATCATAGAGTTACACTAAGCATGTTATAAGGTGATGAATTACTCTGGCGTATACACAACAAGTATGAGCCTATCAATGGGCCCTAGGAAGAGTCATAATGCGGACATTTAATTAACATTATTCTTACAACGTGGACGTCAAACCTTCATTGCTCTCAAGGCACAGCCCGTCATAAACATCATTACACAAACCATAGTGGAATCACATATTGCAATGGGCCTTTGTACATCCCATTGGGCCTCGACCCATGGGCCTCTAATACATCAAATGGGCCGTATCACATGGGCCTCATATATATCAAGGTAGCCCTTAACGGATGGGCTACAAATACATCAAGATGGGCCTCATCACATGGGCCTTATATTCATTAAGTGGGCCGCACTAATGGGCCGCACCAATGGGCCTTATGTACATTGCAGGCCCTGAATACATAACGATGGGCCCTCATATGGCAAGTGGGCTACATCACATGGGCCATATGCATATTAAATGGACCATACCAATGGACCCCATGTACAGATAGCAAGTCAACCCTGTGTACACGACAAGTGAGCCTCATATATATATATATATATATATATATATATATATATATATATATATATATATATAAGTGGGCCAAATGGGGCAATCCATGGTTTAGCAAAATAGATGGACAGCGTGAAATGAAACGTGTGCATCATGGCAGGCCCACCATCCCATGCTGGATGGTGCAGCAGATATATCACCAAGGTGGGCCCCACGTCAAGGGACGGATGTTGTGGATACAATAAATACATCAAGGTGTGGCCCACGATACCACTGGACGGTGTGGGAGAAACATGTACATCATGGTGGTGTCCTACCGTCCCACGTCCAAATGGACGGTGTGGGATCAAAACATACATCATAATAGGGCCCACTGTCCAAACAGCTGGACGGTGAGGATGGAATACATATAACAAGGTGGTCCACTGTCCAAATGCTGGACGTGTGGACATAACACATACATCATATCAGGGCCCCACGTCCACCATCCAAATACATGGGTCTCCAACACTGTCTGGACGGTGTGAATTAAATCCATGCCTCACATGCGCCCCATAGGTGGGTCTGGCAGGGGGGCCCACCACATACATATATGTATACCATGTGATATAATATTATATTATTATTTTATATGCTGTAAGGTGGGTGGACGGTGTGATACACAACACATATTGGATGAAACGCATACATCTAGTGGGCTCCACCTCCACACTTGCAGCACGTGTGGAGTGGGTCCCACACGGACGGTGAAGGATGCATAACACATGCCTCACGAAGATCCAAAGAACCTGCAGGCGCTGCAACAGCAGCTAAATAGCTGGTGTGTGCAGTACTCCAATCAACCTGCTTCACAACAGGTGGGCCCACCGTAAGATGGATGGACGGATGAAACACGTACATCAAAGTGAGGTCTACGACCACGTCCAAGTGGCTGGACGGTTTGGATCATCATGGGTGGACGGCCTTGATGAAACCTACACATCAATGCTGGGTTTCACCGTCTGGAAAGACAGTGTGATTACCCAATACATATGTATCTGGATATCTGGTGGGGTCCAAACGGGCAGCAAGGTAGCCCCCAGATGGACAAGGGCGTGGATAAAATACATAAATCATGGTGGTCCACACATATGTGGACGGTTTGTAAAACACTCACATCCAGTGGCCCCACGTCCAGCAGATGATGGACACGCCCAGAACCTGCTGACGTCTTATGCAGCAGCGTATATAACTGGTGTGTGACGTACACCAGCCAAGCTTCTTCTGCATAGGTGAGTCTCACGTGGGGGCCACCATAATGTTTATTTGTCATCCAACCGTTGATAAGGTCACACGGACCTGGATGAGAAGGAAAAACAAATTTCATAATAATCTAAAACTTCTGTGACACACAAAAAAGTTTCAATGACGGACATTAATCACACTGTTTTCTGCCGTGTGGGCACCTGAACTGTGTATAAGGGTGAATTTTGGAGGAGGCCACCAAATGCGCAGCGTGGATGTTAAACACACATCACGGTTGGGCCTGCAGTGGGGCCCACGGCCCTGGCCTCTCACGCCCGCCATGCACAGCAAGCGTCAAACAGTGGCAGCGCCTGCTGCCGCTGTTTATTATTATTTTTTAAATTTATTTTTCTTTGAAATCGTGTTTTCGCATGGTTTTTCGTGTGTGAGGCCTACATCAGAAGAATCCACCCCGTCCATTATTTCTCAAAGCTCAAGACAAGATAAACAAGCCCAATATTTAATATATTTTGGTGTGTGAAAATATTATGCAGATTTTAATGGTGAAAATTACTATTTTATATGCTATGGCCCACTAGAAAGTCGGATTGGCCCCATTTTTCGGCTCAACGTATAAAATGGTCTGAGGAAAGATATGAACATTGTGGATTTAATTTATACGTCAGATCTATATGGCTCGTTAAAATAACTAATCCTACCTCAAAATCTTTTAAGGTTCCGACATGAAACTTTTCACAACCCGCTCTACATCAATCATGGAAGGAACATTCTTAGAATATACTTTCAACTGGTCAATTCTAACTTGCCGTTATTCACACGAAAATACATCTGGTAGTTTGTTGGAATGCACCCTGAAGGTATTGCTACAAGATACGGTACTTTGTCCTTTGGATCTAGGAGTATCTTTCAACGATGCAAACCATGTATGTGATGTGGAGTATCTTAACCTTGTTCTTTGGTGCCTTCAATCTGTGTAAAAAACATGGGCTCGATCGATCAATCTTGGTTGATTAATTGGTTGCACCCCGGATTTAACGGATTAATCTTTAGATAGTTTTGGCCAAAAATAAATCACAAATATCTTAGTTTAAAGACGTACATGAGATTTACATAAGCTATCCATTACGAAAAAATAACTCATAAACGATTCACATTAACGTTACATATAGTTAAAGATAAATTCATAATAATGTAAACAAAAAATAACAAGAATTTGGATATTTACCCGCCTGAATTAGGTGCAAGATGGTGTGAGGTGCTGTTGGATATTACGTGCACTCTATCAAGGTTCAATTCTACTAAACTTAATTCGACTCAATGTGACTCGGTGCAACTCAGTAGGAGTTTTTATACGAATTGACAGAATCTTTGCATAAAATCATACATGTTAATTACTTTACTCCTATTTTAGGGTTCTTAGTCTCTTGAACCCATCCAAACAAGCCCTAAACCATTTATGGGCATTCAAATGAAAATTGGTTTACCCTCATTTCAAAAAGACTGGAATCATAAGAACGAAATAAAATACCTTTTCAACCAACGAAAGAGAGATTTGAGAGGAGAGAGATGGAGAGGGAGATAATTGGGCATCAAGCAGGCAGTAGCGAGTTAAGGTTTAGGGTGACTGGAATAGGGGCGTTGGATAGGCAACAGTGCTCGTTTGGGCGAGAGAGTGGGGTAGGGTAAGAAGATGGAGGGAGAGAGAGAGAGAGAGAGAGAGGCGCTAGAGTCGGTTCGAGTTAAAACATATCATTATTACCAACGAAACTTTTCGACAGTAATACTTTTCACGTTTCGTTGGTAAAAAGCTTCAAAAATATTTGGGCCCACCCGTGCTCTATGAGCCTCATCCACTCCATACATATGTTTTTAAATATACTTATTAGCTACACCAAAAACAAAAATTACAAATCAACATATATGATCAACCACACAAAGTGAAATAATATGTCCACCATTCGTTTTGTCTGACGATGTGTCTATTTCGTCGGCAAAAAGTTCCTTTACTGACGATTTTTTTCGTCGGTAAAAAGTTTCTTTACCGATGATATTTTATAACGTCGGTAAAAATAGCCTCTCCATCATCGGAAAGGACACCAAGGGATCTTTTGCCAACGAATTATTTGGTTCGTCGGGAAAAATTATATTTATCGACGAACTATTTGGTTCGTCGGGATACATAATGTCATCGGGAAAAGTTTCCAGTCCGTTGTTGTAAATGTAAGCGGGAACATATTTGGTCGTGGAGGGAATCTTTTGCCGACAAAATATGATTTCATCGGAGAAAGTCATGTGTACCGATGAAATTTATTTCGTCAGAAATAAGTTCATCGGTAAAAGGCCAATTTCTTGTAGTGTGGATAGTCTCAGTCAATCGATAATATTCGAAAAATATGTGTAAGCTCTCTAGCTACTTTTGGCGCGTTTGATCAATCAAGGAATGCTTGATCAATATCGATCAATTGATGTTTAAATCGACAGCGCACACGATTTTACATAATTGCATGAATTGTTTCTTATTCCGGGTTTTATACTTTATATATGGGTGTAATATTGGATTAGAGTATGATTAAGAGAGCTTAAACATTTTATATAAGGTTTTGAAGGGAGCCTAGGATTTTCTAAAAGATTTCGCATCTATAAGTTCATTTATCTCTTATAACTCATTCTTCATAATGTTTTATGCCATGATTTTTTTTATTTTTTTATTTTTCCCTCAAGAGGTTTCTATATAAAATCATGTGTTCTTGTGCATGCTTTATTGTGATTATCTTTTGTGTATTTGATTCAGATTCAAATTCGGAGTTTGCTTTCGCGGTCTTCTAACAAGTAGTATCAGAGCTATATGTTGGGATTCAAGTTTGAATCTAAGACACGTCGATGAAATGACCGAACGTTAAGTATGAAACAGAAAAGTTTATTGGGAAAAATAATTTTGAATTATAGAAGGTAAATATGAGAGGGCTTCTAATTTAGAAAGGATTGCAATATACACTCATTGATATAGCAAAGCATTCTCAGACTATGACCAAAGAAGAGTGGGAAGAACTAGATAAGAGTGAAAAACCTCGATTCAATTATGTCTTTTCGACGAGGTCTTTTAAAATATCCTTGATCAAAAGACCACCTTCGGACTTTCGAAGAAGTTAAAAGGCTTATATATACATGATGAAATCTTCATCGAAGCACCTATATCTAAAGAAATAATTTTATAATATGAAGATGACGGAGGGGTCCGATATTACTGAATGCATCAACGCATTTAATTAGTTACCTTGCAAATTGATGAGTGTGGAAGTGATAATTGGTGAGGAAGACCAAGACCTAATTATATTGAATTCTCTTCTAGAGTCTTACAAGAGTTTTGTAGACACTATATGCTATTATAGGAAGACCATTGACATCGAAACTATAATCTTAGCCCTTCATTCGAAGCCGTTGAGAAAGAAGGACAATGGCGGTGGTTCCTTTATGGATGCGTTGGTACATAGGGGAAGACATTTTGAGTGGGAGAAAAGAAACTCAGGATCTCAGTCCAAATCTTTGCCAAGAGGAAGATGAAGTGCTAGAATTATGTAAAATAATGGCATTCTAAAGCTTAGAAAGGAGAAAAATTAGATAAAAAGCTGAAGGAAAGCAACACAACATATTCTAGTGAGGAAATGAGTGGTTGTGATGTTTTGACAGCATCCAAGTTCAAGTATCTTAGCAATGAATGGATTTTGAATTCATCATAAGCTTCATACCATATGACCTTTCAGCAAAATTAGTTCATCAGTTACAATGAGTACGATGGTGGACATGTATTAATTATGGGCAATGATATTGTTTGTAAAATCGTTGGAATCAAATCAATACGAATTAGGATATTTGATGGAATGGAGCATATTTTGAAGGATGTGAGACACGTTCCTAAACTGAGAAAGAATCTGATACCATGGGAGCTCTCGATATAGTTAGACGCAAATTCATCGGATATGATTGTGTCCTAAAGATTTTAAAGGAGGTAGTGACTGTGATGAAGGCACAAAGGAACGATAACATTTACAAGTTGATCGGGAATACCGTATCGAGTGGAGTTGTAACATCTGTAACAGAATTCACATTGACACATTTATGACATGCACATAGAGGCCATATGAGCGAGCACAGTATGAAGGTAATTTTTTATTGTTGTTTCATTCATGCATTTAAAAGTGTTGATTTTAATATATGCGAGTATTGTATATATGGTAAGCAATCACAATTATTTTTTAAATCTGAAAGAAGCTTTAGCAGTAGTTTTTCAGTTAGGCATACTAACGTGTAAGTAAGAGTGTGTTAGACTATATGCATTCAGATATATAGGGGTTGTCGCCCCTTGTTTTGGGAGGGGGTCCTCATTTTTTATCTAAATCATAGATGACTACTTTAAAAAGATATGGGTTTATTTTACAAAGTATAAATCTGATGTTTTCGCAAAATCAATCAGGCTAAAATTGAAGGTGTTGAGGATAAATAATGGTAGAGAATTCACTTCAAAGGAATTCAATTAGTCTTTAAAAAAAAAAAAAAAAAGATGATGAGATTATAAAACACAATACAGTAAGACATAAACTAGAACAGAATGATGTGGTGGAACGAATGAATCAAACTCTCCTTTTCTTATGGTGCGATGTACTTAAGCTTATGACTTACCTCATTTTTTAGCTCATGCTCTAAAATGAGTTGTTAAAATGGATGAATGGTGTGGATGAGACACATAGATAACATGGGACCCATTGATTTTACTCATGCAATTCATGTGATCTTGGTTTTCAAGTTGTAAGAAACTATTATTATTTATTTATCATCATTTACCTTGAAAAATATAAAAAAAAAAAGAAGCAAATATGTTGAAAATTTGATTACAATTACCACTATCCATAAAATAGTGGAAATAAAACTTTCAAGGGCATGCATTCAATTCTAAGCACGAATAGTGGTAATGAGAATATAAATGGTTCAATTCATTGGACCATTTCAACATGTGGGCCCTGTGATTGGCAACCAATGCAAGATCCTAAGTGGCCACAAAGGTGAAATGAACTCATGTTGCATTGTCTTCAAGAGATTTGCTAGAATACATGACTAGGACATTAGCCTTTAGATGAAGTATCATCTCATAATCATCGAAATTAAGAAAACACTTCATGATAGACAAGATAGGTCCTCTTGTTTTGAAAGCGGGATGACTGGAGCATATCATACATCCATAGATGTATGTGGGGAGTATTTAGCTACTATGTTCATATCAAGGCAATGCTAGTAAATGCATTAAAATACCTTAGATTAGGGATTACTAAAAATCTAAAAGACTGAACTGTTTAAACCATCATGTTTCTACCCATTTTTGGTGCACTGATATGGTTCATTTGGAAGTCACCATGTGTTGACATAACGGGTTCAATATTATTAGAATTATACTTGCGTGCTTGGAGATATGTTTTATGTTTTATCTTCGATGATATGTCTTCCATTATTAATGTGGTGGCATAGAATTATACGCATTCCTTTAAGAGATTAAAACGTTAAATAACATGTGGCTAGGATTTGTGTGGCATGTCATTAACGCAGCATACAATACATCTATAAAATCAATAAGGTAATTTCTGACAATCCATCTAAAATAGGACTAACACATATAGAGCTATACACAAGTTGAATTGAGTCGAGCTTGGCCCAGCTCGGCTTGGCCAGCAAGTTACCCAAGCTCAAATTTGACTCGGCTCGATCCTCAAGCTTGACTGCCCAGCTTGGCTCAACTCAGTAACAGTTCGGGTCAGCTCAAGCTGAGCCTGAGCATGATCTTTCAAGCCGAGTTCGATTATGAGTCTACGAGTTGAATTCGAGTTTAGGTTATAGGGTTGTTAATATATATATATATATATATATATATATATATATATATATATATATATATATATATATATATATATATATATATATATATATAATATACAAATATTTATATTAAGTGAGCCCGATTCGAGTCAAATCAATTCGAACTAGTCAAGTTCGAGTTGAGTCGAGCTTGGTCTAGCTCAAACTCGATCGAAATTTTTTCGAGCTAAAAAATCAAGTCGACTCAACTCAAACCCAATTTTGAATCAAGTTAAGTCGTGCGAGTTAACCAAGCGAACTTGGTTCATATGCAGCTCTAAACTAGAGGTGGGCATCCACTACCAGAAAAATGGGAAAAGGCTACGGATTTAATTCTTAGCCATAGACCAAAGGCTACGGATTTAGTCCGTAGCACGACCGTCGTAGGTTTCGAGTTATAGGTCCAAAACCTATAGCTACGAATTTAATTTGTAGCTATAGCTAATATTAGCTACGGATATAAGCCGTAGCAAATATTTCTATTGCCAAAATTACCTATAGCTACGGATATTATTGGTAGACAAAAGTAGTGTTGGACCCGTAGCAATATGCTACGTTTCATAAAAGCTACGGTTAATATCCGTAGCTATATCCTACATTAAAAAATTTATGATCCATAGCAAGATGCCGAAATTTATAACAGCTATGATTAATATCCGTAGCTATTTTTTACATTAAAATAATTTATAATCATTTATTCATTCAATTGCCACCTGCGTAATCAATCATTCATTCATTCAATTACAATCATTCATTCAGTCGATTACAATCATTCATTCATTCAAATACAATAATGAATTAATTACAATCCTTCATTCAATTAAAAAAAAATGAGCATAGAGAGTGTCTTGGTAACCATGGAATCCACACCGATAGTAGATTCAGAGGTCGGAGTTTGATCGGAAGGCAACTGCTTGTGACATTTTGGAGTCTGTTGTGTTCTTGAAGATCATGTCTCACATTATGATGTCTTAGCCAATGACTCCTACACCAGGAAATGAGATTGATTAAATGGTTAGGATATGAAATGATATTGATTAAATGGTTAGGATTAACTGATGACTCATGATACACTCGTTGGTTTTGTTGTTTGCATGGTCAACTTTTCAAATTAATCAAGCGTTGAGACATTTGAAAGGGAAAGGTACTGGAGGCTTCCGTACTTATCTGTAATAAACATGCACACCATTACTTTGGAGACAACTTTTCTGCTTTACAAACTCCAACCTTGACAGAAGTGTTGGCCAAAGATCCACGTTCAATTGCTAGATATGGACACCAGAGGAGCTACTTAACCAGGGCACAACAACACTCAGTGGTAGACTCACAGGAGTTTCAACATGACGTCATGGGTTGGAGCATCCATTGCCGTGCGTGTGCATGTGGTAAAAAAAAAAAAAAAAAACAGCGCACAACAGGCATGGGCGGCCTGATGGATCAGTACAATTCACATGAATCTATGAGATATCAGATCCTAAAAATTTGTTGTGAAATGATCACACGCGTTCCCTTTGGTGCCGCCCACTGAGTTATGGATCAGGCTGGATTTTGCGTTCTAAGCTAGCATGAGGGGCGCATCTAATGGTGGGTTGGACAATGTTTACGCACCATGGTGGGCCGTAGACATTCCCCAATAGACATTATCTACATTAACCAATGAAAGAAAACCCTGCATTTAAAAATAATATAGCAAGTTTTATGGAATGATTCAAGTTCTATAATCTTCCACAAAGGAAAACTAGTTTTTTTTTTTTTTTTTTTTGTGATCTGATCATTTTAGCTATCAGCAGTTGAAAATGTAAAAGAAGAAGAAGAAGAAGATAAAAAATGAAAAAACAGCGATTTTCCCCACAAAATCATTCAGGAGTTGTCATTTTACCAAATAATGACTCCATTAATTGAATTTACTGGGTAGTGATTTTTATTTTTATTTTCTTTTTGAGAGAGAATTACTGGGTGGTGATTTTTGAGGGCAAGGATCTACCAAAATGCCCTCAATTTTTTCTTCCTTTAAAAAAGGTGGTAAAGTTGAGAATTGTGAGGCCCAGATGGTATGTTAATGACCTCTAAACCTGTCCAAATACGCACCCCACCACGATGATCATACAAACCAAAAATCTGGCTGATAGAATCAGCAGACGAGCTATACAAGACTTTGGATGCTTTCAGGCGGTCTAAGTTGTTTTTTAATGAGGTGGCCCGCCTTACGATTGGATCATCCAGATTTTTTGTTCCTCTGATTATCACAGTGAGTTGCATTTCTCTGACTGGTTGGATTTCATACACCACATGGGCCCCACGACTCTCGATTTCACCACTTCTAAAGAAAAAATGGCATTTTGGTCATATAATCCCTCGGAAAAATAAAATTAAAAAACAAGAACAAGAAGAAAAGCCATCTTACAATGAAATGCCACCAAGAAAATGACCATTTATTCAACAACTATAGGATTCACATACAGAGTTCCCCATCTTCTCCAATTGTTCCCGGCCACCTTCATGTTATCTAGATTGTTCGCTCGTGATGCCCATCAGATATTTGGCCCTCACAATCAGCATTCATTTTTTTCTCTCCCCTAAATGTGGATTGTTGGCTAGATTGTATGTTTCTATATCTGGACAATCTGATGGAGGGTAAGGCTCCCTATTGGGGCCCTCAAGATGAACAGTCCAGAATCACTGGATGCCTTCTTAAATGCAATTCTGTTACAGTACAGAGCAGTGAATGCATGCGTACAGTTGCTGGGAAAAAGCACTCTGTTATGAAAACAGGGTTCTCTGTTCTATAATATTGATAAAGCATTTTGAAGCATTTCCATCCCAACCCAATTGAAAAATCATCAAAAGATGAAAACATAAATTCTGATATATAGAGCAATCCTATTGGATAGGTTAATTAGATGCCACACAAATGGTGGGGTGGGCCTCATGCAACATAGAGACTACATACATGTTACACAAATGTTTTAGGAATGCTCATTTTATCTATGAATGCTTAGTTTTTGAATCTTCCTTGAAAATGGTAAAACTTAAAAGCATGGAGGAAAAACTGCTACATTGCTGTCTAACTAGAGAGCTTGGACTGAGGTTGATTACTCAGCGTGCAAAGCTGCAGGAAGAAAATTTTCCAGCCAAAAATTCATATTCATGTTAGATACTCGCTAGTGATTGGATACATGTTGCCAAAAGAAAATGTTTGAATCTACCATGCCTAACTACGTCCCACCAAATGAGATTATGTGCACGAATTGGAAACAGTCAATTTTTCTTGTTAGTTAGGACTTAGCAGCTCCAAACCAAGAAGCAAATTCTGACTAATTCAAGAGCGTGGAATTCACTTTCAGTTTGCTCGTTTGTTGCAAATGGGGTAAGCTAGTTGAGTTTTATTTTTTAAGATTGGTACGCCAGTTGAGTATGGAAAGACCATGTTTGAGAAAGACTGAAATAACATAAATCGCACACACAAGGCTGCATTTGGATGCTCAATTGAATTAAAATCATTCAATTCAATGAAATTGAAATGACTGTCATGGGAATAACAGTCATCACAATGTATTGAATTTGATGGCCAGTCCCAAATAGCAATATAGATTATTTCAAGCTAAACTCAAATCACATGGAATTGCATTTGATGGAAATTCGAAATCTTTAAGTAGGATGCAAAAAGGTTCACTTACCTTAAAGCATTTAAACCATCAAGTGAGTCTCAAAAAGTATGTGCCTTCCACAACAAAACACATAAAAGTTATCTCGTTGGGTAGCATGAATAGCCCATTGTTGTTATTAGATCTGTTTTACAAGTTCAAACATCTATCGGTAAGAAATTAAATAAATTAACAATTAAAGAAGATCTTACCGAAAGCCATGAAATAAATGAATGAAAATCTCAAATTTTCAGATCCAATCATCATGCACCCAAACATAAAAGAATTGATTTGCATGTATGACAACAATATATGCTTGAATCTGAAATATGCAGCTCCAATCCTCACACATGCAACGTCCACTGGAAAGAATGCACATAACCGTCATGCATGAACAATCATTACAAGAATGTACAAGTCAAACCGTAAAATCAGAAATACTCACTGCACTTTCAGGATCTCTTCCATAATTAATAATCTCATTCTAAAGCCCTTTTCCTTCCTCCTTTACCTGGGCTTGGGACGAGCAATGCAAGGAGTTGCATTGGCGGAGTTAAAAAAGGGCTTAGGCTCCATTTTGTTTGAAAAAAAATGTATTCATAAATACTAATGTGATGACCAAATGGAGCCTAAGACTATAAATAAGTTCATATATAGAGTACAAAATTCATTCAATATTTTTTAAAAATAAAATCAAATAACATCTAGTGTAACTAGAAAGAACATGTAGACTATAAGCATGTTGAACTATAGAGTGCCAAATTAGTTCAAAATTAAGAAACAAACAAGCCAAACATCATATAAAGTAATTAAAAAAAACATGTATACTACACATGTTCAATTATAGAGTACCAAATTTGTTTAATATTGAATTCTCAAAGCCTCTTTCTCCCATTGCACAAATGATCCGAGACCAGCCTCTCCAAGTGTAAATGCGAATCCATCTTCTTTCCACAAAGGAGTGCCAGGTTGTATAACCTCAGTCAGGACAACAACATGTAGGGAGAACTAGTAGCTCAACTAACATGCATACATTGGCTGTGTCAACAAGGAAAAACTAGTTTTCAAATCATGTTAACACAAATCAACAATGACGGAGGGTAAAATGAAACATTCCAAACCTCAATTTGTTAGTGTTACAATGTAAAACTTGGTTATAGAATGCAACAAGCTTTGGAGTTCTCCTTATGTTTCCCCAATTTTTCTACTTCTATATTTGTAAGCATATAATAAATTTTCACAACAACTCTGACCCGCTGGGAAAAGGCTATGATTATGATGAAGACAATACTGATGGTGATTGAGAAAAGGCTATGATTATGATGAAGATAGTACTGATGGTGATTATTTCCAAAGATTTAATGGATAATACCCAATTGTAGGTTAGGGATGCATTAATCCAATTCTTGTCTTTCTAAAATTCTAAATAATGCACAAAGATGGACACGCAAAGTCCATGTGCTTCCTTATAGAATGGATTGTTCTCTTTGCACAACAAACCATTAAATGGGCTTAAATTAATACACATACCTGCACCCCACCCATTTAACCATCCCCATACCCAGCTTGTTTCGAGCTAGGTTTGGGAACACAGCCTATTGCCACCACCTTTTTTTTAAAAAAAAAAAATTTTAATACCTTTTTTGAAGATTCTATTGCCACCCTTTCTTATAATAGTGGAATTTTTTGCTATTACAACCAGTGTGAAGATCTTTGCAAGCCTAATGAGGTGTCAATTGATTGTGGAGGGGAAGCTCACATAATCCAATTGAATTGATTTCCACGTTCCCCCATGGGCCCATAATGCAAATGCTTCTCTTTGGTCCTCTTTTTCTTTTTGTTAGCTTATCTAATAAGAATGACAATCTTCTTGTTGTTTTCCCTTCCATAACCGACATATAGAGAAGCCAAATTGAAATTTGTTAATCTTGATACTGTTTACTCAATCTATAACCGACATATAGAGAAGACTAACTGAAATTTTTTATTCTTGATATTGTTTACTCAACCTATAAATTCCACTCAATGTATCTTGTTGAGGACCATATGAGCTTCATGTCCTTTTTGGTCCAACCATTTACCAGGGCTCCTATGTAAAACCTTTGAATCCTAATAAATTTGCATAGAATTCAAAAAAATCCAACTGAAATAACAGGCCCCCACTTAAATAAATCTAAACTACCTTAGTGAATTGTGTTGTTGAAATTAAAATAACCATGGAGTCGCGTGAACCAAAGACACGTAATCAAAATAAAAGATGACAACAAGCAATCAATTTTATATCAATGAACTCAATTTTCATCACCAAGCACCACACAAATTTTAAACATAAACACCAAAACCCCCAAATTTTCCATTTGGAACTCTAGAGACAAGACAAAATCAGTACCCTTCTTTTAAAGAGGAACTACACCATAGTCTGCAGAGTATGGTGGACCATGCACATCTGTACATCTGCAATAAATTTGACATACATCTATATAAACCTCTAAATCAATGGCCGCTATGGATGGCACATGGCCTGATGGTTACAAAGATTACATAGTCCGAGTTGCCTGATACTCGCCATCAAATAGACAACTAGAAAAGAGAACAGGTGATATCAAACAGTAGCAATCATCACATAAATGATACTTCCAATCCCTGTCCATCCACAACCAACGATTTGGATGGTCTGGATCAACGGGCAAGCACGCCATGCGTCATACTAAACCTGAAAATAAATCCACTTTTCTAACTATTAATGTTAAGAAGGAGAAATTTAAAATTTCTATAGCATAGCAGTATAGCACATTTAGAGGAAGTTAGATACTCGGTTCCCGCACATGCTTTTTCAATTAAAGCGAATAAAGCAATGGAGCTTCTAGAGACAATTAAAGCGAATAGACCAAATATCAATCAAATTCCTCTTGGACTTGACATAGAATGGAGGCCCACATTCAGGCGAGGAGAAGCCCAAGGAAAGGCTTCGGTTCTGCAGTTATGCATGGGCACTGATAACTGTTATGTGATGCACATCATTCACTCTGGGATTCCTCCCATTCTACAATCTCTTTTGGAGGACAACACATTTGTCAAGGTTGGAGTTTGTATAGCCAATGATGCAGTGAAGGTTATGAAAGATTATAATGTCTGTATCAAAGCCTTGGAAGACCTGTCTGGCCTTGCAAATATAAATCTTGGTGGAGTTCCCAAGAAGTGGGGCCTTGGTTTACTAACTGAAACGCTCACCTGTAAACAGTTGGAGAAACCCAACAAAATCAGAATGGGAAACTGGGAAGCCAATGCATTATCGAAGGAGCAACTCTAGTATGCTGCTACAAATGCTTTTGCTTCTTAGTACTTGTATCAGGTGCTGAAGAGCTTACCAGATGCAGCTAATGACCAAGTTGTGGAGGAGAAACCAAATGGTGTACATGATCACGAGGATCATTGAATACAAAACGACTCCCTCAAATCATAATGGCCCTGCTGATCAACACGAATACAGTTTGCTGATTTGCAGGTTCATGTACCCATGGTTTGGTGATCCCAAATGTTTGATCAGATGGGCCATAGCATGTGTGGGTGAATTACTTGAGCAACATCCAAATTAGAAGATCTTAACCTTTCAAAAGATGGCCTAGGAATAGGTGGTTAAGGAGAGAAGAAACGCTTTGATCCAATATTGAACTAAAGATGTACAAACAATCAAAGTGTTGGGATCTCCCAATCTGGGTAAGCTTATGATCAACCACCATCCAATGCATCCCATTAGATCGTTGGTTTGTACAACAAACTGTGAACTCTTGCATATTGAATGTTACGTGTCTGCAAAACCATAATGTTTGTTGGAGTAGGACCAAAAAATTTCCATCTTCAACGCTATGCAGGTCCGTTGTGTTAGTTAAGTGGGCATCATTGTTAAACATTTTGTACTTTAGAAATTATCAATGTAATGTAGAATAAATATGAAATTGCATTATTCTGATGATTTCTTACGGTTGGGTGATGTTGGGGTCTGACCTATGTAGTTCACAATGTTAGGGGATGGGTTTGAAATGAAAATAAATAAATAAATAAAACAAAAACAAAGATTTCAATGGTGCATTGGACCGCAACTGATTTCGAAAATAGAGAGAGAGAGAGAGAGAGAGAGAGAGAGAGAGAAAGAGAGAGACTAACCGTTCTTCTCCTTTGGCGAAAGAGGGTTTTGAAAATGCTAATGAGAGAGACAGAGAGAGAGAGAGAGAGGTTGGGAAACAAAGAGTAGGGAATGCGGCCGAGAGATGGGGAGAGGGTGAGGGAGAGGGGGAGATCGAGAGATGGCGAGGGAGAGGCTGAGTGCGAGAGAGACAGAGAGGGTGAGGGAGCCTGGGAGATGGAGAGAGGGAGAAAATGGCGGACGCAAAAATCCTCGTTTCTTTTTGGGAGGCATGCGGGCGGGAGAAAACGGCGAAATGAAATTTGGGGGTGCGGCGCATGATGGACGGCTCATTAGGACGGTGGGTTTTAAGACCGTGGGGCCCACCATGATACATGTTATTTATCTACTCCGTCCATTAAATTTAAAATATTATTTTAAGGGTTGATGTAAAAAATGAGTCAAATCGAAGTGGTACGAAGACCACACAACATATTAACAATAGATATTCAATTTTTATGATTTCTTATTGTGTGGTCCACTTAGACCTTTAATCAACATGACTTTTGGCCCAATCCACTAAAATTATATGTCAGAATTTATGGATGGCTTAGATCAAACATATATATTTCAATGGGCCCAATGGAGCCCCTTAAGCACCGTCAATATTTAATACGGTTATAGTAAAGGGTAAGCTTTAGGTTCGGATCCCTTTACATGTTAGCTACGGATTAAATCCGTAGCCAAAAGCTTTGAAAGTCCGTACCCTTTGCTCGATTTTTTGGTAGTGATCGAGCCGAGTCGATTTGAGGTGAGCCAAGCTTGGCTTGGCTTATCCATGATGTACTCGAGCTCGAGCTCAAGCTCAAGCTCGGCCTCGAGCTCAACATTGAAGCTTGTCTTGGTTGCCAAAGCTATTGAGTCGAGTTCGAGTCAAGCTAGTGGTTCAAGTCGAGTTGAACTCGAGCTTGTTGGGTGAGAGAGATTCTGTTTTTGATCCTCCTCCATTTATGATAAATTAAAAAATCTTAGGAGAATCAAAGCAAAACCCGATGAAAAAATCAAACAAAGCTTCGAATCGGATGAGGAAACCTGTAAGAATCGATCTGTTCTTGATTTTCTTTCACCAACAAAAATCCAAGTACTAGAAAAGAAATAGAGTAGAAAACATATCAGAAATCCAAGTAAAGAGCTCTAGCCAATCAGATTATTGGATTTCCTTGAAGCTCTAACAAATTTGAGAAGAATCCATCTCGGATTTCTTGGGTTTCTCGCCCAAGAAGTAAATCTTAAGAAATTGAAATCATATTATTGTGGAGCTGAAATGAAAATTAGTGGTGGTGGTCCTAGCGGGCGTGCCACTGGCACTGGGTAGAGAAAGAGAAGAAAGAGAAAGGAAAAGGGGTGCGGGCAGTCAGGTAGAGACTCTAAGGTTTTTTTTTTTTTTTTTTAAATAATTTAAAGTTAAAAGTTAAAACTTATATATATTAAATATATATATATTATAATATTTAATATTTAATATATATAATATATAATATTTAATATATTTATTAATCGAGCCGAGTCGAGCTCGAGTTCGAGTTCGAGTCGAGTTGAAATGCCCCCTGGTCGAACTTGGCTTGAACTCAACTCGAACTTCAAATAATTAGCTTGGCTCAGCTCGAATCGGCCTTTCAAGCCGAGTCAATTCGAGCTGACTCGAGCCAAGTCGAGCAAGTTTTTCGAGATAGCTCGGCTCGAGAACAGCCTTACTCTAAACACATACAACAAGTTGAGCCAAAGAACTCAGTCACGTCAACATACCACGCGAGTCAACTTCCTGATCCCCTCGAAAGTTAAAAATAAAAATAAAAACAAACAGGTGGTTATTGTCTTGCTTTCAAGTATTTAGTTGGTTGATATTTCTATAATTAAATCCATTGTGCATGATTTTTCGCCGCCTAATTTTCCAGGGAACAAACGTGACCCGCCCACACAATAATCTATCTGACCAGGGGCACTTGCGGGGCTCACAGTGATGTATCTGTTTATCCATGTATTAACCCCAAAATGAGGTATAGCCAAGCTCATGTAGGATATACCGGAGATGACTCTTGCATTTAATGCAACCAAGCTCAAATAGGTCTAATTGAGAGTTCAATCTGCCTCATTTTTGCTCATACATTAAAATGTACTGAGAAAATGGATGGATGGCTTGGATAAACAGATATATTACGGTGGGCCCACAGGAGCCCCTGGTCGGACGGATTATTGTCCGAATGGGGTCGGACGCAATCCGCTTCGAACTCGGATTGGCTACTCCCCCTGCCATCAGCCCGGTGGCTGGTGGTCAGTGCTCTGTGGGCCCCACCATGACGTATAATTTTCATCCGTTCCGTTCATCCATTTTTAAAGATCATATTAGGTCTTGATTCCAATAATGAGTGTGATATAAATCCCAGGTGGATCACACCACAGGAAAACAATAGAGATTGGATATTCACCATTAAAATCCTCCTAAGGCCCACTGTATTTTTTATTTAACATCCAATCTGCTGATTAGGTCTTACAGACCCAGATTAAGGGAAACAAGAAAGATCAGCTTGATCCAAAACTTTTATGCCCCCGAAAAGTTTTTAATGATCGACGTTCATTTAAAATTGTTTCCTGTAATGTGGTCCACTTGAGATTGGGATATACTTCATTTTTTGTCTCATATCATAAAATGATCTAAATAATATATGAACTGCATGGATGAAACACATACATCATGGTGGGCCCACAGAGCACCGACCACTAGCCATTGGCTGGTGTAGGGGGAGTAGCCAATCTGTTTCTATCCGCTTCCCCTTGCAGACTGGTGAGATGCAATACTTGCGTTGCGTAACGTTTACCCGCAAGTCTTCTATCGCATTCACGATGCATCACAAAATTCTTGTGCACAAAGTTTATACTGGTACAACTTCACCTTGTACAACCGGGACAGCTAATTCATTTATCTAAGCCATTGATATTGCATGCATCATCGTAGAGTTAGCATGCAACGAAATATCTCAAAGATTGTAAGATCCTAACCATTCGATAGGTGCCCACAAATAGATGACTAAGAAAGATTCACATTCAACCAATATTTTATAGCTAGGATCTTCAGATTATGGGGCAGATGTTATCTGTCATGCCCCAAAATTCAGGTACAGAGTGTGCACCCTCAGACCTGAGTTTCAGTTCGTAATTCAAGTACAAGGTGTACTAACTTAATTCTTTAATCGATTTGATCGTATGTAATATTTACGTTCAATATAAAGTCCGTCATAATCTCAATCTCACATGCATTATACTTCACACCAATCAAATAATCATAGACAAAACTTGACAATCTTTAAAATAAAATAAACTTTAAAATTATTCATTTATTATGCCATTATACTATAATGGTGTTCCATGCTAACATTGTTCCAAAGAAATAAAACTAAATAATTTCTTAAAGTCTCAAAATAAATACTAGTGCATTATATTATAATCAAACTATACTAACAAAATAAAACATATAATTAAAAATTTTCTAATGCCGTCACTTCGTCTTCAGATAAGTATGCCCATGTTTCAGGTGAGTCATGTTCAGGTACAGTAGATCCTTCCGGTTCTTGCGCCACGTCATCTGTTAATGGCTCCTCTGTATGATTTTTCCATTAATAAAAATGTAAGCTGGCCAAGTTTAGTGATATAACCCAGCATGGTTCATAATCACAGAAATTAAAATAATACATAAAAAACATGTACAATAATATGAATATAAAATGATGTATGAATGCCTCAGATGGGATAATCGTCCATCTGCTTAGGTTGGAGATCGTCAAGCCGCATCCACCCATTGGGTAGGCTTCCACCTTTCGGTAGGCTTGGACATAGCCCGCTTCTGGTAACACTCTACCAGGATCGACATTTCTTCAAGGGAGGGCTGACGCAGGGATGAACGTGATGAGGTCGATCACTGTCTTCCTCAAGGATAACTACTCCGAATTCACGGAGCTTCTCTGGACTCCTCATAGAGACTTCTCGAATCCACGAGGAAAGAAAGCAAGAAAATAGAATAAACTCTAATAAACTTCGAAATTGATAACTAAATGACTAAAAACGAGTTTACACCCCTTTAAATAAGGGAACCAAGCAATATGAAAGAAATTAGACTCAAACTACAACTAAAACACCTAAAATTCGCAACTTACTATAAATAGTAAACTTACTATTTATAGACGGTCGTGATGTCTACTAGTGCGCAAGGTTTTCGGCCAAAAATAGTAAGTGTCCTATTTGGCTTCACCAAAACGTTCTCCTAATTATTCTAAGAACTTTTCATGTTAGACACAACTCCTAAAGCCCAACGGATGAAGAGCTATAAGCAAACTAAAACTTACTATAAATAGTAAAAACGAAATTAAAACGGGGAAACGACCGTCGATCAGAGGGTTTCTCACAAATTTGGGCCGCGCAACCCGGCATAGCGGGGTTGGTTGGCTAAAGTAGCTCGTTCTACCCCAAAATCATATATTTTGCGTTGGATAACTCATTCCGGATTGCCAGATACGCCCAATCTAAAGTCTGATGGTCCGGATCACTTCTGTCGCCGACCATGCCTTTTCTGATCCATCCTGGCCATGAAATTACCTGCGACCCGCTCTACATCAAGGGCCCCTAGGATCGACCGTGCATTATGCAATGTAGTGAATGATAGATGATATCTAATTGCATATTAGGCATAGTTGTCTCCATTAGATATTCACATATAAATTTTTTTGTACATATATCATATCAAAATATTCAAACCAGTAAATCAATCAAACAATCATAATTATTTATTTTAATTTTAATGAATTATGAGACAAGTTGGGTCACTCACCTGAGTTTGGTAGTATTGGCTCTGCAATATGATTAGGTTGATTTGAATTCCTAGATCCTATCAATTTTATCAACGATATTATTATTCATTTATTTTTTTTATTACATGGTGGGGCCCACCTTTGATTAATATCCTAGGTGGCCAGATCCAAAATAATCAAATAATTCTTTTTAAGATTATAAAATTGAATAAAATTTACTTGATCGAGGTGGCCCATCGGATGGTCAGATCATCCAGATTCTTGAGGTATTGTTATGTTTTACCTCGATGCATTGGAGGAGTGGTGTGGATCTAACCACACATTCACCAATGGCTCATCTCGACCTTCTACGCCAAGTGATACCAACACTTACGCAAAATATCTAAGATTCCTTTATCAGACACTTCTAGATAGCTAATGTGGCTATCTGATGATTAGATTGATCTGAATATTAGGATCCTTATGCTTTTTTGGCCTCATGAATCATATGATCCGATCCGATCTAATCTAATTTAATCAAATGCACACCAACTACAATTACATAATTTTAGATTCGCCTCACCTTTAAAGGGCATCCACCCATGATTCAATATAATGAACGTGTGATCAGTCTACACCGTTCATTGCATTTACCGAATCAAATTATATTAAATATATAAATATATTAAAAGGACGATAATATATATACCCGATCTAAGCACTCCAAAATTCTTTTTCTCCCTTTCTCTGCTGTCGCATGTAGCCTTTTTCTTTAATATTTAAATTTTACTAGACGTCTTTTATTCTTGAGAGATGCGGAGAGAGATATCTAAATTTGACTAGAAGTCTTTTATTCATAAGAGATGCGGAGAGAGATATTTAAATTTAACTAGAAGTCTTTTATTCTTAAGAGATGGGGAGAGGGATATTTAAATTAAATATAAAATAAAGATAAGATTTTTTTTTATTTTTTTTAAAAAAATCTTTTATTATTATTAATAAATTTCACGGCCCTTACATTATCCATGGAGATTCAATCGTTTTGGGTTGCTGAATCACTGGCCATGCTTGTGGTAGCTGAAAGCCAAAGCATGCTGTATAAACTCTCTGCCCGAGCACCGTATGCTATCTTTATATATGGGTATGCGTGGGTGCGTTAACAGGCAGAACTTACAGGCAGAACTTAGAACGTGAGTTACACAAAAGGAAGAGGGAATAACAAATCTGTGGTTTCAGACGTGTGTTAACAATGGCAATGGTGGTTGTTGGGGAAAAATGTGTCAAGCTCGGGTAAAGTTCTGAGATTCGTATGAGAGTAGGTCGGCTTCGCCGACACTGCCTGAAGAATCCGAGACAACACTGACAGAACAGAAGGTATGCCGGGAGGCGTAAGCAAGGACGAGTAAAGTCGCTCTGTCAGAGTGATAACCTCGCCTGCATGACCCCACTAAAGGCCGAGCGTGTGAAAGCCATTCAACCGATAGAGTAGGATCCCCTCAGGGAGTTGATTCTGTCGGTCACGGCTGGGAACTCGTCCTCCTGTATCGGCCGAGACTCCCTCAGAGTCGGTCACGACCTGGCCGAGACTCCCTCAGAGTCGGTCGAGATCCAGCCGAGACGGAGAGTGGCGGAACGAGGATAGATGCTGATCTACGGAAATCCAGGGATACGGGTAGCGGATCCAGAGATTCTCGGGATCCTAAGCGATCCCAGGAGAAGAATCCTCTGAAGATAAGGATTGGCAAACTATATAAATCTCTAAGCTTGGAACAGAAGAAGGTACGCAAGACTAACCGAGATAAGCTCTTGGCTATTGACCAGATAACTGACTTAAGCATCGGAGGTTCCCCGGCTCTAGCCAGGGTTCCCTTGACATTGTTTCTGTGCAGGTGAAGGAGGGTCCGTCACAAGGAAGCCGTCCCATAAAAACACTGCAACAGCTTGGCGCCGTCTATGGGAACCGGACAAAAAGCCACTTTCTCCAACCATTCAAATGGCCAGAACAAGAAGGACGGACCCAGATGAAGCTAGGGAGGTCGCCGCTAGCGTCGCTCAGGGAGCTCCCCCGGCAGCACCGCCTGCGACTACAAGCCAGCCCAACCAAGGGCACGTATACCTGGATCGCGAGGTTCAGGAAATGCGTTCCGAGATGGCTGCCATGAAACACATGCTGGAACAACTGTGCAACCAGCAGATGCAGCTCCAAGAGTCGACACCAGCTCATCCACCAGCGTCTGTAGCGCAGCATCCCACGCCACAGTCGCCTAGACGACTGAGTCAGCCTCGAGAACCAAGTCACCCAGCGCCTGCTCGTTCAGCAACAGCCGTTCTGCCTCCCTCTGATCTGAGGCATAGAATAGATCAGAGGAGACGCAGTCGGCTACCTGCAGACGCTGAAGAAACGGCCGAGAGCGCCGAACCCTGGAAGGCTGACATTCAGGACTTTAAGAACGAGGTCTGAGAAAAGATGGCGGATATAAAGCACGGTCGGAACTCAGATCCGACCAAATACGAAGAAAAGGCTTCTCCGTTCGTGGACGAGGTAATGCGGGCTCGGTTGCCGAAAAGATTCCGCTTACCCCAGATAACTCTATTTTTCGGGAAGATCGATCCAACCGAGCATCTTGAATGCTTCAGGACTTACATGGAATTACACGACGCCTCGGACGCTGTTATGTGCCGAGCATTTTCTCTGACATTGACGGACGTAGCTCGACTTTGGTTTAAGCAATTGAAACCCAGATCGATAAAGTCGTTCGCTGAACTCAGTGACGCCTTCCTCAGCAATTTCATTGGCGGAAAGAAGAAACCGAAGCCTCCTGCGCATCTGAACAACATAGTTCAGAGGGAAGGAGAGCTACTAAAAGACTACATTAAACGCTTCAATTTCGAATCCCTACAAGTTCGAAAGCATTCTGAGGAGACAGCTCTCAACGCTCTCATGCAGGGAGTCAGAGACAAGCCCTTTTTGGCGTCACTGGACAAAAACCCGCCCGATACTCTGGGCGAGTTTATGGTTCGGTCGGACAAATACGCCGATGCGGAGGAGACGCGACTCCTAAGAGAGAATTCAGAATACGAAACCATCGGCAAAAGAGTCGACCAAAAAAGAAGCCGACTCAGCCGGAGGAAGAAAGCGAAAAGACGACCGGGGGCGAGATGACAGCAGGCCAGGGAAGCGACCAGACAGAAAATTCTCTGCATATACCCCCCTGAACAAATCTCCTGAACAAGTACTGATGGAGATCAAGACCGAGGGCTTCGTCAACTGGCCTCGAAAAATGCGAGGGAACCCTGATCGTCAGAACAAGAACAAATATTGCCACTACCATCGTGATCACGGTCACAACACGAGTGACTGTTATCACTTGAAGGACGAGATTGAGCGGCTGATTAAAGAGGGCCGGCTGAGAGAACATACGGTAGGGACCGGTGTCGCCGCGGGACCAAGTGAAGAGCGACCCCAAGAAGAAATTCGAACGATCGTCGGGGGTCATCGAGGCGGCGGGGACTCAAATAACGCCCGAAGAAACCACGCCAGAAGCCTCGACCGCCCTGAGTCCAAGGTTCTCCTGCTATCTCGGCCTCCCAAGGAGAAAAAACGAGAGAAATATTGTATGTCGTTCACTGAAGAAGATACTCGAGGCATTCATCATCCTCACGATGATGCGCTCGTAGTCACCCTCACCATCGCGAATAGAAAAGTGTTCCGGATGCTGGTGGATACAGGGTTATCAGCGGTCGTCCTATTCGCTCCAGCATTCCATAAAATGGGCATAGGTCGGTCGATACTACGGCCTGTCCGAACCCCGCTCATCGGTTTCTCGGGCGGACAGGTACTCCCAGAAGGAATCGTCTCGCTGCCGCTCACCGCGGGGACCACGCCCCATCAAAGGACCGGGATGGTCGACTTCCTGGTCGTAGACCAACCATCAGTGTATAACGCTATCCTCGGCCGACTGTCTCTCAGCCTCCTTCAGGCCGTGGTGTCTACCTACCACCTTTCCATGAAATTTCCGACTGAGTCGGGAGTAGGGATAGTGAAAGGAGACCAGCAAGAGTCTCGGAAGTGCTACGCCATCGCAGTAAAAGCCCCGGCTGAGATTTCAATGATTGAATCACTGGACCCCCGTATCGGGTTGCACGAGCGGGGAGAACCAATGGAAGAACTCGTCTCGGTGCCGTTAACCTAGACGAACGTTTCAAAAGTAGTCCGAATCGGCTCATCCTTGAGCCAGCCTCTTAGAGAACGGATAATCACCTTGCTTCGACGGTATGCCGATGTCTTCGCCTGGAGTCATGAAGACATGCCTGAGATCGATTCCTCGGTCATAACATACTGACTCAACATCGACCCAACCTACAGGCCCATCCGACAGAAACGTCGCCCTCTCTGCCCGGAAAGGTACACTATCATAGGAGAGGAGGTCGACAAGCTTCTTAAAGCCAAGTTTATCGAAGAGATATACTATCCGGAATGGATAGCTAATGTCGTACTCGTGAAGAAAGCCAATGGAAAATGGCGGGTCTGTATAGACTATACGGACCTAAACAAAGCCTGCCCCAAGGATAGCTTCCCTCTTCCTTGCATCGATCAGCTGGTCGATAGTACAGCGGGTCATGAACTGCTAAGCTTTATGGACGCCTATTCAGGCTATAACCAAATTGTAATGCATGAAAATGATAAATCAAAAACCGCCTTTGTCACCGACAAAGGCCTTTACTGTTACCGAGTGATGCCGTTTGGGTTAAAGAATGCCGGAGCGACATATCAGCGGTTAGTGAACAAAATGTTCGCCCGACAAATTGGCCGAACGATGGAAGTTTATATTGATGATATGCTCGTCAAAAGTAAACAGGCGTCCGATCATGAGAAGGACTTGGAAGAAATGTTTTTGACTCTGCGTAAATATAAAATGAAGCTGAACCCCAGCAAGTGCGCGTTTGGCGTGAGCTCGAAAAAATTTCTCGGTTTCCTCGTTAGTCAGTGAGGAATAGAAGCGAATCCTGAGAAAATCAAAGCCTTACTCGAAATGGAATCTGCCAAAACGATCAAAGATGTTCAAAGGTTAACAGGAAGAGTGGCTGCGCTCAATCACTTCCTTTCCCGAGCCACAGACAAGTGTCTCCCGTTCTTCAAGCAATTGAAGGGACGACAGACGATGATGTGGACGGATGAATGTGAGAAAGCGTTTCAAGAACTGAAGGTTTACCTCGGATCTCCACCACTGTTATCTAAGCCCGAGCCTGGTGAAGTGTTGTTGTTGTATTTGGCCATGTCTGAAGCCGCAGTAAGCTCAGCATTAATACGAGAGAGTCAAGGGAAACAGCTGCCAGTCTACTACGTCAGCAAAGCCTTGCTGCCAGCCGAGACAAGGTATCCTCAGCTTGAGAAAATAGCCTTCACTCTTGTAGTTTCATCACGACGCCTTCGGCCATATTTTCAGGCCCACACCATCGTCGTTGTGATCGACTTACCGCTCCGCCAGATTCTCCAAAATCCGGAAGCCTCTGGCCGACTTACAAAATGGGCAGTCGAATTAAGTGAATTTGACATACATTACCGGCCCAGGGCTGCTTTAAAAGGACAGGCTGTCGCCGACTTCCTTGTCGAAGTGGTTCCTAATCCCGATAATATGCCCGAACTAGAGAGAATTAATGTACCCGAGGCTTCCTCCTCTCTCGGGCCGACACCCTGGAAGCTATTTGTCGACGGATCATCCAACTCGAAGGCAAGCGGGGCAGGGGTAGTGTTAGAAACTCCCGACCAAACTTGTATGCAATATGCCTTACGACTCGGCTTTCAAGCGTCCAACAATACAGCAGAATACGAAGCCTTATTACTAGGCCTCAGACTCGCCGCGAGTCTGGGCGTGACCCATTTGAACGTTTTCAGCGACTCACAATTGGTTGTTAACCAAGTTTCCGGCGTGTATCAAACTCGGAAAGAACAGTTAAAGGCGTATATGGAAAAGGCTAAAGAATTGATCAGCGGATTCCAAAAGTGTGACATAATTCGAATACCCAGAACCGACAACACCAAAGCTGACCTACTAGCAAAGCTTACCTCAGCAGATGAGAAAGACATACCTCGGTCAGTTCCAATCGAACATGTCCCTGAACCAAGCGTAGACGAGCCGACAGTCTCGGTCCTATTTCCCATCGATCCAGCGACTGCTTGGTTTGATCCACTCGTCCGCTACCTCAACAACGGTGAACTGCCAGAAGACCAAGCCGAGGCACGGCGATTAAAAATTCGAGTCTCGCGCTACACTATCCTGAATGGGATTCTGTACACTATCCAATCGAACATGTCCCTGAACTAAGCGTAAACGAGCCGACAGTCTCGGTCCTATTTCCCATCGATCCAGCGACTGCTTGGTTTGACCCACTCGTCAGCTACCTCAACAACGGTGAACTACCAGAAGACCAAGCCGAGGCACGGCGATTAAAAATTCGAGCCTCGCACTATACTATCCTGAATGAGATTCTGTACAAAAAAGGCTTTCATACTCCTCTACTAAGGTGCGTCGACTCCCAAGAAGCCGATTATATATTACGAGAGATACACGAAGGAATATGTGGAAACCATTCAGGAGGACGCTCGCTCGCCAACAAAGTGTTGCGGCAGGGATATTATTGGCCGACCATACAACATGACTCCAAACGATTCGCCCAAAGATGCGACAAGTGTCAGCGGTTCGCAGCGATCCCGAGACAACCCCCCGAGGAGCTGACTCCGATGTCAAGACCGTGGCCTTTTGCGCAGTGGGGAATAGACATAATCGGGCCCTTTCCATTAGGGAAGGGTCAAACTAAATTTGCCGTGGTAGCGGTGGACTACTTCACGAAGTGGGCTGAAGCAGAACCATTGGCGAAAATTATCGAGCAAAGGGTCACCAGTTTCGTTTGAAAGAATATCATATGTCGGTTCGGTATACCCCGGACGATAGTGATAGACAATGGAAGGCAGTTCGACAACAAACAATTCTGGAAAATGTGTGGTAACCTCGGGATTCGTAACGTATACGCCTCGCCTCATCACCCTCAGACGAACAGACAGGTCGAGGCGATCAACAAAATCATAAAGCAACATCTCCGGACAAGACTCGACGAAGCAAAGGGACCATGGGCCGAAGAACTTCCGAATATACTGTGGGCCTATCGGACCACAGCACGGACCGCGACGGGAGAAACCCCCTTCTCTCTATGTTACGGTGCGGAAGCAGTCGCACCAGTTGAGATCGGTATTAGTTCAACCCGAGTCAACCTGTATAATGAACGAGAGAACGGTGAACTCCTCTCATTCGCACTCGATTCGTTGGAAGAAAGAAGAGAAAGTGCTCGATTGAAGGTGATGGCTCGACAAAGACAGGTATCTCGGTTTTACAATCGTCGAGTTAAAGTACGACGATTCCGAACCGGGGACATGGTCCTCCGAAGGACCTTCCCGAATACTAAGGAAATTACGTCGGGCACATTAGGGCCGAATTGGGAAGGCCCTTACGTCGTCTCAGGCACCATCCGACCTGGAACCTATCGGCTGGAAGACCTGAATGGGCAGCCGTTGCCTCATCCTTGGAACGCCGAGCATCTCAAGACTTATTACCCGTAAGATACAATCAAACACGCTGTAATTGAAGTTGACTCAATAAAAGTTCTATTCCATATAAGTACCCAATGTCGGAACAGTTAAAAAAAAAATTATTACAAAAAGAAAAGTACAATGTCCGACTCTTCCGTTGAGTCGGAATTCCAATCCTGGCGGCGCCCGAGGGACCGGCCTCGTCGGCAGCAGCATCTCCTTCAGCGGCGTTGCCCTCGGCAGCCTCGGCGGTCGGACTGTCGACTTCAAAGGCGGAGAGATCGAGATCAGGGAAGGCCGCCCTCATTTCCAAAACGCAGGCCTTGTAACCACCTTGATAAAGGTGGTCCCTCTCCTCCTCAAACTCGGCAGATTCGAGGAAGGCCTCCACGGCTCTGTCTCGCTCCTCCTTGGCTCGGCGCGTCTCTTCCTGAGCTTCTTGGACAAGGCCGGCGGCCTCGGCCTTCGCGCGGGCAAGAACACCCTCGCACTCACCATGGACTCGGAGGAGGCGTCGCTCCCTCTCTTCGGCTTCTTGAAGGAGCGAAGTCAGACGAGCATGGTCGGCCTTGACTCCTTCAAGGGCAGCACGGGCGTCCGCGGCCATCTTCCGAGCAATAGAAAGATCGCCGGTCATGATGCCGATCCGGCCCTCAGCGATCTCTTTACGGCCCTCAGCCTCTGCCACTACCTTCTTCGCAGTCTCTGCCTCGGCTGCGAGCTTCTGGGAGGCGACCAGCTCCGAGCTTGCTTTGACGAGGCAAGGAGCCAGCTGCAATACAGAGATGGTGAGCTGTGTTGAAAAACTTAACCAGAGAGCGACACAAGAATGAAGAAAAGTTTACCTCAAAAAGCAGCCTCGCTAAATGCCCGAGGGTCTGGGCCGTCGGAGGGTTGTAATAGTTGACGAAGTCTCTCTCGCTCCCATGGGCAAGCGTCCAAGGGACCATCCCCGCAATGATCTTCGTGAAGGGGGACTCCGGTTGAGTCATCTCCCTTCTCGGGGATTCTTCGCGCGGGGCCTCCCTGGGCCCTGAGACCTCCTCAGCGGCAGGCCCCAACTCAGGTATCACCTGAGTCACTGGTTGGGTCGGCCCCGCTTCCTCAGCCCTCTCATCAGGGTCGGAAAGGACGACCACCTGGGGAACGGCGGGCACAGCAGAAGGTGGAACGACCGTTTCCTTCCCCTTGCCCGTGGTCTTCTACTGCTTCGAAGGTCGAGACCCGGACAGCAGAGTCGATCTTGGGGGGGCCTTCACTTTGGAAAGAGGCTTCAAGGCGGGTCGAGGCTCGGCCATGCTCTCGGGCGCAGGTCTCAGAATAGGACGAGCTTCGGGGAGGTCTGCAAGGAAAAGTAATAAGATTAAGAGAGCAAACCGAAAACCAAGAAGACAGATATAAGGAAGAGCGAAATACCCGAGACGAACGACTCTAAGCCAGCGAGGTGAAGACGCTCAGGTTACAAAAGCAACTTCCAAGATCGCTCTGCCGCGCTAAGCTTCCTCAACTCTCTTATCCGAGTCAAAGCCCCGGACTCGAGCTTCCCTCTCCTCTTCGAGATGTCTGCAAGACATTGTAGAGTCAAGATCAGCGGAAGAGAATATATAAACGGAGAGTAAGAAAAGGAAAGATTAGTGAGCCGAGGCGCCGAGTCACCTGCTCTACGGAATGTGCGGGATACTTGAGGCTCGTACGGCCACGAATCGGCCGACTCCCACCGACCGCATGCCCAAAACCACCTCTCCTTCCAGAACTTGTTCGAAGTAGGTGGGTCGGTTATTAGAGATCCCCCCTTGCCTCTCCACGCGCTCAGAAAGTAGAGGCCAGGGAAGTTAGGGTTTGGTCGGACTTGGTACAGGTAGAGGAACTCGTCGACCGTGAGGGAAGGTTGCTCTAACTCGGACCAAAGCACGGCACACCCGAACAAGTTCCTCCACGCGTTTGGGACAATTTGGCCGGGGGCTATTTTGACTCGAGAAAGAAAGTCACGGGCAATGGGCTGGAGTGGCAGGCGCAAGCCACACTGCATCGAGACTTGAAAAATTGCTACCATCCCTGCGGGGGGATGGTCGGGCAAATCACCCGGACGAGGGAGGTGAAGGATGACCGAATCAGGGACATGGTAACCAGCCCTGATCCGGTTTAAATCAGATTCAGTGAGAATAGAAGCAACGAGACTGCTGGGCTCGTCTCCTTCCCCTTTCGAAGACGACCCAGAAGCCTCCGCAGTTCGAGTCACAGGGTATGGAACGGCCGTTCCTTCGTCCGTGACTAAATCATCCTCTCCCTCTCCATCCTTGTCCTCCATTTGATCCGCCCAAGGCTTAGGTCTCCCTGGACGAGTCACCAGAGATGTCCCACCGCTGGATGGACCTGTTTGGGCAGGATGCTCAGCCGATGGGCTGCCGGATTCTCTGACAAGCCGAAATGCGACGTCAGCTCCGACAGCGAACTCCGTCAACAGGGATGGTGGGTCTGTAACGTCCCAAAGGTGTTGGGACACGTCCTCATCTACTGACATTTCCTCCCGAGGGCTTTGAGAGCCGTGTGCGGCCATTAAAGCTGATTAAAGGAGAAGGAAAAGACTCACCAAAGAAATCGACGACGACTGCAAGAAAAGGTTGACGGAGAAAGAGGTAACAGCGGAGGAGGGAGAGAAGAACAAGCGAAAATGCGCTCGGGATCAGACACGGACGGGAGGAAGGAGGGCGAAAATAAAGTTCGCACCGTCCTCCCGCCCGGGCTTTATATAGCCGCGCCACGTGGCCGTGTCATTATGGCAGAAGCGAACCGACGTTCGCCTCGACTCCCCCATTCGACGCGTGGCGACTGCTGATTGACTGCGCTGAAATCGTGGCCACGCGTCTGTCTCTTATACGCGGACGGAGCGAGTTGACGGCTGGCCGCACGTGCGACCTTGGGAGGCGCAACGACGCACGCTAGGGACGACTCAAAGAACATTAAATGCATCATCATTGTCTCGGATGCTAATGCGAACCGACCGGTAAAATCGTACTCCTTGTTGCCATAGATGACACAAGGAGCAAGGGGTGCTCACTGTTGGGGAAAAATGTGTCAAGCTCGGGTAAAGTTCTGAGATTCGTATGAGAGTAGGTCGGCTTCGCTGACACTGCCTGAAGAATCCGAGACAACACCGACAGAACAGAAGGTAGGCCGGGAGGCATAAGCAAAGACGAGTAAAGTCGCTCTGTCAAAGTGATAACCTCGCCTGCATGACCCCACTAAAGGCCGAGCGTGTGAAAGTCATTCAACCGATAGAGTAGGATCCCCTCAGGGAGTTGATTCTGTCGGTCACGGCTGGGAACCCGTCCTCCTGTATCGGCCGAGACTCCCTCAGAGTCGGTCACGACCTGGCCGAGACTCCCCCAGAGTCGGTCGAGATCCAGCCGAGACGGAGAGTGGCGGAACGAGGATAGATGCTGATCTACGGAAATCCAGGGATACGGGTAGCGGATCCCGAGATTCTCGGGATCCTGAGCGATCCCAGGAGAAGAATCCTCTGAAGATAAGGATTGACAAACTGTATAAATCTCTAAGCTTGGAACAGAAGAAGGTACGCAAGACTAACCGAGATAAGCTCTTGGCTATTGACCAGATAACTGACTTAAGCATCGGAGGTTCCCCGGCTCTAGCCAGGGTTCCCTTGACATTGTTTCTGTGCAGGTGAAGGAGGGTCCGTCGCAAGGAAGTCGTCCCATAAAAACACTGCACCAGTGGTCATGCAAGGAGATGAGGCCAATGAGGTGTTAAAAGCCCAATCCCATATATGGAACCACGTGTTTAACTTCATTAATTCCATGTCCCTCAAGTGTGCCGTTCAACTTGGCATACCAGACATTGTTCACAGCCATGGCCATCCCATGACTCTCTCCCAGCTGGTGGCCGCACTTTCAATCGCTCTCGATAGAGCTGCTCGTGGGCCGCCTCATGCGTTTGTTGGTCCACTCGGGCTTCTTTGCCTTTCGAGAAATCAATGGTGATCAAGGAGGAGATGAAGAAGGATATATGCTGGCACCACCTTCTAGGCTCCTGTTGAAGGACACTGCGACATGCATGTCGTCGTTTTTGCTGGTGGTGCTAGATCCAGTTGTAGTAATGCCGTGGCATTTCTTGAGCACTTGGCACGTAGGGGACGATCCAACAGCCTTCAAGACCGCACACGGTATGGACATGTGGGACCACATGGTGCAGAGCCCTAAGCTTCATAACTTATTTAATGAGGCCATGGCTAGCGATGCTCAGATAGCCATGAGCATAGTTGTTAAAGAGTGGGATCTGGTCTTCCAAGGGTTGCGATCATTGGTCGATGTCGGAGGCAGCACAGGAACTGCCACCAGAGCTATCGCCAATGCGTTCCCACACATGAAGTGCACCGTTTTTTTATCTCCCACACGTGATTGCGAGCGTGCCAAAGAGTAAGAACGTGGATATGGTTGGAGGGGATATGTTTGAGTCCATTCCTTGTGCGGATGCAGTTTTCCTCAAGGTATACTTGTTTTACTTGCAGTTTATTATTCCAAAGTGGAATGTTCCACTACAGCAAGCAATCTGAATGACCTTCTGATGTACGGACTGACTGTTGTTAGTAGTTGGGACCACTAAATCATATGTTGGTGGGCCTTATGTCTAACCATTTTCAGTTGGTGGTCCCTATAAGAATAAGATTCCTAGATTTAGAAACATTTATTAAAGTCTCCAATTCGTCCAAACAAATAGATGGTTTAAATTATAAATTTGGCCTAGGATCATAGGGTCACTGTACGTACGGTGCATGCTTTTCTGTCAACACTACAAGAAAAGGAGGCTTTAGCCTCACTTCAAAACTGTGGCTAAAAAGGTTAAAAACTGAGGCTAAAGCCTTTAGCCTCAGTTTTGCCTCATTTATCCAAACCGAGGTTGATACCCCCGTGGCTAAAGGCTTTAGCCTCTGCTTTAGCAACTGAGGCTAAAATGACTTATAGCCTCGGTTCTTCAAGTGAGGCTAAAAACCTTTTTAGCTTCAATTTTTTCAAAATGAGGCTAAATCAAAATTTTAGCCTCCATTGTTTCCAGCTGAGGCTAAATCCAAATTTTAGTCTCGGTTGCCTCCAATTGAAGCTAAATCTATTTTTAACCTCGGTTCTCTACAACCGAGGCTAAAGCCTTTAGCCACGGAAATTTCAGCCTTGGTTCTCAACAACCGAGGCTAAATCCAAGCCTCGGTTACAAATTGAGGCTAAAAATGTTTAATTTTTTAAAATATTTATTTAAACTACTAATCCATTCATTCAATCCACTCATGAAATAATCAATCATGAAAGTCATAATACCAACAAAATAGTTAACAACAGTATCTAAAGTTTTCAAAACAAACTCAATCAAACTATTACACAACATTAGGTTCCACAAATAATACAAAGTCACAACGTGAGATTTGGGCATTGACTTTTGCTTGAGATTTGGGTATGACTTTTGCTTGGCTGATGAACAACAACAACTTGTTCGGTTGTCTGAAAGCATCTGCAAAGAAGAACAACTCGCCATTAACAATAATTTATAGTGGAGTCCATCATATCGATAGTTCAGATTGCTCCACTAGCATGTCCCTGGCTCCTAATTTTACTTTTAATAGCTCTAGAGATTTCTTTCTCAGCATTTAAATGTCAAAAAAGCAAAGTTACCACATGAAGTCTAAAATAGACTTGTTTGACACATGTACAAGCATTTGGATATCCGAGCAAAAACATATGAGACCAAAAAAAATGAAAGAAACCTTCTTTGCTACTTTGCAATAAGATAGAAACATCAATATCATTGTGATATCTGTCAAAAGAGGTACAGATCCTCGGTGGGGGAAAATGTTATTGAATCCAATAATCAGTTTATGGATGCTAGCAAAATATATCAACCTGTATGCATGCACACAAACATTGTACATGTGGCACAAGCATGCAGTGATTGAATGGTAGAAAGAGTGCTAGTATCAACAGACAAAAATCTCACCAGGAATAAACTGAGAAGAAGCATACAACATTTAAGACTAACATGAATACTAGTGCCTCAAACACTACAAGAAAGGATTTTTTGCATTAGAATAAAATGACATTGCATTACTCAGGTGACTTTATCTGAACTTGAAGGATCACCAAGTCATGTAGAAACTCAGCAGAACTTTGCTAAAAAAAGATTTCGTTTTTGAGCATGTTCCAGAGTGTTCAATTAATATTCAGATAATCTCTAACTATTTCCACAAACACATGGTCTAATCAATGGAGGTTTAAAGAAAAAAGAAGAAGCTTTAGTTAGAATTGAATTCAGATAATCTTCTCAATGAAAAGAAGCATGGAAGAACAATTCCGGACCCTAAATCAATGTTTTGTACATGGCGTTTTCAACATTAATCAGGATTCGCTCAGCTTACCTCTCAAGAAAAAGAAAGAAACAAATGAAGAAAGAAGCATGTAGAATTTTCCTTTAAAGTCAAAAGACCAACTCACCTAAAGCTTTGAAGCATTATATATTACTATGGTGAAAATCATGCTAACAGGTCCAGCTTCCTTTGTGATGTTTCCTGATACAAAATTTTTCAAAGAATTAGGCCAATGTTTACACTAAATAGAAAATAAACAAGACGTGTCATGAAAGCTTGCAGCTCATACATTTTCTTGCAAAGTCATAGGTTGGAATCTCAGTCATACCATGTGATTCTTGTGAGAATGTGAGTTTTGCACGTAAAGTATGTTGAGATCCACCAAAAATCTAAAATATTTCACATCTGCTAAATCATTAGTATCATAAAACAATAAAATCTCTTTAGTAATGATAAAATCAGATATCCAATATACATGTTCATGTTGCACTTGAATTTCTTTAATAAATTAACCACTGGACCCCAAGAAAATGAATATCTTGAGTATGGAGATTAGTCAGAAATGTCAAGATGGACAGATTCAAGAAAATTACAATCATTTAGCACAACAGACCCTACTCCAGTTGAGATGACACTCTATTTCAACACTAAGACTAGGGATCGAGTGCCCATGGGGTGTGGGTGGCTGTGTGAGTCTATGTGTGATGTGGGTATGTGTGTATATATAATAATAATAAATTAATTTTTTTTTTAAAAAAAAAAACTCTACTCCAGTTGAAATATGATAATCTAGGCCATAGAAAATGACCTCAATAATTAAAAATCGATCAAAACTGATGCAGAAAATTATGGATAATTCAAATTTAAGTTAGCACAATCAAATGAAATAACCACGAGAAATACTTCCTAGTTTCTAACACAAATGATCAAATCAATAAACAGTGTCAAAGGAATATTCATTTGTATAAACACAAACATCATATAAACCGCCAGGAAGTCATATACTTAAGAATTTGAGTACTTGTGTCCTGATGCAACAAACATGTTTAGACATTTAAGTTTTCAACAAAACTATAAACAACTCAGGATGATGAATCAAACCTTGATACAAAGTTGTGTAAGAGGAAGGTCACGAGGGGCTTGCAGATCATTAATTTCAGTCATCTAGAAAACTCTCTGTGATCGATCCTTGTTTGCATTCTCAACTGAAGTTTTGATAGCCAACTCTGCTGCAAAAATTTACCAAAGCATGGTTGCACATCATCAAAGTTAAATTGAACTAGCAAGTTGCAAGGATATGGTCAAATAAAAACAAGAATGGCATTGCTAATCCTGTTTGGACCTTGCAAGAGCTTCTACTACAGTCCTTGTGCCGCCCAACTCCACATCTGCATTTAGGCCCATGTACAAAATTTACCATGAAATTATTAATTTCATGAAGAGCTTGGATCAATAAAACAATGGTGTGTTGGTTGATACACAAGCATTAAGAAACTACACATGTGGCATAGTAGTATCTTAAATTAAACTGTTCATATTGTAGGTCCCAATTTAGATGGCTTGTGAAACATGAAAAATACACTAATTTGATATCTAGGAGGTTGGTTGATCGACATTTAATAGATGGCCCAAGTTAAATAAACAATTTCCCATAGTCAGAGGTTAGGGTCGTTTATACAATTTAAAATTTGGATGATGACCTATCTATAGTGGGCCCCTCAATTTAGACTTTTTTACTGGAGTTAATGTAAATCATGTATAAAATTTCTGAGTACCTCCAGGAGCCCCACTACGCTTTTGCCAGCCCAAAAAACTGTTCAAGGTTGGATATAAACTTTAGATCAACACATGGATAAGTATAGAAAGGAACAAGGTGCTCAAGTATACATAGGCAAATGTTAACAAATAAAGACACATACCTGAAAGGCTAATACACTATCAAAAGAATGGCCATGAAAGTGACCACGCTGCATGGAAAAAATAATTAAATTAGTATCAGATGGCAACAGTCAGAAATTTCTAAAAAGTCGTAATGTCAAATCTTGGAGGTGTCATTGTTGAAATGGGATGGTTAAGTATTTTTCATTTTTAACCATCCAGAAAGGGGGCATTTCGACCATAATTTACTTTACATAAGCTACTTATGCCTAAAGTAGCTTATCTTGGTTATTATTTATTCAGTAGATAAGTATGTTTGGTAAACAACATACTTATCAGTCAAAAAGGAAGTTTCTAATTTTCAGGTAGTCTCCATCCAGTTGGATGGGATACCCACGTGCAATGTTTGAACAATATTATCATGGCTCTGCAACTTCACAACTTCAACCTTTGTGGATCTTGATGTCAGGTGTACTTCTTTGGCTAACTTTGAAATTATATCTCTCTAGATATCCAGGCCACTAGACTCCTTTCTAATTAAAACTACAATTTTAACAAAGATAAAATTGGAGAACTTAGAACAATTCCACAGCAAGATTCATGAGTTATCATTTCTAAATGAGACTCTGTTGATATCCAACCATCCATTGGTGGAGGATGGAAATCTTATACACAACTAAGTTTGTTTGGAAATGGCAGAACCCATTGAAGCTAAAGCTTAATTCTAGCTTAACAGTCTAAGAAAGTTAACAAAGAAACTACAAGAACATCTGCATGTCAGTCTTCAATTGAATTATCTGACTCCACATCCTTAGCCTCTTGTTCCTTCACTAGCATCTTTTCAGTTTCTTTCAATTGAAGCTGCATCTCTTCCAATTGCATTTCTTCAATCTTCTTTTCCAGTAAACCCACCATGGCCTATAACAAATTAATGTTGAGTGACATAAATATCATAAGTAGACATGCAAATGAATGTTAACCCATGGAATTTAGGCAAACTAATCTGAAATGCTATATTATTCACAACAAAACTCAGGAAGAGTTTTTATGTTTTGTTTGTGGCCCATCCAACCATAAAAATAACATGGCTTCATCCAAAAAGGGTCTTGGTTGAAGCATTTCTTCAAATGATTAGAGTGCAGATTTCTATACAAAAATAAAAACTAAACACTTTAAATATAATAGGAGGTAGTATATGGCCATCATGCATATAATCAAAATCATAACCCAAGTCTGGAACATCCTAACATTTTAGAAGTAGAAACAGAAACGAAAAGATACCAATGATGGATTGCACCTTAGTCCACCTCCTCCATCTTGGGCCCAGCCCTCCTGCAGCCTATTAATAAACCACCATCATGTTGAATTAGATGAGAAATGAAGCATCTCCTGATGAACAAAATGCAAGAAAAAACTACCAGAATTCCAAGTCTAATTGCAGAGAGAGAGAGAGAGAGAGAGAGAGAGAGAGAGAGAGAGAGAGAGAGAGAGAAGAAGAAGAAGAAGAAGAAGAAGAAGAAGAAGAATCAGAGGAGCTTTTGCTTGGAATTAGGGATATGGAAGGAAAAGGCGGTGAGCTTGTGCAATCCATTTGTAGAGAGAGAGAGAGAGAGAGAGAGAGAGAGAGAGCCGTCAGTTAGGGTTTTTTGGGTGTGGAGGAAATGAGAAAAATGATATGGGGTATTTTTATATGGGATGATCGGAATTCCAAGTCTGATTGCAGAGAGAGAGAGAGAGAGAGAGAGAGAGAGAGAGAGAGAGAGAGAGAGAGAGAGAGAGAGAGAGAGAGAGAGAGAGAGAGAGAGAGAGAAGAATTTAAGAAGGAGATTTTGGTGGAGTTAGGGTTTTTGGAGCAATTGACTAAAACGCAAGCAATGAGAACTGTAAATTTACAGGATTACGAAAAACTGTCATACCTCAGAATGCCGATATCCTAGGGTCTCAATCAAGAGAAACGACAACGGATTCAGCGACTCCTCTTTCTAGATATTCAGAAGTTTGGAATTCCCAGGATTTGATAGAAATCAGATGCAAGAATTTGAAATTGTGGTGATTTTCGAGAGTTGAAATGCTTTGAAATGCTGAAACTAGGGTTAGGGTTTCGAGAGGAAGATGAAAAGCGGTTGCAGCAGAGAGAGAGAGAGAGAGAGAGAGAGAGAGAGAGAGAGAGAGAGAGAGAGAGAGAGAGAGAGCTACGGCTGAGTATTTTCTAAGGGGGAGGAAAGAGGATGAGTGAAATGGAGAGATGATTTGAGATTCTTCCCCATTTGTAGGGGATTGATGTTACGAGCTTCTAATGTGCACCAAGTGCTTACTTCGCACAAACAACGTGTCGCCACAACTGAGGCCACACCCTTAGTGATCACATGATCCAAACCATCCAGGTTATAGGCTCTGTGGCCCAATAATTCCATGGCCCCTAAAAGGTTTACAACGATATAGGAGTTCCATCCCCACGGTTTCCTGTGGTGCGGTCCACTAAAGGCTTTGATTTGCTTGATCTAAAACAGATGATTCTAACCATCTGATCAATGCCATATAAATTAGACGGTCAAGATCATATTTATGGCATATAAATTGGATGGTCAATATCATATCTAAGTGTCCCGGACGTAAAAATCACATGGGGGGCACTTGAAAAGTCCAGTTGAAACATATTTTGCGGTTACCACCCAACACCACATTAATACGATCATTCTAACCGTCTGATCGATAGCCTATAAAATGGACAGTCAAGATTGTTCATAAGAATTCAGTTGTACTAAAAGGTAAACTTTTAGCCTCGGTGTCTATGCAGCTGAGGCTGAAAGGTAGACTTTTGGCCTCGGTTCTTATACAAATGAGGCTAAAAGGTAGACTTTTCGCCTCGGTTTCTATGCAATTGAGGCTAAAAAATAGACTTTTTGCCTCGGTTCCTATGCAACTGAGGCTAAAAGGTAGACTTTTCACCTCAGTTCTTATGCAACTGAGGCTAAAAAATAGACTTTTTGCCTCGGTTCCTATGCAACTGAGGCTAAAAGGTAGACTTTTCGCCTCGGTTCTTATGCAACTGAGGCTAAAAAATAGACTTTTCGCCTCGGTTCCTATACAACTGAGGCTAAAAGGTAGACTTTTCGCCTCGATTTCTATGCAACTGAGGCTAAAAGGTAGACTTTTCGCCTCGGTTCCTATGCAACTGAGGCTAAAAATCAGAGTTTTCGCCTCGGTTCCTATACAACTGAGGCAAAAAGGTAGACTTTTCGCCTCGATTCCTATGCAACTGAGGCTACAAGGTAGACTTTTCGCCTCGATTCCTATGCAACTGAGGCTAAAAAGTAGACTTTTCACCTCGGTTCCCATGCAACTGAGGCGAAAGATGAACTTTTAGCCTCAATTCCTTAGCAACCGAGGTTAAAAGATACATTTAGCTTCCATTTTTTCAACTGAGGCTAAAAAATTGTAGCTAAAGGCCTATTTTCTTGTAGTGCAATAGGCTATTTGAGGAAATCCAATCCGTTCAAAAGGTTGACCACATCATTTAGAACGTATGCCTAATGTCAAAATACAATGATCCAGTCATGCAGTAGGGTAAACCTTGTATGATGGATCAGATGATCGGCTGTTCATTTTATTTCATTGTGTGGCCCACTTACTGCTTGGCTTGATTTTAATTACAGGTGATATTATGATAACGACAACCTTCCCATATGGTCCGGATTTCTTGCACATAGGAAACACATTGGAGGGAGAAAAATGTAGTACGGTAAACTTAATTACCTCATCATTTCTCTTTAATCATTGCCACGTCAGAAATCACAATCAGATGATATAACTCATCAATAGAACGATACAACCCGTCTATCAGTCATCAATACTCCTCCAATCAGAAGCTACGATGGCCTAGCAGCTTCTGATTTTGGATAAAGCCCACCAGATGAAAGGTCCAGATTTCATAAACGCAAACCAAGTTGAATGTCTAATGACCAGGATCATCTCTTCGTATCATCCCATTCTGCATCTAATTATTAAATCATGGCCAACAAGGGGTGCTTAACAATCACGATAATTGATTACAGTGGATTCTACATGATTGGAGTGATGAAGAGTGCGTGAAGATTCCGAGACGGTGTAAGGAAGCAATCCCTTCTAAAGAAGAGGGTGGGAAGGTAATTATACTGGATATGGTCGTGAACACGAAAGATGGCGATTACAAGTTGACTGAGACACAATTCTGCTTTGATCTACTGATGTTAGTTCTCTTTGGTGGTAAGGAGAGGGGCGAGCACGAATGGCGAAAAATCTTCATTGATGCTGGTTTCACTCACTACAAGATTTCACCTGTCCTAGGTATGCGGTCCATTATCGAGGTCTATCCATAATTATTTGATGGTTCGCAGTTGTTTAGTTTGTTGCTGGTTGAAGTAATTCTTGAATTAAGAACACCTTCTGGGTTTATAATTAAGTGGTGTTTATGTATTGGGCTTGTGGGAGATGGTCCTCTATTTCTGTGTATGTGTTTAATGCTATATTTATTCTATGAAATGGAATTTGTAGTTAGGCTTGTCGGGTGATTTTACTTTCTCCCTTTTTGATATGACCAATGCATGGTGAGGCACACTCGATCGATGAACACTTCAGATTATTGTGAAATTGTTGGGGGCGTTTCTAATAACGATGATTCCCATCAAAGGTTACAAAGGTGGCTTATGTTAGCATTATATTCAATTACAATGCGATAAAAGTATTTATAGTAAATCCTAATGCCAATTAATCTAAATTCTTCCTTATCTTTTGTAATTTCTAATCTTAACCATTAATTTCAACAAAATATTGGTAATGATAAGATACCCCTTAATCTTATCAAAACCATGTACATCATATAGATCAGGCATACCTTAATTATCTGATGTTCTAATCGCATTCTTTTGAACTCGTTGGAGAGTTGATTTAACAGGCTTTCAAATGGAACTAGTTTCACATCATTTTGTACATCATAGATATCCTAAAAGTAAGTCATGTAAAAAAGTGATGAAAATAATAATTAAAACCCATCTAAATAATTAAAGTATATGAATAAATCTAATTAAAAGAAACTAGCATGAGTATAAAACCACTCAACTATAAGACTTTTCATATGGGGTAAATATTCCAAATATGTATATATATCCAGATTTTGTTTTGAACATGTTTATGATAGTACAATAGTCCACTCTTTGTTAAGAGTGTTGTATATGGTTGTCTAGTGAATTTACTAACATGGTTATGTGTTTCCAATATTTACACATCACAATCAAGCATTAAAATTTAAAAATTAAAAAAAATACATAGATTCAACTTTTTAAAGTTTTTTATTCAATGGCCTTCACAGTTTCTATTTGCACAAATCACCTCAATCTATGGTTTTAATACTAAAAATTATAGTAAGATTGATCGAAATATGCTATATGATAATCTAAGGAAAGTTTTGAAATGAGAAAATTTGAAAAAAGAGAGGAGAAAATGGATTAAATAGAAAAAGTGGTATGTTTTCGACTATTACAATCATAACAACCATTATGCCCCATAATTGATTATTACGTCCCTCATAACGGCCAATATGTTTCCAAAAAACTAACTACCATGTATTGTATTATGTAATGTTCATGGCCATTGCTCATACATATTGACTTTTATGACTGTATTATAATGAATATGGAATAGCATAGCTTGCTTGTATGACGAATGTGCATAGCCTGAATTTAGATTGATTGGTCTTACAGTATGATTTTTCTAGTTCAACCTGGGGGTGGACCATTTTCTTTTACCGTATGTTTAATTGCCACCAACTGGGCAAATGTGTTTTTTGAGTTATGTTCCTCCACCATGGAGCCCACGAATTGGATGCCTTGGATTAGAGTAAACATGCTCGCTTGCATGGTGTTTGAGTTGCCACTGTTTAATCAGAGGTGGAAAATGTAAACTGTAGTCTGCCCCTTCAGGAAAATGCATCATCTGTCCTAAATCATGTTTTGGGAGTTTTTAAGCAAAGCGGAATCTATTTCTTCTATAAATATTCTTTAATTGTCTACAAAGTTTCATCGCCTGACAGACAATCGATGCCTGGGCAGCATAGGAGCTTGGGCACCGATTAGGTACTTACCACCAACTGTTCGGAACTCTCGGGACGGGCGGAGGCCCCGGGGGCCACTGATAGGCCACTGTGATTTATGAATTCTATCTGCACCATCTATCCCTTTTTTCCATATCATTTTAGAATTCTGTTCTAAAATTGAGGCAGATCCAAAGCCCAATTGAATCACACCAAAGGAAGCAGCAATGCTAACGACTTCCACCATTGAACCCTTCTTAGAATCTACTGTATCGCTTATTTTCCATTCTAACCTGTTGATATGATCATATACACCTGGATGAAGTGAAAGAATAAATGTCATCTTCGTTTAAAACTTATGTGGTCCATAAGAAATTTTCAATGGTAAGAATTTAATCCCCACCATGTGGTGCATTTAAGCCTTGGATCTCCATTATTTTTTATACAGTATTCTAAAATGACATATATATATATATATATATATATATATATATATATATATATATATATATATATATATATATAATGGATGAATGGTGTGGATAGAATTCATACATCACGTTGGCCCTTCAGTAGCTGACGGGGCGGAGGTAGTACCTGATCCGCTCAACTTTTTTTTTTTTAGCTTGTTAGTATACCCACTGTCGGTGTTGAAACAAAGTATCTTTCACTCGGTCTATTACTTTGAGCTATGGATCAGGGTGTACAGATGGAACTTAGACAGATAAATAACTCTGCTACCGGTAGGGTTGTCAATGGGCCAGGCTGGCCTATGGGCTATTGGGCTAGGGACGTATTTGGCCAAGGTTTGCGTATGCCTTCTTCTAGGCCCATGGGACGGTCTTGGGCATACTTTCATTACTTTGAACAATTTTAGGCCTATCTGCCGTGGGTGTGTGTGGAAAAGGAACCATGAGGTAAACGTTGGTGGGCCCCACCATGATGTATGCCGGATATCAACACCATTGATTAGTGCACCCTTCCATAGTGGGCCATGGGCCTCAAAATCCATTCAATCCGTGATAAGGGTGGGTCACATCACAGACAATAGTTGTGGGTGGATGCCACCTGTTGATACCCTTCTTGATTGCCTATAGGCCCACTGAAATGAGTTTTAGACATCTAACCCATTCATTATGTGTGTTCAACTTGGATGAGGGCTGCCACCAAATTTCAGGCCATTCTAAAACTCACGTGAGCTCCACTAAGTGCTTTTAGATGTTATAAGAATATTAGCAAATGTTGTGGTCCAACTGAGTTTTGGATACAACTAATTTTTGGGACATCCCATAATTTAATTTTTGGGGGCCACATAGCTCAACCTCATGGGAAGCTCCCATGAGCCCAACCTTATAATACATTTTTCGTTTACACGGGGAGAGAGAGAGTATTGATTCCCACAACCATGTGCAATAAATTTCATGCATACACCACACGTGCTAGCATGGCACAATAGATTCGGTGTTCAACCCATCCAAGAGAATGACACCAATATATTGATGCCCTATCCCAAGAATCAAATTGATCCAATGGTCAGGTGGGCCACAGTTTGCATAAACAAATGTTTAGCTTTAAGAAACTTAGTTGAACTTTCCTAATTCATCCACTTATTTCCCATATTAGGACCCATATCCTAATTGGACTAGGTTTTTTTTTTTGAAAAAACATGTAGAATGGTCGGATCAATATGGCAGATGGATTAAACCTTGCAGGCATGGATGTGCACAAGCTTTCTTGGACAACACGTGTGCTTGCACTACCAAAAATTCAGACAAAGCCGACGGACTTATGGTGGATTTTACTACGGCTAGAATCCGTTAGGTTTTTAGCCGTCGGCGAAAGTCAATAATCCGTCAGGGAAACCACAATTTTGGATGGTGGACGTCCAACCGTCTATATTTTTTCCATTTTGTGATCCAAAAAATATTATTTAATTCTCATTTTTTGGGATCTATCCCAAAATTGTGTTTAGAAATGGATTGACGGCGTGGATGAAATATATCCATCATGATGGGGCCCATAGAGCCCTCCCCTTTCCAAAGGTATGTTTACCGTTTTTTGTTTTCTGTAAAAAACTGTGAGTTTTGTACAGAATGTAAAATAGTGGTGACTCCTTTATGAAATTAGTGGCAATGATACAGAGTTATCCAGACCATTCAAATAATCTGTATAATGGTAATGTTTAATATTTATAATTTTATTTTATAATACTATGTTTTCCATCCAGAAAATGGTCCGTCTTGCATGTACGACTATCAAAAGAAGTTTTGTTATAAACAATGGTAGACACACACTCGATCGGATTTGAAGTGTTTATCTGATTTAGAAGAGGAATTCTGAAATTTTGAGCGCCGTTTGCTCTTTTGCCATTTTCATCGCGCGGGTGCCTCTCAGTTCTGCTTTCGTATCTTCCAATCCGAATCTCAGCAATGGAAGTGTTAGATCAAAGATTGAAGATCTAAACTGGGATCACTCCTTCGTGCGGGAGTTGCCGGGAGATTCACGGACTGATGCGATTCCCCGACAGGTTTTTGCTTTTCACCCACGGATTTCTTTTCCAATTTAACAATTAGATTTTTTGAGGGAGATATATAATAGGATTTACCATTTCTGCTATCGATGTTGGAGAATTTAGATCGTTTTTATTTGATTTAATTTATGACTGGATTGGTGAGTATTTTCCAATTTAGAACACGTAGGGATTTTTCCCCCACTACGTGTAGCTGCAAAAGAGCGATTTGGCTCTTGATTATCCCTTGGATCACTATTTCAGTTATATTCAATGTTCTTGATTTGGAATTCCATCTCTTGGATGGTGATTGCTAGTGTTCATTTACTGGTGCGATCAGGTCGGCCCCTTGATGAATGTGTCCTAGCGTAGAAGCAGGTTGGCCCATTGATCAGGTGTGGTGCACATATACATCGAAAACAGGCTGTTGGTTGGCCCCTTTTAACCGTCCACTGTCTTGTACACATGCTGCTTGATGATTGGCAGGCAAAAATATGAGCTACTAAACATTCATCATGGGTCCGGCATGATGAATAGCATGGAACTGCATGCAGGTGGTTGTAGGCATGGGTGGGATAGTTGTGCATATGCCGATCTGTGGCTAGGAATATTTGTCCTCAATGACCTGACTTGAGAAACCTGAATGATGTGTTGGTGTTATTTTATTTTGGTTTGCAGGTGAGTCTTGCCTTCTGCTAAAGTGGAGAACCCTGAACTTGTGGCGTGGTCAGAACCAGTTGCTGAGTTACTTGATTTGGATCTGAAAGAGTAAGTGACTTCGCTTGTGCTCCTGGATAGTGTTGCTAGCCTTTTGGTTCCATGTACCAAGCAAATTAAATTGCTAAAACCTTCAGAATCTCTCTCAACTTGTTTATCCAGAGGCCAGAGCTTCTATGTGAATAACCAAAACTCTGCGACCTCACCTTTTAGCACCATTGTTTACTTTACTTTTGATTTGATGGAACATGGGCTTTTCCATCTTTGAGAAATTGGGTCTCTCTGTAGACGTGGTTGCAACTAGTGAAGTCAGTATTTTGTTGGCAATGGATCCCTCAAAGAATTTGTGTAGAGAATCAATTCAGCAGCCGGCAAGCGTAGGAACTTAAGATTGTTACATTTCATTAAGCTTGTTACTTTCTGTCATCACTTGTTGTGTCCAACATTTGGTATATTTGCATTCTGTGAATAGATTCCGGCACCGATGCTGTAATTCACTAGTATGCAGCCAAGTTTGCTATCATTAGCTAAATATATCTGTGAGGTTTGTTGAATGAGGAAAATATACAGGCCTCACCACGGATGGCCCATGGGGTAAAAATCCCTACAGATTGGGAGATCCTAGAACTATGTTATTTGGCCCTTTTTGTGGTTGAATGTGAAGGATAGTAGTAATTCTTTCTTGACTGCCTATTTGTTGGCAACTACTGCAGGGGTTGGGATTTCTCCAATCTGGGAGATTTGCTGAATGGGGCATCCATAGTGCAGCCCCTGATTTCGACTGTTGGGATTAATGAACTAGGGACCACATTGTAGCACTCCTACAATCTGAAAACCTGAAACAGTTATGGAACTCTTTATGAATTATGCGATTGTTTGTAGGATTTTACAGTTTTCTGCATTGGGTTTTGGGGTCTTGTGGAGTGGATATTTAATTTCCTTAAAAAAAATAAATACATATTTCCGTGTTTGATGTTGATATGGATTCTTGTATATGCTGAATTGGGTTTTTAGTCTTTGTTTTCTTTTACTGTGATTTTGCTTGATTAAGTTGCATTCGATTTTAACAGGTTCATGCCCATTACAGTTTTGGACCCCTGAGTGCATGTCTATCTATAAATTACTTGGATCAGTTCCTTATGGCACATGAACTTCCTGTGAGTTGCAGAAATTGGCTTATTACAGATGAATGATATAAAAAGTAAAAGTTCAGGCTTGAATATTTCAACCATATGTATGATCATTTGTTTGTTTTCCTTTAAATATGAATTCTTTCCTTTACACTGTTGTTTCGTGGGCCATTGATGGTATCTTTCAGTCTTGAATTTTTTGGGTTTTATTTATGTGGTGAGGCCCATCAAATGTCTTGGACCATTACAACATGATCGCATGTTCAACAGCTACAGTACCTGTATGGAAAACACCAATACATTCAAATGTACTGCAGCAAACGTAAGCTACAGGATGTCATGTAGGATGGAGAATTGTCCTTGAGTAAGAAAACGTGAAACCATGTGGATACATTAATTCTTTAGTCAACCACGTGGATACATCCAATTACTTGACATTTACAGTTTTAGACTTTTACTCAGATTCAAAAAGTTTTAATCAATTTCTTGTCTTTAAAGTCAAGACCCAATTATTTGGGATTGTTTTCAATCATGTTTTGGGGAAGATGGTATTGTGTTTTCCTTTCTTTTCACTTACCCGATTTTCAAAACGATATGGGTTTATCAGGTTGGTGAATCAAAATTCGTATTTGAAGATAGGACTATACAGAGAATGGAGCTTCTAGTGCTTAGTACTTTGAAGTGGAGAATGCAAGCTGTTACCCGTTTCTCATTTATAGATTACTTTCTTCAGAATATCAATGATGATAAACCACCACCAAGATCATCAATCTGCAAGTCCATCCAACTCATCTTAGGAACAATTAGAGATATGATTTCTTGTGTTCTATTGCATAAATTCCCCATTCCTTTTCAAAATTCTCCTCAGGTGGGCAAGTGAATCAACTGATTGATTTACCTTTGGGTGGAAAAATTCAATGCAGGAGGGATTGAATTCCTAGAATTCAGGCCGTCTGAGGTTGCTGCAGCAGTGGCAATAACTGTAACAGGAGAAACTCAAACAGTGGATTTCAACAAGGCTATTAGTGTGTGATGTGTGATGATGATAATGATGACCACAACGATGTGGGCTGCTTAAAAAATTATGATGCATGCATTGTTGACTTATTTTGATGCTTTTGAGTGGCATGTTTCGATCGTTTAAGCAAACCCCAAACAACCAGGACAAGGTGGTGTTGATGATGATGATGATGATGACAATGACACTCTCGTCTGAATTAATAAACAGTAACTACAGCCAAAGATAGCACCCAGCATGCATCAGACTTGACTAATGCAACTGTGAGATCCTGACTCGAGCCAATGGTAGAATGTTGAATGCATGCTACAGACACCCTTTTATCTGGACGATTTATCTGACTGGCCTTACTGCGAGGGGGAATAACTCAAAATCTCACGAGTAAGGAAACCCATGTATCTAGACTGTGATCTTTATCTTTCCAACTGCTATTCATTCCAGATTTTAAAATTCATGGTTTTAATACTCAGATGAGTTGGAAATGATTCATTGGAGTTGACTCAGGCTCAGTCAGACATGATTTGGTTCAACACCAGGAGTCATACCGGCAGAATTAACCCTGACTTTGACATTCAGGCTGATTCATCACAAACTCTGGCAAGACACGACTCAACTCAAGAGTAGATGAGTCATCCTGTATCACCAAGTTGTTTAACCCTCTTTAAAAATTTTCTTATTTATCTACTTACAGATGCTGCTACTTGCATTTCTCCTCCCACCTAACTTGCAACAAAATCAAACCTAGAGCGTGAAGATCAACAACTGATCCCTTCCACTGAGAACGGAACATCATGTCTATCAAATGACAATAGAACTGCTCCCAACCAGGGAAGCAGAGAAAGGAAGTCATATTCTGATTTAGCAATGAGTGTGCAATGATTCCCACCACACTTTTTTGTCAGTTTTGCATGTCTGAAACACGTAGATGTTAGTGCCAGTCCTGTGACTTGGCTTATTTAATGTTAGTGCCAGTCCTGTGACTGCTGAATTGCTCTGTTGGAATCTTGCAGTCATCTTTTGGTGTCTACACAATTCATTTTGCAGAGATGCACGGGTCATGTGGGATCATAAAACTGGGTGTTCAAGAGGATTTGGCTTTGTTTCTTTCCGTAATCTGCAGATATTATTCTCAATCTTAGTTATCACGGTTTAAAAGCCTGTAGTTGACTTCTTCTTCATCTTTTAAAAGCCTGTAGTTGACACATGAATTATCCATGAATTCAATAAAAATATAAGAACCCTTTTGTTCTTGGAGATTAACTGCTAATGGTCAGGTTGATCCCTCGACTCAACCTGACCCAACTGCACATCAAGTTGAGTAATTCAGAACACAGTTTGATTAATGCATGTATTGCCAATATTTTTTATTGTGTAAATTCCAGGTGTTGATGGGATTCATCTGCTAGCACAATGGTTTGATTTTCAGATTCATTGCTCCGATGACAACCGGATATCAGATTCATTGCTCCTTGCGTGTGTACTAGTTGATTTTGGAGGTTCTTTTATAATGGTATTGGATATTTGCTGATTTTTATTTTATATATATATATATATATATATATATATATATATATATATATATATATATATATATATATAATTGATGAAGTTTTTACATATGCCAATTAGGCCGTAGACTGCAAATGCTAGTTGTTGTTTCCTTGTGTTTGATGGATGAACTAACTCGAAGGCTTCTTCTTCTTCTGTGCTATTTCCACTATTTATCACCGGAGCATGTTGTTCCCAGCCTCATCATGAGATCAGGAAGCAAGCTTGCTCAGATCAGCGACGTAACATTGCATGCAGAGTAAATTTTTTTTTATTAAATTATTTTATTTTAACAATTACAGAGTTGAAATATTAGAATCTTTTAGAATGGATGGAGTCCAGATATTTTCCTACTTGATTTTGTAACCTGGTCGCTGAAGTTATGGTATTGATATTTAATGTAAACAGATGTCAGGGGCTACTGTCAGCCTCATGGAAGATAGACCTGAGCTAACTGAAAAGGTGGTCCAAATATCCGGAAGTCCCAAGCAGGCGCAGAGAGCCCAGAGCCTTCTCCAGGGATTTATTCTGAGCAGTTAGTTTCTATTTTCCCTTGCAATTTCCAGTTATCAGACCATTCATTTTTTAGTGCTATTTCTTTTCCACTATTAGTTCAGATTTGTAATTTGAGCTGTACTGCTTGTCTTTAACAGCACAAGATGCCACACCAAGCTAAATCTGAGCTATGGGTGTTGTAAAGCCGTGCTCTTGTAAGGTAGCAATGGATGCTTTCAGTTTTCACCAGTAATCTGTTTTCCCAGAATCTGGCAGTTATCAACAATCTTTGTATAAACGGTAAGAATGGTTTATTTTTCTTTCTTTTTTCTTTTTCATTTTAATGTCAATCTGCAGTTCTAAGAATAGGAATGCATTCCATTTTCAATCTTTTTTTTTTTCTTTTTTTGGGTGGTGGTTATCTTATGCTGCATCCATCTGCTTTCTTGCACCTATTTATAAATTTCCAGTGAAGATATCCAGAATTAAGCAAGAAATCAATCATAGTTCTAAAACTCGGTGAGTCAACTTGAAACTTAGCCGAGTCAGCTCGACTCGACAGGATTTCGTGCCAAGTCTTTGGAAGCTCACTTAGTTCTAAAACTCGTGAATGTATCGATATCGCCAATATAAATCCCTCATATTGTTCATCTCTCTGCTGATCAAGCACACATGTGGCTGAGTGTGGATGGACAGGGACAACACTCTCCACATGTGTGGAAGAACAAACCTCCTGAATGCTAAAATGTTGCATTTATTGTTCTGTAAATTGTTCAATTAATTTATCTTGATGGCTGTGACACCATGGGCAGGGGTGCATACATGATGCTGCACAGATTAGATAATCTCTGGCCCATTTGATGGATGGATTGGGTCTTGCTCCAATGTGCCACATTGGTGTGTAGTGCCCATTCTTCATGTTTACATGTGGTTGCATGTATATGGGCTGTTCTTTTTCATAGATTCCAGTAAATGAGTCATTATTATTCTCTAAGCATGTCTGATTTTCTTGGAAGAGAACAGTTCCATAGTTCATAATAGTCACTTCTTGGGCTGCAACAGCCAGATTTTGTTTGGAGCTTAGAATTTGTTAAATCTTACAAATGGGGCCTTACAAAAATTCAATCCACTTTGAAGACAAATCTGGATGCCTATACTCATAATCCAGATTTTCTTTTTTCTTTCTTTCTTTTAATTGTAATTCTCTTTGACTGTTTTAGATCAATAAGGGACGTCCCCGTATTCAAGGAATGGTTTCAACATGACAATGACGGTAAGCGTAACTCTAAATATCACCTTTATAATCAGAATTTGTGCTCTTTATTGTCACTTTTGAACTATAATTTTTTTATATAATTGACACCTTTTATCTCAGAATATGATCTATGAAGTAGCATATGAACGCAATCCCCATCAAAATCCACACCTAGGGGAGCGCAAATAAGAGGATTGATCTTAACAGTATGGTCGTCATGCACCTGCTTCTGGATGAAGCAGGTAGATTGTATGCTCATTATGTCCCACATCTGGCAGTAAAATTTTAGCACCCCCATCACATGCATGCTGAAAAAAAAAAAAGAAAGATAACTGCTTTGGAGAGAAATCTTTCATATATGTTCCCTTGTCCTCAAAGAAAATGCTCTTCATAGCCATGTCAAAGAAGATGTTTGAACAATCTCCTGAGATCCACAATGCTACTTCCCAATATGTGTCTGTAACCTCTTAGAACTTTGGAGGAGGAGATGCCATCCATGTTATTTCTCCAGTCCAGCCTACTACTAAATGGCGTGAACACCCTGTCTTCTTGGTGATACCATTGACTAGCTAATGGAGGTTCAGCTTACTACCTGGCCAGAGGACTGTGACACTGAAACTGGATCAGTTTCTTACTACAACATAAAAGCAAAATAAATTAACTTGCATAGCATAGATATCAGACATACCTGCCAAAGAACCTGGTGAGTTGGGTTTGGGGGCAATGTAGAACTGGGTAAGCAAGTACTGAGCTTGAGCTTTGCCACAGTTGGGAGAAAACCAGCAAATGTGCTGCCAACTACTACTACAGGTGCACAGAAAAATGGAAAATTCAAACTGGTATTGTTTACCATGCAGCTTTTCACATATGGTATTTTTGTTGATGTCTAGTAAATTGCCAAAGCACCAAATTCCTAGATCAGTTTCATTTCTACAGTCTTTCAACTTTTATTTACACAATCACACCAAAATTTCGTGTGACCTATTATTGTATCCTAGTTTTAGCTTACAAGCACTAGACATTTTAAACACTTGCTAAATTTTTTTACCCCATTCAGTTTGACAGGAACAATGTTCAAATTATCGGTATTGTTACATGTATTGATGACTTGGCATACAGAAACATGTATCGATATCGGTGATAATATTGCAGATACCTGGTAAGATATTGCTGTATGAAGGAAACATTGGGGAAAGGTTGGAATTTTTCAGTGAAACTTTTGGAGATGTTAAAAGACATGTTTACACACTTAGGACTCAAAATATTATGATGTTATTTCTCCTGGCTATGTTTTAGGAATAGGAGTTAGGAGTCTGACTATGAATGAGGTGTTGTTAGGAAAGTGGCTGTGGAAGTTCGGGGAAGAGGACAATAGCCTCTAATATGGTGAAGAGTGGGGAGGATGGTTCCCGAGGGCATTGGTGTTGTACAGGGTGTTTGGCATATGGAATGCAATCCCCATAAATGCTACCAGATTCAGAACCGTCATCTCCTTTAAACTGGGAGATGGGACCTGGGTGAAATTTTGGATGGATGGGTGGTATGGAGACATGCTGTTGAAGGACAGGTTCCCAAACCATTCACATTGTCGAGAAAGTGACTGAATTGCAAAAAAAAAATAGTCCCAATGGTCATTGGGCTATATGCAGTATGCCATGACATACTTGCCACGAATGCATATGCCATGATGGCATATGTGATCTCTTCACATATATGCGCACATGCTTTTGTTAACATCTCCTGAAGTTTCAGTGAAAAATTCCACCTTTTTCCTAACAGTTCCCCAATGTTCTCTAAATAGGCATAGCTTTTGAGGCTTCCTTTTGTCTGTGATAGAGGTCAAAGACTTTGCGACGAACTGAAAAATCATATTTTCCCCGCCTCCTAGTCTGACTGACTTTTGGAGCGAGGACAGTGCTTTTTGTTGGTGACATTTTTTCTTTCAAAGGCAAGAAGTGACAACTTTGCTATTGCTTGTACCTTCTTCTCGTGCACCCACGGTGTCAAAGATTTCTCATTTTCTTCACCTACCTATCTTTGTAATATGATGTTTTCTTCATGGCAAAAATCTTGGAAAGATGGGCCGTTTTATTTTGAAAGAACAAGAGGAGAAATCGAGTAAGAATTGTAATGCAGAAGTGAACTTGGGTTTTGACTAGGATGTTCAATTGAAAACCAACTTTTACGAGGGGGAACTCTTGGATTATTTATTTTTGGTTCTGCATGGAAAATATGAATAATATCTAGGTGCTAAAATTGCATTTTTGGGAGCTCAAGAGACTCTTAGTTGGTGTTTCAGAAAACTTTTAATATTGCTAATAGATTCCTCCTGTCCTCATCTTCTGCCCTTTTTTGTCCAGGCTTGAAATTCTGTGTGCATACATGTGTTTTCTTATGCATTGTTTTAATGAAGCATGGTGAGAAGTAGCTGAAAATTAGTTGTCCATAGGAGCATGTTGTTGTCCATTGTGTTAATGAAATATGTTGATAAGTACCTGAAAATTGGTTATATTATTAGGATTTGTTATTTGGGAATTTTCTTGCAGAGTTCCCTTGTATATTTGTTGTGCCTTTCTATTCAGGGTTGAACCAAGGTGTTAGTGGTCTTCCATTAAAGGGTAGGCCTTTAACTGTAAGTCATATACTAAATTCATCTGCAGTATGGGTTTTTGGTGTTGGTATTTAGTTTGGATATGCACATCTTTCTTGACATTAAATTATTTCTATTTTCCCAGGGCATTGACCAACTACGGCAAAATTTAGGCCCACAAGTACAGAAGCCTTTTCTACAGTCATCAAATCAGTTTCAGATTTTGACACCACAGCAGCAGCAGCAGCAGCTCCTGGCACAGGCTCAGGCGCAGGGAAGTCTTGGGAGCTCACCCAATTATGGAGATTTGGATCCTCGAATATTTAGGCTTTTACCTAGGGGTAGCTTGAATGGGAAAGATGGTCAGCCCACAGGAAATGATGTCTCTGTAGGCTCCCTAATTCAATCAAGTTCACCAAAGGTCAGATTAAGTCCATAGGATCAAGCAGAATTTCTTGTGAAGGTTAGTTTTACTAAGCCATATATGACTGTAGCCATTGCTTAGTCAAATGAAAAAAAGATAAATACGAGTGAGAATCTAGTTGCCTTGTATCAACGTCCATGTCATAATCAATCAAAATATACTGGAAACTAGGAGATAAATTAATTGAAAGAAAAATCAGTTTCTCGTCCTCCATACAACTGCTGGTAGAACCAAACCTGCAGCATATACTTCATGGTTTATCTGCAAATCTACCTACTTCCATATGTATGTATGAATGTGGCTATTTTTTAATAGCATGAGTTTCTATCAAAGTGGCCATGCATAAACATTGGTGAAAGAGGAAGGTGGATGTCTGGTGGGGAGCTGATGGTAAAACTTTCGCCAGTATACAATTTTAATGCCAACCCCAAATTTCTGGGAGAAAGTTAAGATGATGATGATGATGTTGATGTTTGCTAGCTTCATCATCAGTAGGGTGTCTACTGTTTGGTTTGACATTTTTCTGACCTGCTGATGATTCTTTTTAGATGAACATCTCCCAGATGAATCAGTCCTCTGCTCAGCAACAACAGGACCAGCTACAGCAGCAGCAGCAATTACAACAGGTTGTACTTGTCTAGAGACCTATTTCAGGGTTTCTTTCTTTTCCCAATTTGAATTCACAGCTATTAGAACTGTTAGCAAGAACTATTAAAACACTACAACCTTGCATATCACTTGGTTTATCGAGGATCCACCTTTGCTTGCTTAAGCCTGTTGCCTTTAAAAGAGTTCTTTGATTTTCATGGTGTAACTGGACTTTGCTAATATGTTGAATAAAATGAGAACAATAGAAAATTTAGATGAACACAGTCATTGCCTTTCTTGTTTGGCGACAGAACTTAAATAGATGTCTTTGGTCGTGAAGTTCCCTCTTGCAACAGGGGAGTGTTTCATAAATAAATGTGCTTAATCACGTGATTGTTTGTCTTCAACATAATCATGTGCAAATGCAACCCAGATCTGAATAGTTGAATGTGGACTGCATTTCTAGATTCAAAGCTAAGGACTTCAAGAAAACCCCCACAGGTCAAGCAGCAAAATAAACAAAGAAACTTGAATGATATGTGGTCGTCTTTTTTTTTTTTTTTTTTAATGCATATATCCAATCTAAATATTTGGAATTTGGATGATATATTTGATTTTGATTTCTTCCTTTACTATTGTGTAGACTTGCCTTCCCAAATAGGTTGGTTTGTTCAGAGCTTTGGAGAAATGAGTATATCTAGTTTTGAATGTGTGCGTTGATTAATACACATCCATAACTAGATATACTAATTTATCTAAAGCCCTAATAAATCAACTTATTTGAGAAGTAAAAGTCTATACGAAAAGGAAGAAATCAAAATCAAATATATTATCCAAATTTTTTAATTTTTTTTAATTACTGAGGAACGCTGACGGTAGGTCTGACGGATTTTAGCCGCCAATAACGCCGCACGCGGATGCACCCTTTACCAACGGACCTTGCGACGGCTAAAAGCCATCGGGGAAGGTCGTTGCTGACGGTTTTTAGCCATCGGCGTTGTCCTCTTTTTTGGAGTGTTAGCAAAGCTCTTATATATTATATTAATTAATAATGAAGAAGCTTATGTATTCTTATTAACTGTTCATTTAAAATGGATATATGAGATAAAGGCATAGAGATTCAATAAAAGTACTTACATGTCTTTTGAAATAATATTTGGCATTATGGGTCATCCGTATGCTATTATACATGGATGATACAAGAAGTAAATGATTAATTAATATGATTATTTTGAATTGGATTTGCAAATTTCTTTTTTCATTTATTTGAATTGAAATAACTTGAGATTTCTATTTGAATTTGAACTCCTGCATCTTATTTCTAAACATTTAGCATGTGTAAGTGGTCATGAGCCAGACCAACCGGTTATGAGCACATAAAATGTAGTGTGGGCCCTTCATGGCAATGGTTATGGTTTTTGCTTTCTTTTATCGTTTTACATGAGCCGGAAGTGGGCCTGGCTTGGGTTTGCCTAAATGATTTTGGGCTGGGGTTGGACAGAATGAAGCCCGGCCGTTGACAGCCCTAGAAATTGGCCAAGACAGTCACTCTCCGTTATTACTGTATGGTAGAGTCATCTGTCCACAGCACACTAGACCGGGCGAAGGATAGATTGGGATGCTTCATCTGGTTTTGTGCATTGTGTAAGGTAAATGGCTCAAAATACATAGAGCATGTTTTTTTGCCGATGGGTCACATGATTAAGGAAATCCAGTCCGTGCAAAAGGTTGGCCTCATGTGTAGAACGCCTAATGTCTAAATAACGTTGATCCATTCATGCTATAGGGTAAACCCTGTATGATGGATCAGATGGTTGTCCATTCATTTATTTCATTTTGGCCCACTTACAGCCTGGCCTGATTTTAATTACAAGTTATATTATGATGAGGACAACCTTTCCCATATGTCCCGGATTTCCTGCACATGAAACACATTGGTGGGAGAAACGGCCGGGCAGTATGGTAAGTTGAAGTACCCGATCATTTATCTTTAATAATTACCATGTCAGAATCAGAGTCAGATGATATTAGACATTGATTGATTGACCACTTTTACCTAATCAGAAGCTATGATCACCCAGCAGCTTCTGATTTTGGATAAATGCCCCACCTGATGAAAGGTCCAGATTTCATAAACCATATTGAATGCAAGATAACACTGATAACACTGGACCCTCTCTCTTCAAATCATCCCAACCATCCAAATCCTAAACATGGACAACAAAGGGTTATTAACAATCACGACAATGGATTGCAGTGGATTCTATACGACTGGAGCGATGAAGAGTGTGTGAATATCCTGAGACGGTGCAAGGAAGCAATCCCTTCCAAAGAAGTGGGAGGGAAAGTGATTATATTGGACATGGTCGTGAACATAAAAAATGGAAATTACAAGTCTACGGAGACAGCTCTTCTTCGATCCATTGATGATGGTTCTTGCTGGCGGGAAGGAGAGGGAAGAATGGCGAAAGATCTTCATTGATGCTGGTTTCACTCACTACAAGATTACACCCATCCCTGGCATGTGGTCCATTACCGATGTCTAATTATTTGATGGTTTGCAGTTGTTTAGTTTGTTGCTAGTTCAAGTAATTCTATAATTAAGAACACCTTAATTTGGATTTATTAAATGGTGTCTATGTATTGGGCTTGATAGTCATGGTGGCCCTATGTTATTATTCTATGAAATGGAATTTGCAATTATCAAAATCACGAACATAGATATAATGATTTGCCTTACGTCTTTGAAATCCCAAGCTCACAATTAGAGAATCAAATCGCTTGTACCAGAACCTACTTTAAATGGGTAAAGTAATTTATTTAATCAGAAACAAGATTTTTCTTATTTTCTACAATAAAGTTTTCAAATTGAGTCATATAAATTTCTTCATTGAAATTCTCATGCAAAAAGTAATTTTTACATTCAATTGCTATAGAAATAAATTTTCATTAAAGTTAAATAATATATGAGTTTTTAACATATCATTTTACCACTAATTAGGTTTTATATCTTTTAACATTCCCGTTAACATCTTTCTTCATCTTATAAACTTATTTGCAACTAATAGCCCTTTTACCCTTAAACATCTTTTAAATCCGATATTTTATCATACGAATGATATTTAAAAAATTTTAGATTTACTTTCCTAAGATTATAATTTTTGCACACAGCCCTTTTTCTATAATTTCAACACTTTCCTTTTTATACCCTTTCAATTTAAATCTTGTTACCGGTACCTTTCTCAATGAATTTTCCTATAATTATCATAGTATCATTAGAAAATCCCTCATATGCAAGACTCTTAAGTAGTGTGAACATGGACGACTCCATATTAATATCTAAATCATTGTTGATATTCGTAATCAAATTATTAATCTACGAATTTTGCATTAAACAAAGTAGAAGTGTAACTTTTTCTTCATCAATTTTCACATCAACTATCGCCAATCTATTATTCAAGGTGTTAAATCCATTTAAGTATTCTTAAAATGAAAAGATCATTCATTCTTATTTAAGTTGTACAACTGTCGTTGGAAAAAAAAATAAAATCCTATTTAACATTGATTTCCCTTTTTGTAAGCTTCGTAATCTATCCCACAAACATTTTACAGTTGTTTAATCCAATCCATTGAACAAAACTGAATTATGTAATGTAAGAAGAAAATATGTCATAGCTAAATGATTTTTCTTCTTTAAATACTTTGTATTTCATCTCTAGAGTCTTCTTTTTACTTCTATTGTAATTGTACATCATTCTTTTATTAATATTGCGTTCATCTTTAGTTTCCACAATACATAATTGTATCCATTGAACTTCAGTACCTCTAATATGATAGAACTCGATTCAATTATCTTTTTTCTTTTTCTTTTTTTTTTTTTTCTTTTGGAGAAAGGTGGACAATTAATCCCCCACAACTCATTCAATAACTAGGATACATAGCATTTCAGGCGGGTCAGACAAAAATATATTGACCTTACCTATTGTATAGCAACAAGGAAACCAAAAACATAAGACTATAAAGGGAGCCACAACAAAATATACAAAATGCCCCAAGAAAATGAAAAATAAAATAAAAAAAACCACGAGACATCACACAGTGCTCTGGGCCTTCTTTCTGGCAACCTTTCTCAGAGCACCTAAGCCAACCTTGTCCAGAAAAATGCTACCTCTAACTTTGGGCAGGAGATCATGGATGGAAAAAAAAGAAATGGATGAATTCTGGGCACTACCTAGCCGCACCAATCCGTCAACAACAGCATTCCCTTCCCTATAAATGTGACAGAATTGGAATTGCCCTTTCTCCTTGAACCGAGCAATCCTAGTCAGCTAGTAATTCCACTTCCAGCTGGGAATGACAGACCTCATCAAAATCTTCACCGTCAGCAGGGAATTGGACTCCACCATTACATTATGGTAGCTTTTCAACAGGCATTGTTCCATTCAACTATCTGAAATACATTTGTAACAAACATTAAGACCAATCTTGTGGTAAAAGACTTCTCAAGCTTTGACTCTAATACCAATTATTCTTATGGAAAAACACCCATACACAATTGAAGTAAGCAATGTAAAACCACAAAAGAAAATAGTTAAACCAATATCCAAAAAATAAAGGAAAGAAACAAAAGAAATAAATAAAAAGCATAGAGATTTATATAATTTGGCAATATAAGCTTTCTTACATGCAAGAGAGAGAGAGAGTGTGTGTGTGAGAGATAATGATGGCTTGAGGGGTGTTTGTGTAGTTTTTTCTTATGGTTGTCTTCTTTTTGGGAGCTATGATAGGTTTGCCCAGGCATTTTTCCTTGGCATTCCCAAATGTATATCCTAAGGCTTGTGAAATAAAATCAGGGCCTGGCACCCTTTGGTTTTTTTTTTTTTTTTTGTTTTTTTGTTTTTTTTTAAGTGTGTGTGAGAGATAATGATGTCTTTTAATAGAAAAACTTCAGAGCCTCTGTGTAAGGCACCACATTAACACAACAAATCCTGATGCCATACTAGTATGGCATGAGAGGATCAGGACTTCACCGATGCATCAAAACCTTACAATTCACGATACTGAATTATACATATGGATAACAAAACATAGCCAAACTTGTGCGAAATAAAAGCCAACCGTTTTGTTTGATATTTTTCGCCCTGCCAAAGGATGTGTGAAGAAAATTTTAAATCCTAAAGAATGATGCTATGTTGGTCGTCCCACCTCTAATGAAACCTAAATGTCACTAGCATTATCATCATCCAACAAACGGACATCTATATAGGTACTCAAAAATCACCATCGTACATGTTCTCTGCAAACAAGACGTGTCTATCATCCACTCATTCTTTTATACGATAGCTATTTGATGTCGTGGCTGGGTATGATACTTGATAAGTAGGTATATGGCATATGTTGACTCAGATCAAACCAACTAGATTGCGGCAACCAATATTGTTAAATTACAGTCTAAAACTTAGATTGATTGAAAAATTCTAACATTTAATCCATTGATACCTATTTATCATCCAATAAATGTCCACCAATCTAATAATCAAGTAATTAAAAATGCTCATTTTTTTTGGGGTTAAGATACATCTAAATTGGTACACATAATTTAGATGGCTTAATTTGAATTTATTGCATTGCGCAGGTGTATAATTTTTAAATACTTTTTAAGTGCCTGTGTATCATCCAACACATTCTGCCAGAGTATCAAATTATTATTATTTTTCTTTGGCCAACAAATCTTCAGAATCTCCCTAGAGGATGATCATACCATGCTATGAGCTGCGCCAATCTTGGACGCTCCCAAGTACAACATGTGATATGGTCCATCCATTTGATGTCAACTTCGTCTGGATAGTTCAACCGCTGCACATCCCAGACCAGAGATGCCATAAGCTAATTGATGGGCCACTTTTCAAACCTATATAAACGAGATGTTTATTTGGCTTGTTGCTCTGAGCATCTCCACAAAAAGCATGATGAATTGAATAATTCAGAAATTCTGGTACGCATGGTTTTTCGTGCCCATTGAATTGAATAATTCCGAAATCCTGCTACATCACCATGTGTGCCGGGGTTCTATGGTTGGTGACATTACTAAATGGGGCTATAAGTACAAGTTTTAGGCTATGGCATCTACACTTCGCTCTGGCCAGGTGAACTGTCTTGGATCATGTCTATCGCATGTCCCTCTGCGTCTATTTCAAATAGGTGGGTCTCCTGGAAACATTTAGCTTCTAATCTTAGAAGCCAATGGACACAGGACTCGAAACGGTGGAGATGATGGGACCCATTTTTATGGACGGCCCCAAATTCTACACTTGGGTCCCATCGCTTTCACCATTGGAACCGAGGCAAATTGATATGGCGCCCATTCGGAGTCACACATCATCTGTACTCCCAAAACACATTTACCTGTCTAAACTTTCTTGTGTCACTACGTACGCTAAGTTTCCGTGGGAGGAAGCTTTGTGGAGCCCACCACTATCTCCGTGGAAAATGCACTCCATCGGTTTTGCCAGCTCACGTTGGGATACGAACTAAAAAATGAAGAAGATTCAAAACATACGCAGGCTACGTAAATCCTAGAATTAAAAACTTTCAAAGGTCCATGGAAATGTTTATATGTCATCCCAACCGTTAATAAAGTTATTCCAACCAGGATGGGCTGAAAACTCAAATATTAGTCATATTCATGACTTCTCTGGCCCTGTGAAGGTTTCACTGGCCGCCGTTGAATTGTTATTCTTTCGTGCTGCATGCGTAACTTGATTTTTGATTTGTCTTATTTACGTACTCATGTAATTGATTTTTCCATGTCTCATTTTTATAAGCATATCTTATCATGACCCAACGCAGTTAGATTTGGCTGGACCATGAGAGATGAAAGCAAAGCCAGTTTAAAAGTTGTCAAGTATTCATGAAACTTGGAAGCGGATTGCTCGGTAAGCAACTCACTGCCCTTGGCATGCTGAGTAAACTCAGTGAGATCCACCATAATTTATGTTTTTTATCCGCTCTGTCCATCCGTTTTATCAGATAATTTTAGGGCTTGAGCCAAAAGAATTAAGCATATACAATGTTCAAATGGACCACACCACAGAAACAGTTGAATTGATCATCTACCGTTGAAAATTTCTTGAGAGCCACAGAAGTTTTGGATCAATCTTGTATTTATGTTTTCCCTTCACCCATGTTGATCTTATAAACAGGTTGGATGACGAATAAACATCGTGGGGCCTAGCAAGGTTTCAAAGGTGGAAATCATTATCCCCACTGTTTCCTGTGGTATGGTCCACTTGATCTTTGGCTATGCTTCAATTTTGGGCTCAACCCCTTAAATTAGATGGAAAAATGGATGAATGGCGTAGATAGAAAACATACATTCAAGGTGGGCCCAACTGAGTTTACTCTATATGATAGAGTACGCAATCCGATTTTATGAAACTTAGCCTCATCTGTGACAACTGCATATGCAGTAATGATATGGACCACAATCAAGATATACCCCAAATGTGCCTATGGTCCATCAATTTAATTTTCAAACAATGCTGATTGCCTATGATATAGCATAGCCTGATGGAGGAAGCTAGGTAAGGCCACAATGATGTTCATGAGAAATCCATTTGTTTTTATTAGATCATGTTACGAGATTAACCCAAAAATGAGGTTGATCCAAAGTATATACACTGCGTAACAGGAAAAGATGAGTAAGGAAATGCCCTCCGTTGAAACTTCCCGAGTGCATCATAAAGTTTAAATGTCATCCATACCATTAGTAAGGTCATCCCTACTAGGATGAAATTCAAAGACAATAATATTAGCCTGATTCAAAACTTCCAATTGGCCATAAATGTTTCAATAGTGTAAGTTTAATCCACACTGTTTCTTTAATGGGCAGCCCACTTGAGTTTTGGATCGGCCTAAATTTTGTACCCATGTTCTACCACGATCAAAATGGATGAACAGGGCAGATTTCTCACAAACATCACAGGGGCCCACCTAGATTATTATTGGAGGGGTTCTGTCACCAGCAATCTTGGTCACAGTGCAGTCCTATGGTGGTGCCTACTTTGATGTATGTATACAGTATATCCACGCTGTCAATCCATTTTTTCCGGCTCATTTTAGGTCATGAGAAAAAAAAATGCAGCAGGTACAAATCTCAATTGGACCACACCATAGGAAAAGTGACGATCAAGCATCCACCATTAAAAACTTCTAAGGGACCACTATGATGTTTATTTGCCATCAAACCAGTTCATAAGGTCATGAAAACTTCAATGAAGGGAAACAATAAATATCAGCTTGATACAAAACTTTTGTGCCCCAGTTTCAGCAAAAAGATTCAATGGCCCCATAGTTCATCACTGAGGAGTTCAGCCTTCAAGAGCTTGGGTGCATTCTAGAGGATTCATATCCCACATTATTTGTATTTCCGGCATTTTCGTCGATTTCTATTTTAGATGAATTGTTTAATTGAAACGTGAATACATAAATTAAAACTCTTAATAATATTAAAACATAAATTGCTTCCTCCTTCCTCTGGAAATGCCGTGTAATTTATAAGAGGAGAAAAGCTATGATTCTCGTGCAGAGTGTGACAGTCATTCTCTGACTAAATCAAATTAAACCTTCCAAATTAAATGTGATCCCCAATTTATGGGAGTGGATTAGGTGTCACCCAGGAAACATGTTAGTGGGTGTTATTTAGACCATATGGGGCCCACCTTGATGAATGTGGTATATATCCACGCTGTCCATCCATTTTCTGATCTCATTTTACAACTTGATCCAAAATATTAAGCAGATCCAAATCCCAGGTGGACCGCACCAATGGAAACTGTGGTCATTGACCATTGAAAACTTATTGTTGTCCTAAAGGTTTTGGATCAAGCTGATCTTCGTATTTTCATTTCATCTAGGATTTTATGAACTTATTAACAGGTTGGATGGAAAATAAACATTACAGTGGGCCCTGGGTAGTTTTTAGTGGTGGGAATCAATCACCACTGTTTCCTGTGATGGTTTACAATAATCGTCCGTATTATGGCGGTTGTGCCATTTTAAAGAGTAGTTATCCGATACTATGGCAGAGTCTGATGATTTACCAGAATCGTCCTTATTATGGTCCGTAATACAGACCCTTTGAGAGTCTACCACCCGAGCAAGAGCAAGGACCCTTGTCTAGCTATATTGTGCCTGTGTATTAACCATCACACTCTGCCGTAGTATCCGATAAGTACTCTTTAAAATGGCACAACTTGTGGTGGACGGCTTAACATTGGCCAATATTCAATTAAGAAAATTATGAAAGACAATTAATGAAAACCAGATACCGAGTTCAGTGAGCAACTTAATACTCTATAATATTGAGAACGAGTTCCTTGCTTGTTCTGAACAGAAGCTTAGTTTATAGCTCTGGGGCCATGGTTGTTCCGAGGTATTAATCTGATGGCCCATCATGGGGCAGATGCTATCCATGGTGAATTCCATCGGTTTGGATTTCTGAATCACTAGCCTTGCTTGCGCTAGCTGAAAGCCAAAGCATGCTGTATAAACTCTCTGCCCGAGCATTGTATGCTATCTTCATATATGGGTATGCCTGGGTGCATTAACAGGCAGAACTTGAACGTGAGTTACACAAAAGGAAGAGGGAAGAACAAATCAGTAGTTTGAGACGTGTGCTAGAGATGGCGATGGCGATGGCGGTCATGCAAGGAGTGTTGGATAAAATGTTGAATTAAATAGACTATAAAAATTGAGAACCAAAAAAGGAAAATAAATTTAGAGAAAAAAAAACTTATTGAATTGAGTCGAGGCGTGACTGAGTCACTCGGCTTGAAATCGAATTTGCTCCCCTTGGACAGCGTCCCAAGTGCAACAGGTTTCCAGAGCAATCGACCTCCAGGATACAACGACTATGACCCGGTCCCAGCGGTGCACTCACTGTACACGGGCTCGAACCACTTGCAGTTTAATCCGAAAGTGCTGAGTTGACTCAGCAATGAACTCAGTAACAATGGTAAAACCGTATCAGAGAGAGTTTTATAAGGCAGGGAATTTTCGTATTTTGAAACTGGAATCGGAAGTCTTTATATAGACTCCGAAATGGTGCATAAGCACCCTTTACAAAAGATTATATCCGTTGGGTTTAAACCCAACAGGGGCGACCATCCGGAAGGGAAGCATCTCTCTGGTTTAAAACGAAAAGGCGCAAGTGCGAGTACACTCTCGCACATACAGTCCTGCGAGTACCCATACACACACACCCACACAAGTACACTTACACCGCACCCGCACCAGCACCAGCGCCCAGCCCAGCCCGTCCCGTCCCGTCCCGTCGCGTCGCGCACGCGGACGCGGACACGGGCTCGGACTCGGCTCGGTGTGTGGTTAATGGCATAGATTAGAGCTATTGGCATAGCCCCCCCACAGGACCAAATTCACATGCCCCCTGAAAGGGGCTCAAGCCCTAGGCAAAAAGTCTATCATATAAACAAGAGAATTTCTCTTGTCAAATCCGATGTGGGACAAAACCAACACCTTAAAAACATCAAAATTTAAATGTGGAGGGAAAATATCGAAATTTGAAAATTCAAAAATTTAATATTATTTTAAAATAAATACAACAATCCCCCACATGTTTTAAAATAAAATGCTTTCGGATTAAAGCGAAATAGTTGTGCAATGGTGCCGGTGTCACCATAGACTTGAACCGACATTAGAGTAAGCAAGACAGGTCTACAGGAATCAGGTGACACCATAGTCTTGAACCTGAATCCTTTTAATGTAAATCGCAAGTACATGCCACTCACACAACTCTTCCTCTGCAAGTGATTCTGTGGTTCGGTGCGTTTCGGCCATACACCATTACCTGGATTTCATGAGTGCTCTAGAGAATTCGCCTAGATTCTCATAGGAAGCGGCCTCCACCTCCACACCCATATAGGTGAATTCCATCAAGTGTATGCAGCAACTGTATACACCACCAAATATATGGCTATGGATCCATTAAGAGTTCTAAAAACTCATCCTTCTGCGTTGTTGCTCGCACTGTACACCATAGAAGGGGCTCATATAACTCAGTGCAATCGTCTACCTCGTGTCTTGTTGTTTACCCATTGAACCTATCTCATGGGATCTCCACTTGTATAGGTTGGGTTACCGACACTGGCAGCTCATATATTAGGCTCAGCCCCATTCCCTTCGATGTATCATTGACTAACTTCTTAGATAGTCCTTTGGTCAGAGGATCTGCTAGATTCTTTTCTGACCTCACAAAGTCAATAGATATGACTCCATCACGCAACATATGTTTCACTATGTTGTGTCTGAGTCTAATATGCCTGCTTTTTCCATTATATATTTTACTTTTTGCTTTCGCTATAGCTGCTTGACAGTCACAATGAATAGATACAGCCGATACAGGCTTTGGCCACAATGGTATATCAGCTAAGAGATTTCTAAGCCATTTAGCTTCTGATCCAGCCTTTTCTAAGGCAATAAACTTGGATTCCATAGTCGACCGAGCAATACATGTCTGCTTGGTGGACTTCCAAGAGACTGCTCCTCCACCCAAAGTGAAGACATATCCACTAGTGGATTTTGTCTCATCTGAATCACTGATCCAGTTAGCATCACTATATCCTTCTAATACAGTAGGATAACCATTATAATGTAAACCATATGTCATATTACCTTTTAGGTATCGTAAAATTCTAGACAATGCATTCCAATGTTCTTTTCCAGGGTTATGTGTATATCTACTTAGCCTTCCTACTGTAAAAGCTATGTCAGGTCTAGTGCAGTTTGTTAGATACATGAGGCTACCAATTATTCTGAAATATTCCAATTGAGACACACTATTTTCTGTATTCTTCATGAGAGTCACACTATAATCATAAGGAGTACTGACAGGTAAACAGTCAAAATGGTTAAACTTTCTCAATATCTTCTCAATATAATGAGATTGTGATAATATAATAACACCATTTTTTCTGGTTACTTCAATACCCAAGATTACACTTGCCTCTCCTAAGTCTTTCATGTCAAACTTAGATGACAAGAATTTCTTAGTTGCATTAACTAATTTAATATTAGTTCCAAAAATAAGCATGTCATCAACATAAAGACATATAATGACATAATCATTTCCAGAAATTTTACTATATACACATCTATCTACATCATTTATATGATAACCATTTGATTTTAAAACACCATCAAATTTTTTATGTCATTGTTTAGGAGCCTGTTTTAAATCATATAGTGATTTAATTAGTCTACATACTTTATTTTCTTTACCTAATATCTTATAACCCTCAGGTTGCTCCATATATATTTCTTCTTCTAAGTCTCCATTTAGGAAAGCTGTCTTAACATCCATCTGGTAAACTACTAGTTTATATATGGAGGCTATCGCTATTAAGACTCTAATAGATGTAATCCTAGTTACAGGGGAATATGTATCAAAATAATCTATTCCTTCCTTTTGTTTAAAGCCTTTCGCTACCAACATAGCCTTAAACTTATCGATAGTTCCATCTGGTTTTAGTTTCTTTCTAAACACCCATTTGCAGCCTATTGGTTTGTTACCAGGTGGTAGATCTACAAGTTTCTAAGTATTATTAGATATAATAGATTCTAACTCATCATTTATTGCTTCCTTCCAAAAGGTTGCATCTGGAGAGTTAATAGCTTCTATATAAGTCGTAGGATTATCTTCTACTAAGAATGTGAAAAAATCATCTCCTAGGTTAGTTTCTCTTCTAACTCTAATACTTTTTCTTGGTTGTATCTCTTCTACTACTTTCTCGTAAGCATTTTTACTAGTAGACGCAATATCTGATTCATTAACTTTTTCTATTCCTATAGATTTAGATTTCATAGGGAATACGTTCTCAAAGAACTCTGCATCCCTAGCTTATATAATTGTATTAGGATCTATAATATTATCCTTAGTTTTTAAAACTAGAAACCTATAGGCCGCACTGTTTTGTGCATACCCTATAAATACACAATCGGTCGTTTTAGGACCTAATTTTCTTTTCTTAGTTTCAGGCAATCCTACTTTAGCAAGACACCCCCACACTTTAATATATTTATAACTAGGAATATGATTCTTGCAAAGTTCATATGGTGTTTGTTCAAAAGATTTAGATGGAATCCTGTTTAGGATATAACAAGCAGATAGAATTGCTTCTCCCCACATATTTGAGGGTAAGCCTGAACTATTTAACATGGCATTCATCATTTCTTTTAGAGTTCTGTTCTTACGTTCTGCTATTCCATTTTGTTCTGGTGTATAAGGAGCTGTAGTTTCGTGAATTATTCCATTCTTTTCACATAATTCTCTAAATTGAGAAGATTCATATTCACCTCCTCTATCTGTTCTAAGTCTTTTAATTTTTATATTTAATTGATTTTCAACTTCAATTTTGTATTTAGAAAAAGCAGCTAAAGCTTCATCTTTGTTCCTTAATAGATATACTCTAGTGAACCTAGAGTAGTCATCTACAAAAGTTATATAATATCTTTTTCCTCTTCTAGACATGTGATTTCTAAAATCACCTAAATCACTATGTATCAACTCTAATAGAACAGATGATCTTTCTATTTGTTTAAAGGGTTTTCTAATAAATTTTGATTCTACACATGTTTCACATTTTTTAAACTCTTTATTAGATATATTAGGTAATAAACCTAATCTTTTCATTTTCTTTAAAGATGCCACATTCACATGACCTAATCTATTATGCCATAGATAAAAAAAGTTCAACGATATAAACAGAACTAGATGTTTTCTTATTATCATTGGATACATTTACAATGAATAAACCATCGCTACAGTACCCCTTACCAACAAAGGTTTCATTTTTAGTCATTACAAGCTTATCTGAATCAAATACTAATTTGACACCAGCCTTATTGAGGAGCGAACCAGAGACCAAGTTTCTTCTAATGTCAGGCACATGTAGGACATCATTTAACATTAGAGTCTTTCCAGAAGTGAGTTTCAGAAGTACTTTCCCTTTCCCTACAACTGGAGACGTTCTAGCATTTCCCATGAACACCTGTTCATCATCTCCTGATACTTGGTAGGAGGTAAACATGCTACGATCCTTGCACACGTGTCTAGTTGCACCAGTATCTAGCACCCACTCCAAGTTGTTTACAACGAAGACTTCTGACACTACAGCCACTACTATGTCAGACTCATTGCCTGTTTCTGTAAGATTAGCTTGCGGCTTATCTTTATTTTTCTTAAGCCTGCAGGTTTTAACATGATGCCCAGGCTTTCCACAGTTGTAGCAGTTTTCCTTTTTCTTGAATTGATTGTTTGCATTCTTCTTTTTGAGCCTGCATTCATTTGCTTAATGTCCAGGTTTGCCACAGTTATGACAGTTGCCCTTTTTCTTATTATTTGTCCAACTTGATTCCACAAGATTCGCTTTTGAATCTATCTCATTTTTATTTCCTTTTTGGTCCCTGATTATATTGGCCTCCTCTATTCGTATGTGTACGATAGTGGTTTCCAAAGAAACACCGTTCTTCTTATGTTTCATTCTATTTTTATATTCTTTCCAGGAGGGCGGTAACTTTTCTATTAACGCTCCTGACAGAAACACCTCATCCAACTTAATTCCTTCTGTCGATAGTTCGTGAATTAGACTTTGAAAGTCGTGAATCTGATTTGTGACAGATTTATCGTCTGTCATTTCATAGTGAAGGAAATTAGCAATTGCATGTTTCTTAGCGCCTGCATTTTCTAATATGTATTTCTTTTCTAAAGCAATCCATATATCTTTAGCAGAGGCGTAAGAAGCATACACATCATATAATTCGTTGGATAAAGAGTTTAGAATATAATTTTTGTAATTATTTTCATCTGTTACTTCATTTTGATTTGCTGGATCTATAGTAAATGATTCAGATAAAATGTATGAAACTTTCAGGGTGGTAAGAGCGAACATCAATTTCTGTTTCCACCGTTTAAAGGATTGTCCAGCGAACGGTTCGATTTTGGCTAACTCAGTAGAAGCATTTACTGTTACTGTAGCCATAGTCTATGTAATTCAACACAAAATTCGATTTCAAGATTGTTGGATAAAATGTTGAATTAAATAGACTATAAAAATCGAGAACCAAAAAAGGAAAATAAATTTAGAGAAAGAAAAACTTATTGAATTGAGTCGAGGCGTGACTGAGTCACTCGGCTTGAAATCGAATTTGCTCCCCTTGGACAGCGTCCCAAGTGCAACAGGTTTCCAGAGCAATCGACCTCCAGGATACAACGACTATGACCCGGTCCCAGCGGTGCACTCACTGTACACGGGCTCGAACCACTTGCAGTTTAATCCGAAAGTGCTGAGTTGACTCAGCAATGAACTCAGTAACAATGGTAAAACCGTATCAGAGAGAGTTTTATAAGGCAGGAAATTTTCGTATTTTGAAACTGGAATCGGAAGTCTTTATATAGACTCCGAAATGGTGCATAAGCACCCTTTACAAAAGATTATATCCGTTGGGTTTAAACCCAACAGGGGCGACCATCCGGAAGGGAAGCATCTCTCTGGTTTAAAACGAAAAGGCGCAAGTGCGAGTACACTCTCGCACATACAGTCCTGCGAGTACCCATACACACACACCCACACGAGTACACTTACACCGCACCCGCGCCCAGCCCAGCCCAGCCCGTCCCGTCCCGTCGCGTCGCGCATGCGGACTCGGCTCGGCTCGGCTCGGTGCGCGCGCGCGCGTGTGTGGTTAATGGCATAGATTAGAGCTATTGGCATAGCCCCCCCACAGGACCAAATTCACATGCCCCCTGAAAGGGGCTCAAGCCCTAGACAAAAAGTCTATCATATAAACAAGAGAATTTCTCTTGTCAAATCCGATATGGGACAAAACCAACACCTTAAAAATACCAAAATTTAAATGTGGAGGGAAAATATCGAAATTTGAAAATTCAAAAATTTAATATTATTTTAAAATAAATACAACAAGGAGATGATACCAATGAGGTGTTGAAAGCCCAAGCCCATATATGGAACCATGTATTTAACTTCATTAATTCAATGTCCCTCAAGTGTGCCGTTCAACTAGGTATACCAGACATCGTTCACAGCCATGGCCATCCCATGACTCTCTCCCAGCTGGTGGCCGCACTTTCGATCGTTCCTGCTAGAGCGGCTCATGTGGGACGCATCATGCGTTTGTTGGTCCACTTGGGCTTCTTTGCCATACAAAAAATCAACGGTGATCAAGGAGGAGATGAAGAAGGATATGTGCTGGCACCACCTTCGAGGCTCCTGTTGAAGGACAATGCGACATGCATGTCGCCGTTTTTGCTAGTGGTGCTAGATCCAGTTGTAGTAATGCCGTGGCATTTCTTGAGCACTTGGCTCGTAGGGGATGATCCAACAGCCTTCAAGACTACACACGGTATGGACATGTGGGACCACATGGCGCAGAGCCCTAAGCTTCGTAACTTATTTAATGAGGCCATGGCTAGCGATGCTCAGATAGCCATGACCATAGTTGTTAAAGAGTGCGGATCATTGGTCGATGTCGGAAGCAGCACAGGAACTGTTACCAGAACTATCGCCAATGCGTTCCCACACATGAAGTGCACCGTTTTTTTTCTCCCACACGTGATTGCGAGCGTGCCAAAGAGTAAGAGCGTGGATATGGTTGGAGGGGATATGTTTGAGTCCATTCCTTGTGCGGATGCAGTTTTCCTCAAGGTATACTTGTTTTACTTGCAGTTTACTATTCCAAAGTGGAATGTTCCCCTACAGCAAGCAATCTGAATGAGCCTATGGTCTTTTTTAATTTTTTCCTTTTTCTTTTTATTTTTTCTTTTTATTTATTATTATTATTATTTTTTGGGTTAGCTTGTTAATACACACCCCACTGTCAGTACACAATCTGAATGAGCCTCTGATCTACTCACAACCGTCAGTAGTTGGGACCACTGCCTCATATGTTGGTGGGCCCTATCAGAATGAGATTCCTAAATTTTGAAACACTTATTAGAGTCTCTTATTCGTCCAAGCAAATAGATGGTTTAAATTATAAAATTGGCCTGAGTAAATTTTATAAGTGATCCTGGGTGTCCAGTTCATAAGGCTTTGATTGAATACTTAGAATTGTCGGATTGGTGTGGTTTTTACATGGTAGCCCATAAAATGTATGTTTGACTGAATGTACAGTTCAGATCACCAATGAAGTTCTTGTAACCAAGTTCTTTGGAGCCCACTGTGATGTCAGTGTGAAATTTGCCTATCAGTTTTCCCGGTTCATGTTAGGACGGGAGCCGAAAAATGAGTCAGATCCAAGATCCACGTGACCGTATCACAAAAAACGGTGGGGATTGTACGCTAACCATGGAAACTTTCTTGGAGCTGTTGTTTCCTGTGGTGTGGCCCACTTTATTCTCCCACCTACCTCATTTTTGGGATCTCATGTAAAAATGATATTGAAAAACTGATTAACGGAGTGGATTTTACATTCATATCATGGTGGGCCCACAAAGCTTTTATGTTTCTGGAAGTGCTTGTAAGAGGTGCTACTGGAGAAGAAACCGGTCCCCATTTATTTATTATCTGTTTGCTTGCCTTTTTTTTTTTTTTTTCTTTAATCGGTTTGCGTGTCTCTATAATCACACATTTTACATCTGAGAATGATTCGACATTCATAATTTTACATTTGAGAAATGATAAGTGCTGCCTCTAGCATCATAGGGATACTGTACGTACGGTGCATGCTTTTTTGTCATTGGGTTGTTTAAGGAAATCAAATACATTCAAAAGGTTGACCACATCATTTAGAACTCCTAATGTCAAAATAGCAATGATCCAGAACCTTGTATGATGCATCAGATGATCGAAATCATAATCAGACGATATTAGTCATCAATTGATGATTTTTGACCGATGAACGAACAACCCGTCTATCAGTCCTCAATGCTCCTCCAATCAGAAACTACGGTCGCCTGGCATCTTCTGATTTTGGATAAAGCCCACCAGATGAAAGGTCCAGATTTAAAAAACGCAAACCACGTTGAATGGCTAATGACGAAAATAACATTGGTAGAACTGGACCCTCTCTCTTCATATCATCCCATTCATCTAATTATTAAATCATGGCCACAAGGGGTGCCTAACAATCACGATAATTGATTACAGTGGATTCTACATGATTGGAGTGATGAAGAGTGTCAAGATTCTGAAACGGTGCAAGGAAGCGATCCCTTCAAAAGAAGAGGGTGGGAAGGTACGTAATTATTATGGACATGGTCGTGAACATGAAAAATGCATATTATAAGTCAACTGAGACACAATTCTGCTTCGATCTATTGATGATGGTTCTTGCTGGCGGGAAGGAGAGGGGTGAGCACGAATGGCGAAAAATCTTCATTGATGCCGGTTTCACTCACTATAAGATTTCACCTGTCCTTGGTATGCGGTCCATTATCGTGGTATATCCATAATTATTTAATGGTTTGCAGTGTTTAGTAAGTTGCTAGTTCAGTTAATTCTTGCATTAAGAACACCTTTAGATTTATAAAGTGGTGTTTATGTAATGGACTTGTGGGTGATGGTCGTCTATTCCTGTGTATGTGTTTAATGGAAGTGTTATTCAATGAAATGGAATTTGTAGTTAGGATTGTTGGGTGATTTTACTCTCCCTTTTTTGACATGACCAATGCATGGTGAGGCACACTCAATGAACAATTTAGATTATTTTGAATTGTTGGGGCATGAGGATTCCAATCAAAGGTTAGGAAGGTGGCACTTATATTAGCATCATATTCAATTATAATGCGATAAGAGTATTTATGGTAAATCCTAACACCAATTAATCTAAATTCTTCCTTATCTTTTGTAATTTCTAATCTTAACCATCAATTTCGACAAAATAACGAAAATGATAAGATACCCCTTAATCTTATCAAAACCATATACATCCTAAGGGATCGGGCATGTACTTAATCATATGATGTTCCAATAGCATGCTCTTGAACTCGTTGGAAAGTTATAATAGGCTTTCAAATGGAACTAGTTTCACATCGTTTTGTACCTCATAGGTATCCCAAAAGTGACTTATAAAGAAGTGATGAAAATAATAATTAAAACTAGTTAAATAATTAAAGTATGAGAATAAAACTAATTAAAAGAAACTAGCTAGCATGAGTTTATAATCACTCAACCATAAGCCTCGTCATGTGGGGTCTAGGATGGCGGCCTACTTTTCAAATGATCCCAATCATCGTCCTTTAAATTTTTATTTATTTATTTAAGAAAAGAAAATTCATGGAATACAATCATATTTGCGGGTTGTTTTACAATCAATAATTCGGATTGACTTGGCCAGATGCCGCCTACATCAATATCTTGTTGAAGCATTCGACAATAAATTTATTCCAATCATCATCGTTGTTTAAGGTACCCTATTTTGCAAGGATATCATTGTTGCAAAAATAAATGAACTTAAAAAAGGAAAAACTAAGTATTTATGTTTTGTCCTAATTTTGTTTGTTGGGTAGTGTTGGTTTTTCAATTGTCATATAATGTTATTTTTAGTCCCACCATGGAATATAAAGTAGGATGAGATAGTATTTATACTGGATCACTTTTCTTATATCTTGTATTGGAAAGCAAGGGTATGCCTCCTGATAATTTTACTTTTGCGTTGGGCAAGGATGCAGCATAGTCTCTTTGAATCGAAGAGCTTTTGTTTTTATGTTTTTTGTTTTCCTATTTGAATGGCGTCCTGAAAGGGGCCATATACATGCACAAGTTGTTGTACTTGATACACATCCATGGATGTATCAAAGCATCCACCATGTTTTTGATTTGAGAAACCTCTATGAAAGAATTTTGTTTTTTCATTTCAAAAGTAGTACAAAAATGCCTTCTCTCAATATTTCTCCTGTTCTTCTCTACTTCTTTCTCCATGGCCAAATCAAAGAGCAAACTGATGGGTTTTTTGACCCGTCGTCGACCGATCGTAGGCCCTGTACGACCGGTCATGGCTGGTGTTCGACCAGTCGTGAGTTTCACGACTCAAAGTCCAGCGAAGTTTGAACCAATTTTCTCCGAGGTGCTCAACCGGTCGTAAGTGGTCCACGACCGATCGTAGGTGGCGCTCGACCGGTCGTGGACTCCACACGACTAGTCATAACTACGCAAATTCGTTCCGCGATTTTGCGCGGATTTCGTGTCGCAAGTCCTTTCACAACTGGGATGCGGAAAGGAGTTTCCTAAAACTATAAAAAGGGATTCCTAGGATTTTCTACGGTATGATGTTGTATGAAGAAAAGAACAAGAGGGTTTTCTAAAGGGTTTAGGGATATCAAAGGTGAGAGAGAGAGAAAAGAGAGAGAGGAAGCTTGTGAAAGGGAGCCGTCGTCTCAGCACTTCTACGTCTTCGTGATCGGTGAAATCCCTCTGTTTTTCTTTTATTCTCTTATTGTTCATCCACTCCTACGTGAGTGACAAAGGTTGTAACGTTCTACTTCATAGTGGATTATTGATCTGGACGAGGTCCCGTGGTTTTTTACCTCTTTGAGGATTTTTCACGTAAAAATCTCTTGTGTGGTGTGTGATTGTTGCTTTGATTTTTTTCATTGCTATTATTATCCCATAATTCTGGTTTGTTCGGGAGGCTAGATCCTAAGGTTTTGTGCAAGGCCACCAACAAAGTGGTATCAGAGTGCTAAGTTCATTGAACGGGTAAGATCAGTTTGAAATTATGGAAGGTAGCTCATCAAGGATGATTAGTCTTAATGGTTCTAACTGGACCATATGGAAGGCTAAGATGGAGGACTTGCTTTATTGTAAGGACCTATACTCTCCAATTTTAGGCATATCAGCAAAATTCAAGGATATGTCTGATGAAGATTGGAAGAAGTTGGACCGGAAGGTAGTGGGGTTTATTAGACAATGGCTAAATGATTATGTATTCCACCATGTGTCTACGGAAACCTCAGCCGCTAGCTTATAGCTGAAACTACAAGGGCTGTATGAGAGGAAGACAGCCGGTAATAAAATTTTTCTGATAAGACGACTTGTGAATCTCAAGTTCAAGGATGGTGGTTCTGTGGCCGAGCAAATGAATGAGGTCAGCAATATAATGAACCAACTCTCCTCTATGAAGATGGTCCCGGATGATGAATTGTAAACTTTACTATTGCTTAGTTCGTTGCCTGACAGTTGGGAGACATTAGTGATGTCTCTAAGTAACTCCGCGCCAGACGGAAAGATATCCATGGAACAGGTTACTAGCTGTCTCTTCAATGAAGAGACAAGGAGGAAGTCTCAGGGGTCTACTCAGCAAGAGGCACTTGGGACACATGAACGGGGGAGAGGAAAGAACAGGAAGGGCAGGAAGGCCCGAGATAAATCAAGAGGCAAGTCGAGTAACAGAAAAGATATTGAATGCTGAAATTGTGACAAGAAGGGCCACTATAAGCATGAATGTCATAAGGCTAAGAACAATAAGAAAAGAAAAGAAAAAAAGAAGGAAGATGAATTATATTCTACTGCGGTTGTTTTAAATAGCGACGTTGTAGTTATTCTTTCTACAGATCATGATGTATGTCTCACGGCTACGAGTCAGGACACTGACTGGGTGATAGACTCGGGAGCCTCTTTTCATGCGACTCCACGCAGAGATTTCTTCACAAGCTACAAGTCAGCTGACTATGGGACCATGAAGATGGAAAATTCTGGCGTATCGAAGATTGTAGGGGTCGGTGATATTTGTGTGAAGACCGTCTCAAGGATGTGAGGCATATCTCAGACCTTCACCTCAACTTGATGTCGATGGGAAGGTTGGATGATGATGGCTATGAAAGACGGTTTGCTGGTGGGCGCTGGAAGCTCATCAAGGGTTCGTTGATCACAGCCAGAGGAAAAAAGTGTTGCACCCTGTACAAGGCAAGTGTCAGTGTATGTAAGGGTAGGTTGAACGCAGCGGAAGATTTAGCTATAAACATGTGGCACAGACGTATAGGCCACATGAGTGAAAAAGGGCTTCAGCTACTAGCGAGGAAGCGGCTCATTCCAGACGTGACAGGTACGCCTCTCAAAACATGTCTTGATTGTTTATCAGGAAAACAACATAAAGTTTCATTTGTTAAAACTGTTTCTCATGTTAATAAAGTGCATGCATTAGATTTAGTTTATTCTGATGTTTGTGGTCCTATGAGGACAAAAAACTTGGGTGGGGCATTATATTTTGTTACTTTTATAGATGATGCATCTAGGAGGGTCTGGGCTTATACTTTGAAATTCAAGGATGAAGTCTTTAGTGTGTTTAAATTATTTCATGCTATGGTCGAGAGAGAGACAAGTAGATCATTGAAGTGTATCCGCACTGACAATGGTGGTGAATACATCGGTGACTTTTATGAGTACTGCAAGTCTCTGGGTATACGGCATGAACAGACGGTTCCCAAGACCCCCCAGCATAATGGTGTAGCGGAGCGAATGAATCACACCATTGTTGAGAGAATCAGATGCATGTTATCCCATGCGAAGTTGCCCAAGACGTTCTGGGGAGTAGCAATGCACACGGTGGTGTATCTGATAAACAAGTCTTCATCAGCCCCATTGAATGGAGAAGTACCTGAGAAGGTGTGGACTGGACAGGATCCATCGTACGGTCATCTCAGAATGTTTGGATGCAAGGCATCCGTTCACGTACCGAAGGACGAGAGGTCCAAGCTCGATATAAAGATCAGGCAGTGCGTGTTCTTAGGGTACGGTGATAAAAATCTCGGGTAGAGATTGTGGAATCTGACCGAGAAGAAGCTCGTCAGGAGCAGAGATGTGGTTTTCTTTAAAGATCAGTGTATAGAAGATATTGGTAAGCCAGAGAAGAACTAGCCTAATTCAGGTGAGATAGAGGACATGGATCCAGTTATTCCTCCCGTGGTGCCTGATGACGGGGGAGTACAGAAAGGTGCAGAGGACGAGAGAGTTCCTACAGAGGATGGACCGAGGAAGGAGCCCCCACTTGATCCACCTGTTGAGCCACAGGTGAGGAGGTCATCTAGGGACAGACAGTCATCCAAGAGGTACTCGCCGCATGAGTACATTATGTTAATTGATGGGGGAGAGCCAGAAGATTATTCTGAGGCCCTAGCCGACGAGCATAAGGAGGAGTGGTTGAAAGCTATACAAGAGGAGAGGAAATCCTTGCATAAGAACCACACTTATGACATGGTGAAACTGCCTAAGGGCAAGAAAGCTTTGAGCAACAAGTGGGTGTTCAAAAAGAAGGTTGAGTGAAAGAATTCACAGACGAGGTTCAAGGTCAAACTTGTGGTAAAAGGGTTCAATCAGAGAAAAGGCATAGACTTCGAGAAAATATTCTCACCAGTGGTGAAGATGACATCCATACGGGTGTTGCTTGGGTTAGCGGCTAACATAATCTCAAGATAGAGCAGTTGGACATTAAAACTGTTTTTCTCCATGGTGACTTGGAAGAAGAGATCTACTTGCACCAACCAAAGGGCTTCGAAGTTAAGGACAAAGAGCATATAGTGTGTAGGCTGAGGAAGAGTTTATATGGGCTGAAACAAGCTCCACGGCAATGGTACAAGAAGTTCGATTCGTTCATGTTACAGCATGGGTATGATAGAACGGAGTCGGACCACTGTGTATTCATGCGCAAGTTTTCAGATGGTGATTTCATAGTTCTGCTCTTATACATTGATGACACGCTCATCATGGGAAAAGACATCAAGAAGATTGACAGGCTGAAACAGGAGTTGGGTAAGTCGTTTGCGATGAAAGACTTGGGCCCAGTTAAACAGATCCTAGGAATGAAGATAACATGTGACAGAAGTAGCAGGAAGCTTTCACTGTCACAAGAGCGGTATATTGAGAAAGTCCTAGAGTGGTTCAATATGAATGCAGTGAAGCCTGTTAGTAATCCACTGGATGGTCACTTCAGATTGAGCGACAGGTAGTGTCGTAAGACGAAGGTAGAGGTGGAAGAGATGCAGAAGATACCCTATGCGTCAACTGTAGGAAGTTTGATATATGTTATGGTGTGTACACGTCCAGACATAGCATATGCAGTTGGTGTTGTCGGCCGGTATCTTGCCAATCCTAGCAAAGAGCATTGGGCAGCGGTGAAGTGAATACTACGGTATTTAAGAGGCTCATCCAGGTTGAGTCTATGCTATGGTGATGGAAAACCTGTGATAGAGGGCTACACAGATGCAGATATGGTAGGTGACATAGACTCCAAGAAGTCTACATCGAGGTTCATGTTCACGTTTGCACGGGGAGTGGTATCTTGGCAGGGCAAACTACAGAGGGTCGTAGCATTGTCGACGACAGAAGCCGAGTACATTACAGTCACAGAGGCATGCAAAGAGATGTTTTGGATGAAGAGGTTCCTATGGAAACTTAGCCTGGAGTAGGAGGAGCACGTGGTCTATTACAATAGTCAGAGTGCTATACACTTGAGTAAGAATTCAAGTCAGCATTCCAAGTCGAAGCACATAGAGATTCGGTATCACTGGATCAGGGATACTTTGGAATATAAGGTGTTACAACTTGAAAAGGTCCACATGGACGATAATGAGTCAGACATGATGACTAAGGCTTTGCTCAAGGGAAAGTTTGAGGTTTGTAGAAATCAGGTTGGCTTGAAGAAGGTAAATCCCTCCTGGGTAAAAAAGGAAGAGATTTGATGAGTTTTTTGACCCGTCGTCGATCGGTCGTAGGCCCTGTACTACCGGTCGTGGCTGGTGTTCGACCAGTTGTGAGTTTCACGACTCAAAGTCCAGCGAAGTCTGGATCGATTTTCTCCGGGGTGCTCGACCGGTCGTAAGTGGTCTACAACCCATCGTAAGTGGTGCTCGACCGGTCGTGGACTCCACATGACCAGTTGTAGCTGCGCAGATTCATTCCGTGATTTCGCGCGAATTTCATGTCGCAAGTCCTTTCGCAACTGGGATGCAAAAAAGAGTTTCCTAAAACTATAAAAAGGGGTTCCTAGGGTTTTCTAGGGTATGATGTTGTGTGAAGAAAAGCACAAGAAGGTTTTCTAAAGGGTTTAGGGATATCAAAGGTGAGAGAGAGAGAAAAGAGAGAGAGGAAGCTTGTGGAAGGGAGCTATCGTCTCAGCGCTTTTACGTCCTCGTGATCGGTGAGATCTCTCTGTTTTTCTTTTATTCTCTTATTGTTTATCTACTCCTGCGTGAGTGACAAAGGTTGTAACGTTCTACTTCATAGTGGATTGTTGATCTGGATGAGGTCCCGTGGTTTTTTTTCTCTTTGAAGGTTTTTCACGTAAAAATCTCATGTGGTGTGTGATTGTTGCTTTGATTTGTTTCATTGCTATTATTATCCCATAATTCTGGTTTGTACGGGAGGCTAGATCCTAAGATTTTGTGCAAGACCCCCAACACAAACTTCATATTATAGTGTTTGTGATCATGCATGCACCTAATCCTGGCCATCCATCTATGAGGACAGCTATTGTTTTTTGGGTATAGAGTTGTTGAGATATAGTGCATGGATGATTTTTCTTGCAAGGTAAATCTATCTTTAAGACAACGATAATAATATATACGCCTCACAGTTCTTCGTTTCATTTTTTTTCCATAATCTTCATATTATATTTTTCTGCTTGCACTCTGCACTATAGAACCAACAATCATCTCTTTGCTTCCCTTGAGGATCTGGCAGTTTGAAGGAAGATTTCTTATTCCCCATTTCCGCATATGGATTTGGAGAATGACCGGAAAAGATGCGGTTGAAGAACGGAAGAGAGAGAGAGAGAGAGAGAGAGAGAGAGAGAGAGAGAGAGAGTGTTGAAAATTCAAGTAATTTGATGAATGAAAGAGAGGGAAAGACGGAAAAATGAGGAAGGAGAGAAGGAAAAAATGTGGAAAATCAAGTTTGAAGAATGGAGGAGAGAGAGAGGAAGGTAAATTAGGAGGGAGAGAAGGAACCAAGTAAGAGAGGGTCATTAGAAGGGGACAAGTTGGAGCAATCCCCCAGGGATATTGCCGGTGATTCTGTCATCAAGGAATCTACTTCTCTGTTGAAGGGTGCATGTTGGAGTCAATCCCCCAAGCAGATGCTGTTTTTCTCTCTGTACTTGATACTGCGTTTTCAACAGCTTTTATTGTGAGCAAGCACCATTTGTTTACTACTCAAAAATTATTTATTTAAATTGTGAGTAACCACAATTACTTCTACCAATATCGTTAATACATAATTATTACCGTTAACTAAAATGAGATGAACTTAAAATCCATCTAATCGAGTCATAAGAACTGTCACCTGTGGGTATATATCATCATCTTATATGTTGGTGGGCCTCACTTCTAGCCACATTCCTTTTATGAGTACAAATACCTCCTCCTTAGGAAACACAATCGGCCGAGTTTGGACCACGCCAAGCTAGCCCCAGCCCAAAAATCGATAAAATCTCTATTTCCCTTTTAAATGTTCCTAGTCTATCCATTGATTAAGCGGTCCACACTTTCACGAAGAAACAGACATTTTACAGCGAAACCACTTACTCTACAATCAAGATGGATGGATTACCTAACATAGGATTAGAAAGGCATATCTATGAGATATAACTCAAACAAACAAAGTTGGTTTGGCCAGGCTGTGCCGGGCTATCTTAACTTGAGGCCAAGCCCAAGCTAGACATTGATTGGGCCATTGTTCCATGGCACAAGCTAGCAGGTCCAAGCCCAGCCCAAAGTCGAGTTGGGCAGGCAACCTGATCCATCGTCACCCTTAGACAGGTACCAATGGGCTGGAGGCGACATATTGGCCCTAAGCCTCTATGTTCCGAGCTTTTGCTTCGTTATGCGTGAGGAGTGGGACTAGGTTTTATAAGATCTTGTTTTCAAATGGGCCCATGACCAGGACAAAGCCCATTTCATGAAATTGTTCAATTCAGGGGCTGGCCCAATCCAGCCCATTTCGATCTGTAGAGTGAACTTCTAATTAATATGAAAAAGACTTACAATGGATCGATATGAGAATCTTAAATATTTTTCGTACAAGATATGTACTCACTATGCTCAATGTATGTGTGTGTGTGTATATATGTTCATTTTAACTGTCCTATAAGTCTACAAGGATATGATAGTAAGATAATCAGATAAGCATTTGTTTTGTTTCATAATACATCTAAATTGAAAGAAAAATTAAAATAAATTAAACAGTTTAACTTGAATAACCATATGCCAAATAGGCAATTTCTAAATAATTTCTGTGTGCCTGGGTATCATCCATCACACCTTACCAGAGTATCAAGTTTTTCATGCTCATAACCTGGTTTGTTTTGCCTATGTTGAAACTCAGGATCAAGAAGCACCTATCGTTGCGGTACATTGGGCCCAAATGCAGATTTTCCCGGTGATCAGGATCATCTATGTTGCGGAATCATTTTTCAGCAGGCCACCACATGGAAATTTTGTTGAATAAATGATTTTTATCATCACGATCTAGAGATAAATGAAGAACAATAAAAAGAAAATTTTCACTAGCTATTACTAAATTCCAAAAATCAAAAGGATCCCATTAAAGTGAAATGTTTAAGTAGAAAAGAATTTTAATGGTCAATTTTTACATATGGTTATTGGTGGCCCTTGTCTTACTTTTACTTTTCGGTAAAAGATGTAAGCATTATTTCAATCCTCATGAAAACCTCAAATTCCACGTACATATTTCATATTTATATGCGTGATCACATGTTGATGTGTATAGCCGTACACGCGTGTGGAATCACTAGCGGATGCTGCTGGATACCTGGCATGTGGAAACATCTTAATATGGATTGAAACAAATAAATGAAAATAAAAATCCAAGCAAACGGATAATACAATTTTTATATGGAAACTCTTGTGGGAAATAACCACAACACAAAAGCGATGATCAAACTATTATTCAGAGACAATTATATGGATAGAGAAAACTTATAGCCAAAATCATCTCTCTCTTGGAGGCTCTAAAAAAATATTTTTTTTAAAAAAAAACAAAAGATCGTAACTTTCTCTTAATCCTAACATAACTAATCCTAAAAATTAACTATCATTTCATGAGGAAAATGTAAAAAATTATCCCTCTAAGAGTCCAATAACACTTGATCCTTATTAGCAAGTGAAACATGAGTCATATGAGCTTAGAAAAATGAATAGACCTAATAGTAATTTTGGTGTCACAATTTTAACAATCTCTAACTTGATAGTAAAATAACTTATTCGCCTGACCAATCTTTTTCTAAGCATCATCATCATTGTTTCATACACACTTCATCTCTATTCCTTTCTTGCAAAGCCTAGAGAAGTCGAGCAATACTTGAACTTCACTGGAGGAACAATCTTTGTAAGAATATACGTTGGATTCTCAATGGTGTGAATCTTTTCAAAAGTAACATATCATTTTTCTAGTAGTTGGTGGATAAAGTGATAACGAACATTAATGTGCTTAGTCTATAGTGATATACGAAGTTCTTCGCCAAATTAATCACATTCTTGCTATTACAATGCACAAGCACAACTTCCTACTGAAGCTCAACTCATCCATCATCCATTTCAATCAAACAATTTTCTTAAATGTCTCTATCACTACCATGTATTTAATTTCAATAGTAAAAAGTGCAACCACAAACTGAAACTTAGATATTCAATTGATAGCTCCACCTACTAGTATAAACGAGTAACCAGAAGTAAATATTTTATTATTCACATTCTTTGTATAATCCGAATTAACATAACCTACGAGTCTCTCTTCTGAATTTTCGAAACACAAGATGTAGTCTGTCGTACCTTATGTATACTGACGTTACCATTTTATTACTTTCTAATGTTGCTTACCGAGATTTGACATGTATTTGCTTATAATACCAACCACATGTGAAATATTCAATTTTGTACAGATCATAGCATACATAAGGTTACCAACTGCGCTCAAATAAGGCACACGAGACAAATATCATTTTTCTTCATTCAACATAGGATATAATTCCGAAGAAAACTAAACTGAGCAGAGTGATGTGTGTTAATCAGTTTCACCTTTTTTCAGTTTGAACTTGACTAGAACATTCTCAAGATACTCATCTATGGACAAGTATAATGTGTTCCTCTCCTTATTCTTATGTATATTAATGCCAAGAATCCTCTTTGCAAGCCCTAAATCTTTCATTTCAAACTTCATGAATAGCTAATCCTTCAATGTATTAATTTTAGACATGCTATGGTTGGCAATAAGCATATTATCAACATATAACACTTGAATGATGAATTCCCCCCTACATAGTGATTTAAAATAAATGTAATCATCAAATTCACTTCTAGTAAAACTGTAGCTCAACATGAAATAATTAAACTTTTTATACCACTGCCTAAACGACTTTTTCGGATTGTATAATGATATCTTCAACTTACAAAAAATAAAAATAAAAATAAAATCATTCTTTCCATGCACATCGAACCATTCTGGTTGCTTCGTGTAAATCTATCCTTTTAATTCACAATGTAAAAATGCAATTTTAACATTCAATTGTTCAAATTCCATATTGTATTAAACAATCAGATCCAACATAAAACTGATAGATATCTTTTTTACCACTGGTTCGATATAAAACTGATAGATATTTTCTTTACCACTGGTCTGAAACAAAACTAAGTTTTAACCTTTCACCCTTTTACATTCAATCATCACTAATTTCTCTCATGTGGCTTACTTGAGTTTTGAATCTGTCATAGTTTTTTGTCCCAACATGATCTGAATAAATGATTGGACAGAGTGGACATCTAATAAAAATCACACTATTTTCCCCTTGTAGAAAGTTTTTGCTAGAGGCTTTCGGGGGAAATCTACTTAAAATTAAGCAGGATTGTCACACCATTGGGAAGCGCAGATTTGGTACTATGTTCACTCCCCAAGTGCAGGGTTGTGATGTAGTAATAAACTCGGTAAGACTGAGGTCGAATCCCAGGGGACTGAAACTTGTACGTTATCTGAAACTAAGTAGAACTAGAAATAGGCTAAGATGAAATCTAAATCAAATCAATTTAAGGGATAATGGTGAAAGTATTAATCTAAAATTTATAGAAATCAGAGAAAAGGAAACTAGGGATTCAGAGGATCCACTTGTAGAGATCAGGGAGATCTTATGCCTGCATCATGAACTCAACTGAACTTAGAGTTCATCTTCATCCAGTTGAAGGGTGTAACCATGAAAATTAACTGAACTTACTTGATATAGTTTCAAAGAGATGAAAGGTATATGAATTAGAATGGATTCCATCACCAAACCATGCCCAGGATACAAAACAAACAATAGAATTAAACTAATTACCAACTAATCAACATGCTATAAAGGTGAAGAAGGGTACCATCATCCGACCATGCCCAGGAGACGATAGTGAACAACAGGGCTTCCTAACGTCATAAACAGAAAAGGAAAGGAACATGCTCAAGCTATCGCAGACCCATTGTAATTTCAGTCACAACAGATCATTAAAAACTAAAACATTTCCTTTAATTAAACTAACTTCAAAATTCGTTCAGTATAAACAAAAGCATAACATAGAGTCTCCCATCATGCTACAAGCTTCACCTCTTAGCCCTAGCTAAGAGGTTTAGCAAATCATAGGATCGATCATGCTCAATCTCAAAAGAAAAGAAAAGAAGAAGAAAAACAAAAAAAATAAAAACAAACAAAATAAAAAAAAACTCCCTTATGCTTCTCGTCCAAACCAGGCGATCCCCCTCTCTCTCTCGTCTTGTCTTTATAGGTTGTTGGAGGTCGGCTGCTGAAGAGCTGGAGTCCAGTTTAGAAACTGCTGCAAAGGTTTTATGCAGCCAGTAGGCAGTGCAGCAGCGTGCGCAGTAAAAGAAAACGCAAAAGGACTTGCATTTGGATTGAATTTGCTCGGCTATTCTTCCAAATCTCTCAAAACCTACATCATGGACAGGGTTAGGGCCACCTTTTCAAGATATTGGACGGTCTGGATCATGCATCCGACCACCACCATGGACGCACAATATCCGCAAAACTCGGACCGCGTCCAGTTGTGAAAACAGGGTCTGCGCAACCGGACGTTGATTTCGCTGGTAGGGCCCATGAACATTATTGTTTGAGAAATCCAAACCATTCACTGAAATCAGCACGGAAAACTGGTCGGACATGACTGTTTTTCTTCTGTTTTGGTGTGACTCACCGAAAATTTCGTTCTACCGTTCGAACTGCCTTTGATCGATATTCTTCTGTGTGTGCGTGCATGGGTTTGGAGAAGCTCCTTTTGTACGGTCGGTTCGACCTTCTGGAACGAATAGACGGTCCAGATCGACTTCATGATCGAAGGTGGTGGCCCACATCAGCACCCCACATGGACAATGTACGGACGCTGGAACGAAAACGGCAACTCCATTTTTGAGAAGGAGAGTTCGGTTAAGAGACGGTTTGGCTGTCTCCTCGTTGCTGTGCACAGCTAGTGCACTTTTGCATGATGGACACCCAACTCAGGTGGGGGTCCTCTGTGATGTTCATGAGCATTTCAATCCATCCATTCGTTTTGTCTCGCCATTTAAGGCATTGAGTCCAAAATCGAGGCATATCCAAAGACCAGGTGGGCCAGAATCAACGGTTTATGGACTGATCTGTCCATTGGCCCACTTCTCGAGATATCCAAAGGCTGAGATTTTACGTGTACGGTTAATTTATGACCCTCATCATGTGTATGAAGTTTGAAGATAATCAGAAGGCGGGAACCCTGTGATCTTGCATTCTGGACTAATTTCGGGCCATTTGAACTTTAGTTTCTCAATTTTTGCAGATCTCTGGCGTGTAAATTCCATCGAATTTGGTCTCCGGAAGTCCGTCTATTGCCTTGGTGAATTCTGAACATTAAATTCATGCTTTTAATACATTTTTGCAGTTCATGCTCTCAAATACACCTTGCATCACAAACATGGTTAAAATTGGGCGTTAAACAGTATCATGTTCATAAATCTAGATAATAACTAGGGTCTAATATGCAATATTTGACCCTCAATATACTTCCCCCACCAAGACACAACTAGAGGCAGACGGTAATGTCAGGGGTATTATGGGGCCTACTATGATCTATATGTTTTATCCATGTTGTCCATCTTTTTACTATATCATTTCAGGGCTTGTTTGGGAGCATGGATTTGGAACCCACTAGATTTGAAATCCTCCTATTGTGTTTGCACCTTATAAGATTCAAAATCAACTTTAATCCAAAAGTAGCCATACATGGTATATTTATAGGGGTTTGAATTTAATTACTAAATCAACTTTAATATATCTAATTAGTGAAGTACGTAACGTTTGACATAATGGTTGTAATAAGCCTGCTGAAATATATACTTTGACCGAAAATGATGAAATTCTAAGTCTTAGATGGGCCACAGACACAAAATCATGTCCGAGTAACTAACCAGCGATTTTTAACCGTTGATTTACATGGACAATGTTTAGACGGCGTTGATCATCATATTAAAGTAATGATAGTGATGCAATTGATAATCTAATTGTTTTGGGATATCACTATTGGGCCATGTGCCCAATAGATTAATACTCTAAGTGACGCACATGTTACAGGTGCAACTCTTGGACGGATTTTAGATGTAATCCAAGCTTTTACAATGTATTCAAACCCATGGATTTGAAAACCCCCAGTTACTTTATATTGCCAAACAACCAGGGGATTTGAAATCCCTCAAATCCCCTAAATCCATGGTGCCAAACGACCCCTTAGAGAATTATCCAAAAAGGGAGTCAGCTTGAAGGCTTAAGTGGACCACACCACATGAAACAGCGGGGATGAAAAAGTCTACGGTTGAAAACCTCCAGGAGGCCACAAAAGCTTTGGATTAAGCTAATATTTATGCTTTCCCTTCGTATAGGACCGTGTGACCTTTAAGCAGGCTCGGAGGTTTTGGATCAAGCAGATATTTATGCTTTTCCTTTGTACAAGTTTGTGTGACTTTATGAGAAAGTTGGATTGTAAATAAAGATCATGGTGGGCCTTGGATGTTTTCATTGGTAAGAGTTTAATCCCCACTGCTTAATCTGGTGCGGTCTACTTGAGCCTTCGATATGCCTACTTTTTGCGTCAATGCCCTAAAATGATCTATCAAAAAATAGATGGACGGTGTGGACCAAACATATAATATAGATAACGGTGGGCCTCTGATATGACCGTCTGTCCTAGCTCAGTCCTGGACTCCTGGTTTAGTACCCAATTCGTGTGCCTTGGGAGGTGTGTTTACATTTGGTGTGTTAACGTAATCAAGTCTTATGGGCCTCACCATGATGTATGTGTTATATCCAAGCCGTTCATCTATTTGACAAGATCATTTTAGGTTATGAACCAAAAAATGTGGCGGATCCAAAGCTCAAGTTGACCATACCACATAAACAGTGGGGCAATGATGACCATCCTTGAAACCTTCCTAAGGCCCACCATGATGTTTATTTATAATCAAACCTATTCAAAAGGTCACATGGACCTGGATTAAGGAGAAAAAATAAATACCAACTTAATCCAAAACTTTCGTGGCCCAAAGAAGATTTCAATGGTAGTCATTCAATCCACATTGCCTTACGCGGTATGGTACATTTGAGCTTTGGATCTTCTTTAGTTTTTCCCCGTGCTGTAAAACGATCACGCAAAATGGATGAACCGCGCGGATATAACACACATCATGGTGGTCCCACAAAACTAGGCGACACCAAAAAGGGAATAGGAGAGAGCCGAGTGAAAGAGGGAGTCGTGTGCGAGAGAGTTTGATGGCTCTCTTTCCAACACTTTAAAACACAGGCACGAGGAGTCTTAGAATGCTCTTATTAGCAATATAAAAAACTTGAAAAGCTATTAGTTGGATCAGGTGTGCATGTAACTCCCCTACACTACGGTTTGTAGGGGATCATTACTCATTATTTTAAAATTCCAATTATAGCAAGATAAAATACTAAAACTTTGAGGAAGGCTAAAATGCCCCTTGGGTGCACTCAAGGTATAAATGCACATTCTTTTATACATGAACATTTAACTCATATATTTAGACCATCCACTAGGTTCTACTTACTCTTTATGTGTGTTCCTAAACAATTTGATCCAATCTGGGATAATTTCTTGTATAGATTGATGTCATAGAAAATGATGGTTTGTGTTATGGGAAATCCGATCTCATGATACAACGCTGGTCCGACAACGCTAGTCCGATCACCAGTCAGAGTTGAGGCGTGACTCCTTCGACCTGTTTCGAAACGCAACCCGTCCGAGCAGCCGACAAGGCCCAGATGCAGCTCGGGACAGTCCTCATATTTCGACCGGATGACTTGCCCTCCGCTCGACATGACCAGCTAGGCCGACTACGATGGGACCAGCTTAACAGGACGGATCAGACAGTATTAGATACTGGTCTTCACTCCGAGGCCGGATGGTCCGAGCCGAGTCGGTATTCAGAAGCGCATACTTCGTTTGCCAAACATGGAAACTGTCACAACCAAACGTGACCAGTAACTTCGCTCGCAGATGCGCACGATCCACCAGATACGCTGCGTAATCAGTAGATTGCAGGCAGTATCTCCATGATCCTAAAATCCTTCTGATCGTGCCGAGATTATCGGATCCAGACCGCTTCACAGGCAAGTATAAATAGCACATCACACCATACCTACAGGTACGCGAGATCAAGTGCTCTCTCCTCCACACTCGACTTAGACCCTGATTCCCCTGTCCTGACTTAGGCATCGGAGGGTCCCCCGGCTTAGCCAGGGTCACCTTTGCCGTTTTCTTAGTCCAGGTTTCAGGGACAATACGTAAAGGGCGACGTGGAGAGAGGGCCGACCATATTTTTACATCAATATTTTTTGGCGTCGTATGTGGGAACCTGAAACTAGAAGTCAGGTTCTCATTCACCTAAGCAATGATGAGGAAGAAAAAAGCTGTATTTGTGGAACCGGTACCAAGCGAGTAGGATCGGTCATCATCAACACTTCATGCCGAGTCCGCGCTAGGACCTTCTCAACGTTCTCGTAACCAGTCAGGTAAATACCTCGCCATGCAGAACAAGATCCAGGCCCTGCACGACGAGATCAACAAGATGAAGCAGCAGAGGGAACCAGAGTCACGTCTTGTTCAGGAACAGCCTGTTCTCGAACCGGTGGGACTGTTCGTGGAGACTCGCTCTACGCCAAGGAGTGTAAGACCTGAAGCCCTCCAGCATTCAGGGGTGCCCCGTTCAGGACAGAACCCTCCTGCGGTGCATGGCGAGGGATCCGCGCGGAATTCCACTACCCAGGTTTCCACAACCGTTCATTCCTCTACATCCGCTCTGCCGCCCACGGACCTCTGTCATCAGTTAGAACGAAGGAGAGAAGGGAGAACGCCGGAGGGCGAGGATACCCCAAAGGTCGTCGAAGAAAATAGAGACCCATGGGAGGCACGATTTGTAGAGTTGAAGGACAAGTTCCTGACATTAGAGAAGAAGTAATAACAATCGAAAGTTCCAGCCACGATCCAGGCGATGATGGAAGAGACCGAGCCTCCCTTCACTTCAGCCATCATGGCTAAAGTGATGCTGCAGAGGTTTCGGATGCCTCCCGTCATCCAGTATTCAGAGTCTGGGGATCCGTCCGAACACCTGGAGTCCTATCGATCGTGGATGCAGACCCAGACTGCAACGGAAGCAATGATGTGTAGGGAGTTTTCCATCACCCTCACCGGATCCGCTCGGATCTAGTATCGCTAGCTCAAGCCAAACTCCGTGGGCTCTTTCGCAGAACTAAGCCGACTATTCCTTGCATAATTTATAAGTGGTAAGAGAAGTCGAAAACTTAACACCCACCCGCTTACCATCAAGCAGGCTCCGAAGGAGTCGTTGAAAGACTACATCGCCCATTTCAATGAAGAGGCGTTGTATGTCGAAGACTATGATGACAAGATGGCTCTTGCTGCCATCCTGAGCGGACTGAAGGAAGAAAAGTTCGCCTTCTCCATCGGTAAAAATCTTTCGAAAACGCTAGTAGACTTCATGGCGAAGGCTCAAAAGTACACCAACGCCGAGGAATTCACTAACGCCCGTAAAGGATTACAAGTCGCTGACTCGGCAAACAAAGGGAAGAGGCCAAGGAACGAATACTCCCAGCCAAACGGTAAAGGGACCGATGACCATGCTCCCCGCGATCGTCGACCGATCCGTAGGCTAGAAGGGAAATTCCGTTCCTATACTCCTCTCAACACATCTGTCGAGCAGATTCTGCTAGATATACGAGGAGATAGGCTACTTAATTGGCCAGTCTGCATGAGGGCTGACACAGACGACTGCGTGAACCTGAAAGACGAGATCGAGTCCCTCATCCGTAAGGGACACCTGCGACGTTACACCAAAAGAGAAAGGTCCGCCCGGAGAGAGGAACAGCCGGGAGATAAGCCAAACAACCCCCCATAAGAACCAGTCGAAATCCGTACCATCTTCAGGGGTTTAGCTGGAGGAGGGGATTCAAACAGGACTCGAAAATCCCATTCCCAGAGATCCGACCCGGAACATTACGTTCGCCTGACGGAACGTCCTAGTAAGGAACTACGAGTCGCTCCGTGTAGCCTGACCTTTACGGAAGATGATGCGCGCGGGATCCAGCATCCACACTATAACGCCCTAGTGGTTACCATGACCATAGCGAATCATAAGGTGTTCCGCATCCTGGTCGACACCGGGATTTCGGCTGATGTTATGTATTCCGAAGCGTTCGAAAAGATGAGAATTTCACGGTCTCGGCTCTGACCCATGAAGACTCCCTTGCACGGCTTTTCCGGAGAGAGAGTAATCTCCGAAGGAGCTACCTCCCTCCCAATAACAGCAGGAGAAGGGCAACATCAAGTCACGCTTCTGGTGGACTTTTTAGTTGTCAATGTTCCATCTGTCCACAATGTAATCCTAGGCCGACCCTCCCTCAATGCAATGAGAGCGGTCGTCTCAACTTAGCATTTGATGATGAAGTTCCCAGCCGAAGGAGAGATCGGCTATCTCCGAGGCGATCAACGCGAGGCTCGAAGATGTTATGTTATAAGGGTTAGGAAAAAAGCCGCTAAACAGGCTCTCGTCGTGGACGCCTTGGACCCCCGAGGACCAACAGAAAATTCATCAGTCGAGGATCTGAAAAAAGTCCCCCTCAATGAATCAGACCCGGGTAAGACTATCCAACTCGGGTCATCATTGAATCCCGAGCGGAGGAATGAACTATTAGCCTTCTTGAAGCAGCATCGAGATATCTTCGCATGGTCACATGCGGATATGTCAGGGATCTCTCCTGACGTGTTGGTTCACAGGTTGAACGTGGACCCAGATCATAAGCCGGTCAAGTAAAGAAGAAGGTCGTTTGACGCAGAATGATATGAAGCCATTGCCGAGGAGGTCTCCGTCCTTCTCGATGCGGGCTTCATAGAAGAGGTATATTATCCTGACTGGATAGCGAATGTGGTTCTCGTCAGAAAATCCAACGGAAAGTGGTGGGTCTGTGTAGACTACTCCGATCTGAATAAAGCGTGCCCTAAAGATAGCTTCCCGTTGCCTCGGATCGACCAACTGGTGGATAGCACAGCCGGGCATGAGCTGTTCTCGTTCCTGGACGCTTATTCCGGATATAATTAGATTGCTATGTATCCCCCAGACAGGAAGAAGACGACCTTTGTCACGGACAGAGGACTCTACTGTTACCGGGTCATACCATTCGGCCTGAAAAATGCTGGGGCAACATACCAGAGGCTGGTGAATCAGATGTTCACCAAGCATATCGGGTGCACCATGGAGGTGTACGTGGACGACATGCTAGTAAAAAGTATCAAAGCCTCCGACCACCTTGCTGATCTCGAAGAAACGTTCAACGTCCTCCAAGAGGATCAGATGAAGCTTAACCCTGCTAAGTGTGCATTCGGAGTTGAGTCAGGGAAGTTCCTTGGCTTTCAAGTCAGCCAGCGAGGGATCGAGGCCAACCCGGATAAAATTAAGGCCCTCCTCGACATGAACTCACCTCGGACTCTTAAGGAGATACAGTGTCTCATGGGAAGAGTTGCTGCCCTTGGATGCTTCATATCCAGGGCTACAATAAATGTCTTTCCTTCTTCCAGTAGTTGAAGGGCTATAAGAAGGCGGAGTGGAAGCCAGAGTGCAAGCAAGCCTTTCAACAGTTGAAACAGTACTTGGGTTTACCGCCTCTATTGTTCAAGCCTGAAGAAGGGGAGCCCCTGTTCCTCTACCTCGCAGTCTCGACTTCAGCTGTCAGTTCGGCTCTAATCAGAGAGGTCGGAAGTAAGCAGTACCCCATGTACTACGTAAGCAAAGCCATGGTACCAGCTGAAATAAGGTACCAGTCCTTAGAAAAACTGGCGCTTGCCTCGTCGTAGCGGCCAGAAGACTGCGGCCATATTTTCAAGCCCACTCCATAGTTATGCTAACGAACTCTCCTCTGAGGCAGGTCTTCCAGAGGCCTGAAGTGTCAGGTCGGATTACCAAGTGGGCCGTGGAGCTTGGAGAGTTCGACATTTAGTTCCGCCCTAGGGTGGCAATCAAGGGTCAAGCGGTAGCCGATTTCATCGCCGAGTTCACGGCTCCGACTGAGGAATAGATCAGTAAGGAAGTTGAGATGACGCCACTCGTCCCGTTGAACGACCAAGAGGCAGTGTTGGATCCGAGATGAGTCCTTTATGTTGATGGGTTTTTTAACATTACAAAGGCAGGACATGTGGTTGTCCTGGTCGCCCCTGATTCAACGACAATCCAATACGCAATCAGACTCGGATTCAGAGCTTCAAACAATGATGCCGAGTATGAAGCATTATTAGCTGGGCTCATGCTAGCAATGAGCCTAGGTATTCAGACCCTACAAGTCCGCTGCGACTCGCAGCTGGTGGTAAACCACATCTCCTCGGAGTACGAAGCTAAAGAGGTCAGAATGATGGCTTACCTCGAAGAAGTGAGGAAATTAATCGAGAAGTTTTAGAGCTGTACTATCCGGCAGATCCCCAAAGCCGAGAACTCCTGGGCTGATGCGCTAACAAGACTCGCCTCGGCCTCTGAGGGAAAGATCCCTCGTTTCATCCTGGTCAAGTTCGTTGAACACCCAAGCATTAACCAGTCAGAGAAAATCAATCTCGTCCAGTCCATTCCTAGTTGGATGGACCCGATCTTCAATTATCTGTCATTCGGCGAAATCTCCTAGGACAAGTTAGAGGCAAGGAGACTCAGAGTCAGGGCAGCTCGGTACGTCATATTGTACAGAGTGCTGTATAAGAAGAGGCATTCTCAGTCTTACCTTAGATGTCTCCGACCGGACAAGGCCGACTACGTAATCCGAGAGATTCACGAGGGAATCTGCAGGAACCATTCGGGCAGTCACGCCTTGGCCATGAAGATACTTCGTTAAGAGTATTTCTGGCCGACTCTTAAGCAAGACTCCAAGGATTTTGTTCGGAAGTATGACAAGTGTCAGCATTTTACTGCCGTGCCGAAGCAACTGGCAGAAGAAATGACCCCCATGAGTGGGCCGTGGCCATTCGCCCAATGGGGAATCGACATCATTGGTCCCTTGCCCACTGGGAAGGGACAAGTCAAGTTCGCTATAGTCGCCCTCGACTACTTCGCTAAGTGGGCTGACGCCGAGCCAGTCGCCAAGATCACCGAGCAGAAAGTGATCGAATTTGTGTGGAAAAATATCGTCTGCCAGTTCGGAATCCCACGTACCATCGTCTCTGACAACGGCCACCAGTTTGATAACGACAAGTTTCGCGGTATGTGTAGGAAACTTGGCATCGTGAACGCCTATTCATCACCTCGGCACCCGCAATCAAACGGACAGGTTGAAGCAGTCAACAAAATCATCAAGCATCACCACAAGACAAAACTCGAAAAAGTAAAGGGAAGCTGGGCCGAGGAGCTCCCCCTCGTCCTATGGGCCTACAGGACCACAACACAAACTTCAACGGGTGAGACCCCGTTTTCGTTATCCTATAGCTCGGAAGCAATGGTGCCAGTAGAAACTGGACTCCCTACGGCGCGGGTTAGGAGCTTCGAAGAAAATCAGAACTCCGAGCAGATCGCTGGCAATCTGGATTTGCTCGAAGAACTCAGAGATGTTTTCAAGATCCGAACGGCGGCTCGGCATCAGCAGGTGGCACGTTTCTATAATTCTAAAGTTAATGTCAGGCGCTTCCGCCCAGGGGACTTGGTCCTCCGACGGGTCTTCCAGAATGCGGCTGAGCCAGGAGTAGGAGCACTCGGACCCAATTGGGAAGGACCATATCGTGTGGTCAGATCTGTCAAACCGGGCTCATACCACCTGGAAGACCTCAAAGGCCGCTAGCTCCCTCATCCCTAAAACGCTGAACACCTGGAGATCTACTACCCGTGAGGAACTAGCCTTCAAGGCTCATAATAAAGTGTATGCCTCTGAGCGACTAGCCTTTAAGGCTCTTAATAAAAATTTCAATTCGACCTCGGATGTTTACTCAACTGTCTTGGTTACTACAACCATGACCTAATGGTCCGACCCCCAAGGGGTCGGAGCCTAATCTTACAAAGATTGACAAGACATCCTTTTTGAGGAAAAAAGTCTAATCATAATCTGACTCTCCAGTGGAGTATTCGGCTCGACATACGACAATGAAAAGCTCTCGCCCGATGAGCAACGAACTGAACACTCCAAAAGATCCGACCCAACTAAGACTTGGGCCGAAAACGGATTAAGCAACAAACAAAGGGATAGACCCACAAAGAAGTCAGCTCAGTCACAAAACGACATTGTAAGTAAAAAATAAACAAGTTCAAAAGAATGTTTCTCATTCAATTCCCTCAGAGGGATAAAAAGTACATCAACACAAATTAATGTTGACAGTCCAAAGATAAAAATAAAAATGATAGAATGTCTTCATGCTGGAGGAGCTTGGGAGTCGGGGGCTTGGTCCGAGCGGACGACTTCAGTAGGGGCGTCCTCGGGGTCCTCTGGCAGGAGAGAGTCAAGATCGAGGTCTGGGTATAAACTCAATACTGCCTCGAGACAAGCATTGAAGCCGCGGTTGTAGAATGTCGCAGCTTTAGCGTCCCTATCCTGGGAGGTCTTGAAGTCATCTACCACGGCAACAACCGCTGCGGCCAGGGAGGCCTCGTCCTTGGACCGTTGAGCCTCCACAGCCTGATTCACGGCTAGGGTCCGCTCTTCAACCGCCTCGGCCTTAGCCCATTTCAGGGCTTCACAGAGTTGAGTGGTCTCCATGCCCAAAGAGTCCGCGTGGGCCCTGACGCGGGTCAGCTCGGCGGTCGCTGCATCACCACTTGCTTTAAAGTTATCCGTCTTAACCTGCAGATGCAGCTCCCTGGCTTCCAAGTCGATGACGACTCCTTGTAGTCACCTCGTCCTGGCTCTCTCGCCTGAAAGTTGTTGGCGCAGATTGGTCTGCTCATACCTCAAGGCCGCTACCTCGGCCTGAAGAGCCTCCAACTCTACCTCCCTCCTCCTGTGCTCTCGCACTCTCTCCCTAATCGAGAGCAGCACCGGGACGGCCTGAACAGGAAGCAAAGATCAAAATCTAAAAAATATATACACAATGATATGAAAGAAAGGGAGTCCTCTCGGAAGTATACCATGTAGCATACGGAGGCGAAGTCATTCAGAAAGCCGCTTTCTGACCGCTCAAGGGTCTGAGCGATATCATCCTCCTTAGCATGCTTAGCAGCCCACGGAGCCAAGCACGCCATATGATAACCCTACTCGAACCTCCCGCCGCTTGTGCCCGCCTGGAACAAGGCCTCAGCTCCCTCGTTCCCCACCCTGCTGTCGGTCGAGTTTTGACTCTCGGCGCGGGTATCTCTCCCGACCTCGGGGGAGGGGGGGAGAAGTCATATTATCGGCCATTCTCATGGCCTCCTCCCGCTCGGAAGAAGAGGGGACAGCGATAGGGGGATCGGGAGCTACGGTAGGAGCCTCCGCTATGGGGGGAACGGTGATGGTGGGGACACGAGGAGCAACGGAGCTCGTAACAACTGCGGTGCAGGCCACAGTAGTTCGGACAAGCCCTGGAGGAGGACATACCACCGGGCAGAAGACTGTCGAGGGAGTCACGGTAGTGCTAGGTTGCGCCAGAGTCGGATGTATGGAGGAAGAGCCGACCGGTCCTGGCGCTGGGGCTACTGGGGTCGGCGCAGTGAAAGATTTTCCCACACGAGGGGGAGACGGCTTCTTCCGAGTGATCTTCACTCAGGGGGCTTCTTTCAGCAACTCCGCCGCGGTCGGAGCTGCTTTCCTCTTTCCAGCCCCGGATGCCTCGACCATGCCTGTGAAAGAAAAGGTTGTCAGCTACTAAATAATCAAAAGAAAGTCCATCGGAGAGATTAGGACAACTTACCGAGTGATGTGAGTAAAGGCTGAGATTTGTAGAGCCCGGACTAGTGGAGGTTGGCCGCGGTGATCAGATCAGCCCAGGAACGGAGCGTCTCTGAATGCGCTCTGACCTTCGCTATGCAGTTTTTCTGGTCTGAGTTGAGGAGTGACAACCCCTTTTGGAAAGCTGCAAAAGGAAAAAAAAATTTTACTTTGACTGAAACAAGAAAAAACTAAAGCAGCAACCCGGATGTAAATTGAAGTCCGACCTGATTTTGTAAAATGGGTCGGAACCCGAGCCGTTGAGGTTATAAGTTCATCTGTTGGTGCCTCCCATTCACCTGTAGCCCAGAACCACTTATTTTTTCAGTCCTTATTAGAGGACGGCAGGTGCATCACAAACCCCGACCCCTTGCTCCCCCGAGTCACAAAATAGTACCATGGATCGTTGTTGTCATGCTTGACCATGTACAGACTCATCAGTTCCTCTGGGATTAGCTCGGAGTTTCTAACTTATCTCCAGATGATGTAGGCGAAAATCATCACTCTCCATGCATTCAGAGCGAACTGCCAGAGAGCCAATCCGAGGTAGGTCGCAACCTTCCTGATGAATGGGTGTAGTGGGAGCTGAACCCCGCGTTGTAGCGCACAAAGGAAGATGGTTACCTCTCCCTTGGCAAGAGCGTCAGCAGCATCTAAAGGACCAGGAGCCCTTATCTGAACGGAGTCAAGGATTTGAAACTCCGAACGAATCCACTCCATATGAGATTCTGACATGACAAAATCTCATGGGACTACCTCTGCGGTGCACAAATTCACGGGCATTTCGGTAGTGGTAGTGGTCTCGACTCGGTGGGCTCGGGTGGCTGTCTTCTTACTGAGCTGCTTGGACTTAGAACCCAACATTTTTTACCTCCGAGGCAGGGGGTGTAGGGTAGTGGTCTCAAAAGGGCCTTCGGAGGACCCACTCCCACTTTTAGTACTCCCCGGCTCGGAGTCATCGACATATCGCGGATCATCTTGAGGTTAGAAGACATGGTAGAAAGAAGGGTGAAGATCAGCAAGACTCATCGGGTGACTGCTGAAAATCGCCTTCTACCGGGAACTTCAAATTCGGCCAGAATCGCCTCGTCGAAAATCGCCTCCTCCGGTGTGCTCTTCTAATTCAGAATGTAAAGTAGCAAATGAAAATCCAGAGCGCCTTATATAGGCAACGAAGGGATTCTACATTAATGGCGAGCCTTAATGGCAGCAGCCGAATCGGCACGAGCCGACCTCCGAGGACACATGGCAGCGTTGCATTGGAGGGATACCAAACCGATCTCACGGCTCTAACATTGGACAGCGTACCTCGATACGTGAAGCGACGCCCAGGCACTCGGAGCCATCAGGTACACGTCTCCTCTGGCCTGCTGGCAGCCTCTCATAGGCTGGAGGAGATTTGAGATCGTAACCGTCGCCACGCGTCAGCCAAGGCGATCAGTGCGCTCGTAATCTGAGACTCGTCATCATGGCAATAAGGGCCGGAGATTTCCTACGCAATTACTCTCCGAGCCTGCGAGCAAACTCGAAGAGTAGGGGGCTTCTGTTATGGGAAATTTGAGCTCATGATACAATGCTGGTCCAACAACGCTGGTTCGATCGCCAGTCAAAGCTGAGGCGTGACTCCTCCGACCTGTTTCGAAATGCAACCCGTTCGAGCAGCCGACACGGCCCAGATGCAGCTCGGGACAGTTCTCATATTCCTACCGGATGACCTGCCCTCCGCTCGACATGACCTACCCTCCGCTCGACATGACCAGCCAGGCTGACTACGATGAGACCGGCTTAATAAGACGGATTAGGCAGTACTAGATACTGGTCTTCACTCCGAGGTCGAATGGTCCAAGCCGAGTCGGTATTCAGAGGCGCATACTTCGTTCGCCAAACATGGAAACTGCCACAATCGAACGTGGCCAGTAACTTCGCTAGCAGATGCGCACGATCCACCAGATACGCTGCGCAATCAGTAGATTGCGGACAGTATCTCCATGATCCTAGAATCCCTCTGATCGTGTCGAGATTATCGGATCCAGACCGCCTTACAGGCAAGTATAAATAGCACATCACGCCATACATACAGGTACGCGAGATCAAGTGCTCTCTCCTCCACACTCGACTTAGACCCTGATTCCCCTGTCCTGACTTAGGCATCGGAGGGTCCCCCGGCTTAGCCAGGGTCACCTTTGCCCGTTTTCTTGGTGCAGGTTTCAGGGACAATACGTAAAGGGCGACATGGAGAGAGGGCCGACCAGATTTTTACATCAACAGTTTGGATTATGTAAATAAAATGTGTATTTATCTTTTCTGTTACCGTCAATATGGACATTTCTTTTTCCCTCTCCTCCTCTCGGCATTGTCGAGTATTGCTCGACTTAGTGTTATTCAGCTCCTTAAATGCCTTGCACATTTTGGTTATGAATTTTATTTCCATATTTTGGCCCTTGCTTTCCTTTTAGGCTTCTTCCTATCTTCGTCCGGATAGTTTTTTCTTTAGTTAATTTCTTCATCTTGCTCGGGGTATAAGTTTTCATTCATTCCCCGCCCAAGGTGTGTGTTTTCTTGTTTGTTTTCTGGTCGAAGGTATAGGATTTTCATTTTTGTTTATTTGGCCCAGGTTCACTACACCAAAATCGTTTACCAGGAACGGACAGTGCTTTAGTTTGTGTACAATTTTAAGCCGTTCCGATTGCACACGGTTTTAAATTTCAAGTGCAGGCATAAATCACGTTTTCAAAACCCTGTACCCGTTTCCACGCCATTAGGGCTCTTTCCTCCCCCTTTTCTTCATTCTCTTCTCTCTCTCTCTCTCTCATGGAGATCCGTGTCCGTCCTCCAGTCCGCCCAACCTATCCATCTCAAATGGAAATCTCTCTCTTAATTGGAGATCTGGCATGGTGTTTTTGTGTACAACTCATGAAGGAAGAAGTTGCAACCTTAGGATCCATCTCTCTCTCTCTCTCTCTCTCTCTCTCTCTCTCTCTCTCTCTCTCTCTCTCTCTCCCCTCTGTTTTCCTTTCCATCTATCTAAAACTCTAGAAGCCCCATTTCCAATTGAGGTTTTCATTGAATTGCTGAAAAATGTTATGTTTATGTGATTCTCAAATTGATATCGGCCATTGTAACCCTCGAATTGAAGAAATGGGGAAGACACGGTGACCTCATGCATCTTTCTTTCTCTCATTATTTTTTTTTTCTCTTCCCATTTCTTCTCCTCTTCCGGATCTGATCTCGTTTCTCTTTGGTAGCTATTCGTTTAGGCAATTTTGGTTATTTCTCAGAAACAACGAATTATCCTTTTGTCTAGGTATGGAAAGAATGAAGTAATCTGCTGGATTTGATGCGTTTCAGTGCTTTCCCTTGCAAAAATCGAGTTTCATCAGCGAAACGTTGGAAATGCAGTTGAAGTGAGTGGATTTAGAAGATTTCGGAGCTTGATTTGAAGGTTTTTGCTCAACGTTTGAAGTTTTTAAAGTAAGTCAATTGAAGATTCTTGAATTGGACTGCAATGTATTGATATTATATATTCATCTGATCTACTTTTTAGCTTGATTTACCATTTCGATTTGTGGCTTTGAAGGTTTTGAGCTTATTCTTGTAGAAATCGTGTGATTCTATTCTGTTATGATTTGAAATTTGTTCATTTAATGGGGTTGGAGCCATTTATTTTATCATAGGTTTTCATTGAATTGCTGAAAAATGTTATGTTTATGTGATTCTCGAATTGATATCGGCCATTATAACCCTTGGATTGAAGAAATGGGGAAGACACGGTGACCTCATGCATCTTTCTTTCTCTCATTGTTTTTTTTTTTTCTCTGCCCATTTCTTCTCCTCTTCTGGATCTGATCTCGTTTCTCTTTGGTAGCTATTCGTTTAGGCAATTTTGGTTATTTCTCAGAAACAACGAATTATCCTTTTGTCTAGGTATGGAAAGAATGAAGTAATCTGCTGGATTTGATGCATTTCAGTGCTTTCCCTTGCAAAAATCGAGTTTCATCAGCGAAACATTGGAAATGCAGTTGAAGGGAGTGGATTTAGAAGATTTCGGAGCTTGATTTGAAGGTTTTTGCTCAATGTTTGAAGTTTTAAAGTAAGTCAATTGAAGATTCTTGAATTGGACTGCAATGTATTGATATTATATATTCATCTGATCTACTTTTTAGCTTGATTTACCATTTCGATTCTTGCTTTGAAGGTTTTGAGCTTATTCTTGTAGAAATTGTGTGATTCTATTTTGTTATGATTTGAAATTTGTTCATTTAATGGGGTTGGAGCCGCTTATTTTATCATAGGTTTTCATTGAATTGCTGAAAAATGTTATGTTTATGTGATTCTCGAATTGATATTGGCCATTATAACCCTTGGATTGAAGAAATGGGGAAGACACGGTGACCTCATGCATCTTTCTTTCTCTCATTGTTTTTTTTTTTCTCTGCCCATTTCTTCTCCTCTTCCGGATCTGATCTCATTTCTCTTTGGTAGCTATTCGTTTAGGCAATTTTGGTTATTTCTCAGAAAGAACGAATTATCCTTTTGTCTAGGTATGGAAAGAATGAAGTAATCTGCTGGATTTGATGCGTTTTAGTGCTTTCCCTTGCAAAAATCGAGTTTCATCAGCGAAACGTTGGAAATGCAGTTGAAGTGAGTGGATTTAGAAGATTTTGGAGCTTGATTTGAAGGTTTTTTCTCAACGTTTGAAGTTTTTAAAGTAAGTCAATTGAAGATTCTTGAATTGGACGGCAATGTATTAATATTATATATTCATCTGATCTACTTTTTAGCTTGATTTACCATTTCGATTCTTGGCTTTGAAGGTTTTGAGCTTATTCTTGTAGAAATCGTGTGATTCTATTTTGTTATGATTTGAAATTTATTCATTTAATGGTGTTGGAGCCGTTTATTTTATCATAGGTTTTCATTGAATTGGTGAAAAATGTTATGTTTATGTGATTCTCGAATTGATATCGGCCATTATAACCCTTGGATTGAAGAAATGGGGAAGACACGGTGACCTCATGCATCTTTCTTTCTCTTGTTGTTTTTTTTTTTTCTCTACCCATTTCTTCTCCTCTTTCGGATCTGATCTCGTTTCTCTTTGGTAGCTACTCGTTTAGGCAATTTTGGTTATTTCTCAGAAACAACGAATTATCCTTTTGTCTAGGTATGGAAAGAATGAAGTAATCTGCTGGATTTGATGCGTTTCAGTGCTTTCCCTTGCAAAAATCGAGTTTCATCAGCGAAACGTTGGAAATGCAGTTGAAGTGAGTGGATTTAGAAGATTTCGAAGCTTGATTTGAAGGTTTTTGCTCAACGTTTGAAGTTTTTAAAGTAAGTCAATTGAAGATTCTTGAATTGGACTGCAATGTATTGATCTTATATATTCATCTGATCTACTTTTTAGCTTGATTTACCATTTCGATTTGTGGCTTTGAAGGTTTTGAGCTTATTCTTGTAGAAATCGTGTGATTCTATTCTGTTATGATTTTAAATCTGTTCATTTAATGGGGTTGGACCCGTTTATTTTATCATAGGGTTTTGACTTTTTGATTTGAAAGTTTGAAGGTTCCTACTGTGGAAGATAGTGAGATCTGCTTAAGTTTTGAAGGTTCCTATGTTGTATGTCTTTTCTCATCATCATCATCTTCTTCTTCTTCTTCCTTTTTTTTTTTTTTTTTTCTTTCTAGCCCAGGATGTAGGTTTTTCTCTATGTTATTTTCTCCTTTCATATTCTTCGGCTATTGGCACTTTGGAAGTAATAAAACTTTACTCACCTCACAAAAATAAAAAAATAAAAAATAAATTGAAAATTTTGATTAATAGGGTCCACTTTGGATAGCAAATGACTTTATAGAACCATTTTCATCACATTGCAATAACCATATTCCATTTGTAGCTCTAGAAACTAATGGCTAAATTAAATGTAGGTCAATGTTTAGGTTAAAGTTTCAAAGGTTTGATAGGCCAATAAATGTGATTTTTAAATTACAGCTGATGTAGAATGGTTCAAAAGTATCGACGTCCAATTTTATTTAAAATACCATACCCCCCTCTTTGCACCATTAGGAAATGCATAAAATTAAAATGAGAGCTGAGTGAAGTTTCCCATAGCTGGCATTCACAGACTCATGGCCATTGTTGTTGTTCAATCTGGACATGTGGCCACTTGTGTTACAATGGTCCAAATTTGGTCAAATATGTGCGATTAGATTAGCGTCAAGCATATTAGAGCTATATTTGACTTGAATCAATTGAGCGCTTGTAACCCCAAGTGTCGAACTAGACGGATTAGGACTAAATTTGTGATGATTGAGCTAATTGTTCAACCAGCAATTGTTACAATGATAAGGTAATTTTAGAAAGGAAAGATTAGTCCTTCAGAATGAGATCTTTTTGCCTTAAAAACGAGAACTTTTTTTTTCCAACAATAATAGTGTATTGGACTTCTCAGTAAATCAATAAGGATTGATTATTTTTTTTAAGAGCTAGATTGTTAATTTTATTGATTTAAATGTAAATGTAGTACAATCAACAAATGTAAAAAAATAAAATAAAAAATCCTAAGCATAAAGAAAATAAAATAACTACAATGGCTTGTGCTGGTAAAATAGTTGTGGAAACTATCAGACGATCATAACACGGTTGTGATGTGTAGACACCCCACCAAAGTTGACGTCTTGAGAAGGCTAAGAACCATGATCACACCCTGAACCAAACCCTGATCCCAGCTTAAACCTAACCCCGACCCAAAAGTCTCATAAACCACCAAATCAAGATTCGAAACATTGATCCAAACCGTTTAATCCGTACACAGCCCCTGCCTATATCTTATACCCTAATTAGAACCCTTTACCCTAGCCTAAACTCATTTGTTCGATCCATATATAAAATCCCGAAAGGAGGCCACCGCGTGAACTCACACGACGAACAATGTCCGCACGCATGAGCCCGGCCCAAACCAGCTCCGGGCGATAGTCAGACTACTGCCGGTGGTACTCGGGATGCCGCCACTTGCCGCCCACATGTGGACAACTGTCCCAGCGCACAAAAGTCAACTTTCTTGTAAATTTACCCCTCCCACCTTCACTATTTACCATTTTACCAAGCCCCCATAGCTAATGAAAATGCGTCTCGTGGCATCTCCCTCTCCTTAACCAACCCCCACTTGCCACATCACCATTTACCCTCCTCAAACCCAAAAATTACCAAAATGTCATTGGAGAAGGCTATAAATAGCCCTCTCCTCTTCACATTTTCAAAAGAAGCCATCCTCATTTCTAAGCTTAAGAGAGTGAGAAAGAAGGAGAATGAGGAAGAGAGTGAAGGGGAGGGGAGGAGCTCCCAAGCCATCAAAGTCCTGATCTTTTAAGCCACCCCCAGCCTTCCCCTCAACCTTTCCATAAGCCTAGTCTAGGTTGATCATGGTTCAACCCACATCTTAGCCCCTCAAATCAAGTTGATGATCCATTCAGTTTACATTCAAGCGTTCATCATGACATTTACTCCCTTCTCAACCCCCCTGCTCCTCTAGATCTCTAGTGAACGTATGCTCTGTGACTTTCCGTATATCGGATCCTGTCACATCAGAAATTTCTAGTGATCTAGTCCATTTTTCTTACCTTTTTGCATAAGTATCATCACATCCACCTTCTAGACACGTCGTTGGACGTATGCTCTGTGGCTTGCCGAAATCTCGGAGCTTATCACATCAGAAATCCACGTGTGTGCCTAGTCTTATCCAGACCATAGCATTCATCATCCCCTTGAGATTATTTTACCACACAAAGTAGAGACCGTACATTTGTATGGGCGGAGAGGGTGCTTAATACCTTCCCTATTTGTAACCGAGGTCCCTTACTCGGAATCCCGGATCGCAAATCAAGAGTCAATTTAAGTTAGGGAGGTCTTCGAATTTCCTTCACCTTGTGTATTTCGTGGTTCTAGCTGACCGTGAGATTCTAAGATTATTCGGCTAGTGGCGACTCTAACATCTATAAATCAGCCTAATCACCCCACCACAAAAAACATAACATACAAATCAGCATGGGCGCCGATTTTCAATGTCTACATGATGTGAAGCCAACAAGATCTGAATGTCAATGTATTAAGTATAGACTTGATAATCGAGGGATCTAATGACCAGTTTGTGGATATTTAACGTACTCTTAATGTATACTGCAATGATGCGTTAGATAATAGAAAAACTGAGCTATACTAATGGCTCTAGATTGTTGCAACATAGATGGAATGAAGTGGATTTACAAAGTTAAAAAGATATGGTTAAAAAAATTTCATGGAGAACAAAGGATAAGACAATGTAGAGTTATAGAGAGATTGATTGTTTATGGCGAAGGCCTCGAGATTTTCTTTAAATATTGCTTTTATAAACTTCTAAGAGGTGGTAGTCGCGCATATGATTCGGTAACGTGAGAGATTTGGATAGTTAGCCTTGTAAATATCCTTGATTCTCTACGAAAACATAACCCATTATATTAAAGGCACGCGTGATATCTTACTTCCTAATCATGCATTGAAAGGTTTATTGGAGTCTCCACGTCATTAGACTCTCGCATAAGAAACTTTATTGGATTCTTTACGTCATTGACTCTTACATTTGTAGAGAGTTACTTTTGGTAGAACTCTAACATTTAATGTTGGCTAGAGATTTTATTTATAGAACTTACTTTGTATAGATTTTCTTTTACTGCCAACAACGTAGTGAGCCGAGATCTAATCTCCGGTCTCACCCACAAACGATAAACAAGAAAAATATAATTTAGGAATATAATCAAAACATTATAAAACAAACCACAAAATAGATATACGTGGAAAAACCCCAATAAGGGTAAAAAACTACGGTGCAAAAACTTTAACTATGAAGAAAAGGAGATTACGGGCAATATGCTAACCTTTTTCATTTAGATATATAAAGAAAACTCTTTGCCCACACATTAGAATACCCTAGAAAAGCTCTAGGAACTCCTATTTATAATTTATACAACTTCCCTTCTGTACCCTTGCAAAACTGACTCAAAATTCCGCAGTCCACATCAAATCTACAAAACGAATCTATGTAACATCGACTGGTTGAGCGGATCCTCTACTGGTCGAGAGTGCAGCTCGCTGGACTTTAAGTTGAGCAAACCCTCGACTGGTCGAATAAGCCTTGTTCAGACGTGGCTCCACATCTCAACACTTATGAACTGTTTGATCTGGCCGTGATAAGTCAAGTATAAATAGTCATCACGATCTACAGTTGAGATTAACCAACCAAGTCTCATCCACATATCTACTAGAGTAGCGCTCATTTTAGTTTATGAAGGTACATATTCTAACAAAAGGGTCATCATGCAATCCGCATCCAATTTTAAATTGCTAAGTGCTGGTTTGAAGTGGGTTTCTCATCTGATAATGTAATTGAAAATTTCATCATTACAATTTTACCATATGAACCCGTACAAGGCATATGTTGGCCAAGATAGGTAAAGGAGCTGTAATCATTGAACTTTTAAAATAAAGCACCATGAAAATTTCTAATGTAAATAACATACAATGTATAAATTTAATAATTTAACATTAAAGTAAAAGTATTATTTTTAGGATATCATAGTTGGGAAATGAATCACCACAATCTTCCACCAAATAAAGATATTTTAAAAAATTAAGTAATTTTTTTAAAGATTACACTTTTCCATTTAATTATTATGGTAACCCTATATGTGGTGTGCTCGATAATTTTGCTTGATGTGGATGGTTTATGCATGGGATCAACGCCCATAATTAAGGAGAAAGGCAGGCAAAGCAAAATTTTCTAGCACCGGTCTGGTCAAATCCAGTCCCAGATTCTTGGGAGGTTTATATTAGACGTAGCCGCCGGAGATGAGCTGACGTGGGGTATTACTGAAGCCAAGCAAGGTTTTCTAGCAGCAGCCTGGCATCCGGTCAAATCCGGCAGCAGCCAGTCCCCAGCCGTCTCCAGGGAACCGGCAGGAGCTCTGAGTGGCCACCGTGATGCAAGGGTTTTATCCACACCGTTCAGCCATTTTATTTTTTATCCCATCATTTCAGGATATAGGAGACAAAATGAGGCAGTTCTGAGGTTTAATTGGACTACAAAATGGAGATTAAACTCCTACTGTTGAGAACTTCATGGAGGCAACAGAAGTTTTGGATAGAGCTGGTATTTGTGTTTTATCTTCATCCATCCAGGGATATGTAACTTTTTGAATAGTTTGGATGACAAATAAACATCACGGTGGGCCTTAGAAAAGTTTCAATGGTGAAAATCATTATCACCGCTGCTTCCTGTGTGCGGTTCACTTAAGCCTTGGATCTAATTCATTTTTGATCTCATATATTAAAATGATACGAAAAAAAATGGATGGACCGTGTGGATAAGACCCATACCTCACGGGGACCACTCAAAGCTTCCGTTCCAGATAGAGACGGGCGGGGGCAGGACGCAATCCGCGTCCGTCCGCCCTGTCCAACGGATGCTCTGCGTGTCAGGTTATTTGCCTGCACAAAAATGGAAACGGATTGGCTACGCCCCTGCCACCAACCCGGTGGCTGATGATCGGTGCTCCGTGGGCCCCACCATGATGTATGTATTTCATCCTTAATGTTCATCCATTTTTACAGATTATTTTAGTACCTGATTCCAAAACTGAGAGGGATATAAATCTCAAGTGGACGACACCACAGGAAAACAATAGTGATTAGATATCAACCATTAAAATCCTCCTAAGGCCTACTGTACTGTTTATTTGATATCCAATCTGTTGATTAGGTCATACAGGCCCAGAGGAAGGGAAAAAGCAAAGATCAGCTTGATCCAAAACTTTTATGGGCTCAAAAAGGTTTTTAATGGTTGATGCTCATTCAACACTGTTTCTTATTATGTGGCCCACTTGAGATTGAGATATACATCATTTTTGATCTAATAACATAAAATAAAATTAAAAAATAGATGGACATCATGGATGAAACACATACATCATGGTGGGTCCCACAGAGCACCGACCATCAGCCACCGGGTTGGTGGCAGGGGCGTAGCCAATCCGTTTTCCACAAAATGCCAAGAAAAGTAATGGAATATTAGAATATCGGTCATTTCTTCCCATGCTTTCAATATATTCAATGCATATCCTCAACCGTTGAATTCCTGTCGGCTTGGAGCAGATGCCGCCGCTTGACCGCGGATCGACACCAAACAGGTTAGAACCGTGACTGTGGGGCCTACCTTTATGTATCTATCTTGCATCCATACTATGCAATCATTTTGAAAGTTCATTTAAGGATATAATTCACAAAATAAAGCTGATCCAAATCTCAGGTAGACCACACTGCAAGAAAAGTGTTGATTGACCATTAAAAACTTATTGTGGGCCAAAAAGTTTTGAATCAAGCTAAAATTTGTGTGGTCCCTTACTCAAGGGCTTTGTCAGATTATTAATAGGTTAGATGGAAAAGAAACATTTCCACAGCCCCACGAGGTTTTTGATGGTTGGTCAGTTGCTACTGTTTCGTAGGGTGCAGTCGAACTAAGATTTGAATTTACCTTAATTCTTGGATCATATTCTGCAATGAACTGTCAAAAGATGCAGACGGCGTGGATGTACAATTACGAATCCGCTGATCAGGATGGAAGCCGCGCCATAGCTACACCGCTTATGGAAATGGATTGGCTACTCCCCTTCAATCAGCCAATGGCTGATGGTCGGTGCCATGTGGGTCTCACCATGATGTATGTGTTTCATCCGAGTCGTCCATATATTTTTTCATATCATTTTATTTTATGAGACAAATAATGAGATAAATCCCAATCTCAAGTGGACCACATTACAAGAAACAGTGTTGAACAAGCTATGACCATTAAAAAAATTTTGGGGGACATAAAAGCTTTGGATTGAGCTGATCTTTGTTTTTTTCCCTTCATCTGAGCCTTTATGACCTAATCAACAGATTTGATGTCAAATAAACAGTACAGTGAGCCTTAGGAGTATTTCAATGGTGGATATCCAATCACTTTTTTTTTTCCTGTGGCGTGGTCCACTGGAGATTTATATACCTCTCATTTTTTGTATCAAACCTTAAAATGATCTGAAAAAATGGATGAACAGAATGGATGAAACACATACATCATGGTGGGGCCCACAGAGCACCAACCAGCAGCCACCGGTTGGTGGCAAGGGTAGTAGCCAAACCGTTTCCACAGTCTTTTGTTTTTCACACACGGAAGCGGATTGCGTACTGAGTAACTCGCTACGCGAACCGTACTGATTTAACTCCGTGGGGTCCACCGTGATTTAAATCTTTTATCTACTCGATTCATTCATTTTAACATATAATTTGACGTATTGAACCCAAAAATGAAATATGTCCAAATCTCAAGTGGACCTCCCCTTGGGAAACAGTGCGAATTGAAATTCTACTATTGAAAATTTCTTGAGGGCCACAGAAGGTTTGGATCAAGCTGATATTTATGTTTTCCCTTAATCCATGTCCGTGTGATATTACGAACAGGTTGGATGACAAATAAACATTACTTTAAGTCCTAACAAGGTTTCAACGGTAAAAATCATTATTCCCACTATTTCCTGTGGTGTGGTCCACTTGAGATTTGCAATACTTATATTTTAGACTAAACCACTAAAATGATCTGGGAAAACGAATGGACGGCGTGGATAACCCACATACATTCACAATAAGCCCAACTTAGTTTACTCAGCACGATAAAAGGGTAACTCAGTATGCAATCTGATTTCCACACTCACGCCCTAGTGGGATTTCGCCGCCTATGGATAATGGAACCCTTGACCGGGTGTTGAAACTCCGATCCCACCGCTTACAAAGTCGAACCCCGTAGGCCCACCATGTCGGGTGTTCGCGGGCGGCAGGATAGGTGAGGGGAACAGCTTATGAGGTGAGGCACTTTGGAGCCCACCTCGATGTATGTGTTACATATTTAGGCCGTCTATCTATTTTTCAGCTCATTTTAGAGCATGATCCCAAAAATTAGGTAGATAACGATCTCAGGTGGACCACACCATAGGAAAACAGGGGTGATTGAATGCCTACCATTAAAGTTTTCTGGGGTCCACTGTAATGTTTATTTGCCATCCAACCTATGATAAGGTGACATAGATCCGGATGAAGGGAAAACAAGAATGGCAGGTTGATCCAAAACGTCTGTGACCACCGATAAGTTTTTAGTGGTAGGTAATCAATCTCTACTGTATGGTCCACCTGAGATTTCGATTTGGGTTATTTCTAGGATCACTCCCTAAAATGACCAGGAAAAACGGATGGACAGCGTGGATATGCAAAAATACATCGATGTGGACCCACCATCAGCGCCTCAACCACTGAGCTGTTACCCCTTCCTCATCTAATCCGCGCCCGATCCGGATTCAGGTGGGCTACACCACCTGGGACAATGGGAAAGGGACGCCAATCATAGGCTTGCGTGCTTGGCCACCATCATGTGTACATTACATTCAGTCCATTCATCTGGCTAGCCTTGAGAGGATAACAATATTTTTAAAATTCACCCTGTTGGAGATTGATGAGGTGGTACAAATACATTCTAAAAACTAGCCTGTGAAATGCTGATGGAGGACGTGTGACAGATACATTCCTAGTATAGGTGACGAATAGAAGGGTAATCATGAACTGATCATAACTTTTGGTTTAAGTGTCGTTGCGGGATTCATAACTTATTAAATTTTACTATAACGGACCATTCGGGGTGAACCGACCTACTTACATGAACCGACCTACTAAGTGAGTTGTGTCAGTCTGTTTCCTAAGAAAATATGTGTTGCCAATTCAAAAAGGAAATTTTGAAAAGAAAAATAGTATTTTTAATAATTTTTATTTTTATCATATTTTTTTATTTTTTGAATTTTAGGATTTTTATTTTTAGAATTTGTTCCTAATCATGTTAGGACTCTTTTAATAAGTTTTATCTGGATTTTCTATTTTAGCTAAATTTATTATGTTGAGTAAATTTTATTTTAGTTGAATTTGGGTTCATAATTAGAATTAGTAATTTGTTATTTTTTATAATTATGAATTAGAGTTTATTTTTTCTTATTTATTAGTAATGTAATTGAGTAATCAAAGACAATTACACATTATTTGAATAAAAAATCATTTAAGTTTTATTTCTTTTTTCTTATGAATTCAAAAAAAAAAAAAAAAACACCCTTATCGATTCAAGGTTTTTATCGCTTGAGGAAGAGAGTTATTTTCCTCATTATTTCTTCACACCCTTCCCTACTTCAGTTGGTATTAGAAGGCTTTTCCTCAGGACGATGACATTTAATAAAGGTGCGTTCAACAATCCCATAGATGGTGCTCCAAGAAATAATCATATGACCCATTAATGGATTACCATTTATTGTCCAACTCCAAAACCAAGGAAGAAGAAGAACTTTCTTGGACAATCTAATATGGAAACTGTGAGGCGTTGTTGCATGGGTTGAAGAGCGATGTAGAGGTCAAGAGTATCCCCAACGATCTCTAGACCCCTTGGATTCTCCGTTTTCATCGAAAATCTCCCCTATGATTGCTCCCATGAAGATGTTTCCTCAATCTTTGGCAGGTATGGAAAGGTGCTCGATGTCTCTATACCAACATTCAGAGTGTCGCTAAAACCAAGGGACTTCGCCGTTGTGCAATTCCACTATGAAGACGAAGCCAGAGCTGCCATCGGCGTGCTAAACGGCAAATAGATTGATAGTCGTGTGGTCAGAGTCTAAGCAACGTCTTCCCAACCTTTCAAACAAAGGCACCCAGACAACCCCAATCTCCACAACCCTAACCCAGCTCCTTGAAACCCCAACCCCAATCTTCACAGCCCCAATCCAGCTCCTTGGAACCCCAACTCCTTTAGAGAAGTTCTCAGGAGGAAACCCCCAATCCAAGCTTAAAAATGTGAAGCTGCAGAACCACCCACGGTCAAAGCGGATGATGCAGTGGTTGCCTTACGAAGACGTCATTTGGAATCGTCTCTGGTACGATTCTCTACCCACTCCTCCATGCCAATTACACGGATTATTAGGGCTCTCAGAGATTTATGATTCACGGCTTTAGCAATGGATGTTGTCAGGTTAGCTCCCTCGGCTTTCCTTCTTTAGTTTAGATCTTTGGATGAACTTAGAGATTTTTCCTCAAATTCGGCCCTCCACGCTTCAATGGGTCTAGAGCGATTTGAACAATGGAAAACTAGCTCCGTGATGGGGCACAATGGGACATAGATTAGGATGTACGGTATTCCCGCACACGCCTAGTTTGAATCAGTGATAGTGGATATCGGCCAACATTTTGGAAAGGTAGTTCAAATTGACAGTCTAGCTAGATTTGGTATTTTTTAGGTTTTTGCCAGGGTAAAAATCATCCTCACTCCAAGGCAGCATTTATCCAAGGTGATTAAACTGATAGTGGGTAAAGAATCTTACCCTGTTTTTGCTATTTTAGAAGTGTCAGGAGGAGACCTCAAGTCAGCACCAATACCTTCTCCCGATCCTCCCGACGAACCCCATTCCACTGTGTAGGCCACAAGGGACTGGGTCCTTTTAGCATTCCACTCAAACAGGGGAGCCCGTCCAGGACGCCCATCTTCTGTTCGACTTAATGACCCCCAGATCTTGAATGCAGCTGATTCCTCGACTGACTTGGAAAACCGCTCCTCTCTAACAAAGAGCCCCCAAGACTCTTTCATCCCTGCTACTCCAACGTTAGCCTAACCATTGGCTGTAGCTTTCCCCTCTAGGGAGGTGGCTCAACTGCCATGGGCAGACTCCCATAAGCTAAATGGCCCTTCCCCACTCCCTGGCGAAGCTCCGACCCACCCTACCCAAAACACAACATCCCAATTCCCCTTATCACCCCCTGTTCTTCCAACACTCCAACCCCGAGAGGCAGCCTCTACCTGTAATGAGGGGAGAAGCAATCAGGTATTCCCTAAACACAACCAAATCCACCTTGAGGCCAATCAGGATACTATTGGGGATGGGAAAAATCCCAAGTCCTTCTCTTATGCCCAGAACATCTCCCTCTCCGAGGGGGCCAAACCCAGGGAATCTGCAGCAAATCATCAAGCGGAGGCGGTCTCTCCTTCTCAAGGCTTCTCAGCTAAGAGAGGTAATCCTCCCTACCAGGCTATCGGAGAATTCCACATCGACCTATTGCCTTTCCTTCTAGTTAATGATCAGCGATGTATCATGGCATCTGGGAGCTGTTCTGATATAGTTAGCCAGAGTAGTGTCGAAATAGGACCAAATCTCCTAGAAACAAGGGCTGATCACAGGGCCTCGGTAGACCACCCTCACTCAAAAAAGGCCAAGGAAAACACCACAGAAAATGCAGTCAAGGAGGCTATAGTTTATTTGAGCAGTTTCTTTAAAACTTGGTGCGGCAAGAAGAGAAGTGTCAGCAACAGGGCCATTAACTCAGGGAGTGTTTCAGATGGATAACATTCTCCTCTGGAATGTGAGGGGAATTGGAAATTCTCCCTCGGTCAGTGAAGCGGCTCATTTCCAGCCACAACCCAGTTATCCTAATTTTCATTGAACCCATGCTTGTCGACTCCAAGAGAGTATCCACAGGCCTAAAGCTCGGTTATCATTGCTCCTTCTCCAATGCTGCGGAGGAAGGAAAATTTTAGATTTTTGTAATGCCCTGAAAATTGGGGGATGTGCATACGCTCAACTCCCGAGTTCTAGGACATCACTTATATCTGATTTTTATTAGTTTGTGTTTAATCAGATTTAAATGTGCAGCGTGGAAGTATTTGGAACATGAAGCACAATCACAACTAATCTACTGAAATGGAAGATATCAAGTATATACAGGTCCAAAAGAACATAAATGGGTCACACAAGGCGTCACCCAACAAAATTACAAAAGAACGATATGTCCAAAAGAATAAAGCTGAGTCCACGACTCAGCGATCTAAATCTCGCCTGTCAAGCTGATGGAGAGTCGCCCATCAACTGAAAGTAGGACAGCTCGACCTCCTCGTCTAAACTCATGCTGCCGGGCTTCCTCGTACTCCTCATCTCCTGTAACTACGAAAGAGTCTGGTTGGTGTTTTAAAACACCATCCCAGAGTGGGAGTGACTGATCAACTAGTGGGTGCTATTAGTATTAAATTGTAACATGCATCAATTATATTATGAACTTAATGAAAAGTAATCATTCACAAACATCTAACTAATCTTATTAATGGGCATACATGACAGATGATATGATGCATGCCCTCGCCACAACATTCCCTCGAGCGACTCCATTTAACGATTGCGTATGACCAACACTCCTCAGAGCGACCTCGACTATCGAGTCGCCACCCTAATTAGTGCGATGCAATGTGATCGTGTTAGCCAAGTTCTTAGTTTAGTCCATTCATCCAGCAGGTTGGGTAATCTGATACACCCCACATATCAATGCCTCAAGTACTTGTGATGCCAAGGCCCCTCAACGCTCGAGGCCAGGGCACCGCGATCCTTGATCCCGTCAGGTTTGTCATCCCCGACTTCAACACATAGGGAGTGCTGAGAATTGGGATCACTCGTGGTCACTACGTGGAGGTTTGTCACCCCAGCGTATGCCAACAGCTCGAACACAGTGTTCCATTTTACCATGCCCGGCTTACGAGATGGTGGATCGACTTCAGGTTGTTATCGATGAGCTATAATGGTTATAGGGTGTGCCAGGTTCCATACATGTATGATCAAATAGGGTTAAAAAAATAAGGTTGGTCAGCCAGTAGACTAGACTGCATGAGCTCAGGCAAGTACATGGCAGAACGACATCGGGTATGAGCGACCCATATAGTCTAACTACTGTTGCCCACACGCACTCGCCCAAATCCATGGGTTTAGCCTCAAGACGGTCCTACCAACGAGTCCGCCTTTGCTCTCCTCGTATTCCTGACCAACTCAAGGGCTTAGGTGGTGATGCATAACATGCCATCTAACAGGGTTATTAACTAGCATAAACAACATCATGTTCTCATACTCCTCAACATACAATTCGAAATCTCCTAACAAGAGAGGCTAACAATATCATGAATAAAGGTACATGTGTGTTATGTGGGTTGGTGAGAAAGTTAAGTACTTCCTACATCTCATAGAGCCAATTTGCATAAGGATTAATAAGGCATATATGCTATAGGGCAACATCATGTGAAGAAAAACCAAACAAGACATAAACATGAGATTATGATCAATTCGTACAACTCATGTGAGAGGCAAGAACAACATCATATGAGAATTAAACAAAAAATACAATTCCATACAATCCCAAACAAACATCCAAATCCTGGGTTTTCTCTAGATTCTCCAAATACATCATCCAAGCAATCAAAATCATTAAACTCATGGTATAATTTGTGCTAGGCCACCTAAGGTTAATAGTCCACACCTTAAGATGAGATTTTCATTCTTTGAGATCTTAGGGTTTGGGGATTTGGGTAAAACTACCAATTCCTAAACCAAATTAAGAAAGATAACATTAATGCCTAGAAATCTACACTAGGTTGCTCTATTGTAGGGAAAATATATCATTCTTACCTCCGCTTCTTGACATGGGTAAGTTTGATGGAGGTTTTGTAGTAGCCACCATTTTGGTTGAGAAAATATCAACCCTACAAGCATCAAGATTTCCCTCACCCACACAAACACTCTCTCCCTTCCTCTCTTCTTCCTTTCTTCTTTCTTCCTTTTCTCTTTCTCTCTTTCTTTTCTCTAGGACAAAATCGTATGGGGAGAGGGGGTGCCCAAATGAGGCCCTTTTATAATGTCAGATTTGATGTAAATGGCCTCAAGGGCTAGGTTTTTACTATACTAAACCTATGGGAAGGTCTTTCTAAGCTCTAGGGCCCACTATGGGGAGTAGGAGTCGACACCCACCGTTGGATAGTTAGTCCTAATGATGATCTACATATGTATATGATCGGCCCGCCATTTGGATGTGCCGATCGACGGATATGATTAGAAGTCTGTTCAACGGTCACCGATAGTCGATCAGAGCCGCGACTATACGGATATGAGTAGGAAAATATTCTTACTCCACGAGTAAAATTTGGTCATAAACCGACGGTTCAAAACCCTCAACTTAGGTGAAGATCAAACGCAGATAAGTTACTTAAGTTCTTGGTTAATTTCAAGAGTATTCGTACAACTCATGCACAGACCTTGTAAGTCCAAGTTGAACGATCTGAGTCACAACCTCGACTATATGTCTCGCGATAGATATCAAGCCCAGTAAGACGGACATTATTGTATAGTTTTGAAACTAGTGGCCCACTAACTAGCGGTCTAGAGCTTATTCAGAAAATTATGACATTTCTGGAATGAATTAGGTATTGAGATTTCTTGTGGGTGATGATTAGGGTTTAGATTAACTATGTTCATAGTGTGGCCTATCTATAACTAGTGAAAGTGGATATTTAGTCATGATTACTCTAAACCGTCAGTTTTAGGCTAAAAGAGTAACGGGGTTGATTTGATCTATTAGTCAAGATCCGGGCCTTATCTGATTCGGTCCCGGTTAGATCTTTAATTTAGTCATGATTTTCTTGATTAATTAGCGATAGGTCGGTTAGATTTGGGTCCTATGTGAGTAAATTATGGGGCTACACCTGATGTTCAAGTAATTGGGTGGATTCGTTGGCCTCCTATGGTTGATTAATTTAACTTGTGCGGTTCTTTACTGGTTTCACCTTTGTATATACTAACATTAAGTGCTAATGGTCATTAAGTGATATCATAAGTTAATTAAACAAAAAAATTTTTAAGAATTTTTAGAAATCCAAAACAGTGAAAACCAGGATGTTACAATTTTTCAACATGCGTCTATATCGGTGGACTCCATTTCTACATCTAACTAATTTCTTTCGTTCAGGGCCAGAGTTCCCAACCTAGATCAAACTCTCCATCTCACCTGTGTGTATGTCAAATGCTCCTACCTGAGGAGAAGGGAATTGTGGGCTGACTTGGCTAACTAGTCCAACTCTATTACTGACCCCTTGATTGGTTTGTGGAGACTTCAATGTAGTCATTTCTAATTCGAAAAGAATCGGCGGCAATTCATTGGTGGGTCCCAGATTTAATGAGTTTTTGACGACTATTAACCAAGCAAATCTTATGGACGCAGGATTTTCTGAAAATGCCTTCACTTGGTGCAATAACCGCACAGGTACGAATAAAAAGTGGGCGAGACTCGACCGGGCTCTTTGCCCTCCCCACTGGCTACAGTCTTTCCCTTCCTTCAACGTGCAACACCTCCCTCATGCCAACTCTGACCACTCTCCTCTCCTCCTATTAGTTCCCCCTACATCTCCGGCTTCCCCAAGGCCGTTCCGCTTCCAAAGGATGTGGATCACACACGAGGGGTTCTAAGATGTCATCTCATCAGCCTGAAAGTCTGATATTTTCATTAACCTGATGATTCACCTCCTTTCAAAGTTGAAGAACACAAAACGAGCACTCGTTACTTGGAACAAGGAGGTGTTTGACCATATATTCTCGCAAATCAAAGATTCTTTAGGGAAGGTGGAGAAGCTGGAACTGGAAGCTTCCGTCTCCCCTTCTCCTCTCATCCTGGCTAACCTAGATAAGGAGAAAGCTAATCTAGCTCGTCTGAAGCTCCGTGAAGAAATCTTTTGGAAATAAAAATCTTGGAATAGGTGGCTCAAAGAGGGTGATAGAAAATCCAAGTTCTTCCATGCCTTTACCACTGACCGCATCAGAAGATCCCACATTCGTTAAATTCAACTCCCTAATGGGACCATCTCAGAAGATCTAGCCCAGATGCGTGAAGCAGCGACAGATTTTTTCAAGTCACTTTACGGGATAGATTCCTCCACATCTTTGGTCGACTGTATTAACACCATCCCTACCATCCTTTCTTAGGCTGATAATGACTTCCTTCTAGCCCCTCCCTCTTTGGAGAAAGTGAAGTTGGCGGTCAATTCTCAGCCTTTAGACGGGGCCCCAGGCCCGAATGGGTTCTCGATGGCATTCTTCTCGACGTGTTAGTCTATCGTTGGTGGAGATCTGCTTCATGCTGTCCATTTCCTCCACCAGGGATGTACGATCCCAAGAGCTTTCTCAATTACTCTCCTTTGTTTAATCCTTAAATATGTTGCTCCCAAATCTTTCTCTGATTTTAGGCCAATAAGCCTTTGCAACTATGTATACAAGATCATGTCTAAGGTCATTGCAGCTAAGTTGAGCTCCATTCTCCTAAAGCTAATTTTCGCCGAGCAAATGGCTTTCGTCCAAGGGCGCTTAGTAGCTGATAGTATCGCTTTGGCTTAGGAGCTAATTCGGGACATAGACAAGAAGACTAGGGGCGGTAATTTTATCTTCAAGATCGATCTCGAGAAAGCTTACAACCGAGTCAGTTGGCCATTTATGAAGGTGGTGCTCTAGAAGTTCAGTTTTAGCCAGGCGTGGATCTTTATGGTGGAAAAATGTTGGGTGGGCCCCTGGTTCTCCGTTCTATTCAACAGGGAGACCTTGGGCTTCTTCAAATTGGAAAGAGAGCTTCGTCAAGGAGACTCCCTCTCACCCAGTGTAACACCCTGAAAATAGGGGAGTCGTGTATAAACTCAACTCCCGAGTTCCAGACCGTCACTTATGCAACAAAAATGATTATGATTCAATGTTGTATTCATTTAAAGCATTCACATGAGTAAAAGTATACCAAAACTGCAATTCATACTTCAGATTCAGTGATAAGAGCAAGCGGAAGACTAAACAATATGTATATCACTGTATGGAAAAACAAAGTAAATCTCATCTGTCTCTAAAGTATGAATACATCTCTGAGTCTCATATACATATACATGAACAAAAAGGTAATGTTCCAAATAGTCCCACTGGAACCCCATTGATCCAGGTCACCTACGGGAAGCCGTCGTGATACTGCATATACGAGAACTCGTCCTGGTCCTCGTCAATGTCTGGCTCCACATCCTGGATCTCAGCCTCACCTGCATCTACAACAGGGTCTGGTGGGTGTTGCAAACACCATCCCGTAACGTGGGAGTGAGTGATCAACTCAGTGGAATCATAGAGCAAGGATTAGCATGTTCACAATTCAATCATGCGATAATAGTAAAGCAGTAAATCAGACAATCCTAATACTGTTGTTAATGCAAGATGACATGACGTGATGTATGCCCTCACCGACGATCTCCCTCATGCGGCAACATCTTACGACCGCGGCATGCCACACTCCCTAGAGTGCTCCACATCTTCCAGGCACATGCAATGCTATGGTGATATGATTTTCAAGTTGTTATTAGTCCATTCAAACAACAGGATTGAGAAACTAAGGTACTTCCCTTGTATCAATCCCAACACAGATCCTGTCTAGGGTCGTCACTCCTAGTAATCTCATACGATGTATATTTCGTAGGTCATTGCAAGGGCTGCCAGGGCTGTTGCTCGCACTCGTTGCACCGCTCCCCCATCACCTTATCAATACAGGCCTACCGTACTCTACTGCAACGGAAGGGTCGTCGCCTCCCGTGGACTCAGAATACGCTCGCGGTCACTACAAAGGACTCGTCGCCTGATCAGTGTAGGCCGACAGCTAGAATATAGTGTCCCATACCACCATAATCTGCTCACGAGTCAAGGTGCTCACTGGTCACTACGGGGAGGTTTGTGGCCCCAGCGTAGGCCGACAGCTCGACCACGGTGTCCCATACCACCATGCCTGGCTCATAAGTCTTCGTGGATCAAGGTACCATGGTTAACAGGGTTTGCAATGGTAAGTTCAGTACCCTAGGTTCAAGCAGTTATGACTCATACAAGGTGAACATACATCGGCCAGTCGGGTTACTTGACGGGCTCGACTAGCGCGATCGCATCTCAAGTCGAACGACATGAAGTGCGTAAAACACTTCGCGTGGCCTAACCACTGCCGCCAACTTCAAACACGAATCACGTTCATCGACGCGTCGTTCGTGGCTATGACCAGTCAGCCACGAATTCGCTCGGTTACCGACTGCCTGGACTAAGTCTAGTCCTAAACATTTATGGAATCACATTAGCAACATATGTAAAGGTATTGGAATTGAAATATAATCATATGAGCATGTTAACACATGTTATAACATTCAACTTAAGAAAATCTTCAACACATACTTTCCATGCATGTAATGGAATCATGCATATGGTCAACATGTAGGAAATCATTTAGGTCAGCGTATTAACTAAGAAATCAATCTCAAACTACCACATAACATCATTTAATTCAATACATACTAATACAAGCATTTCAACAAACACATACACTACACCCTTAAGTCTACATATAGCATGTTGACCCAAAGTGCGCAACTAGGCGAATCTCTTCGCCAAACTAATTATGCAAGCATTCCTAACTCCCTAATGCGACAACAAACCATGTCAAACTCGTCAGCAAAATATGAATGTAGATCGTACTTCCTACAAATGACTAAAATGCCCTAAATCTCATATTCTTCGTTAATTTACGAAACAGGAAACGGAGAGCATGTTGTACATGTCAAACGGCGATGCCGTCGATAATCTACTATTAAACGACATTGAAAGCGTTGTAAACCGTCAATCAAAGTGTCTAAAATCCTCACCTTAGGTCTTACGAAAGCGTGATTTTGAACGGAGCGTGTATGCTTCGTCTACGGCAGTAGGAGGACCTGATTTATGAAGTACATTAGCTAACACGCCCTAAATCTAGATAAACCCTAAATCAGCAAGTTTTAGGGTTATTTTGTACCTGAAAGAATGGAGAAATCACCAGCCAGGTGATTGGGAAGAGTTGCTGAAGTAGCAGCAATCGGTGGCTCGGAAGTGGGAAAAATTCCTTCTACTCTTTCTCTCAAACTCTCTCTCCTTTATCCTAGGGTTTGTAATTTTCAGATGGGAGAGGGAAATGAGGGTTTCAACCCCTTTTATAAGCTTAAAATTGCCAGAAACAGGCTCCGGAACGAAGTTTACTTGGTGCCTATCCATTTCGGGGCTGTTTCGGCCCAAAAGTTGCTTTCTGGTGGTCCCCTGGTCGATTGCGATCGGACTTAAGCTCATGCATACCAGATGTAGCACGTATTAAGTTTTCAGTCTGGCAGGGTTCGCAGATCGTACGTGGCGGACCAGTTTCAGTTCAGCGGTCACCGCACGTAGATTAGGGCTGAAAGTCTCATGATAATAAATAGAAATTTTTCCTGATCCGAGGGTGTAATCTGGATGAATTCTGACGGTCAGAACGCTTAATACTGACGCGTCAAGTCGTGTGCCAGATTTGAATTTGAAATTCCAATTCCGTCCCTATTCGCGGTCTCTTCAGTCTGGGTTCAACGAAATATTCTGTGATTATCGGTTTGACTTGATTTTCGAGATGATTGTCAAGTCCAGCTGGGCGGTTCTAACGATCTAAGATAGGAGGTATCGGACCTTCGACGCGCGGTCTAAATCCAATACAAGAATTCAAAGTGGTCCAGAGAACAAACTCGCTTAGAGTTTGATCCGAGGTTATAGAGTATTGTAGAGTTGTTTGTTCTACTCGATTTGGGTTTTGTAGAACGTATTTAAAGTGATCAGGGACTATTTCCCAGCTACTCTAGCGTTGCGCTAGCTAACTTACGCTTAATTTTCCAAGGAATTTAATTCTACACGATTTCGGGTCGAGTTGGTACTCGAGCCCAAGTACAAATTTTTCACGGGCGTTACACCCAGTCTTTTCATCTTAGTCATGGACATCCTTAGTAGGGCATCGAAATCTGATTGATTCCAACCAATGTCAGCCTTTTAAGATGAGAAGAGGATACCTGACTATTTCACACCTCCTATTCGTGGATGACATCACTGTCTTCACCAACGGCAGTATCTTTTCCATTAAAAATCTGAAGGCATTCCTAAACCAGTTCACCAACGAGTCAGACCTCAAGATCAATTATGTTAAGAGCAGTTTCACCGCATCCTCAAAGATGATAGAAAACAGGATTGAGGCCATTAAAAGACTATTCAGGATCTCCAAATCAATGTCCAGCCTTCTCTATCTTGTAGTCCTCTTTTCTAAAGGAAGACTCAGCTCCTCCTCTTTCCAGCCCCTGGTGGAAAAGATTTTATCCCGCATCACGAGATGGAAGGCTCGCTTCCTCAACCAAGCTTCCCGAATCGTTCTTATCTAACATGTACTCTCGAGCATCCCTATACACACTCTAGCGGCAACTGCGATTCCCAAAAAAATGCTGGCTACTGTGGAAAAAGGTTTCCCTGACTTCTTTTGGGGGTGGTCGGAAGGAAAGAAAAATATTCATTGGATCAGGTGGAGCAAAATATCTACGATGTGTCTACGGCCCTGATGCTGAAGCATGCCTGGACTTTATTCTTTGGCCACAAGACTAGCCTATGGGCTCAGTTCATGCACTCCAAGTATAGGATAAATGAAGTCCGGGTCGCCCCACCTCAATGGCATGTGGATTCTCCAACTTGGAAGAAGTTAAGGGATCTTGTTGATATCCTGGAGGAGAACTCTTGCTTACTTCTGGAAAATGGTAATAGTAATTTTTGGAGTGAGAATTGGTCGGGCCTGGGCCCTCTAAAAAGGTCTATTTCTGGCATTATCTCTCCCCATTTGCTGAACCTACAGATCAAAGACATCATAGGTCCAGATGGCTCGATTCAGAATGCCCCTTTTCCGGCACCCATCCCGAATTTGGTCCGGCTCCACGTGACAGCAGAAGGAATCTTAATTGGCCAAAATGAAGATCGTGCCGTTTGGACTAGAGAAATGTCAGGAAAATTTTCTGTCAGCTCAGCTATGTAGCTCATCGGTGACAACGGACAAATGCGGTCGTGGGCCAAGTAGATCAACTTACCCCTCTTGCCCCCTAAAATCTGAGTCTTCATGTGAAAAGTTTTCAACAATGCCATCCCAGTCGATATTATCGTGAAAAGGAATGGTATCCACTTGGTATCAGCCTGTTCCTGCTGTAATTCGTCGCGTCATAAGGAGGAGTCGCTTGATCACTTATTGGCTGCAGGTGTTCTCACATCCTCAGTTTGGACCCACTTCTTGGCCATTCTCTCCATCTCATTTCTCCCTGGTCAATCGGCGATCGATAGAGCCACCCAATGGTGGGCCTTGGCCAATAACGCATCTGCTCTAGGGATCATTAGAGGGATGACCCCAGTGCTGATCCTCTGGAAAATTTGGAAGTCTAGAAATGTCCACCGCTTTAATGGAATCCCTCCCTCGGCCTTGCTCATCATCCGTAAAGTCTGGTCTTGGCTCAAGTGCATCTTCGATGCTTTTCCTCTTCCCCCTGTTAAAAACTAGGCTGAAAAGGAGAATCTGTCTGACCTCCACATGGAGCAGGGAGCGCCCTCTCCCTCCTTGGTGTCCTATGTGAAATGGCTCAGACCAAACCCAAGAGTAGTGAAGTTGAACATGGACAGTTCGTCTAGGGGGAATCCAGGGCCCTCAAGTTGTGGTGGAATTTTTCGTGACGCGCAAAGAAGGTTCAAGTTTGCTTTCTCTAAGGGGTACGGTCTGAGCTCCAGCTTTATCACAAAAGTTAAAGCAGTGGTAGACGGTCTTATCATTTGTATTAACAAAGGGTTCAAGTCGATCGAGGTGGAAAGCGACTGCCTACCGGTAGTCGAATTGTTCTCAAGGGCCGCTGATGCTCCCTGGAATGCCTTCTATTGGAAGAAGAAATTTGAAGCCATGAAATCCTCCAGTACAATTTCCATCAAACATATCCTAAGAGAGGCAAATAGGGTGGCCGATAGTTTGGCTCGTTGGGGTAGTACTACCCAGCGTTTCTACGATTTTTGAAGAAATTTCTTCCCTTCCCACCCATTCTTAGGGGGAGGTGGTCCTAGACAAGACTAGTTTAGGTTTTGTGCGTCTTTCCTAGGCCTCGTTTTCCTTTTCTCTTTTACGATAGGTGGGCCCACTAAGGGTTGGGCCCTCCCGAATGTGAATGCCTTGTGCAAATGGAGCTCGGGTCTTTTTTATTGTTCCTGAGCTCCCCTTCATACATGTAAAGATTTTCCCACAGCAATGAAATGCTCTTTTGAAAAAAAAAAATGACCCATTGATGTATGTGTATAATCCATGCCGCCCATCCTTTTTGCCGTGTCATTTTAGGGCTAGGGCCCAAATATTAGCCTAATCCAGAACTCGTGTGGGCCACATAATAGAAAATAATATTGCCAATGACACCTATTGTTGAAACTTTTCAGGCTCACTATGATGTTTGTTAGAAGTGGACATTGCCTAAGTCAGAAATTTTTGGGCCAACGGCAAGCTGGCCGACATGGTGGACCGAACAGATCATCCCATTGTAGGCCTTAGGGTATAGTACCAATGGCTAGCCTTTCATTTGGTAGTAAAGGAAGTGAACATATAATCGGTGGCCCACTTGAATGACAATATTGGTGGGGAAAGGATCCCCACCGTTGATTCTAAATTTTGATGGTCCCATGTGTTAAAGGACCCACTTGATTGTATGATTCATTGCAAGGGAGGGCCCATAGTATCGGGGTCCCTCCATCACAAGCATGTCCCACCCTCCATCTCTCTCTTTCTCTTCATCTCTCTTTATTTCTTTTTATTTTATTTATTTTATTTGTAATAGGGTTGTGTGGCCCACTTGAATGGACCCCACCTTGAGGTATTTATTTGGTCCAAGTGTTCAAGTGGGGCCCACCTTACATGTTGTACCCTCAACATTCATCTGTGGTGGCCCACTTCAACAGGGCCCACCATAATGTAATTTTAAAAAGCCAGACCGTCCAGCGTCTGGGACGCTGGACGCCCCTGTGAAGAAAAAAAAAAGAAAAGAAAAAGAGAATAAAGCTTTGGGGTGGTCCTCTCATAGGCCCCACCTTGATGTTGTGGTACAATCCAAGCCGTCCATCTCCTTACCGGCCTCATTTTAGCCATTGAGTAGAAGGATGGTCCTGATCTGAGCATCTGGCGGGCCATAACATTGGGAACGTTAGTGGTTACCATTGAGGGATTTTCTGACGATTCTGTACGTCCAAAAATCACAAACTCTGGACTCATTGGACTTGTCATGGCTTGTAGATACCAATGGACGGGGTGGATCTGCTAGATGTAGGCCCCAAATGTGAAAAACCCCAAATATAAGGGTTTTAATATATTTTTTTAAATGATGTAAGAGGCAACGCTGCATGTGCTGCAGCTGCGGGCGGGCGGCCAGTCAGCTATCCACGGCTGCTGCCGTGGGCCCCACCATGATGTATATGTTTTATCTACGCCGCTCATATGGAGGGCCACCCCCTGAGGTGGGCCCCCTCCAAAAATGAGGCCGATCTGACACTCGGGTGGCCCACACCATAGAAAACAGTGTGAATGTGCATCTACCATTGAAACCATCCTGGGGTCCACAGAAGTTTTAGATCAAAATGAAATTTGTGGTTTTCCTTCACCTAGGTCCATGTGACCCTTTTGAACGGTTGGGATGGAAAAACATACACTGTGGTGGGCCCCACATGGGACCTACAGTGATGTATGTATTGTATTCATGCCGTCCACGGACCGTGGACAGTGGCACCCCACTGTGATCTATGTATTCTATCCCACCGTCGTCACTGGACGGTGGGGCCCACCCTCCTGTTGCACGCTGGTTGCAACATTTGTGTGTGTGTATACATATATATATATATATATATATATATATATATATTATTATATATAATATTTTATATGTATATATATATATATATAATAATATATAATAATATATATATATATATATATATATATATATATATATATATACACTATATGTAATGTACATATATATTATACTATTTATAATATATATGATGGTGGACCTTCATGTGGGCCCCCACTCTTGATGCAAGTGCTGTATCCAATCTGTCCATCCATTTTAAAAGCTCATTTTATGGTTTGAGCTAAAGAATGGGCCAGATCCATAGTCCGAGTGGACCCCACCTTAACATATTATAGTGCCCATTTGAATTGTAAAAGGCCTATGAGTTAGGCCCAATTGCTTTGTTTAAGGCCTATGGGTTAGGTCCATTTGAATTGTAAAAGGCCTATGGATTAAGCCCACTTGAAATACATAAAGCCCATAGGACTAGGCCCATTTAAGAGACATAAGGCCCATGAGATTATGCCCATTCGATGCAATCTAAGTCCCACGAGTTTTGACCCATTGCAATGCACATAAGGCCCATTGGTTCGGCCCATTGATGTGGCCCGCTTGACGAATGGAAGGCCTATCTGATATGGCCCATTTAATATATTTAAGGCCTAATGGGGTGTACCTAAGGTCCATTGCAATGTGTGATCCCAACTTGGATTATGTAATGATGTTTATTACGGGTTATGGCTTGGGAGAAATGTTGGTTTGACGTCTACATTTCGAGTGTAACGCTGGTTGGATGTCCACATTACGACTCTCTTTAAGGCCCATTATTAGGCTCGTACTTATTGTGTATAGGCAGCCCAGGCCCATCTGTATTTTAAGGATAATTCATCTCATTATAACATGTTTAATATAGCTTCACGACTCATGATCATACGCATCATATGTATGCTTGATATGAGAGTGACCGATCCTAGCATATGCCTTCGGGCAGATTGATTATGCGACCCCGATTAGGCGGTGTTGTCCTGCATGAGTGCATGCTACGTGCAAGGATTTATTGCATGATTGGATAGTGTGATTCATGCATCTCGCATCGTGTGATATGGTTACAGTACGCCCTAGCGACATCGGGGTCGTAGCCACCACAGACGCATCGTGGTTGGTAGGATTGGATACCGAAAATCTCGTTCTACATAGGGTGTTATAGATATCCCTGGGTGAAAGTTCCTAAACCCTTATAGTACCAAGAGGTTGCTCCAACGTCTAGACCGAGTGGGTAGATGAGCGCTGAGTGCTGATTACCAGTTGGTTATGCTCTCCACTCTGTCGTGGTCAGTTGAAAGGGGGTACGACCTTACCCGCCCGAGTGTAGGGGGTAATGCTAGGCTGAGTTTGACCAGCTCGAGGAATGGGTCCGCTATCGACGAGTCGCGCCCGATATTGGTAGACGGATAGTGAGGTCTTTTCCACTTACCTTATTGCGCGTGATGTGGCGGCAATCTAGTTTAGAGTGTACTAGACCCCGGTGATATCCCATATTTGAGCTGTATTGATGTGTGGACATAGATGAGGATCTGTATGCTTGAGTTGCATTGCACATCGTATGGCCTTGGGATGGCCGATACCATTCATGTCTTGCATCGCATAGCCTTGGTACGGCTCATGATATTATGGATCCATCTGTATATTCCGCATTACTCTGACATTGCATGTTCATATTACTACCTTGCACACACACTTTCACCACCCTCTAAGCTTTCTATAAGCTTATGCATGACTGTTGCGTGCAGGTGACGTTGGTTCGCAGCAGCGCTGAGGCAGGAGCACGTTGCAGATCGTTTTAGAGTTTTTTTTTGTTCATTACCATTATATTTCCCTTTATGCTCATTGTACTTGTAAAGTTTTTTATCATAGTGAAAATGCAATGGAATTCTTGGTTGTTATTTATGGGTTATGCCTTTGGTTATGCTTATTACGAATCAAACTGACGTTGAAAATCCTCCTCGTAGCATCGCAGGATCGGAACCTGGCGAATGGGCGCTAGGAGCCGAGAATGGGGTTCTACGGAGGCTGTCGGCGTCGGATTCGACGATCAGGAATTTTATGAACCCGGTTTCTGAGTTTAGGGCGTGACAGAAGTTGGTATCAGAGCATAACTTGGGAATAACTGAGAATACATTACATGTCTGCTATGAGTGTAGAATGGTTAAGTTCTGAAATTCGGATAGCTTAGCGACCTTCCGTTACAGACCCTTAACGTGCGTGCCTTCGAGAGTTTTGAAGTTGATATGCACCTTCACTTTTTCCTGTAGGACATGGCGAAAGGGAGAGTTACCCGATTGACTCCCGCACCACCACCTGAGGATCCCGTTCCATCACCTGAGGCTCCAGCTTTACCACCTGAGCCTCCCGTTCCACCCTCAGAGATCTCTGCTCCCTTCCCTGAGGATGACATTCCTCCACCTGAGGCCGATGCGGAGCCGACTATGCCTATGAGTGCCTCTCAGTTACAGCAGATGTTACAGGCTATGACAGCCGCACTCTAGGGATAAGGCAGGTGTCCAGTTGTTTCACCAGCTCAGGCAGAGCAGGAGCGTGCGAGCGCCTTACTTCGTGAGTTCAGACGGCTTGATCCCTCACGTTTCTAGGGTGAGCCAGATCCGACTGCAGCAGAGAGATGATGCTCCGATGTGGAGAAAATTTTTGATACCATGTTATGTACGACCGAGCAGTGAATTCGGTTAGCAGTATTTCTCTTCCAGGGTGAGGCCGAGCATTGGTGGACCTTTGTTACCCGTGTTGTCGGACCTGAGTATGTCTGGACATGGGAGGACTTTATTAACCGATTCGAGGAGCAGTACTTCCCCGACCATATCCGTCGTCAGCGAGCTTTGGAGTTCGAGACTCTGGTGTAGGGAGACATGATTGTGGCGCAGTACGCGGTCCGTTTTGTGGCACTATCGAGATTTGCACCGTATATGGCTGATGACGAGGGGTGGAAGGCCCGCCATTTCGAGAACGGCTTACGTTACGGCCTTCGAGGTCATGTCATTGGGCATGAGCTCCCGACTTTCCATGCAGTGGTGAGGAGAGCTCAGATATATGAGACTGAGTGGGCCAGTTCTCAGTCTGATCACTGTCAGAGGAGATACCGGAAGAGGTAGGCTTCTTCCAGTGATTTTCATCAGCGTCGACCACAGCAGCAGAGGCGCACAGGTAGCCCAGCCTTCCGAGCACCAGCAGCACCAGTAGCACCTCCACCACCACCTCAGAGGCCGTTCACCGGCACTTTCTTTAGGTGCGGTGCGACGAGACACCGTTCATGGGAGTGTCCCAGCCCCCAGCAGCAGCAGCAGAGGGCTCCGCAGCAGCCTCCACCACAGTAGCAGAGACCCCCACAGCAGCAGCGATAGTAGCCCCCACCACCAAGGCCACCTCAGCAACAGCATCAGTATCAGCACAAGCCTCAGAGGCCGGAGCAGCAGAGGCAGCAGTTTCGACCACCTCAGCGACCTCATCAGCAGTAACAGCACGCTCAGAGGGGACAGGCACCACCCTAGCCGGCTCAGGCTAGATTCTATGCGGCTCAACAGGATCCGTAGTCATCCGGAGGAGTCGTTGAGGGTATACTTCCAGTTTCTGCATGTATTGCACGAGTGCTGTTTGATTCCGGTGCATCGCACTCTTTTGTGGCCGAGAGCTTCTGTCGATCGACTGGCTTACCGTTGGACTCTGCTGGTGAGAGCCTATCAGTATCGACTTCCTTGGGGAGGATTGCAGTATTGGGCCGATTTTGCTCGTCTTGCCCCGTTCTGGTTGGGAATATCTTTTTGCCTGCCGATCTGTTTGCATTGCCGATGTCTGAGTTCGACGTCATCCTGGGCATGGATTGGCTCGTCGAGTACTATGCCATATTGGACTGCGCCGCGAGGACAGTTACGTTCTGTATACCCGGCGTGCCACAGTTTCAGTTTGTTGCAGAGGCCAGAGGAGAGCGGTTGTCTTGTTTGATGTCCTGCGCCATAGAGGAGCCTGTTGCCGCCTGTATCAACTATTTGCCCATGGTTTGCGATTTTCCCGATGTGTTCTAAGAGATTCTGGGATTACCGCCTCACCGACTCACCGAGTTCAAGATTGATCTCGTGCCTAGTACCGTGCCTATTTCGAAGGCCCCTTATCGTATGGCACCGTTGGAGTAACGGGAACTGCAGAAGTAGTTGGACGAGTTGCGAGAGTTGAGTTTTATCCGTCCGAGCAGTTCGCCGTGGGGAGCGCCGGTACTCTTCGTGAAGAAGAAGGATGGCTCGTTGAGGCTCTGCGTTGACTATCGCGAGCTCAACAAAGTCACGATCAAGAACAAATACCTGCTCCCTAGGATTGATGATTTGTTCGATCAGTTGCAGGGTGCACAGTTCTTTTCGAAGATCGACCTGCATTTCGGTTATCATCAGATTCGGGTCCGAGATGAGGACATTTCGAAGACAGCATTCAGGACGCGTTACGGTCATTTTGAGTTTCAGGTCATGTCCTTCGGACTGACCAATGCACCCGCAGTCTTCATGCAGCTGATGAACGAGGTCTTCCGCCCTTATCTCAATCAGTTTGTTGTAGTCTTCATCAACGACATCCTGATTTATTCGAGGACCCGTGAGGAGCATGAGCAGCATTTGGAGATCACTTTACAGACCTTTCGCACACACCAGCTGTATGCAAAGCTGGAGAAGTGCGAGTTCTGACAGGAGGAGGTAAAGTTCCTCAGTCACGTGGTGATGAGGGAGGGCGTCGCAGTGGATCCCTCGAAGGTCGAGGTAGTGCGTTAGTGGGGCCAGCCCACGACTGCGATAGAGATCCGTAGTTTCCTTGGTCTAGCGGGCTATTATCGATGGTTCATTGAGGGCTTCTCTCGTATTGCAGCCCCGTTGACCAGGTTGACCTGGAAGGGCGTAGAGTTTATTTGGAGTGACGCCTACGAGCGAGCATTTATGGAGTTGAAGGACCGTCTAACGTCCGCTCCTGTCCTCACTCTTCCCTCTGGGAGTGACGAATTTATTGTATTCACTGATGCCTTGCATATTGGTTTGGGTGCTGTCCTGATGCAGCACGGGAGACCAGTGGCCTTTGCGTCTCGTCAGCTCAAGGTCCATGAGCTGAACTATCCTATGCATGATCTGAAGCTGGCTGCAGTTGTTTTCGCACTGAAGGTGTGGAGGAACTATCTTTATGGAGTTAGGTTCGAGCTCTTCTCTGATCATAAGAGCTTGAAGTACCTTTTCTCGCAGTCTGAGTTGAAAATGAGACAGAGGCGATGGATGGAGCTTCTGAAGGACTATGATTTCGATCTCCAGTACCACCCGGGCAAGGCGAACGTGGTGGAAGATGCCCTCAGCCGTCAACCACGAGGCCTAGTGGCCCATATGATGATTCAGGAGTGGCGGATGCTTGAGGATATTGCAGTGTATGACTTTGAGTTCGGCCTACAGTCTTCTATCGTGCAGTTATCGAGCTTGTCGATTCAACCCTCTCTTGTCGCTAGGGTGATCGAGGCTCAGCAGGCTGATGAGTCGTTGCAGAGTTATATGGCTGAGGTGGCATCTGAGGGTCAGGCAGATTGGCAGATTGGTACAGAAGGTGGACTTCGCTTTAGAGGCCGATTATGTGTCCCGGATATTCTAGAGTTGTGCAGAGATCTTATGACCGATGCACATCGATCGTGATTTTCTATCCACCCGGGCTCGACGAAGATGTACCGTGACATGAGGCGGCAGTATTTTTGGGCAGGGATGAAGCGCCAGATTGCCAGTTTTGTGGCCCAGTGTGACACGTGCCAGCGTGTCAAGGCCGATCATCAGAAACCTCCTGGTCTATTGCAGCCGTTGAGTGTCCCGATGTGCAAGTGGGAGCACGTGTCGACTGATTTCATTATGAATTTGCCGAGGACTCAACGCGGTCATGACGCCATTTAGGTTGTTGTGGATCGTCTGACGAAGTCGGCACATTTCCTTGCGATGCGTGCGACTTGGTCTATGGACCGGCTTGCGAGATTATTCATTGAGGAGATTGTGAGACTGCATGGCGTTCTAGTCTTGATCGTTTCTGACCGAGACTCGAGGTTCACGTCTTAGTTTTGGGGGAGCTTCCAGTGAGCGATAGGGACTGATTTGTAGCTCAGCACCGCGTACCATCCGCAGACCGATGGCCAGACCGAGAGGGTCAATCAGATACTTGAGGATATTCTTCGGGCCTGCTCGATTGACTTCGGGGGTAGCTGAGATGAGCATCTGCGATTGGCTGAGTTCACGTACAATAACAGCTATCAGGCGACCATTGGCATGACTCCTTTTGAGGCACTATATGGCAGACTATGCAGATCACCAAGTTATTGGACCGAGGTTGGAGAGCGTCGTCTCCTAGGTCCCGAGCTTGTGCAGGAGACGTCAGAGGCTATAGATATCATCAGGCAGAGGATACGCACAGCTCAGAGCCGACAGAAGAGTTTTGCTGATCATCGGCGTCATCCCTTGGAGTTTGATGTATGGGACCATGTGTATCTCAAGGTCTCACCCATGAAGGGTGTAGTTCGATTTGGAGCGAAGGGCAAGCTTACCCCGAGATTCATAGGACCTTTTGAGATCATTGGGCGGTTGGCGCCGTGGCCTATCGGCTTGCCTTGCCATCTCAGTTGTCTAGCGTCCACAACATTTTTCACGTCTCCATGTTGAGGAAGCGTGGGTCAGACATAGTTCCCGTTATTGATTGACAGCCATTGGAGGTTCGTGAGGACGCGCTTTACATTGAGCAGCCAGTCCGTATCCTTGATCGGAAGGAGCAGGTCCTCAGAACCAAGGTCATTCTATTGGTGAAGGTGCAGTGGGGTCACCATTCCGTGGAGGAGGATTCTTGGGAGCGTGAGGCCGAGATTCGAGAGCGTTATCCTCATCTCTTTGATGGTTGATCATATGATGTATTTTGTATGCTGTATCTGATTCTATATGATGACGTTATGTTTCTTATTCCTCGCGAGTTATGCTTAGTTATGATGATTGTGCAAATTTCAAGGACAAAATTTTTATTAGGAGGGGAGAGCTGTGAGACCAGTATCTTAGTCCGTACCGACTTGTAGACTTTTACGGTCTTACCAGTCGAATTTCGGCAACCTTCGACCCTTAACCAATGCATACGTACGATCCTGATTCATATGCCGACAACCCGAGTCGACTCAACCCAAGATCTGTACCCTAGCGACCGCGCCGTCGCCGAGGTTCCAATGCCGCGACTAGCGCGCCGAGTGTCAGCGTTTTACTGATAAGTGTCAGCATTTTACTGCCGTTCCGAGGCAACTGGCAGAAGAAATGACCCCCATGAGTGGGCCGTGACCATTCGCCCAATGGGGAATCGACATCATTGGTCCCTTGCCCACTAGGAAGGGACAAGTCAAGTTCGCTATAGTCGCCCTCGACTACTTCGCTAAGTGGGCTGAGGCCGAGCCAGTCGCCAAGATCACCGAGCAGAAAGTGATCGAATTTGTGTGGAAAAATATCGTCTGCCAATTCGGAATCCCACGTACCATCGTCTCTGACAACGGCCACCAGTTCGATAACGACAAGTTTCTCGGTATGTGTAGGAAACTTGGCATCGTGAACACCTATTCATCACCTCGGCACCCGCAATCAAACGGACAGGTTGAAGCAGTCAACAAAATCATCAAGCATCACCACAAGACAAAACTTGAAAAAGTAAAGGGAAGCTAGGCCGAGGAGCTCCCCCTCATCCTATGGGCCTACAGGACCACAACACAAACTTCAACGGGTGAGACCCCATTTTCGTTATCCTATAGCTCGGAAGCAATGGTGTCAGTAGAAACTGGACTCCCTACGGCGCGGGTTAGGAGCTTCGAAGAAAATCAGAACTCTGAGCAGATCGCTGCCAATCTGGATTTGCTCGAAGAACTCAGAGATGTTTTCAAGATCCGAACGACGGCTCGGCATCAGCAGGTGGCACGTTTCTATAATTCTAAAGTTAAAGTCAGGCGCTTCCACCCAGGGGACTTGGTCCTCCGACACGGCCCAGATGCAGCTCGGGACAGTTCTCATATTCCTACCGGATGACCTGCCCTCCGCTCGACATGACCTACCCTCCGCTCGACATGACCAGCCAGGCTGACTACGATGAGACCGGCTTAATAAGACGGATTAGGCAGTACTAGATACTGGTCTTCACTCCGAGGTCGAATGGTCCAAGCCGAGTCGGTATTCAGAGGCGCATACTTCGTTCGCCAAACATGGAAACTGCCACAATCGAACGTGGCCAGTAACTTCGCTAGCAGATGCGCACGATCCACCAGATACGCTGCGCAATCAGTAGATTGCGGACAGTATCTCCATGATCCTAGAATCCCTCTGATCGTGTCGAGATTATCGGATCCAGACCGCCTTACAGGCAAGTATAAATAGCACATCACGCCATACATACAGGTACGCGAGATCAAGTGCTCTCTCCTCCACACTCGACTTAGACCCTGATTCCCCTGTCCTGACTTAGGCATCGGAGGGTCCCCCGGCTTAGCCAGGGTCACCTTTGCCCGTTTTCTTGGTGCAGGTTTCAGGGACAATACGTAAAGGGTGACATGGAGAGAGGGCCGACCAGATTTTTACATCAACAGTTTGGATTATGTAAATAAAATGTGTATTTATCTTTTCTGTTACCGTCAATATGGACATTTCTTTTTCCCTCTCCTCCTCTCGGCATTGTCGAGTATTGCTCGACTTAGTGTTATTCAGCTCCTTAAATGCCTTGCACATTTTGGTTATGAATTTTGTTTCCATATTTTGGCCCTTGCTTTCCTTTTAGGCTTCTTCCTATCTTCGTCCGGATAGTTTTTTCTTTAGTTAATTTCTTCATCTTGCTCGGGGTATAAGTTTTCATTCATTCCCCGCCCAAGGTGTGTGTTTTCTTGTTTGTTTTCTGGTCGAAGGTATAGGATTTTCATTTTTGTTTATTTGGCCCAGGTTCACTACACCAAAATCGTTTACCAGGAACGGACAGTGCTTTAGTTTGTGTACAATTTTAAGCCGTTCCGATTGCACACGGTTTTAAATTTCAAGTGCAGGCATAAATCACGTTTTCAAAACCCTGTACCCGTTTCCACGCCATTAGGGCTCTTTGCTCCGCCTTTTCTTCATTCTCTTCTCTCTCTCTCTCTCTCATGGAGATCCGTGTCCGTCCTCTAGTCCGCCCAACCTATCCATCTCAAATGGAAATCTCTCTCTTAATTGGAGATCTGGCATGGTGTTTTTGTGTACAACTCATGAAGGAAGAAGTTGCAACCTTAGCATCCATCTGTCTCTCTCTCTCTCTCTCTCTCTCTCTCTCTCTCTCTCTCTCTCTCTCCCCTCTGTTTTCCTTTCCATCTATCTAAAACTCTAGAAGCCCCATTTCTAATTGAGGTTTTCATTGAATTGCTGAAAAATGTTATGTTTATGTGATTCTCAAATTGATATCGGCCATTGTAACCCTCGAATTGAAGAAATGGGGAAGACACGGTGACCTCATGCATCTTTCTTTCTCTCATTATTTTTTTTTTCTCTGCCCATTTCTTCTCCTCTTCCGGATCTGATCTCGTTTCTCTTTGGTAGCTATTCGTTTAGGCAATTTTGGTTATTTCTCAGAAACAACGAATTATCCTTTTGTTTAGGTATGGAAAGAATGAAGTAATCTGCTGGATTTGATGCGTTTCAGTGCTTTCCCTTGCAAAAATTGAGTTTCATCAGCGAAACGTTGGAAATGCAGTTGAAGTGAGTGGATTTAGAAGATTTCGGAGCTTGATTTGAAGGTTTTTGCTCAACGTTTGAAGTTTTTAAAGTAAGTCAATTGAAGATTCTTGAATTGGACTGCAATGTATTGATATTATATATTCATCTGTTCTACTTTTTAGCTTGATTTACCATTTCGATTCTTGGCTTTGAAGGTTTTGAGCTTATTCTTGTAGAAATCGTGTGATTCTATTCTGTTATGATTTGAAATTTGTTCATTTAATGGGGTTGGAGCCATTTATTTTATCATAGGTTTTCATTGAATTGCTGAAAAATGTTATGTTTATGTGATTCTCGAATTGATATCGGCCATTATAACCCTTGGATTGAAGAAATGGGGAAGACACGGTGACCTCATGCATCTTTCTTTCTCTCATGTTTTTTTTTCTCTGCCCATTTCTTCTCCTCTTCTGGATCTGATCTCGTTTCTCTTTGGTAGCTATTCGTTTAGGCAATTTTGGTTATTTCTCAGAAACAACGAATTATCCTTTTGTCTAGGTATGGAAAGAATGAAGTAATCTGCTGGATTTGATGCATTTCAGTGCTTTCCCTTGCAAAAATCGAGTTTCATCAGCGAAACGTTGGAAATACAGTTGAAGTGAGTGGATTTAGAAGATTTCGGAGCTTGATTTGAAGGTTTTTGCTCGATGTTTGAAGTTTTAAAGTAAGTCAATTGAAGATTCTTGAATTGGACTGCAATGTATTGATATTATATATTCATCTGATCTACTTTTTAGCTTGATTTACCATTTCGATTCTTGGCTTTGAAGGTTTTGAGCTTATTCTTGTAGAAATCGTGTGATTCTATTTTGTTATGATTTGAAATTTGTTCATTTAATGGGGTTGGAGCCATTTATTTTATCATAGGTTTTCATTGAATTGCTGAAAAATGTTATGTTTATGTGATTCTCGAATTGATATCGGCCATTATAACCCTTGGATTGAAGAAATGGGGAAGACACGGTGACCTCATGCATCTTTCTTTCTCTCATTGTTTTTTTTTTCTCTGCCCATTTCTTCTCCTCTTCCGGATCTAATCTCATTTCTCTTTGGTAGCTATTCGTTTAGGCAATTTTGGTTATTTCTCAGAAACAACGAATTATCCTTTTGTCTAGGTAAGGAAAGAATGAAGTAATCTGCTGGATTTGATGCGTTTAAGTGCTTTCCCTTGCAAAAATCGAGTTTCATCAGCGAAACGTTGGAAATGCAGTTGAAGTGAGTGGATTTAGAAGATTTCGGAGCTTGATTTGAAGGTTTTTTCTCAACGTTTGAAGTTTTTAAAGTAAGTCAATTGAAGATTCTTGAATTGGACTGCAATGTATTAATATTATATATTCATCTGATCTACTTTTTAGCTTGATTTACCATTTCGATTCTTGGCTTTGAAGGTTTTGAGCTTATTCTTGTAGAAATCGTGTGATTCTATTCTGTTATGATTTGAAATTTGTTCATTTAATGGGGTTGGAGCCGTTTATTTTATCATAGGTTTTCATTGAATTGCTGAAAAATGTTATGTTTATGTGATTCTCGAATTGATATCGGCCATTATAACCCTTGGATTGAAGAAATGGGGAAGACAAGGTGACCTCATGCATCTTTCTTTCTCTTGTTGTTTTTTTTTTTTTTCTCTACCCATTTCTTCTCCTCTTTCGGATCTGATCTTGTTTCTCTTTGGTAGCTACTCGTTTAGGCAATTTTGGTTATTTCTCAGAAACAACGAATTATCCTTTTGTCTAGGTATGGAAAGAATGAAGTAATCTGCTGGATTTGATGCATTTCAGTGCTTTCCCTTGCAAAAATCGAGTTTCATCAGCGAAACGTTGGAAATGCAGTTGAAGTGAGTGGATTTAGAAGATTTCGAAGCTTGATTTGAAGGTTTTTGCTCAACGTTTGAAGTTTTTAAAGTAAGTCAATTGAAGATTCTTGAATTGGACTGCAATGTATTGATCTTATATATTTATCTGATCTACTTTTTAGCTTGATTTACCATTTCGATTCGTGGCTTTAAAGGTTTTGAGCTTATTCTTGTAGAAATCGTGTGATTCTATTCTGTTATGATTTTAAATCTGTTCATTTAATGGGGTTGGACCCGTTTATTTTATCATAGGGTTTTGACTTTTTGATTTGAAAGTTTGAAGGTTCCTACTGTGGAAGATAGTGAGATCTGCTTAAGTTTTGAAGGTTCCTATGTTGTATGTCTTTTCTCATCATCATCTTCTTCTTCTTCCTTTTTTTTTTTTTTTTCTTTCTAGCCCAGGATGTAGGTTTTTCTCTATGTTATTTTCTCCTTTCATATTCTTAGGCTATTGGCACTTTGGAAGTAATAAAACTTTACTCACCTCACAAAAATAAAAAAATAAAAAATAAATTGAAAATTTTGATTAATAGGGTCCACTTTGGATAGAAAATGACTTTATAGAACCATTTTCATCACATTGCAATAACCATATTCCATTTGTAGCTCTAGAAACTAATGGCTGAATTAAATGTAGGTCAATGTTTAGGTTAAAGTTTCAAAGGTTTGATAGGCCAATAAATGTGATTTTTAAATTACAGCTGATGTAGAATGGTTCAAAAGTATCGACGTCCAATAATATTTAAAATACCATACCCCCCTCTTTGCACCATTAGGAAATGCATAAAATTAAAATGAGAGCTGAGTGAAGTTTCCCATAGCTAGCATTCACAGACTCATGGCCATTGTTGTTGTTCAATCTGGACATGTGTCCACTTGTGTTACAATGGTCCAAATTTGGTCAAATATGTGCGATTAGATTAGCGTCAAGCATATTAGAGCTATATTTGACTTGAATCAATTGAGCGCTTGTAACCCCAAGTGTCGAACTAGCTGGATTAGGACTAAATTTGTGATGATTGGGCTAATTGTTCAACCACCAATTGTTACAATGATAAGGTAATTTTAGAAAGGAAAGATTAGTCCTTCAGAATGAGATCTTTTTGCCTTAGAAACGAGAACTTTTTTTTTCCAACGATAATAGTGTATTTGACTTCTCAGTAAATCAATAAGGATTGATTATTTTTTTTAAGAGCTAGATTGTTAATTTTATTGATTTAAATGTAAATGTAGTACAATCAACAAATTTAAAAAAATAAAATAAAAAATCCTAAGAATAAAGAAAATAAAATAACTACAATGGCTTGTGCTGGTAAAATAGTTGTGGAAACTATTAGACGATCATAACACGGTTGTGATGTGTAGACACCCCACCAAAGTTGACGTCTTGAGAAGGCTAAGAACCATGATCACACCCTGAACCAAACCCTGATCCCAGCTTAAACCTAACCCCGACCCAAAAGTCTCATAAACCACCAAATCAAGATTCGAAACATTGATCCAAACCGTTTAATCAATACACAGCCCCTGCTTATATCTTATACCTTGATTAGAACCCTTTACCCTAGCCTAAACTCATTTGTTCGATCCATATATAAAATCCGGAAAGGGGGCCACCGCGTGAACTCACACGACGAACAATGTCCGCACGCATGAGCCCGGCCCAAACCAGCTCCGGGCGGTAGTCAGACTACTGCCGGTGGTACTCGGGATGCCGCCACTTGCCGCCCACATGTGGACAACTGTCCCAGCGCACAAAAGTCAACTTTCTTGTAAATTTACCCCTCCCACCTTCACTATTTACCATTTTACCAAGCCCCCATAGCTAATGAAAATGCGTCACGTGGCACTCCCTCTCCTTAACCAATCCCCACTTGCCACATCACCATTTACCCTCCTCAAACCCAAAAATTACCAAAATGTCATTGGAGAAGGCTATAAATAGCCCTCTCCTCTTCACATTTTCAAAAGAAGCCATCCTCATTTCTAAGCTTAAGAGAGTGAGAAAGAAGGAGAATGAGGAAGAGAGTGAAGGGGAGGGGAGGAGCTCCCAAGCCATCAAAGTCCTGATCTTTTAAGCCACCCCCAGCCTTCCCCTCAACCTTTCCATAAGCCTAGTCTAGGTTGATCATGGTTCAACCCACATCTTAGCCCCTCAAATCAAGTTGATGATCCATTCAGTTTACATTTAAGCATTCATCATGACATCTACTCCCTTCTCAACCTCCCTGCTCCTCTAGATCTCTAGTGAACGTATGCTCTGTGACTTGCCGTATATCGGATCCTGTCACATCAGAAATTTCTAGTGATCTAGTCCATTTTTCTTACCTTTTTGCATAAGTATCATCACATCCACCTTCTAGACACGTTGTTGGACGTATGCTCTGTGGCTTGCCGAAATCTCGGAGCTTACCACATCAGAAATCCACGTGTGTGCCTAGTCCTATCCCGACCATAGCATTCATCATCCCCTTGAGATTATTTTACCACACAAAGTAGAGACCGTACATTTGTATGGGCGGAGAGGGTGCTTAATACCTTCCCTATTTGTAACCGAGGTCCCTTACTCGGAATCCCGGATCACAAATCAAGAGTCAATTTAAGGTAGGGAGGTCTTCGGATTTCCTTCACCTTGTGTATTTCGTGGTTCTAGCTGACCGCGAGATTCTAAGATTATTCGGCTAGTGGCAACTCCAACATCTACAAATCAGCCTAATCACCCCACCACAAAAAACATAACATACAAATCAGCATGGGCGCCGATTTTCAATGTCTACATGATGTGAAGCCAACAAGATCTGAATGTCAATGTATTAAGTATAGACTTGATAATCGAGGGATCTAATGACCAGTTTGTGGATATTTAACGTACTCTTAATGTATACTGCAACGATGCGTTAGATAATAGAAAAACTGAGCTAAACTAATGGCTCTAGATTGTTGCAACATAGATGGAATGAAGTGGATTTACAAAGTTAAAAAGATATGGTTAAAAAAATTTCATGGAGAACAAAGGATAAGATAATGTAGAGTTATAGAGAGATTGATTGTTTATGGCGAAGGCCTCGAGATTTTCTCTAAATATTACTTTTATAAACTTCTAAGAGGTGGTAGTCGCGCATATGATTCGGTAACGTGAGAGATTTGGATAGTTAGCCTTGTAAATATCCTTGATTCTCTATGAAAACATAACCCATTATATTAAAGGCACGCGTGATATCTTACTTCCTAATCATGCATTGAAAGGTTTATTGGAGTCTCCACGTCATTAGACTCTTGCATAAGAAACTTTATTGGATTCTTTACGTCATTGACTCTTACATTTGTAGAGAGTTACTTTTGGTAGAACTCTAACATTTAATGTTGGCTAGAGATTTTATTTATAGAACTTACTTTGTATAGATTTTCTTTTACTGCCAACAACGCAGTGAACCGAGATCTAATCTCCGGTCTCACCCACAAACGATAAACAAGAAAAATATAATTTAGGAATATAGTCAAAGCATTATAAAACAAACCACAAAATAGATATACGTGAAAAAACCCCAATAAGGGTAAAAAACTACGGTGCAAAAACTTTAACTATGAAGAAAAGGAGATTACAGGCAATATGCTAACCTTTTTCATTTAGATATATAAAGAAAACTATTTGCCCACACATTAGAATACCCTAGAAAAGCTCTAGGAACTCCTATTTATAATTTATACAACTTCCCTTCTGCACCCTTGCAAAACTGACTCAAAATTCCGCAGTCTGCATCAAATCTACAAAACGAATCTATGTAACATCGACTGGTTGAGCGGATCCTCTACTGGTCGAGAGTGCAGCTCGCTGGACTTTAAGTTTGAGCAAATCCTCGACTGGTCGAGTAAGCCTTGTTCAGACGTGGCTCCACATCTCAACACTTATGAACTGTTTGATCTGTCCGTGATAAGTCAAGTATAAATAGTCATCACGATCTACAGTTGAGATCAACCAACCAAGTCTCATCCACATATCTACTAGAGTAGTGCTCATTTTAGTTTATGAAGGTACATATTCTAACAAAAGGGTCATCATGCAATCCACGTCCAATTTTAAATTGCTAAGTGCTGGTTTGAAGTGGGTTTCTCACATGGTAATGTAATTGAAAATTTTCATCATTACAATTTTACCATATGAACCCGTACAAGGCATATGTTGGCCAAGATTGGTAAAGGAGCTGTAATCATTGAACTTTTAAAATAAAGCACCATGAAAATTTCTAATGTAAATAACATACAATGTATAAATTTAATAATTTAACATTAAAGTAAAAGTATTATTTTTAGGATATCATAGTTGGGAAATGAATCACCACAATCTTCCACCAAATAAAGATATTTTAAAAAATTAAGTAATTTTTTTAAAGATTACACTTTTCCATTTAATTATTATGGTAACCCTATATGTGGTGTGCTCGATAATTTTGCTTGATGTGGGTGGTTTATGCATGGGATCAACGCCCATAATTAAAGAGATAGGCAGGCAAAGCAAAATTTTCTAGCACCCGGTCTGGTCAAATCCAGTCCCAGATTCTTGGGAGGTTTATATTAGACATAGCCGCCGGAGATGAGCTGACGTAGGGTATGACTGAAGCCAAGCAAGGTTTTCTAGCAGCAGCCTGGCATCCGGTCAAATCCGGCGGCAGACAGTCCCCAGCTGTCTCTAGCAGGGAACCGGCAGGAGCTCTGAGTGGCCACCGTGATGCAAGGGTTTTATCCACACCGTTCATCCATTTTATTTTTTTTCTCATCATTTCAGGAGACAAAATGAGGCAGTCCTAAGGTTTAATTGGACTACAAAATGGAGATTAAACTACTACTGTTGAGAACTTCAGGGAGGCAACAAAAGTTTTGGATGGAGCTGATATTTGTGTTTTATCTTCATCCATCCAGGGATATGTAACTTTATAAATAGTTTGGATGACAGATAAACATCACGGTGGGCCTTAGAAAGGTTTCAATGGTGAGAATCATTATCACCGGTGCTTCCTGTGGTGCGGTTCACTTAAGCCTCGGATCTAATTCATGATACGAAAAAAAATGGATGGACCGTGTGGATAAGACCCATACCTCACGGAGACCACTCAAAGCTCCTGCCCGTTCCAGATAGAGACGGGCGGGGGTAGGACGCAATCCGCGTCCGTCCGCCCTGTCCAACGGATGCCCTGCGTGTCAGGTTATTTGCCTGCACAAAAATGGAAACGGATTGGCTACGCCCCTGCCACCAACCCGGTTGCTGATGGTAGGTGCTCTGTCGGCCCCACCATGATGTATGTATTTCATTCATAATGTTCATCCATTTTTACAGATCATTTTAGTAACTGATTCCAAAACTGAGAGGGATATAAATCTCAAGTGGACCACACCACATGAAGCAATAGTGATTAGATATCAACCATTAAAATCCTCCTAAGGCCTACTGTACCATTTATTTGATATCCAATCTATTGATTAGGTCATACAGGCCCAGAGGAAGGGAAAAAATAAAGATCAGCTCGATCCAAAACTTTTATGGGCTCAAAAAGATTTTTAATGGTTGATGCTCATTCAACACTGTTTCTTGTTATGTGGTCCACTTGAGACTGAGATATACATCATTTTTGATCTAATAACATAAAATAAAATTAAAAAATAGATGGACATCATGGATGAAACACATACATCATGATGGGTCCCACAGAGCACCGACCATCAGCCACCGGGTTGGTGGCAGGGACGTAGCCAATCCGTTTCCCACAAAATGCCAAGAAAAGTAATAGGATATTAGAATATCTGTCATTTCTTCCCATGCTTTCAATATATTCAATGCATATCCTCAACCGCTGAATTCCTGTCGGCTTGGAGCAGATGCCGCCGCTTGACCGCGGATCCACACCAAACAGGTTAGAACCGTGACTGTGGGGCCTACCTTTATGTATCTATCTTGCATCCATACTATGCAACCGTTTTGAAAGTTCATTTAAGGATATAATTCACAAAATAAAGCTGATCCAAATCTCAGGTAGACCACACTGCAGGAAAAGTGTTGATTGACCATTAAAAACTTATTGTGGGCCAAAAAGTTTTGAATCAAGCTAAAATTTGTGTGGTCCCTTACTCAAGGGCTTTGTCAGATTATCAATAGGTTAGATGGAAAAGAAACATTTCCACAGCCCCACGAGGTTTTTGATGGTTGGTCAGTTGCTACTGTTTCGTAGGGTGCAATCGAACTAAGATTTGAATTTACCTTAATTCTTGGATCATATTCTGCAATGAACTGTCAAAAGATGCAGACGGCGTGGATGTACAATCACGAATCCGCTGATCAGGGTGGAAGCCGCGCCATAGCTACACCGCTTATGGAAATGGATTGGCTACTCCCCTTCAATCAGCCAATGGCTGATGGTCGGTGCCATGTGGGTCTCACCATGATGTATGTGTTTCATCCGAGTCGTCCATATATTTTTTCATATCATTTTATTCTATGAGACAAATAATGAGATAAATCCCAATCTCAAGTGGACCACTTTACAAGAAACAGTGTTGAACAAGCTATGACCATTAAAAAAATTTTGGGGGACATAAAAGCTTTGGATCGAGCTGATCTTTGTTTTTTCCCTTCATCTGAGCCTTTATGACCTAATCAACAGATTTGATGTCAAATAAACAGTACAGTGAGCCTTAGGAGTATTTCAATGGTGGATATCCAATCACTTTTTTTTTCCTGTGGCGTGGTCTACTTGAGATTTATATACCTCTCATTTTTTGTATCAAACCTTGAAATGATCTGGAAAAATGGATGAACAGAATGGATGAAACACATACATCATGGTGGGGCCCACAGAGCACCAACCAGCAGCCACCGGTTGGTGGCAAGGGTAGTAGCCAAACCGTTTCCGCAGTTTTTTGTTTTTCACACGCGCACACACCCTCACACACGGAAGCGGATTGCATACTGAGTAACTCGCTACGCGAACTGTACTGATTTAACTCCGTGGGGTCCACCGTGATTTAAATCTTTTATCTACTCCATTCATCCATTTTAACATATAATTTGAGGTATTGAACCCAAAAATGAAATATCTCCAAATCTCAAGTGGACCTCCCCTTGGGAAACAGTGCGAATTGAAATTCTACTATTGAAAATTTCTTGAGGGCCACAGAAGGTTTGGATCAAGCTGATATTTATGTTTTCCCTTAATCCATGTCCGTGCGATATTACGAACAGGTTGGATGACAAATAAACATTACTTTAAGTCCTAACAAGGTTTCAACGGTAAAAATCATTATTCCCACTATTTCCTGTGGTGTGGTCCACTTGAGATTTGTAATACTTATATTTTAGACTAAACCACTAAAATGATCTGGGAAAACCAATGGACGGCATGGATAACCCACATACATTCACAATAAGCCCAACTTAGTTTACTCAGCACGATAAAATCGTAACTCAGTATGCAATCTGATTTCCACACTCACGCCCTAGTGGGATTTCACCACCTATGGATAATCGAACCCTTGACTGGGTGTTGAAACTCCGTTCCCACCGCTTACAAAGTCGAACCCCGTAGACCCACCATGTCGGGTGTTCGCGGGCGGCAGGATAGGTGAGGGGAACAGCTTATGAGGTGAGGCACTTTGGAGCCCACCTCGATGTATGTGTTACATATTTAGGCCGTCCATCTATTTTTCAGCTCATTTTAGAGCATGATCCCAAAAATTAGGTAGATAACGATCTCAGGTGGACCACACCATAGGAAAACATGGGTGATTGAATGCCTATCATTAAAGTTTTTTGAGGTCCACTGTAATGTTTATTTGCCATCCAACCTATGATAAGGTGACATAGATCCGGATGAAGGGAAAACAAGAATAGCAGGTTGATCCAAAACGTCTGTGACCACCAATAAGTTTTTAGTGGTAGGTAATCAATCTCTACTGTGTGGTCCACCTGAGATTTCGATTTGGGTTATTTCTAGGATCACTCCCTAAAATGACCAGGAAAAACGGATGGACAGCGTGGATATGCAAAAATACATCGATGTGGACCCACCATCAGCGCCTCAACCACTGAGCTGTTACCCCTTCCTCATCTAATCCGCGCCCGACCCGCATTCAGGTGGGCTACACCACCTGGGACAGTGGGAAAGGGACGCCAATCATAGGCTTGCGTGCTTGGCCACCATCATGTGTACATTACATTCAGTCCGTTCATCTGGCTAGCCTTGAGAGGATAACAATATTTCTAAAATTCACCATGTTGGAGATTGATGAGGTGGTACAAATACATTCTAAAAACTAGCCTGTGAAATGCTGATAGAGGACGTGTGACAGATACATTCCTAGTATAGGTGACGAGTAGAAGGGTAATCAGGAATTGATTATAACTTTTGGTTTAAGTATCGTTGCGGGATCCATAACCTATTAAATTTTACTATAACGGACCACTCGGGGTGAACCGACCTACTAAGTGGGTTGTGTCAGTCTGTTTCCTAAGAAAATGTGTGTTGCCAATTCAAAAAGGAAATTTTGAAAAGAAAAATAGTATTTTTAATAATTTTAATTTTTATCATATTTTTTTATTTTTAGAATTTTAGGATTTTTATTTTTAGAATTTGTTCCTAATCATGTTAGGACTCTTTTAATAAGTTTTATCTGGATTTTCTATTTTAGCCAAATTTATTATGTTGAGTAAATTTCATTTTAGTTGAATTTGGGTTCATAATTAGAATTAGTAATTTGTTATTTTTTATAATTATGAATTAGAGTTTATTTTTTCTTATTTATTAGTAATGTAATTGAGTAATCAAAGACAATTACACATTATTTGAATAAAAAATCATTTAAGTTTTATTTCTTTTTTCTTATGAATTCAAAAAAAAAAAAAAAAAAACCCTTATCGATTCAAGGTTTTTATCGGTTGAGGAAGAGAGTTATTTTCCTCATTATTTCTTCACACCCTTCCCTACTTCAGTAGGTATTAGAAGGCTTTTCCTCAGGACGATGACATCTAACAAAGGTGCGTTCAACAATCCCATAGATGGTGCTCCAAGAAATAATCATATGACCCATTAATGGATTACCATTTATTGTCCAACTCCAAAACCAAGGAAGAAGAAGAACTTTCTTGGACAATCTAATATGGAAACTGTGAGGCGTTGTTGCATGGGTTGAAGAGCGATGTAGAGGTCAAGGGTATCCCCAATGATCTCTAGACCCCTTGGATTCTCCGTTTTCATCGAAAATCTCCCCTATGTTTGCTCCCATGAAGATGTTTCCTCAATCTTTGGCAGGTATGGAAAGGTGCTCGATGTCTCTATACCAACATTCAGACTGTCGCTGAAACCAAGGGGCTTCGCCTTTGTGCAATTCCACTATGAAGATGAAGCCAGAGCTGCCATCGGCGTGTTAAACGGCAAATAGATTGATAGTCGTGTGGTCAGAGTCTAAGCAACATCTTCCCAACCTTTCAAACAAAGGCACCCAGACAACCCCAATCTCCACAACCCTAACCCAGCTCCTTGAAACCCCAACCCCAATCTTCACAGCCCCAATCCAGCTCCTTGGAACCCCAACTCCTTTAGAGAAGTTCTCAGGAGGAAACCCCCAATCCAAGCTTAAAAATGTGAAGCTGCAGAACCACCCACGGTCAAAGCGGATGATGCAGCGGTTGCCTTACGAAGACATCATTTGGAATCGTCTCTGGTAGGATTCTCTACCCACTCCTCCATGCCGATTACACGGATTATTAGGGCTCTCAGAGATTTATGATTCGCGGCTTTAGCAATGGATGTTGTCAGGTTAGCTCCCTCGGCTTTCCTTCTTTAGTTTAGATCTTTGGATGAACTTAGAGATTTTTCCTCAAATTCGGCCCTCCACGCTTCAATGGGTCTAGAGCGATTTGAACAATGGAAAACTAGCTCCGTGATGGGGCACAATGGGACATAGATTAGGATGTACGGTATTCCCGCACACGCGTAGTTTGAATCAGTGATAGTGGATATCGGCCAACATTTTGGAAAGGTAGTTCAAATTGACAGTCTAGCTAGATTTGGTATTTTTTAGGTTTTTTCCAGGGTAAAAATCATCCTCACTCCAAGGCAGCATTTATCCAAGGTGATTAAACTGATAGTGGGTAAAGAATCTTACCCTGTTTTTGCTATTTTAGAAGTGTCAGGAAGAGACCTCAAGTCAGCACCAATACCTTCTCCCGATCCTCCCGACAAACCCCATTCCACTGTGTAGGCCACAAGGGACTGGGTCCTTTTAGCATTCTACTCAAACAGGGGAGCCCGTCCAGGACGCCCATCTTCTGTTCGACTTAATGACCCCCAGATCTTGAATGCAGCTGATTCCTCGACTGACTTGGAAAACCGCTCCTCTCTAACAAAGAGCCCCCAAGACTCTTTCATCCCTGCTACTCCAACGTTAGCCTAACCATTGCCTGTAGCTTTCCCCTCTAGGGAGGTGGCTCAACTGCCATGGGCAGACTCCCATAAGCTAAATGGCCCTTCCCCACTCCCTGGCGAAGCTCCGACCCACCTTACCCAAAACACAACATCCCAATTCCCCTTATCACCCCCTGTTCTTCCAACACTCCAACCCCGAGAGGCAGCCTCTACCTGCAATGAGGGGAGAAGCAATCAGGTATTCCCTAAACACAACCAAATCCACCTTGAGGCCAATCAGGATACTATTGGGGATGGGAAAAATCCCAAGTCCTTCTCTTATGCCCAGAACATCTCCCTCTCCGAGGGGGCCAAACTCAGGGAATCTGCAGCAAATCATCAAGCGGAGGCAGTCTCTCCTTCTCAAGGCTTCTCAGCTAAGAGAGGTAATCCTCCCTACCAGGCTATCGGAGAATTCCACATCGACCTATTGCCTTTCCTTTTAGTTAATGATCAGCGATGTATCATGGCATCTGGGAGCTGTTCTGATACAGTTAGCCAGAGTAGTGACGAAACAGGACCAAATCTCCTAGAAACAAGGACTGATCACAGGGCCTCGGTAGACCACCCTCACTCAAAAAAGGCCAAGGAAAACACCACAGAAAATGCAGTCAACGAGGCTATAGTTTATTTGAGCAACTTCTTTAAAACTTGGTGCGGCAAGAAGAGAAGCGTCAGCAACAGGGCCATTAACTCAGGGAGTGTTTCAGATGGATAACATTCTCCTCTGGAATGTGAGGGGAATTGGAAATTCTCCCTCGGTCAGTGAAGCGGCTCATTTCCAGCCACAACCCAGTTATCCTAATTCTCATTGATCCCATGCTTGTCGACTCCAAGAGAGTATCCACAGGCCTAAAGCTCGGTTATCATTGCTCCTTCTCCAATGCTGCGGAGGAAGGAAAATTTTAGATTTTTGTAATGCCTTGAAAATTGGGGGATGTGCATATGCTCAACTCCCGAGTTCTAGGACATCACTTATATCCGATTTTTATTAGTTTGTGTTTAATCAGATTTAAATGTGCAGCGTGGAAGTATTTGGAACATGAAGCACAATCACAACTAATCTACTGAAATGGAAGAGATCAAGTATATACAGGTCCAAAAGAACATAAATGGGTCACACAAGGCATCACCCAACAAAATTACAAAAGAATGATATGTCCAAAAGAATAAAGCTGAGTCCACGACTCAGCGATCTAAATCTCGCCTGTCAAGCTGATGGAGAGTCGCCCATCAACTGAAAGTAGGACAGCTCGACCTCCTCGTCTAAACTCATGCTGTCGGGCTTCCTCGTACTCCTCATCTCCTGCAACTACGAAAGAGTCTGGTTGGTGTTTTAAAACACCTTCCCAGTGTGGGAGTGAGTGATCAACCAGTGGGTGCTATTAGTCTTAAATTGTAACATGCATTAATTATATTATGAACTTAATGAAAAGTAATCATTCATAAACATCTAACTAATCTTATTAATGGGCATACATGATAGATGATATGATGCATGCCCTCGCCACAACACTCCCTCGAGCGACTCCATTTAACGATTGCGTATGACCAACACTCCTCAGAGTGACCTCGACTACCGAGTCGCCACCCTAATTAGTGCGATGCAATGTGATCGTGTTAGCTAAGTTCTTAGTTTAGTCCATTCATCCAGCAGGTTGGGTAATCTGATACACCCCACATATCAATGCCTCAAGTACTTGTGATGCCAAGGCCCCTCAATGCTCGAGGCCAGGGCACCGCGATCCTTGATCTCGTCAGGTTTGTCATCCCCAACTTCAATACATAGGGAGTGCTGAGAATTGGGATCACTCGAGGTCACTACGTGGAGATTTGTCACCCCAGCGTAGGCCAACAGCTCGAACACAGTGTTCCATTTTACCATGCCCTGCTTACGAGATGGTGGATCGACTTCAGGTTGTTATCGATGGGCTATAATGGTTATAGGGTGTGCCAGGTTCCATACATGTATGATCAAATAGGGTTAACAAAACAAGGTTGGTCAGCTAGTAGACTAGACTGCATGAGCTCAGGCAAGTACATGGCAGAACGACATTGGGTATGAGCGACCCATATAGTCTAACTACTGTTGCCCACACGCACTCGCCCAAATCTATGGGTTTAGCCTCAAGACGGTCCTACCAACGAGTCCGCCTTTGCTCTCCTCGTATTCCTGACCAACTCAAGGGCTTGGGTGGTGATTCATAACATGCCAACTAACAGGGTTATCAACTAGCATAAACAACATCATGTTCTCATACTCCTCAACATACAATTCGAAATCTCCTAACAAGAGAGGCTAACAATATCATGAATAAAGGTGCATGTGTGTTATGTGGGTTGGTGAGAAAGTTAAGTACTTCCTACATCTCATAGAGCCAATTTGCATAAGGATTAATAAGGCATATATGCTATAGGGCAACATCATGTGAAGAAAAACCAAACAAGACATAAACATGAGATTATGATCAATTCGTACAACTCATGTGAGAGGCAAGAACAACATCATATGAGAATTAAACAAAAAATACAATTCCATACAATCCCAAATAAACATCCAAATCCTGGGATTTCTCTAGATTCTCCAAATACATCATCCAAGCAATCAAAATCATTAAACTCATGTTATAATTTGTGCTAGGCCACCTAAGGTTAATAGTCCACACCTTAAGATGAGATTTTCATTCTTTGAGATCTTAGGGTTTGGGGATTTGGGTAAAACTACCAATTCCTAAACCAAATCAAGAAAGATAACATTAATGCCTAGAAATCTACACTAGGTTGCTCTATTGTAGGGAAAATATATCATTCTTACCTCCGCTTCTTGACATGGGTAAGTTTGATGGAGGTTTTGTAGTAGCCACCGTTTTGGTTGAGAAAATACCAACCCTACAAGCATCAAGATTTCCCTCACCCACATAAACACTCTCTCCCTTCCTCTCTTCTTCCTTTCTTCTTTCTTCCTTTTCTCTTTCTCTCTTTCTTTTCTCTAGGGCAAAATCGTATGGGGAGAGGGGGTGCCCAAATGAGGCCCTTTTATAATGTCAGATTTGATGTAAATGGCCTCAAGGGCTAGATTTTTACTATACTAGACCTATGGGAAGGTCTTTCTAAGCTCTAGGGCCTACTATGGGGAGTAGGAGTCGACACCCACCGTTGGATAGTTAGCCCTAATGATGATCTACATATGTATATGATCGGCCCGCCATTTGGATGTGCCGATCGACGGATATAATTAGAAGTCTGTTCAACGGTCACCGATAGTCGATCAGAGCCGCGACTATACGGATATGAGTAGAAAAATATTCTTACTCCACGAGTAAAATTTGGTCATAAACCGATGGTTCAAAACCCTTAACTTAGGTGAAGACCAAACGAAGATAAGTTACTTAAGTTCTTGGTTAATTTCAAGAGTATTCGTATAACTCATGCACAGACCTTGTAAGTCCAAGTTGAACGATCTGAGTCACGACCTCGACTATATGTCTCGCGATAGACGTCAAGCCCAGTAAGACGGACATTCTTGTATAGTTTTGAAACTAGTGGCCCACTAACTAGCGGTCTAGAGCTTATTCAGAAAATTATGACATTTCTGGAATGAATTAGGTATTGAGATTTTTTGTGGGTGATGATTAGGGTTTGGATTAACTATGTTCATAGTGTGGCCTATCTATAACTAGTGAAAGTGGATATTTAGTCATGATTACTCTAAACCGTCAGTTTTAGGCTAAAAGAGTAACGGGGTTGATTTGATCTATTAGTTAAGATCCGGGCCATATCTGATTTGGTCCCGGTTAGATCTTTAATTTAGTCATGATTTTCTTGATTAATTAGCGATAGGTCGGTTAGATTTGAGTCCTATGTGAGTAAATTATGGGGCTACACCTGATGTTCAAGTAATCGGGTGGATTCGTTGGCCTCCTATGGTTGATTAATTTAACTTGAGCGGTTCTTTACTGGTTTCACCTTTCTATATACTAACATTAAGTGCTAATGGTCATTAAGTGATATCATAAGTTAATTAAACAAAAAAATTTTTAAGAATTTTTAAAAATTCAAAACAGTGAAAACCAGGATGTTACAATTTTTCAACATGCGTCTATATCGGTGGACTCCATTTCTACATCTAACTAATTTCTTTCGTTCAGGGCCAGAGTTCCCAACCTAGATCAAACTCTCCATCTCACCTGTGTGTATGTCAAATGCTCCTACCTGAGGAGAAGGGAATTGTGGGCTGACTTGGCTAACTAGTCCAACTCTATTACTGACCCCTTGATTGGTCTGTGGAGACTTCAATGTAGTCATTTCTAATTCGGAAAGAATCGGCGGCAATTCATTGGTGGGTCCCAGATTTAATGAGTTTTTGACGACTATTAACCAAGCAAATCTTATGGACGCAGGATTTTCTGGAAATGCCTTCACTTGGTGCAATAACCGCACAGGTACGAATAAAAAGTGGGCGAGACTCGACCGGGCTCTTTGCCCTCCCCACTGGCTACAGTCTTTCCCTTCCTTCAGCGTGCAACACCTCCCTCATGCCAACTCTGACCACTCTCCTCTCCTCCTATTAGTTCCCCCTACATCTCCGGCTTCCCCAAGGCCGTTCGACTTCCAAAGGATGTGGATCACACACGAGGGGTTCTAAGATGTCATCTCATCAGCCTGAAAGTCTGATATTTTCATCAACTTGATGATTCACCTCCTTTCAAAGTTGAAGAACACAAAACGAGCACTCGTTACTTGGAACAAGGAGGTGTTTGACCATATATTCTCGCAAATCAAAGATTCTTTAGGGAAGGTGGAGAAGCTGGAACTGGAAGCTTCCGTCTCCCCTTCTCCTCTCATCCTGGCTAACCTGGATAAGGAGAAAGCTAATCTAGCTCGTCTGAAGCTCCGTGAAGAAATCTTTTGGAAATAAAAATCTTGGAATAGGTGGCTCAAAGAGGGTGATAGAAAATCTAAGTTCTTCCATGCCTTTACCACTGACCGCATCAGAAGATCCCACATTCGTTAAATTCAACTCCCTAATGGGACCATCTCAGAAGATCTAGCCCAGATGCGTGAAGCAGCGACAGATTTTTTCAAGTCACTTTACGGGATAGATTCCTCCACATCTTTGGTCGACTGTATTAACACCATCCCTACCATCCTTTCTCAGGCTGATAATGACTTCCTTCTAGTCCCTCCCTCTTTGGAGAAAGTGAAGTTGGTGGTCAATTCTCAGCCTTTAGACGGGGCCCCAGGCCCGAATGGGTTCTCGATGGCATTCTTCTCGACGTGTTAGTCTATTGTTGGTGGAGATCTGCTTCGTGCTGTCCATTTCCTCCACCAGGGAGGTACGATCCCAAGAGCTTTCTTAATTACTCTCCTTTGTTTAATCCTTAAATATGTTGCTCCCAAATCTTTCTCTGATTTTAGGCCAATAAGCCTTTGCAACTATGTATACAAGATCATGTCTAAGGTCATTGCAGCTAAGTTGAGCTCCATTCTCTTAAAGCTTATTTTCGCCGAGCAAATGGCTTTCGTCCAAGGGCGCTTAGTAGCTGATAGTATCGCTTTGGCTTAGGAGCTAATTCGGGACATAGACAAGAAGACTAGGGGCGGTAATATTATCTTCAAGATCGATCTCGAGAAAGCTTACAACCGAGTCAGTTGGCCATTTATGAAGGTGGTGCTCCAAAAGTTCAGTTTTAGCCAGGCGTGGATCTTTATGGTGGAAAAATGTTGGGTGGGCCCCTGGTTCTCCGTTCTATTCAACAGGGAGACCTTGGGCTTCTTCAAATTGGAAAGAGAGCTTCGTCAAGGAGACTCCCTCTCACCCAGTCTTTTCATCTTAGTCATGGACATCCTTAGTAGGGCATCGAAATCTGATTGATTCCAACCAATGTCAGCCTTTTAAGATGAGAAGAGGATCCCTGACTATTTCACACCTCCTATTCGTGGATGACACCACTGTCTTCACCAACGGCAGTATCTTTTCCATTAAAAATCTGAAGGCATTCCTAAACCAGTTCACCAACGAGTCAGACCTCAAGATCAATTATGCTAAGAGCAGTTTCACCGCATCCTCAAAGATGACAGAAAACAGGATTCAGGCCATTAAAAGACTATTCAGGATCTCCAGATCAATGTCCAGCCTTCTCTATCTTGTAGTCCTCTTTTCTAAAGGAAGACTCAGCTCCTCCTCTTTCCAGCCCCTGGTGAAAAAGATTTTGTCCCGCATCACGAGATGGAAGGCTCGCTTCCTCAACCAAGCTTCCCGGATCGTTCTTATCTAACATGTACTCTCGAGCATCCCTATACACACTCTAGCGGCAACTGCGATTCCCAAAAAAATGCTGGCTACTGTGGAAAAAGGTTTCCCTGACTTCTTTTGGGGGTGGTCGGAAGGAAAGAAAAATATTCATTGGATCAGGTGGAGCAAAATATCTACGATGTGTCTACGGCCCTGATGCTGAAGCATGCTTGGACTTTATTCTTTGGCCACAAGACTAGCCTATGGGCTCAGTTCATGCACTCCAAGTATAGGATAAATAAAGTCCGGGTCGCCCCACCTCAATAGCATGTGGATTCTCCAACTTGGAAGAAGTTAAGGGATCTTGTTGATATCCTGGAGGAGAACTATTTCTTACTTCTGGGAAATGGTAATAGTAATTTTTGGAGTGAGAATTGGTCGGGCCTGGGCCCTCTAAAAAGGTCTATTTCTGGCATTATCTCTCCCCATTCGCTGAACCTACAGATCAAAGACATCATAGGTCTAGATGGCTCGATTCAGAATGCCCCTTTTCCGGCACCCATCCCGAATTCGGTCCGGCTCCACGTGATAGCAGAAGGAATCTTAATTGACCAAAATGAAGATCGTGCCGTTTGGACCAGAGAAAGGTCAGGAAAATTTTCTGTCAGCTCAGCTATGTAGCTCATCGGTGACAACGGACAAATGCGGTCATGGGCCAAGTAGATCAACTTACCCCTCTTGCCCCCTAAAATCTGAGTCTTCATGTGAAAAGTTTTCAACAATGCCATCCCAGTCGATATTATCGTGAAAAGGAATGGTATCCACTTGGTATCAGCCTGTTCCTGCTGTAATTCGTCGCGTCATAAGGAGGAGTCGCTTGATCACTTATTGGCTGCAGGTGTTCTCACATCTTCAGTTTGGACCCACTTCTTGGCCATTCTCTCCATCTCATTTCTCCCTGGTCAATCGGTGATCGATAGAGCCACCTAATGGTGGGCCTTGCCCAATAACGCATCCGCTCTAGGGATCATTAGAGGGATGACCCCAGTGCTGATCCTCTGGGAAATTTGGAAGTCTAGAAATGTCCACCGCTTTAATGGAATCCCTCCCTCGGCCTTGCTCATCATCCGTAAAGTCTGGTCTTGGCTCAAGTGCATCTTCGATGCTTTTCCTCTTCCCCCTGTTAAAAACTAGGCTGAAAAGGAGAATCTGTCTGACCTCCACATGGAGCAGGGAGCGCGCTCTCCCTCCTTGGTGTCCTATGTGAAATGGCTCAGACCAAACCCAAGAGTAGTGAAGTTGAACATGGACGGTTCGTCTAGGGGGAAACCAGGGCCCTCAAGTTGTGGGGGAATTTTTCGTGACGCGCAAAGAAGGTTCAAGTTTGCTTTCTCTAAGGGGTACGGTCTGAGCTCCAGCTTTATCACAGAAGTTAAAGCAGTGGTAGACGGTCTTATCATTTGTATTAACAAAGGGTTCAAGTCGATCGAGGTGGAAAGCGACTGCCTACTGGTAGTCGAATTGTTCTCAAGGGCCGCTGATGCTCCCTGAAATGCCTTCAATTGGAAGAAGAAATTTGAAGCCATGAAATCCTCCAGTACAATTTCCATCAAACATATCCCAAGAGAGGCAAATAGGGTGGCCGATAGTTTGGCTCGTTGGGGTAGTACTACCCAGCGTTTCTACGATTTTTGAAGAAATTTCTTCCCTTCCCACCCATTCTTACGGGGAGGTGGTCCTAGACAAGACTAGTTTAGGTTTTGTGCGTCTTTCCTAGGCCTCGTTTTCCTTTTCTCTTTTACGATAGGCGGGCCCACTAAGGGTTGGGCCCTCCCGAATGTGAATGCCTTGTGCAAATGGAGCTCGGGTCTTTTTTATTGTTCCTGAGCTCCCCTTCATACATGTAAAGATTTTCCCACAACAATGAAATGCTCTTTTGAAAAAAAAAATGACCCATTGATGTATGTGTGTAATCCATGCCGCCCATCCTTTTTGCCGTGTCATTTTAGGGCTAGGGCCCAAATATCAGCCTAATCCAGAACTCGTGTGGGCCACATAATAGAAAACAATATTGGCAATGACACCTATTGTTGAAACTTTTCAGGCTCACTATGATGTTTGTTAGAAGTGGTCATTGCCTAAGTCAGAAATTTTTGGGCCAACGGCAAGCTGGCCGACATGGTGGACCGAACGGATCATCCCATTGTAGGCCTTAGGGTATAGTACCAATGGCTAGCCTTTCATTTGGTAGTAAAGGAAGTGAACATATAATCGGACAACTATGACCTATATAACAGGACAAGTACGACCCATATAACATGACAACTATGACCCATATAACTGGACAACTACAACCCATACAACTACGACCCGTATAACATGACAACCACGACCCATATAACATGACAACCACGACCTATGACAGCTACGACCTATATAACATGACAACTATGACCTATGACAACCGTGACCCATATAGCATGAAAACATCAACCCTTACCATATTATAACCACGATCGATTTAACATGACAATCACGACCCACATAACATGACAACCACCACGACCTTGACCCCTACTACATTACAAACATGACTTTAATCTATAGCCTTTAATCCATTTTTGGTAGTGTAGGTAGTGAACAAGTGACAATCTTAACCCTTAACACATCACAACCCCGACCCTTAATACATGATAACCATGACAGCCCCAACCCTCACAACCTCGACTCTTAACACATGAGATGTTGTCATGTGTTAATGATAGAGATTGTCACTTGTTTACTACCTACACTACCAAAAACAGATCAAAGGCTACAGATTAAGGTCATAGTTATAATGTAGTAAGGATCGATGTCGTGGTTGTCATGTTATGCGGTTCATGATTGTTATGTTAGATGGGTCCTGGTTGTAAAATGATAAGTGTTGAGGTCTTCATGTTATATGGGTCATGGTTGTCATAAGTCGTAGTTGTCATGGGTCGTAGTTGTCATGTTATATGGGTCGTGGTTGTCATAAGTTGTAGTTGTCATGTTATGTGGGTAGTAGTTGTCATGTTATATGTTCACTTCCTTTACTAAAAAATTAAAGGCTAGCCATTAATACCATACCCTAAGGCCCACAATGGGGTGATCCGTTTCGTCCACCTTGTCGGCTAGCTCGTCGTGGGCCTAAAAAGTCTTAACTTGAGCAATGTCCACTTCTAACATACATCACAGTGAGCCTGAAAAGTTTCAATAGTGGGTGACACTGACACCATTATTTTCTATCATGTGGCCCACACGAGCTTTGGATCAGGCTGATATTTGGGCCATTACCCTGAAAAACATGACAAAAAGGATGTGCGACATGGATTATACACATCCATCAATGTGGGCCCCACGAGTTGGGCCTTGCCTACGCCCAAAAAAGGCTTCCATCCACGTCACTTTCTTGGAATTGAAATAATATGTCGACACTCTAAACTGTACAGTTACGAATAAAGGCATTTGGAGGCCACCCTTGGAATATTTGAAAGGTTGAATCCATTTAGGAAATTTGACCATACAATGAGGCTAGTACAATTAAAAACCACAAAAAAATAAAAATAAATAAGGCACACGAAACCAAAGAACAGTCTACATTCGAAATACATTTACAGCCTACCTGATAAGTGGACCAGTTGGAATGTGAAAGCGGATTGCGTCATTCCCCTGCCTGTCTCTAGTTACGAACGGGTAGATCTGTGTGTAAGCTTACCGTAATGTATATGTTTATCCACACTATCCATCCCTTTTGAAGGATCATTTTAAAGTTTGAGTTCAAAAATGAGCCAGATCTAACACTCAAGTGGACCACACCAAATAGTAAGATGGATTGCATTAAATGCAAGAGTCATCTGTGGTGTGGTCCACTTGAGAGCTAGATTTGCCTCATTTTTCTCATACCTTAATATGATCTGAGAAAAGGGATGTACAACGTGGATAACTAGTAGATGTGGGCATTAATCCGGTGGATCTGACCCTACTCGGTGTCGTTCCAAACAGAACCAACGGTTTAGATTTACCTGATCGAGTCTATCCACCCAGATCTGATCGTATTTCGGGTCGGGTCCGGATAGAGGTCAATTTGGACTGATCCAGCACGGATACCCAAACCAAGCGGATCCGGCCCGAACTAACCAGGCCTGAACCAGAGCCTTAGGAGGATTTTAATAGAGGATATCTAATCATTATTGTTTTCCTGTGGTGTGGTCCACCTAAGATTTTTATCCCTCGAATATTTTATATCAAGCCTTAAAATGATCTGTAAAAATGGATGAACGACATCGATTAAATACATACATCATGGTGAGGCCCACAGATCACCGAACAGGGAATAGCCAATCTGTTTCCGTCAAGCTCAGGCGTCACTGACATGACACATGCAAGAAGCTTCATGTTCCTGCACTAGGATGCTAGGTGGGGCCTACAATAATGTTTGTGAGAAATCCACACCGTCCATCTATTGTGGGAGGTCATTTTAGTATATACTGCTAAAAATGAGGTGGATCTCACACTCAAGTGGGCCGGACGAGAGGGAAAATCGAAGAAAGAGTTTTCTACTGTTGAAACCTTCCTGGGATCTACCTTGATATTTCTATACCATCCAAACCGTTTATAAGGTCATTACCACTCGGATGAAGTGAAAAAACCAAAAATTTCGCCTAATATGAAACTTTGTAGCGATACGAATGTTTCAAACGGGTGGCCACTGAATTTACACTGTTTCCTCTCGTACAGCCCACATAAGTTTTCGATACACTTCATTTTTGGCCACGTCCTAAAATAATCTCCCAAAACGTATGGACAGTGTGGATTTATCATAAACATCACGGTGGGACCCACCTAACATCCTAGTGCAGGAACCTCCTACGAAACGCTTTCACAAGAAATCCGCATCCTACTGCTGTAGCCTCAGGCTAGCTGGTGCAAAGACGAGACTAACACTCCTCGAGCTCCGAGTTGTACGAACGGTTCAAAGGAGATTAAAGTTATATGGACCCCACAGTGATGTATTTATTATATCTACACCATTCATATATTTTTAGAGAACATTGTAGAGTATTATCTAAAAAATGAATAATATCCAAAGATCATCTAGACCACACCACAAGTAGCGGCAGTGAATGACTTTCATGGTTAAATATTAAATATTATGTGTGGTCTACTTGATAGTTGGATTTGTCTTATTTTTTGTCTCAAGCCTAAAAACGAGCTTGCCGAATAGATGGACGGTTTGGATATAACACATACCCAATGATCAGGCCCACAAAACTTGCAAACGTTATACCATGCACGGCACTTTCGTGCATAGCACATAACAGCCGCTAGCGTGCTGTGCACGCCAATACAGCTACAGCTGTATTGTACGAACGGTTCAAATGAGATCCATGTTACATGGGCCCCACAATGATGTATTTATTATATCTGTACCATTTATTCATTTTTTTGTGATCATTTTAAAGCATTTGGAAAAAAAATAAAAAAATGCATCATATCTAAAGCTCAAATGGATCACACCAAAAATAGCAGTGAGGATAATGATTTTCACAGTTAAAAAATTCAATCCATACCCAATCCGATCCAACTCGATTGCCTTGACCAAGTCAGACTCGGTTCGGGTCAGGCCAAGCATGTAAGGGATCAGTTCGGATTGGGTGTCCCAGACTCGGTCCGCGATCAAATCTGGTTCGGATTAGCCCGGACAACTTTCGGACCGAACCGAGTCGGACCAAATCCGATCCGACTCGGTCCGACGCACAGCTCTAGAAATAACCAGATACATCATGGTGGCCCCACACAGACGATCCCGTTCGTGCTAGAGACGGGCGAGGGTAGGACGCAATCCGCTTACCAGCAATGTGAGGCAAATGCATTTTCGTGGTTACTTCCCTTGTTTGGTGGATGTTCATGACGTGGCACACACCCATCCTTCTCATGCGAGCGAGATATACAGGGACTTGCGTGGAGAATGCTAATTGTAATTACATGAGTTTGAGTGTGTGGGGCCCAGTGATGTATGAATATCATCCAATCCGTCCATTAGGTCCATTCCAACGTTAAGCCTACCATCCAAAATCCGGCCTAATCCAAACCCAGGTTGGCCACAGAAAACAGAAAAAAATAGGAGCATTGGGAAGGGAAACGCCCATTGTAGAATCTTCACCGTGGAGTCCTGGGTGTCGTTTATATGTCATCCAAACCCTTCATCAGGTGAGCCCCACTACGATGAAGCTACACACAAAACCCGAGCACCCAATCCATTCCAAAATTTAGGCGGGCCACCACAAATGAATATGTAGGCAGTAGGTGTTGTTTACATTGATACCTGTGGAATGATCTATTTGGTTTTTTTTTAGTCCCCAGGCGCAGCCTTTGTACATCATGCATGTTTTACAGGGAGTTAGTCATGGGTGGGCCCAGAGCTGAAAGTTGCATTCAGGGTTAATATGGGCAAATCTATCTCTATATAAAGGCTCGTACATGAGCAGGTGTTATGGACGAGAGTTAGTGATGGCAACCATTGAAGGAGAGAGTGCCCATGAGTTGTTGCAAGCCCAAACCCACGTATGGAACCATCTCTTTCATTACGTAAATTCCATGTCCCTCAAGTGTATCGTTCAACTGGGAATACCAGACATCATCCACAATCATGGCCGTCCAATGACTCTCTCTGAGTTGGCCGCTGCACTTTCCATTGACTCATCCAAAACCCCTTGCTTAGGCCGCCTGATGCACCTGTTGGTCCACTTGGGCTTTTTTGCCGTAGAAAATATCAACGGCAATCAAGGAGTTGAAGAAGGATATGTTCTCACACCACCTTCTAAACTCCTCCGTAGAGATGCCGCGGCCAGTTTATCACCCTTTGTGCTAGGGAATCTAGACCCGATGCTATTAACACCTTGGAATTTCTTGAGTACTTGGTTCCAAGGTAATCAAACCACGGCCTTCGAGACAGCAAACGGAGTGAATTTCTGGGAAGGCGCAGCCAAGAGCCCTGAACTTAGTGGCTTCTTTAATGAGACCATGGCCAGTGATGCACGGTTCATCATGAGTGTGGTTGTTAAAGAGTACGGTCAGGTTTTCGATGGTGTGCGGTCTTTGGTCGATGTTGGGGGTGGGACAGGGTCTGTAGCTCGGGCCATTGCTGATGCATTCCCACACGTGAAATGCACCGTGTTTGATCTACCGCATGTGATTGCCACCTTACCAAAGAGTACGAAAATAGATGCGGTTGGAGGGAACATGTTCGAGTCAATCCCTCGTGCAGATACTGTTCTCCTCAAGGTAACTTTATATATTTCATTTACAGCTAGTTATAGATCTAAGCAATTCTACAACCCATCTACTCTAGTCTTGATAATTGCCACTTGGGTGGATTACTAAACTCAAACTTACATGTTAACGGGATTCACATGGAGAGGCCTGTTTGTTTTTCGGATTACAAGGTAAATACTTATAAATGAGTCATTAGTTTCACCATACATTCGGGCAATACCGGAAAGTAACAGTCATATTACTATCGAAAAGAGGATTTCACACGTTACCGAAGCAATTCACATAGGCTGTATGACTCAACACCATGGTTCAAAATCCTGAAAACCCAATTGGGACTCAATGTTCAGCCCTGTCAGGTATTCTCCAAGACCAACCGACTTGACTTGATATTTTATTATTATAAATTAAAAATAATAGAAATATTTATAATTTTTAAAATTATTTATCTCTTATTATTGATATAAAACATGAAAAAAGAGACTTTCCTATAAATCGACTGCCTTTTTTGCTATGGATTGAAAACCTCTACTTTGAAATTATTTTTCAAAACCGGCCTACTTATTTTATACTTGACCCACTGCTGCTTACACTAACGGATCCTCAACCTATGAATTTGTTAACGGTAGAAAATTCAATCTTACCCTCAATTGACTGCAATTATCATTGTGTTTCCCTATAAGGTTTCAATAGTGGGTATCATTATCTCCGTTGGGTATCATTATCTCCGTTGTTTTCTTGTGTTATAGTCTACTTGAGCTTCAAACATGCTTCATTGTTTGGCTCATAACCTAAAATGAGCTGACAAATTAAATGGACAATGTGGATATAAAATACATCAGCACAAACCTCGTTGAAGGTAAAACAAAAATATCACCTTGATCTGGTCCCAAGAAGTTTGCAACAGTATGCATTTAATCCCCACTGCTTCCTATGGTGTGGTCCACTTGAGCTCTGTATTTGCCTCATTTTATAGGCTCATGGCTTAAAATGACATGGCTAATATGGTGGACAGTTAAGATTTGTGAAAAGCATCATGAAAGTGGGTTTCACCTAGCTTCCTGGGAAGTATCTTAAGAAAGATTTGTGTTTAAAAAATGAGATGGGTAATTTTATCAATATAAAAGTACTTTGTTCATGGGCTGATCCCAGCCCATTGCCATCTGTGGCAATGGCTTCTAATCATTGTGAAAATGACTCGCAGTGGATCCTACACGACTGGACTGATGATGAGTGCGTGAAGATATTAAAACGGTGCAAAGAGGCAATTCCAACTAAAGAAGATGGAGGGAAGTTGATTATATTAGAAATAGTTATGAATGCCGATGCGGATGATTGCAAGACGATGGAGACCAAGCTTTGCTTCGATGTGTTGATGATGGTGCTCACACCAGGCAAGCAAAGGGATGAACATGAGTGGCGGAAAATCTTCATCGACGCTGGTTTCTCTCACTACAAGATTACTCCTGTGTTAGGGTTCCGGTCGATTATTGAAGTTTATCCTTGATTATTCAATGGTTAAAGAAAAACAAATAAACAAAGCTCATGTACTTGGTGTGAGATATGCTTATATCTGTCTTTGGCAAAGCTTTCATGTGTACCGGGTTTATTATTATTATTTCATATGTGCTTAGGTTGATTACTTTGTAATAATTCCTTCTTCTATGGTAGCCGATTGAGCCTTTTAAAGTGACCAAATATCACTCTCTCCCAGTGAATTGTAGAGATTCGTGAGCGCCAAATAGCAAATAGGGTAGCCTTTACGGTGATGTGCTGCTGAAATCCACTTCACCACAGATGTGTCAGATCATGCTAGGATCAGAGTCTGAAACTCAGGCAGATTCTCGATTCAAGTGGGCAACAGCAAGGGAAACATTAGAGAGGGATCGCCCACCCTTGATTTCACTAGGGCTCACCTGATGTGCAAAATGACCTGGTTATTTGCATGCCCCCATGCATCATCCAAAGCAGCTGAAGGGACGGGTCCAAATTCCACATACACAGCATGGCAGGCGTCCTCATTTCAATTGTTTTCCCTTGGTGCGTCTCAATTGTACTTCCCCAAGTGGTAGACTCTGAAGAGTTTCAACACAAGGTCTTGGGTTCGATACCCTAGGTGGTGAAATCCCACTATGGCCTGGGTGGGGTATGTGTCGGGTGCGTGTGTAAAAAAATACAAAAGAAAAAAAATATTTGCTCAATCCTGGTCCCCGACCTATGATTCTCTAACCCAACCCGACCCACTTATTTCATCAAGACCAACCCAACTCATTTAATTGTAAATCTGGAGAAACCCACTCATAACTTACATGAGCGGGTTGGGCCCCTCAATCCTAAGTCAAGCAAGATAACTTGAATTTGACAGAAAGATCAGGATTGTAAAATGGAAAGATTTTTCCCATAAAATCAATGGTCTGAATGACTAGATCATGTGGCCCACATGTACGGGTTCCATGTCAAATCACAGGGAAGTTCCCGATCTGTTACGAACAGAGAACTCTACCTCAGATTGCTTCTAGTGCATTTTAGCAAGAACTAGATACTATAAACTAAGGGGATGTCTGCACCAGCCCATGGATCCAGAGCGTCCAGTTGATGGGCCGCTCTTAGCTGGGCCAATATCTGAAGAATTAATTTTGAACGGATTTCATGGCCCCACACTGAAATTTGCACAATTTGGAAATGAGTAGTTATTCAATAAACCCAGGCAGTTCATACACGTGCTCTGAAAATTGTAAACCACGTTGTATTTGACTAAGTTAAACTGTCCACATCATGGGACCCGCTGTAGATCCGCTGTAGATATGATATGATCCCAAAATCTGATTGTTTGGTCAATAGAAATTTGTCTGTTGAATACAGTCCAATGATATACTTTATTATAACTGTTGATGTCCAAATCTGGTCGGCCCTCTCTCCACGTCTTCTTCACCTCAACGTACCACCTCTGGAACCTGTACCAAGAGAACAGGCAAAGGTGACCCTAGCTAAGCCGAGAGACCCTTCGATACCTAAGTCAGGTCAAGGGAATTGGGATCTAAGTAGAGAGTAGAGGAGAGAGCATTTGCTATTGCGTACCTGTAGACATGGTGTCGTGTGTTATTTATACTTGCCTATGGTATGACTTGAATCCGACAATCTCAGCACGATCAAGGGGATTCTCGGATCATGGAGATATTGCCCACAATCTGCTGATCGCGCAGTGTATCAGGCGAATAGTGCGTATCTACGAGCGAAGTTATCGGCCACGTTTGGTTATATCAGTTTCTATGTTTGTCAAATAGAATATACACCTCCGAGTATCTGTTCGGCTCGGCTCATCCAACCGTCGTCTGCCTTTGCGATTATTCGGTTGAACAAGGGCGGTTCCCAGATCCGAGCGATCTTCAAATCCAATCTGATCTTACGGGTCCGAGCCGAAGCGGCTCTCCTCACCTCGGACTATACATGTGCTCGGATCTTCTCGCGAAACTCTTCATGAGATGTTCGTATCGGGTCGGATGGATCTTGCCTTAGAAGCCATGGCAGTGGGTCGGCTCAGACTGGCGTTTTGTCGTTGAACCTCATATGGGTTCGGATCTCTCCATAACAGAAGCTCCCTACTCTTCGAGTATGCTTGCGGACTCGGAGAGTACTCATGCAAGAGATCTCCCGCCATACTACATTAATGATGGATTTTGAATCCGAGGCATCATATCTTAAGAGTACGCGCGTGCGAGTCGCTTAGGTGGATGCGTGGCGACGGTTATGATTCTGAATACCCTTCCAGCATATGAGGGGTTGCCACGCAAGTCTTAAGAGACGTGTACCCGACGGCTCCCACTGCTCGGGCGTCGCTTCGCATATCGAAGCACGCTGTCCGATGTCAGAGTCGTACCGTCGGTTGAGAACTCCTCCAACGAAGTGTGGCCACGTGTACTTGGAGATCGGCTCGAGCCGATTCGACTGCGACCATTATAGCTTGCCATTAATACCAAGATCCTTCGTAGCTTATATAAAGGATCCTCGAATTTTCTCCTGTTACTTGCATTGTGAACTTGAGAGCGTATCGGAGGAGGCGATTTCGTTCAAATTTGACATTTTCGGTGGGCGATTCCAACCGATCATCCTTTTCCAGTAGAAGGTGATTTTCGATAGTCGTCCGGTGTGTCCCTTCCATTGATCTTCATCCTTCTTTTCATAATGTCTTCCAAGCCGGGGAGTTCTGAAGACGGAAGTGGGGCTTCTGAAGGCCCCTTCGAAACCGTACCACTATACCCCCCGCCTCAGAGACAAAAGGGGACGGGTGTTAAGACCAAGCAACACAGCAAAAAGAAGGCCACCCGAGCCCGTCAAGTCAGCACAGCTGCGGCCACTAAAATGCCCGCGAGTGGGCACACCGCGAAAGTAGTCCTGGGAGGTTCCATTTTATCGGAATCTCAAATAGATTGGATCCGTTCGGAGTTTCAAATTTTAAACTCCGTTCAGATAAGGGCCCCTGGGCCTATGGACACGGTTGGTGCTCCTGCCTAGGGGGAAGTCACAATATTCCTCTGTGCATTACAGTGTGAGCTTCGGCTCCCACTTCACCCCTTCGTTCTGAAGATTGCGGCGTACCTCGGGCTAGCTCCGGGGCAATTTACTCACAATGCTTGGAGGGTGCTGATCTCCGCCTTCATCATCCGGCGACAAGTCGGGAACCCTGAGCTGACCCTGAAAGAGCTGATGAGTTTGTACCTAGTCAAGCACGACAGTAATGACCCATGATACTACTTCGCGACCCGAGACAGCAAGGGGTCGGGGCTGGTGATAAACCTACCGTCCTCCAATAAGGATTGAAAAAATAAATGGTTCTGGGCGGCAGGTGAATGGAAGGCGCCAGCAGCGGAGCTCGGAACCTTAACAATACGGGTTCCGACCCACTTCACAAAATCAGGTCGGACTTTAATCAGTATTTGTACTGCTGCTCTTGTTTTCATTTGTTTCAATTAAAGTAAAGTTCTCCGTTTCCTTTTGTAGGTTTTCAGAAGGGGCTGCCACTCCTCGACTCGGCTAAGAAGAACCGCAGCGTGAAGGCTAGGGCGCGATCGGATGGGCTTCGCTCTTAGACTGACCTGATCACATCGGTCAATCTTCATTGGTTTAGGCTTTGTAAGTCACAGCCCTTGCCCACATCTTTTAGTAAGTTGTCCCAATATTTTTGATGAGCGAAGTTTTACCTACTTAGTCGCTGACACTCATTTATCTCGCAGGCATGGACGAGGCGTCTAGCTCTAAAAAGAGGAAGGCGGTTCCGAAAGCGGCGGAGTTGTTGAGGGATGCTCCCCGGATGAAGATTACTCGGAAGAAGCAGGTCCCCCCTCGTGAGGGGGAATCTGCTGTCGCACCGATCACTGCAGCCTGCGATCCGAGGCTCGTCGGCTCGACACTTACAGTGCTTGCTCACCCACAGAAGTTGGGTGCAGCGCCGAGTCCGGTGCTTCCTAGTGCGGTCATGGCTCCTCCGACAGCTTCGCTTCCGGTGCTTTTCGGTCTGACTAGGGGCCCGGTGGTAGCTCCTCCCCAGGTGCTTGCCCATACGACCATGGCCGACACCCTAGCAGTTCTGAGCCCTGCCCCTCCTATCGTTGTTTGCTCCACCGCGAAGGCTCCTACCGTAGCCCCCGAGCCCCCCATTGTTATCCCTTCTTCTTTTGAACGGGAGGAGGCCATTAAAATGGCCGATAACGTGCTTCTCCTCCCCTCGAGGTCGAGGGAGGTATCTGCGCCGAGGGTTAAAACTCAGTCGGTAGTAGGGTAGGGGCGGAGGAGGCTGTGCTCTCGCCTCAGGTGGGGACGAGTGGCGGGATGTTCGAGCCGGGCTACCATATGACCTGTTTGGCTTCATGGTCTGCCAAGCATGCCCCCGAGGAGGTTATAACTCAAAACTTCAGCAGGTCGGACAACTCCTTTCTAAACGATATAGCTACCGTGTGTTACACGGTACGTCTCCGAGAGGACCCTCTCTTTCCTTCGTATTTTCATTGTATATGTTTTCTTAGATGCTAATTCTCATTTTCTATTCAGGTTGTCCTAAAGTTGCTTTTGGTTTGGGAGAGAGCGTGGGAGCATCAGAGGAAGGAGATTGAGCTTGAGGCCCTCAAGGCTGATATGACGGCCTTACGAGATGAATCCGCCCTCTTGAGGTCTGAGCAGAGTGAGTTGCGCCAACAGCTTTCGGACGAAAGGGCCAGAGGGAGTCGGCTATAGGGGGTTGCGGTCGACCTAGGGGCCAGGGAGTTGCTGCTGCAGGAGAGGGTAGATAACCTCAAAACCAGCAGCAATGCAGTGACCGTCGAGCTGACCCGCGCCAGAGCTCACGCAGATTCCTTGGCTGTGGAGACCACTCGGCTGTGTGAGGCTTTAGAACGCACTAAGGCTGATGTGGCTGAAGAGCGGACCCGAGCCATCGCTCAGGCTGCGGAGGCTTAGCGAACCGAGGATGAGGTCTCTCTGGCAGCGGCAGTTACCGCCGCGGTTGAAGACTTCAAGACCTCCAAGGAGAGGGATGCCGAAGCTGTGACGTTTTATAACTGCATTTTCGATGCCTGTATCGAAGCAGTCCTGAGTTTATACCCAGACCTCGATCTTGATCCTCTGCTGCCCGAAGATCCTAAAGATGCCCCTGCTGAAGTCGTCTGCTCGGATCAAGCCCCCGACTCTCAAGCGCCTCCACCCGCGTGAAGACCTAATGTTCTATTTTTTTCTTATTTTTTTTAAAAAACTGGTGATGGATTTTTTTCTCCTCCGAGGGGGATTACTGAATGAGAAACATTTTTTGAGTATTCAAGGGTATTTGTCAACTGTCGACTTGTTATGTCGTTTTATGACCGAGCTATCCTCTTGGAAGGTTAGGCCCTCTCATTATCGTTTAGTTGGCTCTCCGAGCCCCCTCGGCCTAAGTTTTAGTAGAGTCCAATCTTTTAGGGTACTCGGCTCGTCGCTTATCCGACAAGGACCTTTAATTCTATCTTGTGATGAGCCGAGTTCTCCATTGGAGAGTCGGGTCATTTTTGGACTTTCTCCCTTGAGAGAATGCCTTGTTGAACCTTTGTAGGATTAGGTTTCGACCCCTTCTTTAAAGGATCAGACCATTAAGTTCGTGCTCGTATCGATAAGGCAATTAAGTAGACATTCGTGAAGTAGAATTGGAACTTTTATTAAAAGCATTAAAGTCTAGTCGTTCAGAGGCGTACACTTTATTAGGAGCCTTAAAGGCTAGTTCGTCATGGGTAATAGATCTTCAAGTGTTCAGCGTTCCAAGGATGAGGGAGCTGACGGTCTTCGAGGTCTTCCAAGTGATACGGGCCCGTTTGGCAGATCTAACCACTCGATATGGTCCTTCTCAGTTAGGTCCGAGTGCTCCTGCTCCCGGTTCGGCTGTGTTCTGGAAGACCCGACAGAGGACTAAGTCACCAGGGTGGAAACGCCTGACCTTGACTTTCGAGTTGTAGAAACGCGCTACTTGTTGATGTTGAGCCGCTGCTCGGAGCTTGAAAATATCTCTGACTTCCTCAAGTAAATCCAGATTAGCAGCGATCTGCTCAAAATTTCAATTTCTACTAGCACCATTACTTCTGAGCCATAGGATAACAAAAATGGAGTTTCACCCATTAAGGTCTGGGCTGTGGTCCTGTAAGCCCAAAAGACGAAGGGGAGCTCCTCGGCCCAGTTACCCTGTGCCTTTTCCAGCTTTATTTTGAGATGGTGCTTGATGATCTTGTTAACCGCTTCCACCTGTCCATTTGACTGCGGGTGCCGAGGCGATGAATAAGCATTCATGATGCCAACTCCCTAACACATACCACGGAACTTATCATTATCGAATTGTTGGCCATTATCAGATACGATGGTTTGTGAGATTCTGAACCGGCAGATGATATTTTTTCACACAAAATCGATCACTTTTTACTTGGTGATCTTCGCGACAAGCTCGGCCTCGACCTACTTGGTGAAGTAGTCGACTGCAACTATGGCAAACTTGACTCGTCCCTTCCCTCCAGGCGAAGGACCGATGATGTCGATCCCCCATTGGGCGAACGGTCACGGCTCGCTTATGGGAGTCATTTTTTTGCCAGTTGCCTTAGCACGGCTATAAAACGCTGACATTTGTCACACTTTCGAATAAAATCTTTCAAGTCTTGTTTAAGAGTTGACCAGAAATACCCTTGATAAAGTATCTTCATGGCTAGGGCTCGACTGCCAGAGTGGTTTCCGTAGATTCCCTCGTAAATCTTTCGAATCACATAGTAGGCCTCATCCGGTCGGTGACATCTAAGGTAAGGCTGGAATGCCCCTTCTTATACAACACTCTATCCAATATGACGTACCGGGCCGCTCTGCCCTAAGTCGCGTCACCTCTAGCTTGTCCGAGGGGATTTTGTCGGACGATAGATAATTAAAAATCGGGTTCATCTAACTTGGAATAGACTGAACAGGATTGACCTTCTCCGACTGGCCAATGCTCGGATGCTCAATGAATTCGACGGGAAAAAAATGCGGGATCTTTCCTTTAGAGGCCAAGGCGAGTCTTGCTAAGGCATCTGCTCATGAGTTCTCAGCTCTAGGGATCTGCCAGATGGTGCAACTTCAGAATTTCTAAATCAGTTTCCTCACCTTTTCGAGGTAGGTGATCATTCTGACTTCTTTGGCTTCATAATCTGAAGAGATGTGATTTACTACCAGCTGCGAATCGTAACGGACTTGAAGAGTCTGAACACCCAAGCTTGCCACCAACCTGAGTCCAGCTAACAACGCTTCATATTCCGCCTCATTGTTAGAAGCTTTGAACCCAAGTCTGATTGCGTATTGGATTGTCGTTGAATCGGGTGCAACTAGGATGACACCGGCTCCTGCTCCTTTGACGTTGGACGACCCATCAACATAAAAGACCCATCCCGGATCCGAAACTGCCTCTTGGTCGCTCAACGGGGCGAGCAGTGTCATCTCGACTTCCTTACTGATTTGTTCCTTACTCGGAGTTATGAACTCGGTGATGAAGTTGGCTACAGCTTGACCCTTGATTACTGCCCTAGGGCGGAATTGAATGTCAAACTCTCCGAACTCAACAGCCCATTTGGTCATTCGATCTGAAACTTTGGGTTTCTGGAGGATCTACCTCAAAGGAGAGTCGGTCAACACAACTATGGAATGGGCCTGGAAGTACGACCGCAATCTTCTAGCTGAGACAACGAGACAGAGCGCCAGTTTTTCCAAGGATTGATATCTTGTCTCCACTGGTACCATGACTTTGCTCACATAATATATAGGGTATTGCTTGCTTCCGACTTCTCTGATCAGGGCCGAGCTGACAGCTGAAGTCGAAACCGCGAGGTAGAGGAACAAGGGCTCCTCTTCTTCTGGCTTAGATAAGAGAGGCGGCGAAGCCAAATACTATTTCAACTGCTGGAAAGCTTACTCACATTCTGGTGTCCACTCCGCCTTCTTGTGACCCTTTAGCTGCTGGACGAAGGAAAAACATTTGTTTGTAGCCCTGGATATAAAGCGTCCGAGCACTGCAACTCTTCCCATGAGACACCATATTTCTTTAATGGTTCGAGGTGAGTTCATGTCGAGGAGAGCCTTGATCTTATTTAGGTTGGCTTCGATACCTCGCTAACTAACTTGAAAACTAAGAAACTTTCCTGATTCAACTCTGAATGCACACTTAGCGGGATTCAACTTTATCTGGTACTCTCGGAGGACGTTGAACGTTTCTACGGGGTCGGCAAGATGGTCGAAGGCTCTGGTACTTTTCACTAGCATGTCGTCGACGTACACTTCCATGGTGCGTCCAATCTGTCTGGCGAATATCTGATTTATCAACCTCTGATATGTTGCCCCAGCGTTTTTCAGGCCGAATGGCATGACCCGGTAACAGTAGAACCCTTTGTCCGTAACAAAGGTAGTCTTCTACCTGTCTGGGGGATACATACCAATCTGGTTATACCTGGAATAGGCATCTAAAAATGAGAGTAACTCATGTCCAGTAGTGCTGTCCACCAGTTGATTGATCCGAGGCAACCAGAAACTATCCTTGGGCATGCCTTATTCATATCTGAATAATCTACATAGACCCGCCACTTCCCATTAGATTTTCTAACGAGCACGATGTTCGCGATCCAGTCAAGGTAATATATCTCTTCTATGAAACCCGCATCGAGCAGGACGGAGACCTCCTTGGCAATGGCCTCATATCGTTCGACATCGAACGACCTTCTTTTTTGCTTCACTGGCCTGTGATCTGGATCCACATTCAATCTATGAACTACCACGTCAAGAAAGATCCCTGGCATATCTGCGTGTGACCATGTGAAGACATCTCGGTGCTGCTTCAAGAATGCTAACAACGCGGTCCTCTGCTCGAAATTCAACGATGACCCGAGCTGAACAGTTTTACTTGGGTCTGATTCATCGAGGGACACTTTTTTCAGATCTTCGACTGATGAGCTTCCTGTTGGTCCTCGGGGATCCAAGGCGTCCACGACGAGCGCCTGCTTGGCAGCTCCTCTCCTAACTGCTATGGCATAACACTTTCGAGCCTCACGCTGGTCGCCTCGGAGATAGCCGATCCCACCTTCAGCTAGAAACTTTATCATCAAGTGATAAGTTGAGACGACCGCCCTTATCGTGTTAAGGGAGGGTCAGCGCAGAATTACATTGTGTACTGAAGGAACATTGACAACCAAAAAGTTCACCAGGAGTGTGACCTAATGTTGTGTAACACCCCGAATTTTTGCCAACCTGGGATTAGACGTCCTTAGGCAATGGGTCAACAAAACACCTTGGTAACCGCTCAGAACCCAATTCCATAGCCAAAGAAATCACTTAGGATTAATTTCTTTCGAAACTAAGCATAAGTTAGCTAGCGCTACGCTGGAGTAGCTGTGAAATTATCCCTGATCGCTTTAAATATGTTCTACAAGACCCAAAACTTGTAGAACCAATGATGCTATAATATCCAAAAACCTTGGATCAAACTCTAAACCCGTTTGCTCTCATGAACTCTTTGAAACTTTGTATTGGATCTATACCGCGCGTCGAGAGCCCGATACCTACAATCTTAGACCGTTATGACTGCTTAGTTGGACTTGACAACCGTTTCGAAAATTAAGGCCAATCGACGCTCAGAGGTTATTTCATTGAGCCTGGAGTGAAGAGAGTGAGAATAGGGTTAGATTTGGAAATTTTAATTCAAATCTGGCACGTGACTTGACGCGTTATTATTAAGCGTTCTGACCATCAGAATTCAGTCAAATTACACCCTCGGATCAGAAAAAATTTCTCTTTCATATCATGAGACTTGTAGACCTGATCTAGGTGCGATGACCACTAAACTGAAATTGGACCGCCATGTGCGATCTGCGAACTCTTTCGGTTTGAAAAATTGATGTGTGCTAGATCTAGTATGCCTGAGCTTAAGTCCGACCGCGTTCAGCCAGGGGACCTCCAGAAATGCTCTTTTGGACCAGAACAACCCCGATTTGGTTATAACTCAAGTAAACCTTGTTCTCAAGTCTATTTTGGGAAGGTTTTGGGCTATATAAGGGCCTTAAACCCTCTCATTTCTCTCCCATCCGAATTTGGTTAAAACCCTAGATTGAGAGAGAGAAAAAGTGAGAGTTTGTGAGAGAGTGTGGGAGAGATCTTCCTGCCACTTGCTGCTGCTGCTACACGTGCTAAAGCAGCGCACTCTAATCACTTTTTCGGCGATTCCAACGCACTTATAGGTAAGAAAAACCCTAACCACTTGCTGATTTGGGGATTTCTTCGATTCAAATAGAAAAGTAGCTGATGTACGTGTGCATTAGGTCGCCTGTATGCCGTTGACGAAGCGTATACGCTCCGTTCGAAACGATACACATATAAAGTGAAAGGTATGAATTTTAGACGCTTTGATTGACTGACTTCAAAGCTTTCAATGTCGTTTAATGGTAGATTATCGACGACAATGCCATTTGACATGTACAACATGCTGTCCGTTTCCTGTTTCGTTAACGTAGGAAAAATATGAGATTTAGGGCATTTTAGTCATTTGTAGGAATTACTGTATACATCCATATTTTGCTGAAATGGTTGACATAACTTTTTGTCGCATTAGGATATTAGGAATGCGTGCATAATCAGTTTGGCGAAGAGATTCGCCCAAATGTGCACTTTGAGTCGACATACGCTATGTAGACTAAAGTGTGTAGACTAAGTGTTTGTATAAATGTTTGTAGTAGTATGTATTGAGTAAATGGTGGTGTGTATGAGTTTTGAGATTGAATTCTCAAGTAATATTCTGATGTAAACGATTTCCATCATGTTGGCTATATGTATTGATTTCATTGTATACATGAAATGCAGGTGTGGGATGATTTGCTTAAGTTGTATGTTATAACATGTGTCAACATGCTTACAATGTTGTATTTCATTTCTGTTACTCACATATGCTTACTGATGTTAATGCACAAATGTTTGGGGCTATACTCTAGTCCAGGCAGTCGGTAATAGTTGAGAATTTGTGGTTGGTTTCTATTTACCACAGAGGACGCATCGATGAACGCGAGTCGTGTTTTGGGTTGGCGGCAGTGTTTAGGCCACACGAAGTGTTTCATGCACTTCATGTCGCTCAGCTTGAGATGCGCTCGTACTAGTCGAGCTCGTCAAGTAACCCGACTGGCCATTGTATGTTCACCATGTATGTGTCATAACTGCTTGAACCTAGGGTACTGAACTTACCATTGAAAATCCTGTCAACCATGGTACCTTGATCCACAAAGACTCATGAGCCGGACATGGTGGTATGGGACACCGTGGTCGAGCTGTCGGCCTACGTTGGGGCCACAAACCTCCCCGTAGTGACCAGTGAGCACCCTACTCTGAGCAGATTATGGTGGTATGGGACACTATATTCTTGCTGTTGGCCTACACTGATCAGGTGACGAGCCCTTTGTAGTGACCTTGAGTTTATCCTGACACCGCATGGGGGTGACGAGTCCTGATGTAGTCTTAAGGATAATTAGGCCTGTATTGATAAGGTGATGGGGGAGCGGTGCAACGAGTGCGAGTAACAGCCCTGGCAACCCTTGCAGGGACCTATAAATATAACATCGTATGAGATTACTAGGAGTGACGACCTTAGACAGGATCTGTGTTGGGATTGATATAAGGAAGGTACCTTAGTTTCTCAATATTGCTGTATGAAAAGGACTAATAATAACTTGGTAATCATATCACCATCACATTGCTTGTGCCTGGAAGATGTGGAGCACTGTGGAAAGAAAGCATGCCGCGGGCGTAAGATGATGTCGTATGAGGGAGATCGTCGGTGAGGGCATCCATCATGTCATGTCATATTTCATTAACAACAGTATTTAGGAATGTTTGATTTATTGCTTTACTATTATCGCATGATTGATTTGATAATATGCTAATCTCTGCTCTATTATTTCACTGAGTTGATCACTCACTCCCACGTTACAGGACGGTGTTTTCGGACACCCACCAGTCCCTATTGTGATTGTAGATGATGGCGCGGCCTGCGAGGTGGAGCCGGACTTGATGATGATGAGGAGGATCCCTCCTTTATGCGTGTTCTGATCGACGGGATTACAGGGAGGTTGATTAGATGCCTTGACACTTGTCATTTTATATTTTCAGAGCACCCATGTATATTCTTTCTTTCTATTTTGAGGTATACATGTATATGTTTAACCTGGTAACATGTTTACCCTCTGGAGACTTACAATCAATTATATATTATATGTATGTATCACAGTCTTCCGCTTGTTAATTTAACTGTCTCTGGAGTATGATATGTTGTTTTGGCTTAATCCCACTCATGTTTAATACATTAATACAGACAACATTCAATCATACACATTTATGTTGCATAAGTGATGTTCTGGAACTCGGGAGTGGAGTTTTTACTCGACCCCTGATTTTTGGGATGTTACATCTTGTCCTTCTCCCGCTGTTACTGAGAGGGAAATGAGTCCTTCAGAGATTACTCTTTCTCCAGCGAAGCCATGTAGGGGAGTCTTCACGGGTCGGAGTCGTGACCGTAGAATTCTCATCTTTTCAAACACTTCGGAGTACATTACATCGGCTGAACTTCCGGTGTCGACCAGAATGCGATATACCTTGTGATTGGCTGTGGTCATCATGACCACTAGTGCGTCATCGTGCAGATGCTGGATCCCGCGTGCTTCATCTTTCATGAAAGTCAGGCTGCACGGAGTGACTCAGAATTTCTTGCTGGGACGTTCGGTCAGGTGAACGTGGTGTTCCGACTCGGATCTCCGGAAATAGGCTTTTCGAACCCTGTTTGAATCCCCTCTCCCAGCGGAGCCCCCGAAGATAGTACGAATTTCATCGGGTTGTTCCGGGGGGTTGTTCGACTGTTCTCACAGTCGTTCCTCTCTCCGAACGGACTTCTCTTTTTTAGTGTATCGACGTAGGTGTCCCTTGTGGATGAGGAATTTAATCTCTTCTTTTAGGTCCACGCAATCGTTCGTATTGTGGCCATGATCTCGGTGAAAGCGGTAAAATTTTCGCTTGTCCCGATGCTCTGGGTCAGCCCTCATGCAAACTGGCTAGTTAAGCAGCTTATCTCATCGGATATTCAGCAGGATTTGCTCGACAGACGTATTAAGAGGAGTATAAGAATGAAAATTTTCTTCTGGCCTGCGGCTCGGCCGGCGATCACGAGAAGCGCGGTCGTTCGTCCCTTTGCTATTCGGCTGAGACTCTTCGTTCCTAGGCCTCTTTCCTTTGTTTGTCGAGTCAGCTACTTGTATACATTTACGACCATTAGTGAACTCCTCGATATTGGTATACTTCTGAGCCTTTGCCATGAAGTCTGCTAGCGTTCTCGGCGGATTCTTTTTGATAGAGAAAGAGAACTTTCCTTCCTTTAGTCTACTTAAAATGGAAGCAAGCGTCATCTTGTCATCATAGTCCTCGACTTACAATGTTTCTTTATCGAAACAGGCGATGTAGTCTTTTAACGATTCTTTCGAAGCTTACTTGATGGTGAACCGGTGAGTGTTGGGTTTCTGACTTCTCTTACCGCTTATGAACTGCGTAAGGAATAGTCGACTTAATTTCATGAAAGAGCCCACGGAGTTTGGTTTAAGCTGACGATACTAAATCCGAGCGGACCCCGTAAGGGTGATGGAAAACTCACTACACATCATCGCGTCCGTTACGGTCTGAATTTGCATCCACGATCGGTAGGCTTCGAGATGTTCGGATGGGTTCCCAGATCTTGAATACTGGATGACATGAGGCATCCGAAATCTCTGCAGCATCACCTCAACCATGATGGTGGAGGTGAAGAGAGGCTCGGTCTCTTCCATCATTGCTTGGATCATAGAAGGAACCGTCGATTGTTGTTATTTTTTCTCCAATGTCAAGAACTTGTCGTTAAGTTCCGCAAATCGTACCTCCCAAGGATCTTTATTTTTCGTAATGACCTCTGGGGCATCCTCGATCTTCGAAATTCTTCTTTCTCTCCTCCGTTCTAATTGATGGCGAAGATCTGTGGGTGCCAGAGCAGAGGTGGCTGAATGGATGGTAGTAGGGGCTCGAGTAGTGGCATTCCGCGCGGATCCTTCAGCACGCGCCGCAGGAGAATTTTGACCCCAACGTTGCACCCCCGAATGCTGGGGAGCTTCAGGTCTCACACTTCTCGGCATAGAGAAAGTCTCCATGAACAAACCCACCGGCTCGAGAATGGGATTTTCCTGAACCGGGCGTGACTCTGGCTCCCTCTGCTGTTTCATTCTATTTATCTCGTAGCGCAGGGCCTGAATTTCGTTCTGCATGGCGTGATATTTACTCGACCGATTGCAAGAACGTTGGGAAGGCCCTCGTGCAGATTCGACGTGAAGTGGCGATGATGACCGAGTTCATTCATTCGTTTGGCTCCGGTTCCACAACCACAGCCTTCTTTTTCCTCGTCATTGCTTAGAAGAAGGAATATGAGAACTTGACTTTTAGTCTCTGATTCCCACAGACGGCGCCAAAAAATGTTGATGTCCAAATCTAGTCGGCCCTCCCTCCACGTCTTCTTTACCTCAACATACCACCTCTGGAACCTGCACCAAGAGAATAGGCAAAGATGACCCTGGATAAGCCGGGAGACCCTCCGATGCCTAAGTCAGGTCAAGGGAATCAGGATATAAGTAGAGAGTAGAGGAGAGAGCATTTGTTATTGCGTACCTGTAGACATGGTGTCGTGTGCTATTTATACTTGTCTATGGCATGGCTTGGATCCGACAATCTCGGCACGATCAGGGGAATTCTCGGATCATGGAGATACTGCCCACAATCTGCTGATCGCGCAACGTATCAGGCGAGTAGTGCGTATCTGCGAGCGAAGTTATCAGCCATGTTTGGTTATGGTAGTTTCTATGTTTGTCTAATAGAATATACGCCTCCGAGTATCTGCTCGGCTCGGCTTGTCCAACCGTCGTCTGCCTTTGCGATTATTCGGTTGAACAAGGGCGGTTCCCAGATCCGAGCGATCTTCGAATCCAATCCGATCTTACGGGTCCGAGCCGAAGCGACTCTCTTCGCCTCGGACTATACATGTGCTCGGATCTTCCCGCGACACTTTTCATGAGATGTTCGTATCGGGTCGGACGTATCTTGCCTTGGACGCCATGGCAGTGGGCCGGACTGGCATTTTGTCGTTGAACCTCATATGGGATCGAATCTCCCCATAACAATAACCGTCCAATTAATCAATGGAAATAAATGTATCAATGACATAATTAGGATTATATATATATATATATATATATATATATATATATATATATATATATATATATATATATATATATATATATATATATATATATAAGGAGCGCTTAGTTACACATTAGTTCGCACGTCATAATGTGTGAACTTTTCTATTGATCGTTGGATAAGGTAGACGGTTGGGATGAAGACGATTTTAGCGTGAGCTTAAAAAAGTGAGTTTTCTTATCTCACACGCCTCTTCACTCACGCTCTGAAGGATGCGTCGTAAGCCTTTTCACATAAAATTCTTTTGTTGGAATGCTAGGTGTGTCCCACTAAGATGTTAGTGATAAATTTATGTTGTACATACATTTTTAAAAATAATTTTATGGTATGAACTCAAAACTGAAGTAGATCAAATTCTCAAGTGGGCTACACAGTATTGATTGAACTCTCACCATTAAAAATTTCATGGGGCTACCAAAATTTTGGATCAAGCTTATATTTAAATTTTTTTTTCTATCATCCAGGTCTATATGATTTAATTTACAGGTTGGATGTCAAATAAATATCACAATGGACCCTAAAAAATATTTAACGGTGAGAATCATTATTACCGTTGCTTCCTGTGGTGTGGTCCACTTGAGACTTGGATTTACCTCAATATTGGGATAATGCCCTGAAATGATAAGGAAAAATGGATGGACGGGTTAGATTTCTCAAAAACATCATGGTAGGCCCCACCTAGATTTCTAACAAAGTTTGCAAATGCATGCGTCCACGGTGCCAAATGACCTCTAATGTTTGTGAGAAATTCATCCCATTCATCTATTCTTTGAACGGGTAACAAAACAAGAAACCTGGTTGCTTTAACGTCCACCATTGAAACATTCACCGGGCCACAGAATGCTTGATATAACACATATAATAGTGGGACCCAGAGAGCCGTGCCGGGAACGAGTCTGTCCATGCAGGGAAGGACCCACCCATGTCCGTCCCAGGCAATACTCGTCCACTTTTCATTGTTATCAAAGCTACCACTGGTACAAACCACAAGACCCACCTGGGCTTAGGGCTGTTCATGAGTCGGGCTAACTCGAAAAACTCGCTCGACTCGGCTCGAGTCAGCTTGGATTGACTTGGCTTGAATGGCCGATTCGAGCCGAGCCAATCTAATTATTTGAAGCTCGAGTTGAGTTCAAGCCAAGTTCGACCAAGGGCCATTTCAACTCGACTCGAACTCGAACTCGACTTGACTCGAAGCTCGAACTCGAGCTCGATTAATAAATATATTAAATATTTTATATATATATATATATATATATATATATATATATATATATATATATATATATATATATATATATATATATATATATATATATATATATATATATATATATAATTTTTAAGTTTAAACTTTAAAAAATAAAAATAAAAATCTTAAAGTGTCTACCCGACCACACGCACCCCCTTTCCCTTTCCCTTTCTTCTCTTTCTCTACCCACTGCGAACCGCACGCTCACTCGGACCACCACCACCAGTTTTCATTTCAGCTCTACAATAGTATGATTTCAATCTCTTAAGATCTACTTCTTGGGCAAGAAACCCAAAAAGTTCAAGATGGATTCTTCTCAATTTTGTTAAAGCATCAAGGAAATCCAATGATTTGATTGGCTAAAGCTTTTTACTTGAATTTCTGATCTATGTTTTGCTCTGTTTTTTCTAGTACTTGAATTTCTGTTGGTGGAAGAAAATCAAAAACGGATCAGCTCTTACAGGTTTTCTCATTCGATTCGAAGCTTTGTTTGATTTTTTCATCGGGTTTTGATTTGATTCTCTTAAAATTTTTTCATTTTTAATCAATGGAGGAGGATTAAGAACAGAATCTATTACTCTCACACCCAACAAGCTCGAGCTCGACTGGAGATAAACTCGACTTGATTCCACAGCTTTGGCAAACAAGCCAAGCTTCAATGTTAAGCTTGAGGCCGAGCTTGAACTCGAGCTCGAACTCGAGCATATCATGGACAAGCCGAGCTGAGCTTGGCCCACCTCGACTCGACTCGGCTCGATGTCCACCTCTACCTGGGCTTACTTGGGAACTCGAAGGTTCATTCCATCATGTCATGTGTGGGTCCCGGTTGACTGCTACCAACCCAAGGCACCTGCTACTTTGGCAGTTTCCTTTCTTTCTTAATCTTTTCGGGAGCTTTGCAAAAACTTCAAACGCCTCTACTAGCAGCCACAAGTGCCAACCAGATACACGTGTGGATCATCCAAGCCATGCATCAGGTGGACCGGACCACTTAAACGACCTGGATAGAAAGCCAGCTGCCCATGGATCATTGCAGTTTGTTTTAAACCATCTCTTCTTTCGGTACATGTGTGCCCACCTAATGAGTATAAATCAGTTATTTTTCTGGGCCAGGTCCATCAACACATGGACGGCACATCTTGTGCACGGTTCTGATGTCCTATGCTCCCACCATGTTGGCACGTGTGGCTGCATGTAGAGCTGCGTGTGGGCTTAGCAATCTCATGGACGGTCAAACGTAACATACTAGTAGCAGCATAGTACTCCATCCGTATCAGTGGGACCCACCATCACTTTTTAAGATGGTACACTGTACATTCGATTTTTATGGTACACCGTACATCCATATCAGCATAGTACTCCATCCGCATCAATGACCCTAATTCTAGTGCGCATTTGATGTCAGCAAGATGTTGTATTTGTTGTAAAATAATATTAAAAATTTGAATTTTCAAATTTCGGTGTTTTCCCTCCACATTTAAAATTTGGTGTTTTTGAGGTGTTGGTTTTGTCCCACATCGGATTTGACAAAAAAAATTTTCTTGTTTATATGATAGGCCTTTTGCCTAGGGCTTGAGCCCCTTTCAGGGGGCATGTGAATTTGGTCCTGTGGGGGGGATATGCTAATAGCTCTAATCTATGCCATTAACCACACACGCGCGCGCGCGCGCCGAGCCGAGCCATGCCATGCCGAGCCGAGCCGAGCCGAGTCCGAGTCCGTGTCCGCGTCCGCGTGCGCGACGCGACAGGACGGGACGGGACGGGCTGGGCTGGGCGCGGGTGCGGGTGCGGTGTAAGTGTACTCGTGTGGGTGTGTGTGTATGGGTACTCGCAGGATTGTATGTGCGAGAGTGTACTCGTACTTGCACCTTTTCATTTTTAAACCAGAGAGATGCTTCCCTTCCGGTTGGTCGCCCCTATTGGGTTTAAACCCAACGGACCTAACCTTTTGTAAAGGGTGCTTATGCACCATTTCGGAGTCTATATAAAGACTTCCGATTCCAGTTTCAACATACGAAAATTCTCTGCCTTATAAAACTCTCTCTGATACGGTTTTACCATTGTTACTGAGTTCATTGCTGAGTCAACTCAGCACTTTCGGATTAAACTGCAAGTGGTTCGAGCCCGTGTACAGTGAGTGCACCGCTGGGACCGGGTCATAGTCGTTGTATCCTGGAGGTCGATTGCTCTGGAAACCTGTTGCACTTGGGACGCTGTCCAAGGGGAGCAAATTCGATTTCAAGCTGAGTGACTCAGTCACGCCTCGACTCAATTCAATAAGTTTTTCTTTCTCTAAATTTATTTTCCTTTTTTTTGGTTCTCGATTTTTATAGTCTATTTAATTCAACATTTTATCCAACAATCTTGAAATCGAATTTTGTGTTGAATTACATAGACTATGGCTACAGTAACAGTAAATGCTTCTACTGAGTTAGCCAAAATCGAACCGTTCGCTGGACAATCCTTTAAACGGTGGAAACAGAAATTGATGTTCGCTCTTACCACCCTGAAAGTTTCATACATTTTATCTGAATCATTTACTATAGATCCAGTAAATCAAAATGAAGTAACAGATGAAAATAATTGTAAAAATTATATTCTAAACTCTTTATCCAACGAATTATATGATGTGTATGCTTCTTACGCCTCTGCTAAAGATATATGGATTGCTTTAGAAAAGAAATACATATTAGAAGATGCAGGCGCTAAGAAACATGCAATTGCTAATTTCCTTCACTATAAAATGACAGACGATAAATCTGTCACAAATCAGATTCACGACTTTCAAAGTCTAATTCACGAACTATCGACAGAAGGAATTAAGTTGGATGAGGTGTTTCTGTCAGGAGCGTTAATAGAAAAGTTACCGCCCTCCTGGAAAGAATATAAAAATATAATGAAACATAAGAAGAACGGTGTTTCTTTGTAAACCACTATCGTACACATACGAATAGAGGAGGCCAATAGAATCAGGGACCAAAAAGGAAATAAAAATGAGATAGATTCAAAAGTGAATCTTATAGAATCAAGTCGGACAAATAATAAGAAAAAGGGCAACTGTCATAACTGTGGCAAAGGACATTATGCAAATGAATGCAGGCTCAAAAAGAAGAATGCAAACAATCAATTCAAGAAAAAGGGAAACTGCTACAACTGTGGAAAGCCTGGGCATCATGTTAAAACCTGCAGGCTTAAGAAAAATAAAGATAAGCCGCAAGCTAATCTTATAGAAACAGGTATTGAGTCTGACATAGTAGTGGCTGTGGTGTCAGAAGTCTTCCTTGTAAACAACTTGGAGTGGGTGCTAGATACTGGTGTAACTAGACACGTGTGCAAGGATCGTAGCATGTTTACCTCCTACCAAGTATCAGGAGATGATGAACAGGTGTTCATGGAAAATGCTAGAACGTCTCCAGTTGTAGGGAAAGGGAAAGTACTTCTGAAACTCACTTCTGGAAAGACTCTAATGTTAAATGATGTCCTACATGTGCCTGACATTAGAAGAAACTTGGTCTCTGGTTCGCTCCTCAATAAGGCTGGTGTCAAATTAGTATTTGATTCAGATAAGCTTGTAATGACTAAAAATGGAACCTTTGTTGGTAAGGGGTACTGTAGCGATGGTTTATTCATTGTAAATGTATCCAATGATAATAAGAAAACATCTAGTTCTGTTTATATCGTTGAACCTTTTTATCTATGGCATAATAGATTAGGTCATGTGAATGTGGCATCTTTAAAGAAAATAAAAAGATTATGTTTATTACCTAATATATCTAATGAAGAGTTTAAAAAATGTGAAACATGTGTAGAATCAAAATTTATTAGAAAACCCTTTAAACAAATAGAAAGATCATCTGTTCTATTAGAGTTGATACATAGTGATTTAGGTGATTTTAGAAATCACATGTCTAGAGGAGGAAAAAGATATTATATAACTTTTGTAGATGACTACTCTAGGTTCACTAGAGTATATCTATTAAGGAACAAAGATGAAGCTTTAGATGCTTTTTCTAAATACAAAATTGAAGTTGAAAATTAATTAAATATAAAAATTAAAAGACTTAGAACAGATAGAGGAGGTGAATATGAATCTTCTCAATTTAGAGAATTATGTGAAAAGAATGGAATAATTCACGAAACTACAGCTCCTTATACACCAGAACAAAATGGAATAGCAGAACGTAAGAACAGAACTCTAAAAGAAATGATGAATGCCATGTTAAATAGTTCAGGCTTACCCTCAAATATGTAGGGAGAAGCAATTCTGTCTGCTTGTTATATCCTAAACAGGATTCCATCTAAATCTTCTGAACAAACACCATATGAACTTTGGAAGAATCATATTCCTAGTTATAAATATATTAAAGTGTGGGGGTGTCTTGCTAAAGTAGGATTGTCTGAAACTAAGAAAAAAAAATTAGGTCCTAAAACGACCGATTGTGTATTTATAGGGTATGCACAAAACAGTGCGGCCTATAGGTTTCTAGTTTTAAAAACTAAGGATAATATTCTAGATCCTAATACAATTATAGAAACTAGGGATGCAGAGTTCTTTGAGAACGTATTCCCTATGAAATCTAAATCTATAGGAATAGAAAAAGTTAATGAATCAGATATTGCGTCTACTAGTAAAAATTCTTACGAGAAAATAGTAGAAGAGATACAACTAAGAAAAAGTATTAGAGTTAGAAAAGAAACTAACCTAGGAGATGATTTTTTTACATTCTTAGTAGAAGATGATCCTACAACTTATATAGAAGCTATTAACTCTCCAGATGCAACCTTTTGGAAGGAAGTAATAAATGATGAGTTAGAATCTATTATATCTAATAATACTTGGGAACTTGTAGACCTACCACTTGGTAACAAACCAATAAGCTGCAAATGGGTGTTTAGAAAGAAACTAAAACCAGATGGAACTATCGATAAGTTTAAGGCTAGGTTGGTAGCGAAAGGCTTTAAACAAAAGGAAGGAATAGATTATTTTGATACATATTCCCCTGTAACTAGGATTACATCTATTAGAGTCTTAATAGCGATAGCCTCCATATATAAACTAGTGGTACACCAGATGGATGTTAAGACTGCTTTCCTAAATGGAGACTTAGAAGAAGAAATATATATGGAGCAACCTGAGGGTTATAAGATATTAGGTAAAGAAAATAAAGTATGTAGACTAATTAAATCACTATATGGTTTAAAACAGGCTCCTAAACAATGGCATGAAAAATTTGATGGTGTTTTAAAATCAAATGGTTATCATATAAATGATGTAGATAGATGTGTATATAGTAAAATTTCTGAAAATGATTATGTTATCATATGTCTTTATGTTGATGACATGCTTATTTTTGGAACTAATATTAAAGTAGTTAATGCAACTAAGAAATTCTTGTCATCTAAGTTTGACATGAAAGGCTTAGGAGAGGCAAGTATAATATTGGGTATTGAAGTAACCAGGAAAAATGGTATTATTATATTATCACAATCTCATTACATTGAGAAGATATTGAGAAAGTTTAACCATTTTGACTGTTTACCTGTCAGTACTCCTTATGATTATAGTGTGACTCTCATGAAGAATACAGAAAATAGTGTGTCTCAATTGGAATATTCCAGAATAATTGGTAGCCTCATGTATCTAACAAACTGCACTAGACCTGACATAGCTTTTGCAGTAGGAAGGCTAAGTAGATATACACATAACCCTGGAAAAGAACATTGGAATGCATTGTCTAGAATTTTACGATACCTAAAAGGTAATATGACATATGGTTTACATTATAATGGTTATCCTACTGTATTAGAAGGATATAGTGATGCTAACTGGATCAGTGATTCAGATGAGACAAAATCCACTAGTGGATATGTATTCACTTTGGGTGGAGGAGCAGTCTCTTGGAAGTCCACCAAGCAGACATGTATTGCTCGGTCGACTATGGAATCCGAGTTTATTACCTTAGAAAAGGCTGGATCAGAAGCTGAATGGCTTAGAAATCTCTTAGCTGATATACCATTGTGGTCAAAGCCTGTATCGGCCGTATCTATTCATTGTGACTGTCAAGCAGCTATAGTGAAAGCAAAAAGTAAAATATATAATGGAAAAAGCAGGCATATTAGACTCAGACACAACATAATGAAACATATGTTGCGTGATGAAGTCATATCTATTGACTTTGTGAGGTCAGAAAAGAATCTAGCAGATCCTCTGACTAAAGGACTATCCAAAAAGTTAGTCAATGATACATGGAAGGGAATGGGACTGAGCCTAATATATGAGCTGCCAATGTCGGTAACCCAACCTATACAAGTGGAGATCCCATGAGATAGGTTCAATGGATAAACAACAAGACACGAGGTAGACGATTACACTGAGTTATATGAGCCCCTTCTATGGTGTACAATGCGAGCAGCAACGCAGAAGGATGAGTTTTTAGAACTCTTAATGGATCCATAGCCATATATTTGGTGGTGTATACAGTTGCTGTATACACTTGATGGAATTCACCTATATGGGTGTGGAGGTGGAGGCCGCTTCCTATGAGAATCTAGGCGAATTCTCTAGAGCACTCATGAAATCCAGGTAATGGTGTATGGCCGAAACGCACCGAACCACAGAATCACTTGCAGAGGAAGAGTTGTGTGAGTGGCATGTACTTGCGATATACATTAAAAGGATTCAGGTTCAAGACTATGGTGTCACCTGATTCCTGTAGACCTGTCTTGCTTACTCTAATGTCGGTTCAAGTCTATGGTGACACCGGCACCATTGCACAACTATTTCGCTTTAATCCGAAAGCATTTTATTTTAAAACATGTGGGGGATTGTTGTATTTATTTTAAAATAATATTAAAAATTTGAATTTTCAAATTTCGGTATTTTTCCTCCATATTTAAAATTTGGTGTTTTTGAAGTGTTGGTTTTGTCCCACATCGGATTTGACAAAAGAAATTTTCTTGTTTATATGATAGGCCTTTTGCCTAGGGCTTGAGCCCCTTTCAGGGGGCATGTGAATTTGGTCCTGTGGGGGGGCTATGAAAATAGCTCTAATCTATGCCATTAACCACACACGCGCGCGCGCGCGCCGAGCCGAGCCGTGCCGTGCCGAGCCGAGTCCGAGTCCGTGTCCGCGTCCGCGTGCGCGACGCGACGGGACGGGACGGGCTGGGCTGGGCGCGGGTGCGGGTGCGGTGTAAGTGTACTCGTGTGGGTGTGTGTGTATGGGTACTCGCAGGATTGTATGTGCGAGAGTGTACTCGCACTTGCGCCTTTTCGTTTTTAAACCAGAGAGATGCTTCCCTTCCGGTTGGTCGCCCCTATTGGGTTTAAAGGGTGTTTATGCACCATTTCGGAGTCTATATAAAGACTTCCGATTCCAGTTTCAACATACGAAAATTCTCTGCCTTATAAAACTCTCTCTGATACGGTTTTACCATTGTTACTGAGTTCATTGCTGAGTCAACTCAGCACTTTCGGATTAAACTGTAAGTGGTTCGAGCCCGTGCACCGCTGGGACCGGGTCATAGTCGTTGTATCCTGGAGGTCGATTGCTCTGAAAACCTGTTGCACTTGGGACGCTGTCCAAGGGGAGCAAATTCGATTTCAAGCCGAGTGACTCAGTCACGCCTCGACTCAATTCAATAAGTTTTTCTTTCTCTAAATTTATTTTCCTTTTTTTTTGGTTCTCGATTTTTATAGTCTATTTAATTCAACATTTTATCCAACACAAGATACGTGGTGAACTCTTCTAAACGGTGGAGTGTAATGCGAACAGTCAATAATTGGTTGGGATGTATCTATGCTCACAACGGCCCTGTGAGAACATGCAATGGAATTAGGGGTCATTTGGTAGCATAGATTTCAAGTGAATTGGAATCCACTTGCGAAAATTAAAATCACACGTGGTGTTTGACACTATGCATATGAACTTCACGTGAATTTAACATTTTTTGTTTGGCACATTTCTCCATGCATGACATGCATTTTACTATATTCTTAATAGTAGCCCACCATGAGGGTTACGTAAAATCCACCCCAATCATCATGTGTGTCAATTTATATTAGCTGTAAGGCCCAAAATACAGATCAGTATCTGATTCAGGTGGACAATACAATTGGAAATAATATATAAGGGGTACCTCTCCCAATTGTTTTCCTTCGCATGGTCCACTTGAATCATGAACCGGGCCAATTTTTGAGTCCTACGGGTAAAATAACTGGCACACCTAATCATCAAGGTAGATTTCACATAAACATTAAGGTTAGGTATACCAATTCGTGAATTTAAGAAAATAATTTTTACCCGAGAGAACTCCCGAGGTGAAGTCACCTATTGGGCTTTAAAAATATTGTTAGACATGGCCATCACTATGTTTATATAAAATCCAATCTGATCACTAAGTATGTCGTTGAGTCAAACCACTCAAATATCAGATTGCTTGTAATTCAAGTAATCTATACTTAAGGAAATAATAGCCCTCACCCATCAAATTGTTTCCTTTCGTGTGGCCCATATGTGTTGAGCATGAACCTATTTTTGCCTACACAACTACATTTTAGCTTTGTACCTTACGGGGTTGAAGCGGATTTCATATAATTATCACAGGAGGCCCTTATAAAATCAAGAGTGTGTGTATCTCTCTTAACTTTTTGCTTAGGATGCACACCTAAATCACACACAGAGCTGATTTTTAAAATCTATGAATAAATTAATGGAACACACTTTCTGATTAGGGTAGATTTTATGTAAACATGATAGTCGAACACATTGATTCTTAGAGTAAGGCCCCGTTTGTTAAATCTGAAGTTTGAAGCCTGAATCTGAAGTCTAAATCTTGAATATGAAATCTGAAGTCTAAATCTTGAATCTGAAATCTGAAGTCTAAATCTTAAATCTGAAATCTGACGCCTGAATTTGAAATTTGAAGTCAAAAAACTTGTTTGGTAATTATGGCTGAAGTCTGAAAATTTAGTATTAAATTTGAAACAATTTTTTTGTTAACAAACATATGAAATGTCTGAAATATGTTAATTTGACACATTTGCCCCCATCTCTTGTTTGGGAATATTTTACATTATAAAGAAATTATTTTTTATTAAATAAAAATAAAATTATTCTATTTAATTCAAACAAAACATGAATTACTTGATAAAAAATTAAAATACCATTACTCACGAAAGTCAAGGTGTGCCCATATAGGTTTCCAACGCAAGAACTTCCTACGAAGACGAGCTATATAGCTATTGTAGATACATGTCGGGCGAAGACGAGCGTGGACGTTCCTCGAGGTCTGAGTTGTACGAACGGTTCAAAGGAGATCAAAGTTACATGGGCCCTACAATAATGTATTTATTATATCCATACCTTACATCAAATTTTTGAGATCATTTTAGAGCATTATCCAAAAAATGAATCATATCCAAAACTCAAATGGGCCACACCAAAAATAGCAGCAGCATAATGATTTTCACCGTTAAAAAATTCGCAGGGCCCCCTATAACATTTATTTTCCATTTAATATATACATAAAGTCAAAAATATCTGGATGAAGAGGAAACACAAATTTCATATTGATCCGAAACTTCTGCAACCCCAAAAGGGTTTCAATGGTAGACATTTAATCTCCCACTGCTTTTTGCAGTGTGGTCCAGTTTATCTTTAGATCTGTCTTATTTTTCAGCTCAAGCTTTACAACGAGCTCGCAAAATGGATGGACGGTTTGGAAATAACAAATATATCATGGGACCCACGAAATTTGATGACGTCAGTGCACCAGCCATTCTGCTTCCCAATTTCGTGCCAACCCGGGTGCGAATTAGCTACTGACAGGTCTTGAGTAGCGAGACTGGCTACTAAAGTAACGCCACCAAGTTTATTGGGCCCCACCATGATATATGTTTTATATCCATGTCGTCCATCCATTTGGAGATATCATTTTAGGGCAAGATCTAAAGAATGAGTTAAATCTAAAGCCTTAGTGGACCCCAGCACAAAAAATAGTGGAGGCAGTGACGCCCACCATTAAAAACTTCTAAAGACGACAAAAGTTTTAGATCAACCTGATATTAGTGTTTTCCTTCTTTCATGTCTTTTTTGAACTTTTGAACAGGTTGGATTTCAAATAAACGTTATGGTGGTCCTTAGGATAGTTTCAACGGTGGGAATCACTCTCCCCACTGTTTTCTGTGGAGAGGTCCACTACAGATTTTTATCTGCCTCATTCCTTGGATCATGTCCTAAAATGATATCTCATAATGGATTGAGGGTGTGGATAAAAGACATACATCACAAATGGGGCTCATATAACTTGGTGATGTCACTTCAGTACCTGACGCGCTACCTAACCTGGCAGTATCTAATATGCCTCCCCCGCCCATCCACTTCGAACGCGGATTGCATTCTACCCCCGCCCAAATGGAAGGGCTCTGTGGGGCTCACTATGATGTAAGTATTTTATCTAAGCCGTTCATCATTTGTCTCATATATATTTTAATATGTGATCCTAAAGATGAAGCAGGTCCAAAGCTCCAATGAACCACACTAAAGGATGCTACAGTGATAATGACATCCACCGTTGAAACCTTTCCAAGGGTCACTGTGATGTTTTTTTTTTACCATCCACTTATTCATTAGGTCAGGTAGATGTGGATGAAGTGAAAACACAAATATCAACTTGATCTGAAACTTCTCCAGCTCACAAGAAGTTTTTAATGGTGGGCGTTCAATCCCCACCTTGTGGTCCAATTAATCATTGGACTTGCTTTTTTTATTAGCTCACACCTTAAATGATCTGAAAAAGTTGATAGACGGTGTGGATCAAACACATAAATCATGGTAGGGCATAAAAAAGTTTCACAGGTTAAAGGTTGATTTTGTATTTCACAAACAATTTAAAAGAAAAAATTGCCGTAGTTATTTGAAAAAGGGTACTTTAGGAAGCCTAAATTTTTGTTTAATGAAAAATCACTGAGTGCATTCCGCGTTCACCATTCACTACAAGAATTCCTACTTTTAGCAACGAAAATTTTCGTCGCTAATTTCGTTGCTAATACACCGTCACTACAAACTTTCAGCAGCCAAAAAGTTGAAGGCGTTGCTAAATGTAAGCTTCTTAGCAACGAAAATTTCATCGCAACTAAAATTGTAGAGGACTTTTAGCAGTGAAACATTTCGATACAAAAAATAATTGTACCACTTTCGCTGCTAAAAAAAGTTGTGGAAGACTTTTAGCAGCGAAACATTTCGTCCCTAAAAACTGTACAAGACTTTTAGCAGCGAAAATTTTCGCCACAAAAAATAATTATTCTACTTTTAGCAACGAAACTTTTCGTTACTAAAAAATCTTTAAGAAACTTTTAGCAGCGCAAATTTTGCTGCTAAAAATATTCAGTCATCTTTCTGCAACGCCACTTTTCGTCGCTAAAAAAATATTACAAGACTATTTACAACGAAAATTTTTGCTGCTAAAAATATATTTTTATTTTTCACAATGAATAATTTCGCAGCGAAAAATACTTTACAAGACTTTAAGATACAAAAATTTCATCCCTATAATATTTTAAAAAACTTTTAACAACGAAAATTTCGTCCCTATAATATTTGTAAAACTTTTAGCAACGAAAATTTCGTCCCTATAATATTTTAAAAAACGTTTAGCAACGAAAAGTTTCGTCCTTATAATATTTTAAAAACCTTTTAGCAACTAAAATTTCGTGCCTATAATATTTGCCAAAATCTTTTAGCAATAAAACGTTTCGTCCGTATAATATTTTTAAAACTTTTTAGTAACGAAACTTTCGTCCTTATTATATTTTCAAAAAATTTTAGCAACGAAAAGTTTCGTCCCTATAATATTGTAAAAACCTTTTAGCAATGAAAATTTCGTCTCTATAATATTTTCAAAAACTTTTAGCAACGAAAATTTCATCCACAAAATATTTTCAAAAACTTTTAGCAACGAAATTGTTCGTCACTAAAAACTTATAGCGGCGAAAAATTTCGTTACTAAAAGTCTCTTTTTTTTTTTTTAACAATGTCCAATAGAAAATTCCATGCAAAATACCTGATAGACACTTGTTACAATATATTTCATCATATTCATCCTGATATACCTGTTATATCATCATATTCATATTCACATCCTGATATACACCTGTTATATCATAAGACACCTGTCAAATTTCATCATATTCACATTCAGATCCATCTAACCCAAACTAGTAAATCCTTCCAAACATAAACTACATACATTCAAACACAACCAATCTTATACGCATCACAGTCATTCACGCATAAATACATAAAAGTTTAACATCATAAATAAAAAAGAAAAAATCATAAAGCTGAAGGCGAATGTGGTGGGGCATCGGTAGGTAAGCGTGCAGCGAAAGCTTGAAACATCTCCTTCATCCGTCGCTCATGCTCCACCCACATCTCCTCTATCTTCCTCTCCTGCTCCTCTTTCTGCCTTGCCAGTTGATCCTCCATCTTCTTCTTCTGCTCCTCCTTTTATCTCGCCAGCTGATCCTCCATCTTCCTCTCCTGTTCCTCCCTCTGCCTCGTCAGCTCCTCCATCATCTTCTTCTCCTGCTCCTCCCTCTGCCTGTCCAGTTGATCTTTGATGTCATCGATGACAACCCGTAGCTGCTGAACCTCTCTTTCTGGGGTATTAGCTCGGCGTACGGCGCTATCGTCAACTACGACGGATCAGCTGGAGGCAACTCTAGCGGGTGCCATGAGCTTGGCACCATGGCCAAGCCCACGGACATATCCAAAACGGGTGCCAAGCACCTGACTCAGGATCTCTGGCTCACTCCGCTGAGTACTATCGAGAGTGGGCTGACTGCGTAAGGTGTCCATCTCCTCCTGTAATGAAAATATATAAATTTTCATAATAAATGACATTATTATAATTTAATGCAATTAAATTTTACAATGTAATGATTTTTACTCAAATCTCGCTAGCTTTAGGATGTACCCAAGATCCACTCGCCTGCCGATAGTGAGTCCCTTTGTAGAAGTCTACTGGTCCGGGCTCCTGGCCAGTGACGGAATCTCGCTACGCAATCAAAAGGAAAATAGAGTTAATATAAATGCATGGAAAGAATATAAAAATTACCAGTAATTTCTTACCATGTCGTGACGAAGTCGTACAAATGACTTTGAACCAGCTACGTGGTTCACTTCTAACTTTCTCCTGTTGTCAGAATTTATTTTGCTCCTCTTCTGAACACATTATACATAATGCATTGTTATTAATTATGAATTTAATTATTACGTTAAGATATCGTAAATATGCAAATATTACCTGAGAAGAATCAGACGAAAACCTATCGCAGAATATCTGTCAGTCCTCACGGGTCACGTGAGGCAGTGCGGACTGTGCAGCCTCCTCGTGGCTCGCGGACCGCTTGTACTTCTGGTATAAATTACCATGGTAAGCCTTGAACCGCTCCTTCATCATGTCGTCGACGACATAGGATATGTGCGGAACACTCAAATTTAAGTGAAATTTATCCTACAGTTTCATAAATAATAGATTAAGGTAATAAACTTATTAAGAAAATAACTTAGTCATAAATGAACTTTTATAAAATAAATTAGATTTCATAAGGTTAAGGTTTAGGTTTAGGATAAGGTTTAGATTAAGGTTATGGTTTAGGTTTAGGTTATAGGTTATAGCTATAGGGAATTGAGAATAGGTTAAGGTTTTAGGTTTATGAATCGAGTTTGGGTTCGGGTTTAGGTTTGGGTTTTCAAGTTTAGGTTTAGGTTTAGGTTAGGGAGTTGAGATTAGGATTTAGTGTAGGTTTAGGTTTAGGGATTTGAGAATAGGTTAAGGTTTAGGTTTAGGAAATCAGGTTCGGGTTCGGGTTCGGGATCAGGATTAGGCTTGGGTTTTCAAGTTTAGGTTTAGGTTAGGGAGTCGAGATTAGGTGTAGGTTTTGGTTTAGGGATTTGAGAATAAATTCAGGTTTTAGGTTTAGGTTTAGGTTATAGGTTATAAGTGTAGGTTATAGGTTTAGATTTAAGTTACGTTATAGGTTATAGGTTTAGATTTAAGTTACGTTATAGGTTAAGGTTTAGGTTTAGAAAATCGGGTTCGGGTTTGGGATCGGGTTTAGGTTTGGGTTTTCAAGTTTAGGTTTAAGTTAAGTAGTTGAGATTAGGATTAGGTGTAGGTTTAGGTTTTGAGAATTTGAGAATACATTTAGGTCTTAGGTTTAGGTTTAGGGTATGGTTTTAGTTTTGGTTATAGGTTATAGGTTTAGGATAAGGTTTAGGTTTAGGTTTAGGTTATAGGTTTTGGGATTTGAGAATAGTTTTAGGTTATAATTATAGGTTTAGGTTAGGTTATAGGTTTTGGGATTTGATAATAGGTTCGGGTTTATGTCATAGGTTTTGGTTTTGGTTTAGGTTATAGGTTTTGGTTTATGTTATAGGTTATAGGTTTAGGATAAGGTTTAGGTTTAGGTTTAGGTTATAGGTTTTGGGATTTGAGAATGGGTTTGGGTTTAGGTTATAGGTTTTGGCTTTAGTTTAGGTTATAGGTTTTTTGGATTTGAGAATGGGTTCAGGTTTAGGTTATAGGTTTTGGTTTTGGTTTAGGTTATAGGTTTTGGTTAAGGTTATAGGTTATAGGTTTAGGTTTAGGTTAAGCTTAGGTTTAGGTTATAGGTTTTGGGATTTGGCAATAGTTTTAGGTTATAAGTATAGCTTTGGGTTAGGTTATAGGTTTTGAAAATTGTGAATGGGTTCGGATTTAGGTTATAGGTTTTGGTTTTGGTTTAGGTTATAGGTTTTGGTTAAGGTTATAGGTTTAGGTTTATGTTAAGCTTAGGTTAAGGTTATAGGTTTTGGGATTTGGCAATAGTTTTAGGTTATAAATATAGGTTTGGGATAGGTTATAGGTTTTGGTTTTGGTTTAAGTTATAGGTTTTGGTTAAGGTTATAGGTTATAGGTTTAGGTTTAGGTTAAGCTTAAGTTTAGGTTATAGGTTTTGGGATTTAGGAATAGTTTTAGATTATAAGTATAGGTTTAGGTTAGGTTGTAGGTTAAGGTTTAGGGATAGGTTTTAGGTTTTTGGATTTGAGAATGGGTTCGGGTTTAGGTCATAGGTTTTGGTATTAGTTTAGGTTAAAGGTTTTGGAATTTGATAATGGGTTCGGGTTTAGGTTATAGGTTTTGGTTTTGGTTTAGGTTATAGGTTTTGGTTAAGGTTATAGGTTATAGGTTTAGGTTTAGGTTATAGGTTTTGGGATTTGGCAATAGTTTTAGGTTATAAGTATAGCTTTGGGTTAGGTTATAGGTTTTGGGAATTGAGAATGAGTTCGGGTTTAGGTTATAGGTTTTGATTTTGGTTTAGGTTATAAGTTTTTGTTAAGGTTATAGGTTATAGGTTTAGGTTTAGGTTAAGGTTAGGTTTAGGTTATAGATTTAGGGATTTGGGTATAGTTTTAGGTTATAAGTATAGGTTTAGGTTAGGTTAAAGGTTTTGGGATTTGATAAGGAGTTCGGGTTTAGGTTATAAGTTTTGGTTTTGGTTTAGGTTATAGGTTTTGGTTTAGGTTTTAGGTTTTAGGTTATAAGTATAGGTTTAGGTTAGGTAATAGGTTTTGGGATTTGATAATGGGTTTCGGTTTAGGTTATAGGTTTTGGTTTTGGTTTTGGTTATAGGTTTTGGCTTAGGTTATAGGTTTAGGATAAGGTTTAGGTTTAGGTTTAGGTTTAGTTTATAGGTTTTGGGATTTAAGAATGGGTTCGGGTTTAGGTTATAGGTTTTGGTTTAGGTTTAGGTTATAGGTTTTGAGATTTGAGAATGGGTTCGGGTCTAGGTTATAGGTTTTGGTTTTGGTTTAGGTTATAGGTTTTTGGATTTGAGAATGGGTTCGGGTTTAGGTTATATGTTTGGTTTTGGTTTAGGTTATAGGTTTCATTTTAGGTTATAGGTTATAGGTTTTGGGATTTGAGAATGGATTCGGGTTTAGGTTATAAGTTTTGGGATTTGAGAATGGGTTCCGGTTTAGGTTAAAGGTTTTCGTTTTGGTTTAGGTTATAGGTTTTGAGATTTGAGAATGGGTTTGGGTTTAGGTCATAGGTTTTGGTTTTGGTTTAGGTTATATGTTTTGTTTTAGGTTATTGGTTATAGGTTTAGGATAAGGTTTAGGATTAGGTTTAGTTTATAGGTTTTTGGATTTGAGAATGTGTTCGGGTTTAGGTTTTGGTTTTGGTTTTGGTTTTGGTTTAGGTTATAGGTTTAGGGATATGAGAATGGGTTCGGTTTTAGGTTATAGGTTTTGGTTAATGTTATAGGTTATAGGTTTTGATTTTGGTTAAGGTTAGGTTTAGGTTATAGGTTTTGGGATTTGACAATAGTTTTATGTTATAAGTATAGCTTTGGGTTAGGTTATAGATTTTGAGAATTGAGAATGGGTTCGAGTTTAGGTTATAGGTTTTGGTTTTGGTTTTGGTTATAGGTTTTGATTTAGGTTATAGGTTTTAGGTTATAAGTATAGGTTTAGGTTAGGTTATAGGTTTTGGGATTTGATAATGGGTTCGGGTTTAGGTTATAGGTTTTGGTTTTGGTTTAGGTTATAGGTTTATGATAAGGTTTAGGTTTAGCTTTAGGTTATAGGTTTTGGAATTTGATAATGGGTTTGGGTTTAGGTTATAGGTTAGTTTTGGTTTAGGTTATAGGTTATAAGTTATAGGTTTAGGATAAGGTTTAGGTTATAGGTTTTGGGATTTGAGAATGGGTTCGAGTTTAGGTTATAGGTTTTGAGATTTGAGAATGGGTTCGGGTTTAGGTTATAAGTTTTGTTTTAGGTTATTGGTTATAGGTTTAGTATAAGGTTTAGGTTTAGGTTTAGGTTATAGGTTTTGGGATTTGAGAATGGGTTCGGGTTTAGGTTTAGGTTTAGGTTATAGGTTTTGGGATTTGAGAATGGGTTCGGGTTTAGGTTTAGGTTTTAGTTTTGGTTTAGGTTATAAGTTTAGGGATTTGAGAATGGGTTCGGGTTTAGGTTATAGGTTTTGGTTAATGTTATAGGTTATAGGTTTTGGTTTTGGTTAAGGTTAGGTTTAGGTTATATGTTTTGAGATTTGGCAATAGTTTTAAGTTATAAGTATAGGTTTGGGTTAGGTTACAGATTTTGGGAATTGAGAATGGGTTCGGGTTTAGGTTATAGGTTTTGGTTTTGGTTTAGGTTATAAGTTTTGGGATTTGAGAATGGGTTCGGGTTTAGGTCATAGGTTTTGGTATTGGTTTAGGTTATAGGTTTTGAGATTTGAGAATGGGTTCGAGTTTAGGTTATTGGTTTTGGGATTTGAGAATGGGTTCGGGTTTAGGTTATAGGTTTTGGTTTTGGTTTAGGTTATAGGTTTTGGTATTTGAGAATGGGTTCGGGTTTAGGTTATAGGTTTTGGTTAAAGTTATAGGTTATAGGTTTAGGTTAAGTTTAGGTTTAGGTTATAGGTTTTGGGATTTGGGAATAGTTTTAGGTTATAGGTATAGGTTTAGGTTAGGTTATAGGTTAAGGTTTAGGGATAGGTTATTGGTTTTGGGATTTGAGAATGGGTTCAGGTTTAGGTTATAGGTTTTAGTTTTTGTTTAGGGATTTGGGAATAGTTTTAGTTTACAAGTATAGGTTTAGGTTAGGCTATAGGTTAAGGTTTTGGGATTTAAGAATGGGTTCGGGTTTAGGTTATAGGTTTTGGTTTTCGTTTAGGTTATAGGTTTTGGGATTTGAGAATGGGTTCGGGTTTAGGTTATAGGTTTTGGTTTTGGTTTAGGTTATAGGTTATAGATTTAGGATAAGGTTTAGGTTTAGGTTTAGGTTATAGGTTTTGAGATTTGAGAATGGGTTTGGGTGTAAGACCCGTATCTTAATCCGTACTGTTCCGTCGCTTCCCGCGATCCTTCTCGTTAAATTTCAGCAATCCGCGACCTGTAGTCGACATTGCGCACGACCGTAAGTCATATCTTATACATTTGAGTCAGATTAATCCAAGACTTGTATCATTGCGACCGCACCGTCGCCACGGTTCCAACGCCATGACTCATGTACCAATCCGATACCCTGACTAAGAGATGTGGGTCGGCATTTATTTTGAGAAAACACCGCACGTTTACAATCTCAAGAGAATCTCTATAACATGTCAAATCAATCCCATCAATCAATCACTCATTAATCACTTTATGTCAAGTACATATCACCTTTCACCCCATCCCCAAGCAACCACCAAAGTCAACTCTTTCTCACCCTCTCTCTTACACCACCTTACATGTCAAGTACCACATCCATCACTCACCTCACCCTCTCACCCATCACACCCATCCCTCATCTCCTTACATCCCATCTCTCTCTCTCTCTCTCTCTCTCTCTCTCTCTCTCTCTCTCTCTCTCTCTCTCTCATTTCCCAAGCAAGAGAGGCTCCCACGTCCAAGGTTTCCCATGAGAGAAATGTGATTTTGGTGGCCCACTTCCCATCCCAAAAGCTCTAATCTTAGCCATCCATTTTTAATCTCCACCATCAAAGTGAAGCTCTAGGAGAGTAGCTTTCTAACGGACCAAAAAGATCAAGTGGTGGGTGCTTCCATGGACTACTTTTTTATATTTTTAAGATGGGCCAAGTGAGGCCAACTGATCAATGATAAGGATCTCACTTGGGACCCTAAGATGTGGCCAATGGCCCATCTTGATCATCAAAATCATTCCATGATGGGGCCATTCTCCATGGACCACATCATGATGTTTACTTTTCTTGCATTAAGAGGTCATATAGACCATTCATTTTGGATGGAGAGGGATCTCCACCGTTGATCTTTTATTTGGAAGGCCCATATGCAATGAGACCCATTGATGTATGATTGGATGGTTGAAATGGAGGGCCCATAGTGCTGGGGTCCCTCCATCACGCATGTCCCATTCTTTTACTCTCTCTCTCCCTCCCCTTTTAATTAATTTTTTTGTATGTTGATGTGGCCATGTGGCCCACTTGAATGAGCCCCACCATGAAATATGTATTTTATCCAAGCCCTCCATAAGTGGGGCCCATCTTAGATGTATCATCCATCTTGTGGAGGCCCACCTAAACAAAAAAAAAGAGAAGAAACATCCAGTGTCTGGACGCTGGACGTGGAAGAAAAGTACAAATATTGGCTTGATTTTACAAGCCATTGGAGTGTGTCACTCAAGCAGGCTCCACATTGATGTATGTATACAATCCGAGCCATCCTTCCTCTTTCCCAACTCATTTTAGGCATTGAGCCAAAAAATGAGGATGATCTGGGTATCTAGTAGGCCATAGTTCCAAAAATAGTATCATTACCATTGAAATCCACCCAAACTTTTCTTGCACGTTGAAAAAGGCCCAATATTGGTCTTGATAGAATTGTTTTGGGCCGTGAAATCTATTGAATGGAGTGGATTTACCTGATGCAGGCCCCACATGATAGAAACCCCAGAAAAATGGGTTTTTCAAAAAAAAATACAAAACAGCAGCAGCTGCTGCTGTTGTTAGCAGTGTAGGCCATACCAGAGACGGGCGGGCGGACGCCAGGGCCCCACTATGATGTATATGTGTTATCTAGGCCGTTCATTAGGTGGGTCCCTACCTTAAGTAAGCCCGACCCAAAAATCAGCTTGATCTGATGATCAGATGGCCCACACCACAAGAAACAGCGGTGATTGAACTTTACCATTGAAATCCTTTTAGGCCCACGACAGTTTTGGATCAATCTAAAATTTGTGTTTCCTGTTCATCCAGGTCCTTGTGGCCTTATCAACAGGTTGGATGTAAAATAAACATTATGGTGGGCCCCACGTGGGACCCACTGTCCACGCCAGTCCCACTGGCGGACTGAGTGGAGATACCTCGTTCCAACACTTGAGGTCCTGACATCGATCCTTGGTGGGGTGGTTACCATGGAGTGCGTGTACTGGCAGGGTGGGACCCACCATGGTGTATGTGTTTTATTCACGCCATCATCCATGTGGTGGGCCCTTCTGATGTATGTGTTTTATCTATGCCGTCTACCCATGAGCTGGGCTGCTGGACGGCTAGTGGACCCACCCCATGATGCATGGATTGCATCTAAACCGTCTAGACATTTTTGAAGACCCTCTTATGGCATGAGAAAAATAAATGCTATGGTGAACCTCAAAAATTTTAATGGTGGAAATCATCAAGGTGAACTGTCTAGACACTTTATCTTACGTTACATTCTTACATTCTCACGTTACATTCTGGGCCATATGGATCTTTGCATATGTGCCAAGACTGATAGCTAGGCCTTTTTCCAGTATTCGTCAGTTGGGACTTGTTTGGATGTCAAATCTGGAGTATTGGCCAATGCTTTAACCATCCATTTTCTTCATACATGCAAGGGCCTTCTGATAGACCAGCCTATTTTCTGGGCCATATGGATCTTTGCATGAAGGCACCACATTGGTGCTTTTGGAGAGAGTTGGGTTTGATATCCTACTCTACTGACTAGCCATCACATTTCTCATATTTTATACATCGCCAGTATGATCATTGCATAATACCTGCCATTGAAAGAGAAGAAAAAAAAAAGAAGAGAAAAGAAAAAAACCCTTTTGGCATCATACCTTCAGAGTAAGTTTGAGAAGATAATCTATGATATATATGTACCAAACTGTAACACCCTGAAAATCGGGGGTCGTGTATAAACTCAACTCCCGAGTTCCAGACCGTCACTTATGCAACAAAAATGGTTATGATTTAATGTTGTCTGATTTAAAGCATTCACATGAGTAAAAGTATACCAAAACTGCAATTCATACTTCAGATCCAGTGATAAAAGCAAGCGGAAGACTAAACAATGTATATATCACTGTATGGAAAAAAACAAAGTAATCTCATCTGTCTCCAAAGTATGACTACATCTTTGAGTCTCATGTACATATACATAACAAAGAATAATGTTCAAAAAGAAAGTCCCACTGATGTCCCCTCGATCCAGGTCGCCTACGGGAAGCCGTCATGATACTGCATATACGAGAACTCATCCTGGTCCTCGTCGATCTCTGGCTCCACCTCCTGGATCTCGTCCTCACCTGCAGCTACAACAGGGTCTGGTGGGTGTTGCAAACACCATCCCGTAACGTGGGAATGAGTGATCAACTCAGTGGAATCATAGAGCAAAGATTAGCATGTTCACAATTCAATCACGCGATAATAGTAAAGCAGTAAATCAGACAATCCTAATACTGTTGTTAATGCAAAATGATATGACGTGATGTATGCCCTCACCGACGATCACCCTCATGCGGCAACATCTTACGACCGCGGCATGCCACACTCCCTAGAGTGCTCCACATCTTCCAGGCACATGCAATGCTATGGTGATATGATTTCCAAGTTGTTATTAGTCCATTCAAACAGCAGGATTGAGAAACTAAGGTACTTCCCTTGTATCAATCCCAACACAGATCCTGTCTAGGGTCGTCACTCCTAGTAATCTCATACGATGTATATTTCGTAGGTCACTGCAAGGGCTGCCAGGGCTGTTGATCGCACTCGTTGCACCGCTCCCCCATCACCTTATCAATACAGGCCTACCGTACTCTACTGCAACGGAAGGGTCGTCGCCTCCCGTGGACTCAGAATACGCTCGCGGTCACTACAAAGGGCTCGTCGCCTGATCAGTGTAGGCCGACAGCTAGAATATAGTGTCCCATACCACCATAATCTGCTCACGAGTCAAGGTGCTCACTGTTCACTACGGGGAGGTTTGTGGCCCCAGCGTAGGCCGACAGCTCGACCACGGTGTCCCATACCACCATGCCCGGCTCATGAGTCTTCGTGGATCAAGGTACCATGGTTAACAGGGTTTACAATGGTAAGTTCAGTACCCTAGGTTCAAGCAGTTATGACACATACAAGGTGAACATACATCGGCCAGTCGGGCTACTTGACGGGCTCGACTAGCGCGATCGCATCTCAAGTCGAACGACATGAAGTGCGTAAAACACTTCGCGTGGCCTAACCACTGCCGCCAACACTCAACACGAATCACGTTCATTGACGCGTCGTTCGTGGCTATGACCAGTCAGCCACGAATTCGCTCGGTTACCGACTGCCTGGACTAAGTCTAGTCCCACACATCTATGGAATCCTATCAGCACTATACGCAAAGGTATTGGAATTGAAATACATCATGTGAGCATGTTAACACATGTTATAACATTCAACTTAAACAAATCTTCAAGGCATACTTTCTATGCATGTAATGCAATCATGCATAAGGTAAACATGTAGGAAATCATTTAGGTCAGCATTTTAATCATGAAATCAATCTCAAACTACTACATAACATCATTCAATTCAATACATACTAATACAAGCATTTATACAAACACATACACTACACACTTAAGTCCACATATAGTATGTCGACCCAAAATGCGCAACTTGGCGAATCTCTTCGCCAAACTGATTATGCAAGCATTCCTAACTCTCTAATGCGGCGACAAACCATGTCAATCACGTCAGCAAAATATGCATGTAGACCGTACTTCCTACAATTGACTAAAATGCCCTAAATCTCATATTCTTCGTTAATTTATGAAACAGGAAACGGAGAGCATGTTGTACATGTCAAACGGTGATGCCGTCGATAATCTACTATTAAACGACATTGAAAGCATTGTAAACCGTCAATCAAAGCGTCTAAAATCCTCACCTAGTCTCTTACGGTCGCGGAATTTTGAACGGAGTGTGTACGCTTCGTCTACGGCGGTAGGAGAGCCTGATTTATGGAATACGTTAGCTAACATGTTGTGCATCTATGTAAACCCTAAATCAACAAGTTTTTGGGATTATTTTATACCTGAAAAAGTGTAGAAATCACCAGCCAGGTGATTGGAAGGAAGTGCTGAAGCAGCAACTGTCAGGGCTCGGAAGCGGACAAATTCTCTTCTTCTCTTTCTCTCAAACTCTCCCTCTTTTTCTCCTAGGGTTTGTGATTTTTGGATGGAAGGGAGAAATGAGGGTTTCAACCCCTTTTATAAGCTTGAAATCATCGGAAATAGGCTTCGGGACGAAGTTTACTTGATGCCTATCCATTTCGGGGCTGTTTCGGTCCAAAAACGGCTTTCTGGTGGTCCCCTGGTCGATTGCGATCAGACTTAAGCTCATGTGTGCCAGATGTAGTTCGTATTAAGTTTTCAGTCTGGCAGGGTTCGCAGATCGCACGTGGCGGACCAGTTTCAGTTCAGCGGTCACCGCACATAGATCAGGGCTGAAAGTCTCATGATAATAAATAGAAATTTTTCCTGATCCGAGGGTGTAATCTGGATGAATTCTGATGGTCAGAACGCTTAATACTGACGCGTCAAGTCGTGTGCCAGATTTGAATTTGAAATTCCAAATTCGTCCCTATTCGCGGTCGCTTCAGTCCGGGTTCAACGAAATCGTCTGTGATTATCGGTTTGACTTGATTTTCGAGATGATTGTCAAGTCCAGCTGGGCAGTTTTAACGGTCTAAGATAGGAGGTATCGGACCTTCGACGCGCGGTCTAAATCCAATACAAAAGTTCAACGTGGTCCAGAGGACAAACCCGCTTAGAGTTTGATCCGAGGTTATAGAGTATTGTAGAGTTGTCTGTTCTACTCGATTTGGGTCTTGCAGAACATATTTAAAGTGATCAGGGACTATTTCCCAGCTACTCTAGCGTTGCGCTAGCTAACTTACGCTTAATTTCCATGGAATTTATTTTTATGCGATTTCGGGTCGAGTTGGTACTCGAGCCCAAGTACGGATTTTTCACGGGCGTTACACAAACATATTGAAAACACAACAAAGACATATACACAGACTTATGCCCTAAACACAACAAAGACATGGATGCTTACCGTTGCGCGGAATATTCAGTACACCCAAATCGAAGTACATCAAAACAGTGCCTTATGCTGTCATTGTTTTCTAGGTAGGGATGAACATCAGGCAAATTCTCACTCCATTATGAATTTCCTTGTGCTCTTATACCTGTTTTTTACATTATTAGACAGGATGAAGTGTTGCATTAGTAAACATACAGTTTGAAGGGATTCATTTGATATGCTTTTGGCAGCTATTCACATCCATGCATATGTATGATTATGTCAAAGCACAATTAGAAACAATTCATTCCATACGCTTACAGGATGTTAAAATCCATGCATGTGTATACCCCTAGCCAGGCATTTATGTTTCTCAATTGAAACCATCCAGATAAATAAGGCCCATTATAAGTCAGCGACAACTTGAAAATCATACTAATTGAATGATCCTAGGTGTCAAACTATGTAAATCAAAAGGAATGGTAAATGAAAAAGAATAAGTGGTCTAAATTAGACAAACAAATGTCCAATATTGGTGAGTATCTGAAGAGATGGTGAGTATCTTCCATTCAAAATGAGGATTGCTATGGTAAGGAGAGGGTTGCTTGTCATAGTAGGCGGGAAGCAAAGGGAGCACCGTGATATTTGTGAGAAATCAATGGATTGGGTTAAGACATGGATTAAAAAATGATGCCTTATTTTTTTTCCTTATCTTGTTTCTTTATAACTTGTATGAATGTAGTTTGATGGTTGTTATAGTTTGTGTGGTTGTTTGGCTAGGGGTAGATCTTCTTTATGGGTTTTGCTTCCCCTATGTGCTGGTTCAGGATCACCATCATGGGCCCACATGTACAGATGATCCAAAGATTGGAACCGTTCATCATATGTGTAACTATCATATATGAGCTAATAGTGGAATGACAACACCCTAAGACTGACCTTGACATTTGATTTTATCGAGTTAATGTGATCCATTGAAATTTAGCTTCACCAATCTCACATACGTATGTCTTAGCATGTGTGTCCATATATAGTCAGGACATGTTCTTGTATAAATGATAGTACACAACTACACATTATCCACAAATACATAATCCACAAATACTACTCAAGGGATTTATATATATATATCTTACTACATATAGATTGTCACACCATTTTAATCCTTGGTTTTCAATGACAGGTGGGGTCCATGGTCTAATAATCCAAACCCATCCGTGTTTGTCCCAACAACAGATGGACTACGCCTAAGAATCTCCTCGATAGGACAATCCCAACCTATCAATTTCTGGCTTCTGTATAAAAGGTTACGTTCTCTTCTCTCACTCATGTACTATTTCATGTTATAAAATTTTCAAGTAAATTGTACAAGGTTTACAGTAATCTTGGAGATTAGAAAATTTTCAAGTATGTGCATTTCAGTCTGAGTTTTTCTCTAATGACGATAGCCTTGGGAGGGTTGATACGAGGGATGGGTTGATTGCAAGAGGCCGATTAAAACTATATTAGGTTATCTTGCTGGTCTAGAAATGATTATGTCCGGCAAGATGTGAGACCCGTATCTTAGTGCGTACCGACCCGTAGACTTTCGCGGTCTTACAGGTCAAATTTCAGCAACCTTCGACCCTTAACCGATGCTTACGTACGATCCTGATTCATATGCCGACAACCCGAGTCGAATCAACCCAAGATCTATACCCTAGCGACCACGCCGTCACCTCGGTTCCAATGCCGCGACTCGCACGCTGAGGCGATATCCTGGTCAAGAGATGTGGGCCAACGTTCGGTGCGAGAAAAATGCCGCGCATTGTGAAACCTAAGAGAATCTCTACGATGTGTCACATCAATCACATCAATCCCATCAATCAATCATCCATCAATCCATCATATGTCAAGTACATGTCAAGTACACATCACTTTCACCCCTTTTCCCAAGAAACCACAAAAGTCTTCCAAACTCATACCTCTCTTACACAAAAGGCCTCAAAAGTCAAGGATTTCTTACACCTCCCATACCTCTCTTACACAAAAGGCCACAAAAGTCAAGACTTTCTTACACAACCATCATTCATCCATCCATCCATCTCTCTCTACAACACTCTCTCTCTTTCTCATTTTCTCATCTCATTCTCTCAAGCAAAAACCCCTCCATAAGTATGGAATTCTCCAAGCATTCCTAAGCTCCAAGTGGCCCACTTTCCTACCCCACCATCTCCTATCTCAACCCTCCATTCCTCATCTCATCCATTGAAGTTGAAGCTAAGGTGCCAAGGAACCCCTGGGAGCAAGAAGATCGGACGGTGGGTGCCTCTATAGGGTAGTTTTTCTTGTTTTTATGATGGGCCAAGTGAGGCCCACCGATCCATGGTGTGGATCTCACTTGGGATCCTAAGTTGTGGTCGATGGACCACTTGGATTATCATGATCATTCCATGATGGGGTCATTCTCCATGGACCCCATCATGATGTTTATTTCTTTAAAATGGTCATCTAGACCATCCATATTGGTGGGGAAAGGATCCCCACCGTTGATTCTAAATTTTGATGGTCCCATGTGTTAAAGGACCCACTTGATTGTATGATTCATTGCAAGGGAGGGCCCATAGTATCGGGGTCCCTCCATCACAAGCGTGTCCCACCCTCCATCTCTCTCTTTCTCTCCATCTCTCTCTTTTTTTTTTATTTCTTTTTATTTTATTTTATTTTATTTGTAATAGGGTTGTGTGGCCCACTTGAATGGACCCCACCTTGAGGTATTTATTTGGTCCAAGTGTTCCTCAAGTGGGGCCCACCTTACATGTTGTACCTTCAACATTCATCTGTGGTGGCCCACTTCAACAGGGCCCACCATAATGTAATTTTAAAAAGCCAGACCGTCCAGCGTCTGGGACGATGGACGCCCCTGTGAAGAAAAAAAGAAAAGAAAAGAAAAAGAGAATAAAGCTTTGGGGTGGTCCTCTTATAGGCCCCACCTTGATGTTGTGGTACAATCCAAGCCGTCCATCCCCTTATCGGCCTCATTTTAGCCATTGAGTAGAAGGATGGTCCTGATCTGAGCATCTGGCGGGCCATAACATTGGGAACGTTAGTGGTTACCATTGAGAGATTTTCTGACGATTCTGTACGTCCAAAAATCACAAACTCTGGACTCATTAGACTTGTCATGGCCTGTAGAAACCAATGGACGGGGTGGATCTGCTAGATGTGGGCCCCAAATGTGAAAAACCCCAAATATAAGGGTTTTAATATTTTTTTTAAATGATGTAAGAGGCAAAGCCTCTTACGCTGCAGGTGCTGCAGCAGTAGCTGCAGCTGGCGGGTGGGCGGCCAGCCGGCTACCCACGGCTGCTGCCGTGGGCCCCACCATGATGTATATGTTTTATCTACGCCGCTCATATGGAGGGCCACCCCCTGAGGTGGGCCCCCTCCAAAAATGAGGCCGATTCGACACTCGGGTGGCCCACACCATAGAAAACAGTGTGAATGTACATCTATCATTGAAACCATCCTGGGGTCCACCGAAGTTTTAGATCAAGATGAAATTTGTGGTTTTCCTTCACCCAGGTCCGTGTGACCCTTTTGAACGGTTGGGATGGAAAAACATACACTGTGGTGGGCCCCACATGGGACCCACAGTGATGTATGTATTGTATTCATGCCGTCCACGGACCGTGGACGGTGGCACCCCACTGTGATTGTAACGCCCGTGAAAAATTCGTACTTGGGCTCGAGTACCAACTCGACCCGAAATCGCGTAGAAATAATTTCCATGGAAATTAAGCGTAAGTTAGCTAGCGCAACGCTAGAGTAGCTGGGAAATAGTCCCTGATCACTTTAAATACGTTCTGCAAGACCCAAATCGAGTAAAACAAACAACTCTACAATACTCTATAACCTCGGATCAAACTCTAAGCGGGTTTGTTCTCTGGACCACATTGAAATTTTGTATTGGATTTAGACCGTGCGTCGAAGGTCCGATACCTCCTATCTTAGACCGTTAGAACCGCCTAGCTGGACTTGACAATCATCTCGAAAATCAGGTCAAACCGATAATCACAGACTATTTCGTTGAACCCGGACTGAAGCGACCGCGAATAGGGACGGATTTGGAATTTCAAATTCAAATCTGGCACACGACTTGACGCGTCAGTATTAAGCGTTCTGACCGTCAGAATTCATCCAGATTACACCCTTGGATCAGGAAAAATTTCTATTTATTATCATGAGACTTTCAGCCCTGATCTACGTGCGGTGACCGCTGAACTGAAACTGGTCCGCCACGTGCGATCTGCGAACCCTGCCAGACTGAAAACTTAATACGAGCTACATCTGGTACACATGAGCTTAAGTCCGATCGCAATCGACCAGGGGACCACCAGAAAGCAGTTTTTGGACCGAAACAGCCCCGGAATGGATAGACACGAAGTAAACTTCGTCCCGGAGCCTATTTCCGGCGTTTTTAAGCTTATAAAAGGGGTTGAAACCCTCATTTCTCCCTCCCATCCAAAAATTCCAAACCCTAGAGAAAAGGAGAGAGAGTTTGAGAGAAAGAGAAGAAGGGATTTTTCCCGCTTCCGAGCCACCGACAGCTGCTGCTTCAGCACTTCTTTCCAATCACCTGGCTGGTGATTTCTCCCCTTTTTCAGGTATAAAATAACCCTAAAACTTGCTGATTTAGGGTTTACCTAGATTCATAGCATGTTAGCTAACGTACTTCATAAATCAGGTCCTCCTACCGCCGTAGACGAAGCGTACACGCTCCGTTCAAAATCCCGCAACCGTAAGAGACTAGGTGAGGATTTTAGATGCTTTGATTGACGGTTTACAACCCTTTCAATGTCATTTAATAGTAGATTATCGACGGCATCGCCGTTTGACATGTACAACATGCTCTCCGTTTCCTGTTTCGTAAATTAACGAAGAATATGAGATTTAGGGCATTTTAGTCATTTGTAGGAAGTACGGTCTACATGCATATTTTGCTGACGTGATTAACATGGTTTGTCGCCGCATTAGGGAGTTAGGAATGCTTGCATAATCAGTTTGGCGAAGAGATTCGCCTAGTTGCGCACTTTGGGTCGACATACTATATGTAGACTTAAGTGTGTAGTGTATGTGTTTGTATAAATGCTTGTATTAGTATGTATTGAATTAAATGATGTTATGTAGTAGTTTGAGATTGATTTCTTGATTAATATGCTGACCTAAATGATTTCCTACATGTTGACCTTATGCATGATTGCATTACATGCATGGAAAGTATGCCTTGAAGATTTGCTTAAGTTGAATGTTATAACATGTGTTAACATGCTCACATGATGTATTTCAATTCCAATACTTTTACATGTAATGCTAATGTGATTCCATAGATGTGTGGGACTAGACTTAGTCCAGGCAGTCGGTAACCGAGCGAATTCGTGGCTGACTGGTCATAGCCACGAACGACGCGTCGATGAACGTGATTCGTGTTTAGAGTTGGCGGCAGTGGTTAGGCCACGCGAAGTGTTTTACGCACTTCATGTCGTTCGACTTGAGATGCGATCGCGCTAGTCGAGCCCGTCAAGTAACCCGACTGGCCGATGTATGTTCACCTTGTATGAGTCATAACCGCTTGAACCTAGGGTACTGAACTTACCACTGAAAACCCTATTAACCGTGGTACCTTGATCCACGAAGACTCATGAGCCGGGCATGGTGGTATGGGACACCGTGGTCGAGCTGTCGGCCTACGCTGGGGCCACAAACCTCCCCGTAGTGACCAGTGAGCACCTTGACTCGTGAGCAGATTATGGTGGTATGGGACACTATATTCTAGCTGTCGGCCTACACTGATCAGGCGACGAGCCCTTTGTAGTGACCGCGAGCATATTCTGAGTCTACGGGAGGCGACGACCCTTCCGTTGCAGTAGAGTACGGTAGGCCTGTATTGATAAGGTGATGGGGGAGCGGTGCAACGAGTGCGAGCAACAGCCCTCGCAGCCCTTGCAGTGACCTACGAAATATACATCGTATGAGATTTCTAGGAGTGACGACCCTAGACAGGATCTGTGTTGGGATTGATACAAGGAAAGTACCTTAGTTTCCCAATCCTGCTGTTTGAATGGACTAATAACAACTTGAAAATCATATCACCATAGCATTGCATGTGCCTGGAAGATGTGGAGCACTCTAGGGAGTGTGGCATGCCGCGGTTGTAAGATGTTGCCGCATGAGGGTGATCGTCGGTGAGGGCATACATCACGTCATATCATCTTGCATTAATAACAGAATTAGGATTGTCTGATTTACTACTTTACTATTATCGCGTGATTGAATTGTGAACATGCTAATCTTTGCTCTATGATTCCACTGAGTTGATCACTCATTCCCACGTTACGGGATGGTATTTGCAACACCCACCAGACCCTGTTGTAGATGCAGGTGAGGACGAGATCCAGGAGGTGGAGCCAGAGATTGACGAGGATCAGGACGAATTCTCGTATATGCAGTATCACGACGGCTTCCCGTAGGCGACCTGGATCGAGGGGACTTCAGTGGGACTATTTTGAACATTATTCTTTTGTTTTTTACATGTATATGAGACTCAGAGATGTAGTCATACTTTGGAGACAGATGAGATTTACTTTATTTTTCCATACAGTGATATATATATTGTTTAGTTTTCCGCTTGCTTTTATCACTGGATCTGAAGTATGAATTGTAGTTTTGGTATACTTTTACTCATGTTAATGCTTTAAATCAGACAACATTGAATCATAACCATTTTTGTTGCATAAGTGACGGTCTGTAACTCGGGAGTTGAGTTTATACACGACCCCCGATTTTCAGGGTGTTACAAGTTGGTATCAGAGCATGAATGAGAGTATACTGGGCCTGGGTTATGGTCTTGCGACGTACGCTGTCGCTTCCTTTGACTTAGGTGGGTGCGAGAAGGGTCTAGAAACACGTCTAGGATCGCAGATTCGTCGATAGGCGAAGTCTATTAGAATCGATCGCAAGATCGAGTCTGTAATGTATCTCGGGTCGCGTAAAGCAACCCGAATCACTTCTAAGCTGTAGGAAGTCGGGTGGAGACGTCCTATGAGCGGTTTTAAACCGCAAAAGTGAATCCTTGGGCCGTGGGATGACCATGACTCCTGTAAGCAATCGCCAGGGCTTAAAAACCCCGATTCGCCAAAAATCTTCAAAATTCCTCCTCTAAACACTCAAATCTTCATTTTGTTCTTATCCATTTCATATTAGGCATCAAACCTAATGTAAAAATAACACAAATTAGTACTTTTATAAAATTTTACAGTGAATAGTAAAATTTCATGAAAAATGGTCATAAGGCCATTCTAACTTCACTTTATTTAGCAACTAAGGATCTAGATAGATGTACTGGCTCCTTCTACCCCAATTTCATATGCTGCATCATATGATTTGGTATTCGGGATTGCGATGTGGACCCGAAAAGCCTCGAACACATGTTTGGGCTCATACAGACCAAAATACAATGAACTAGGGGGTGGGACATACCTTTTTGGAACCCTTGGACCATGGGGGACCAGACCCATGTGGTCCCAATGGCCAACTTGGAAGTTGGCCGGCGATGTCACGTCGGTTGGGCGATGCATCGCCGACCGGTGGGGTCTGTTGGTCACAAATTTCGGGCGCACGCCCTTAAGTGAGGTGTACACCCTCCCTAGGTAGCTCCCATCTCACGAAAACCCCCAAATCATACCCCTCCTTCACAAACACCCCTCTCCATAGCCCTATTTTTGATTTTCAGCAACCATCTCCAAACTCCGGCGTCCCAAAGCACTTCTAGGTCCCTCCTTGGCCAAAACCGACCACCACCCATCACTTATTGGGTGTTGGCAGCCTCTCTTCTTGAAGATCTCACCATTTGGAGCTCCAAAATCCCCCAAATAGAGCTGAAATCGTGAAGTGCTCCATTCTATCTTTTTGTTTGTATTTCTCCTTGAAAGTACAGCCTTGGGAAGCTTGAAGCATCCCTCTACGACGCCTAGATTTCCTTTTCTCAGATTGGGCAGCCGCTTCTTCGCATTTTCGCCGTTTTCCATGGCTTTCGTGGAAGCCATTTTGGGCCTTTTGTCACTCTCATCCATCATATCTTTGATGGGTAAGAGGAAAACCGCAACAGACGAGGCTGGGCCGAGCCGCCCTGCTCGATCGAGAAGACCGCGGGGTGGTGCCGCAAGTTCAAGCACCGCCGCAGGTCCAGCTGTAGTCCTGGAGTGCCGTACAAAGCGGGATTTGGATCCCCATGCACACCTTGGACGAACAATTTTATCAGAGATGCCTCATGGCCAATACACTGATCGCAAAGTGTTATTTGAGGCGGACGTAGATGGACGGTTGTTCGGTGAGTATCTGTAACACCCTGAAAATCGGGAGTCGTGTATAAACTCAACTCCCGAGTTCCAGACCGTCACTTATGCAACAAAAATGGTTATGATTCAATGTTGTCTGATTTAAAGCATTCACATGAGTAAAAGTATACCAAAACTGCAATTCATACTTCAGATCCAGTGATAAAAGCAAGCGGAAGACTAAACAATGTATATATCACTGTATGGAAAAATAAAGTAATCTCATCTGTCTCCAAAGTATGACTACATCTCTGAGTCTCATATACATATACATAACAAAAGAATAATGTTCAAAAAAGAAAAGTCCCACTGATGTCCCCTCGATCCAGGTCGCCTACGGGAAGCCGTCGTGATACTGCACATACGAGAACTCATCCTGGTCCTCGTCGATCTCTGGCTCCACCTCCTGGATCTCGGCCTCACCTGCATCAATAACAGGGTCTGGTGGGTGTTGCAAACACCATCCCGTAACGTGGGAATGAGTGATCAACTCAGTGGAATCATAGAGCAAAGATTAGCATGTTCACAATTCAATCACGCGATAATAGTAAAGCAATAAATTAGACAATCCTAATACTGTTGTTAATGCAAGATGATATGACGTGATGTATGCCCTCACCGACGATCACCCTCATGCGGCAACATCTTTCGACCGCGGCATGCCACACTCCCTAGAGTGCTCCACATCTTCCAGGCACATGCAATGCTATGGTGATATGAATTCCAAGTTGTTATTAGTCCATTCAAATAGCAGGATTGGGAAACTAAGGTACTTCCCTTGTATCAATCCCAACACAGATCCTGTCTAGGGTCGTCACTCCTAGTAATCTCATACGATGTATGTTTCGTAGGTCACTGCAAGGGCTGCCAGGGCTGTTGCTCGCACTCGTTGCACCGCTCCCCCATCACCTTATCAATACAGGCCTACCGTACTCTACTGCAACGGAAGGGTCGTCGCCTCCCGTGGACTCAGAATACGCTCGCGGTCACTACAAAGGGCTCGTCGCCTGATCAGTGTAGGCCGACAGCTAGAATATAGTGTCCCATACCATCATAATCTGCTCACGAGTTTAGGTGCTCACTGGTCACTACGGGGAGGTTTGTGGCCCCAGCGTAGGCCGACAGCTCGACCACGGTGTCCCATACCACCATGCCCGGCTCATGAGTCTTCGTGGATCAAGGTACCACGGTTAACAGGGTTTTCAGTGGTAAGTTCAGTACCCTTGGTTCAAGCAGTTATGACACATACAAGGTGAACATACATCGGCCAGTCGGGTTACTTGACGGGCTCGACTAGCGCGATCGCATCTCAAGTCGAACGACATGAAGTGCGTAAAACACTTCGCGTGGCCTAACCACTGCCGCCAACTCTAAACGCGAATCACGTTCATCGACGCGTCATTCGTGGCTATGACCAGTCAGCCACGAATTCGCTCGGTTACCGACTGCCTGGACTAATTCTAGTCCCACACACCTATGAAATCACATTAGCACTTATATGCAAAGGTATTGGAATTGAAATACATCATGTGAGCATGTTAACACATGTTATAACATTCAACTTAAGCAATTCTTCAAGGCATACTTTCTATGCATGTAATGCAATCATGCATAAGGTCAACTTGTAGGAAATCATTTAGGTCAGCATATTAATCAAGAAATCAATCTCAAACTACTACATAAAATCATTTAATTCAATACATACTAATACAAGCATTTATACAAACACATACACTACACACTTAAGTCTACATATAGTATGCCGACCCAAAGTGCGTAACTAGGCGAATCTCTTCGCCAAACTGATTATGCAAACATTCTTAACTCCCTAATGCGGTAACAAACCATGTAAATCACGTCAGCAAAATATGCATGTAGACCGTACTTGCTACAAATGACTAAAATGCCCTAAATCTCATATTCTTCGTTAATTTACGAAACAGGAAACGGAGAGCATGTTGTACATGTCAAACGGCGATGCCGTCGATAATCTACTATTGAACGACATTGAAAGCGTTGTAAACCGTCAATCAAAGCGTCTAAAATCCTCACCTAGTCTCTTACGGTTGCGGGATTTTGAACGGAGCGTGTACGCTTCGTCTACGGCAGTAGGAGAACCTGATTTATGGAATACGTTAGCTAACATGCTACGAATCTAGGTAAGCCCTAAATCAGCAAGTCCTAGGGTTATTTTATACCTGAAAAAGTGGAGAATCACCAGTCAGGTGATTGGGAAGAAGTGCCGAAGCACTAGCAGTCGGCGGCTCGGAAGCGGGAAAATTCCCTTCCTCTCTTTCTCTCAAACTCTCTCTCCTTTTCTCTAGGGTTTGGGATTTTCGGATGGAAGGGAGAAATGAGAGTTTCAACCCCTTTTATAAGCTTAAAAACGCCGAAAATAGGCTCCGGGATGAAGTTTACTTGGTGCCTATCCATTTCGGGGCCGTTTCGGTTCAAAAACTGCTTTCTGGTGGTCCCCTGGTCGATTGCGATCGGACTTAAGCTCATGTGTACCAGATGTAGCTCGTATTAAGTTTTCAGTCTGGCAGGGTTCGCAGATCGCACGTGGCGGACCAATTTCAGTTCAGCGGTCACCGCACGTAGATCAGGGCTGAAAGTCTCATGATAATAAATAGAAATTTTTCCTGATCCGAGGGTGTAATCTGGATGAATTCTGACGGTCAGAACGCTTAATACTGACGCGTCAAGTCGTGTGCCAGATTTGAATTTGAAATTCCAAATCCGTCCCTATTCGCGGTCGCTTCAGTCCGGGTTCAACGAAATAGTCTGTGATTATCGGTTTGACCTGATTTTCGAGATGATTGTCAAGTCCAGCTAGGCGGTTCTAACGGTCTAAGATAGGAGGTATCGGACCTTCGACGCACGGTCTAAATCCAATACAAAATTTCAATGTGGTCCAGAGAACAAACCCGCTTAGAGTTTGATCCGAGGTTATAGAGTATTGTAGAGTTGTTTGTTTTACTCGATTTGGGTCTTGCAGAACGTATTTAAAGTGATCAGGGACTATTTCCCAGCTACTCTAGCGTTGCGCTAGCTAACTTACGCTTAATTTCCATGGAAATTATTTCTACGCGATTTCGGGTCGAGTTGGTACTCGAGCCCAAGTACGAATTTTTCACGGGCGTTACAATCACAGTGGGGTGCCACCGTCCACGGTCCGTGGACGGCATGAATACAATACATACATCACTGTGGGTCCCATGTGGGGCCCACCACAGTGTATGTTTTTCCATCCCAACCGTTCAAAAGGGTCACACGGACCTGGGTGAAGGAAAACCACAAATTTCATCTTGATCTAAAACTTCGGTGGACCCCAGGATGGTTTCAATGATAGATGTACATTCACACTGTTTTCTATGGTGTGGGCCACCCGAGTGTCGAATCGGCCTCATTTTTGGAGGGGGCCCACCTCAGGGGGTGGCCCTCCATATGAGCGGCGTAGATAAAACATATACATCATGGTGGGGCCCACGGCAGCAGCCGTGGGTAGCCGGCTGGCCGCCCACCCGCCAGCTGCAGCTACTGCTGCAGCACCTGCAGCGTAAGAGGCTTTGCCTCTTACATCATTTAAAAAAAATATTAAAACCCTTATATTTGGGGTTTTTCACATTTGGGGCCCACATCTAAAACCCTCAAGTACATATTAAAACCCTCGAAGCTCAGTAAGATGCACATCGTCCCTCTGCGCCTCGATGACTCGGTCATCGATCTGAGATCGCACCTGTACGTGTGCGATGAACTCAAATGGCTCCTCTACGGTAAGTTTCTGCTCAAAGTCTCCCAAAAACTCAACCATATCCCACTCGGCAACCATCAGCGGAGCCGCAAACTCTATCGCCTTCTTGCGGCTCAACGCATCAGCCCCAAGGTTCGCCTTCCCAGGATGGTAAGAGACTTCAAACTTGAAGTCCTTCAACGTCTCCATCCATCGTCGCTGCCTCATATTCAAGTCTCGCTGCGTGAATATGTACTTGAGGCTCTTGTGGTCGCAAAAGAGCTCGAACTCCTCTCCGTAGAGGTAATGTCTCCAGAGTCTCAGTGCGAATATAACGGCTGCCAACTCTAGGTCGTGTGTAGGGTAATTCCCCTCGTGCTTCCTTAATTGTCTCGAGGCATACGAAATTACCCTGTCCCTCTGCATAAGGACACAACCCAAACCAACGCTAGACGCGTCAGTGTATATAGTGTATCTAACCCCTTGCTCTGGCAATACTAGCACAGGGGCGGACGTAAGCCTGTCCTTCAGCTCCTGAAAAGCTGACTCCGCCTTATCATTCCAGGCGAACTTCACGTCCTTCCGTGTCAACTGAGATAAGGGTCTCGTGATCTTCGAGAAGTCCTGAATGAAGCACCGATAGTAGCCAGCGAGACCCAAGAAACTCCTCACCTCAGTGACAGAACCAGGCTGCTCCCAGTCCTGCACCGCAGCTACCTTAGACAGGTCAACTGCCATGCCATCCTTGGACACCACGTGTCCCAGAAACTTCACCTCCTGCTTCCAGAAGTCGCACTTCTTGTACTGTGCGAACAACTGATGCCGTCTGAGCGTATCAAGGACCAAATGCAAGTGCTCCTCATGCTCCTCTCGACTCCTAGAGTACACCAAAATGTCGTCAATGAAGACAACGACGAATCGATAGAGGAAAGGCCGAAATACCCGGTTCATCAGATCCATGAACACGGCCGGTGCGTTCGTGAGACCGAACGACATCACGAGGAACTCGTAGTGGCCAAAACTGGTCCTGAATGCTGTCTTCTGCACGTCCTCATCCCTGACGCGCAGCTGATGATATCCTGACTAAAGATCAATCTTCGAGAAGTACTGCGCTCCTCTCAACTGATCAAACAAGTCATCAATCCTGGGCAAAGGGTACTTGTTCTTCACCGTGAGCTGGTTCAGCCTGCGATAATCAATACATAATCGCATCGAACCATTCTTCTTCTTCACGAACAAGACCGGTACTCCCCAAGGAGACACGCTAGGCCGTATAAAGCCAAGCTCTAGCAAACCATCAATCTGCGTCCTCAACTCCTCCATCTCACATGGTGCCATGCGATACGTCGGCAGTGAGACGGGTGTAGAACCAGGAACCAGATCGATAGTGAAATCGATCTCACGTCGGGGCGGCAAACCAGGGATCTTCCTGAACAGATCCCCGAACTCATAAACAACTAGCCTCTGCTCAAGTACCTGGGCACCAGCGTCGCGCAATAGAGTAGCGTAGCTAAGAATGCGGAAAGGAAGATTTACCCGCACTGAAAATGTGAAGGATGCACCCTCAGGCTCGTACGCTGTGACTATACGAGTCTCGCAGTCAATCTCGGCTCTCGCTGCAGTCAACCAGTCCATGCCAAGAATGACGTCGAGATAAACAAGCGAGGGATCGACGACCAGATCAAGAGTCATCGTCCTGCCTCCCAGATCAACCAAACAACCCTCACACATCTGGGTGACATCCGAATAATCTCCATGAGCTGCAAAGACTCGAACGCTATCCATAGTGATAGTCTGTAACCCAAGACGTCTGACTACGGCAAGCGATATCAAAGAAATCGTGGAACCAGTGTCCACCATGACAAGAACGGGAGTACCTCCGATATGGGCCGTGACCTCGAAGGCTGAATGCTGAAAATTCGGCGTCGCAGCTGCCTCAGCGGTCAATGCATGAACTCGAGCCTGTTGTGGCCGGTTCGGCCACTGTGTCAAGGGCCGTGGAGGCTGTCGAATCTGCGATACCGTAGGTCTGAAAGAAGGATGCGCAGGAGCTGACCGTATAGGCGGTGCTGATATCGCCTGTGGACGTACACGATCAATCTTCTGCGGCGGCGAGAACCCACTGTCCCGCATCCTCGAAAAGCAACTCTGCGCCAAGTGGCCCGTCCTCCCACAGTATGTACATGACAAATCAGGGCGCCGAAACGGTGGTATAGGCGCCGTGGTCCTAGTAGGAGGATCAATGCGAGGCCTCTTGCCCGCGAAGGGCCTGTCTGGCAAATTCGGTCGCGGTCTAGAAGCAGCCGGGCCTCGAGATCGCGCAAGTCGATCCACGTCCTGCTCTGCCCGCATGGACATGTGAACTAACTCCGCATAAGAGGGAAAACTAACACAACAAATCTTCGACCGAATATCCAGTCGCAAGCCCTCCAAAAAGCGCCGTATGCGCATCTGCTCATCAGCTAGGATCGTCGGGACGTACCTGCCCAACTCTGTGAACCGATGCTCATACTCGGTAACTGTCATCGCTGCCTGTCTGAGACGGAGAAACTCATTCTCCCTGTCGTGCCTGTAGGTCTGGGGATAATACTTCTCATGGAAGCAGAACTCAAATGCTGGCCACGTCCATACAAAATCCGCGGCAACAGTCCGCAATACGCTATCCCACCACATACTGGCCTCTCTCTCAAACAGGAAGGTAGCCAGCTCTACCTGCTCAGCCTCGGTGCAGTGCAACATCCGTAGAATCTTCGACACTCGGTCGAGCCAGTACTCAGCCTCCTCGGGTCTGTGAGAACCCGTGAAAGTAGGAGGCCGCAAGCGCTGAAATCGCTCCAAAAGGCCCCGTGTGTCGGCAGGATTCCCCGCAGGGAAAGCAGGCGGCGCAGGATGAGCCATGCCCTCATCCTGGGCGTAAGTATAGGCATCCTCAGCTGGATGCACAGGTGGCGCAGGTGGAGTAGATGTAGTCGCACCCCCACCCTGGGCTAAAGTCCCCACTATGGTGGTCAGAAGCTGCTGCTGCTGTAGCATCATAGCCATCATCTGCTCGAATCTGTCAGGGGGTGGAGCAGGCTGTGGCGGATGAGGTGTGGAAGTAGATGCGCAATGTGTCTCTCTAACTGATGGTGTAAATGGCGGTGGTCCATCTGTAGGACCAACAGCAGGCTGAGACGATCGATCCGCCTCAGGAATCGGGCCCACAGCAGGGTCCGAACGAGTGCCAGACTGAGAGGGAGTCTGATCCATCTGCTCTGACAATGCAAGCCGAAAAGCGCTCCACGTAGTCTTAGGTGGCATTCCCTATATTCAAAATAGGGCGCAACCTTGTCAGTCTCAATTGCACAAATACACCACAATCATTCACTTAAAGAGTCAAAGCCATTCCATGCATTTCAATTAATCAAAATTGTCACAATACAAGGGATATATCCTTACAAGCATCATGACTAGAATTACATGGAAATTAAGACAGTTAAGCAACAGCAACATAAGCAAAGCACTAGCCCTAACAGGCTTACACACATAAAACAGGAAATGACTAACTACTAATAACAACATCAAAGATCGCATCGCTAGTCGGAGTCTGGTGACGGAGGAGGAGCACCCTTATCCTGTAAGCAACACAGGATTGCCTTCAAGGTGCGAGTCACCTTACCAAATTTCTTCTTTGTAACGGCCTTGGCATCAGCGACTTCTGCTCGAAGTTCTTGGACTTCCCTTCGCAAAGCGGTCTGACTCTCCTCCATCCGAGCAATGCGGTCGTCGATAGTAGCCTGCGCAGAAGGAGGAGGGCTCTCATCAGTATCCTGAGCCTCCTCTTCTGCTTCTTCCTGAGCTTCTTCCTGAACCTCTGCTCTAGGTTCTTCTTCGCTTTGATCTTCCTCTTCATCAAAGTCATCCCCACTATCCCTTTCAAGTTGATTTTCACGGTATTGTGACCCAATCTTCATCTTGACCATTGTCGACTCATCGATGGTGTGAATCGATACGGGCAATTCCGGCCCAAGTCTATAGGCAAACTCAAGTGCAATCTTGCAAATAAGTCGGCCAAAGGGAAGCGATTCGGATGTTCTCCTCGACCTGGCTATGAGAACTATCTGCCGTAAGATGAAAGTGGCCATACATACGTTCTCTCCCTGGGCCACCAGAAATAAGAAATCGACCATAAGACGTGTACATTCAATGCGATTCGTCAACCTGGGATAGACATTGAACGTGCAGATATGGTGCAGCAGGCGCAAATCCTCAGACATGTACGTCGCCTTGAGGCTATTATTAGGCTGCCATGGAACCAACTTACCGCACAGAAACCTGGTGCGGCGATCTCGTTCACGTCTAGTCCTCAAATTCTTCTCACTAGGATGCACATCACCTAAAGGCACGTTGAGAAGTCACGCAATCAACCGAACGTCGATCATAGCCATCCGATCTCTACCAAAAGGGATTTTGAACTGCAAAGGCTCCAAGGTAGGATTCTGGATGCTAGCATAGAAGGCACGAACGGTGCTCACATTAGCACGAGCGCGAGCTTCAAAGATCGGACCCCAGTGCGCAGCTTCAATGCGTTCGAACAACAGATACTCACCGAACAATCGTCCATCTACGTCCGCCTCAAATAACACTTTACGATCAGTGTATTGGCCATGAGGCATCTCTGATAAAATTGTTCGTCCAAGGTGTGCATGGGGATCCAAATCCCGCTTTGTACGGCACTCCAGGACTACAGCTGGACCTGCGGCGGTGCTTGAACTTGAGGCACCACCCCGCGGTCTTCTCGATCGAGTAGGGCAGCTCGGCCCAGCCTCGTCTGTTGCGGTTTTCCTCTTGCCCATCAAAGATATGATGGATGAGAGTGACAGAAGGCCCAAAATGGCTTCCACAAAAGCCATGGAAAACGCCAAAAATGCAGAAAAATGGCTGCCCAATATGAGAAAAGGAAATCTAGGCGTCGTAGAAGGATGCTTCAAGCTTCCCAAGGCTATACTTTCAGGGAGAAATACAAACAAAAAGATAGAATGGAGCACCTCACGATTTCAGCTCTATTTGGGGGATTTTGGAGCTCCAAATGGTGAGATATTCAAGAAGAGGGGCTGCCAACACCCAATAAGTGAAGGGTGGTGGTCGGTTTTGGCCAAGGAGGGTCCTAGAAGTGTTTTGGGACGCCGGAGTTTGGAGTGGGTTGTTGAAAATCGAAAATAGGGCTATGGAGAGGGCTGTTTGTGAAGGAGGGGTATGATTTGGGGGTTTTCATGAGATGGGAGTTATATAGGGAGGGTGTACAACCCATTTAAGGGCGTGCGCCCGAAAAACAGCTCCAATGGGCCCCACCGGTCGGCGATGGCATCGCCGGCCAACTTCCAAGTTGGCCGGTGGGACCCCATGGGTCTGGTCCCCCATGGTCCAAGGGTTTCAAAAAGTTATGTCCCACCCCCTAGTTCATTGTACTTTGGTCTGTATGAGCCCAAACATGTGTTCAGGGCTTTTCGGGTCCACATCGTAATCTCGAATACCAAACCATATGATGCAGCATATGAATTTGGGGTAGAAGGAGCCAGTACATCTATCTAGACCCTTATTTGCTAAAGAAAGTGAAGTTATAATGGCCTTATGGCCATTTATCATGAAATTTTACTATTCACTGTAAAATTTTATGAAAGTACTAATTTGTGTTATTTTCATATTAGGTTTGATGCCTAATATGAAATGGATAAGAAAGAACTGAAGGTCGGAGTGTTTAGAGGAGGAATTTTGAGAATTTTTAGCGAAACGGGGTTTTTAAGCCCTGGCGATTGATTACAGGAGTCGTGGTCATCCCACGGCCCAAGGATTCACTTTTACGGTTTAAAACCGCTCATAGGACGTCTCCACCTGACTTCCTAAAGCTTAGAAGTGATTCGGGTTGCTTTACGCGACCCGAGATACGTTACAGACTCGATCTTGCGATCGATCCTAATAGACTTCGCCTATCGGCGAATCTGCGATCCTAGAAGTGTTTCTAGACCCTTCTCGCACCCACCTAAGTCAAAGGAAGCGACAGCGTACGTCGCAAGACCATAACCCAAGCCCAGTATACTCTTATTCATGCTCTGATACCAACTTGTAACACCCTGAAAATCGGGGGTCGTGTATAAACTCAACTCCCGAGTTCCAGACCGTCACTTATGCAACAAAAATGGTTATGATTCAATGTTGTCTGATTTAAAGTATTCACATAAGTAAAAGTATACCAAAACTGCAATTCATACTTCAGATCCAGTGATAAAAGTAAGCGGAAGACTAAACAATGTATATATCACTGTATGGAAAAACAAAGTAATCTCATCTGTCTCCAAAGTATGACTACATCTCTGAGTCTCATATACATATACATAATAAAAGAATAATGTTCAAAAAAGGAAAGTCCCACTGATGTCCCCTCGATCCAGGTCGCCTACGGGAAGCCGTCGTGATACTGCATATACGAGAACTCATCCTGGTCCTCGTCGATCTCTGGCTCCACCTCCTGGATCTCGGCCTCACCTGCATCTACAACAGGGTCTGGTGGGTGTTGCAAACACCATCCCGTAACGTGGGAATGAGTGATCAACTCAGTGGAATCATAGAGCAAAGATTAGCATGTTCACAATTCAATCACGCGATAATAGTAAAGCAATAAATCAGACAATCCTAATACTGTTGTTAATGCAAGATGATATGACGTGATGTATGCCCTCACCGACGATCACCCTCATGCGGCAACATCTTACGACCGCGGCATGCCACACTCCCTAGAGTGCTCCACATCTTCCAGGCACATGCAATGCTATGGTGATATGAATTCCAAGTTGTTATTAGTCCATTCAAACAGCAGGATTGGGAAACTAAGGTACTTCCCTTGTATCAATCCCAACACAGATCCTGTCTAGGGTCGTCACTCCTAGTAATCTCATATGATGTATGTTTCGTAGGTCACTGCAAGGGCTGCCAGGGCTGTTGCTCGCACTCGTTGCACCGCTCCCCCATCACCTTATCAATACAGGCCTACCGTACTTTACTGCAACGGAAGGGTCGTCGCCTCCCGTGGACTCAGAATACGCTCGCGGTCACTACAAAGGGCTCGTCGCCTGATCAGTGTAGGCCGACAGCTAGAATATAGTGTCCCATACCACCATAATTTGCTCACGAGTTTAGGTGTTCACTGGTCACTACGGGGAGGTTTGTGGCCCCAGCGTAGGCCGACAGCTCGACCACGGTGTCCCATACCACCATGCCCGGCTCATGAGTCTTCGTGGATCAAGGTACCATGGTTAACAGGATTTTCAGTGGTAAGTTCAGTACCCTAGGTTCAAGCAGTTATGACACATACAAGGTGAACATACATCGGCCAGTCGGGTTACTTGACGGGCTCGACTAGCTCGATCGCATCTTAAGTCGAACGACATAAAGTGCGTAAAACACTTCGCGTGGCCTAACCACTGCCGCCAAGGGACAGGGTTTGTGGCCCCAGCGTAGGCCGACAGCTAGAACATACATCGGCCAGTCGGGTTACACTGACGCGTCTAGCGTTGGTTTGGGTTGTGTCCTTATGCAGAGGGACAGGGTAATTTCGTATGCCTCGAGACAATTAAGGAAGCACGAGGAGAATTACCCTACACACGACCTAGAGTTGGCAGCCGTTATATTCGCACTGAGACTCTGGAGACATTACCTCTACGGAGAGGAGTTCGAGCTCTTTTGCGACCACAAGAGCCTCAAGTACATATTCACGCAGCGAGACTTGAATATGAGGCAGCGACGATGGATGGAGACGTTGAAGGACTTCAAGTTTGAAGTCTCTTACCATCCTGGGAAGGCGAACCTTGTGGCTGATGCGTTGAGCCGCAAGAAGGCGATAGAGTTTGCGGCTCCGCTGATGGTTGCCGAGTGGGATATGGTTGAGTTTTTGGGAGACTTTGAGCAGAAACTTACCGTAGAGGAGCCATTTGAGTTCATCGCACACGTACAGGTGCGATCTCAGATCGATGACCGAGTCATCGAGGCGCAGAGGGACGATGTGCATCTTACTGAGCTTCGAGAGCAGGCCAGTGATGATGCTTACGCCGACTGGCGAGTTGGTATGGATGGGGGCTTACGTTACCGTGGCCGCCTATGCGTCCCAGATGTCCCTGACTTGAGACGAGAGATTCTCGAGGCTGCGCATTCTACTAGACTCGCGATGCATCCAGGCAGTACGAAGATGTATCGTGACGTGAAGAGGACGTATTGGTGGGAAGGTATGAAGACCCACATAGCTGAGTTCGTGTCCCGTTGTCTCACTTGTCAGCAGGTGAAGGCAGAGCATCGCCGACCACCTGGACTTTTGCAGCCTATACCGATTGCAGAGTGGAAGTGGGATTTCATTTCCATGGACTTCATTTCTGGGTTGCCGAAGACGAGGAAGGGACATGATTCCATTTGGGTGATCGTCGACCGATTGACGAAGTCGGCGCACTTCCTACCGATCAGAGTTACGAACTCTGCAGACGAGCTGGCTAGATTGTACATCAGAGAGATCGTGCGTCTGCATGGAGTTCCGTTGGAGATCGTGTCGGACAGAGACACGCGGTTCACTTCTATTTTCTGGACTCGCATTCAGGAAGCTATGGGTGTGAAGTTGAAGTTCAGTACTGCCTTCCACCCACAGACGGACGGACAGACGGAGCGAGTGAACCAGATCCTGGAGGACATGTTGCGAGCTTGCGCATTGGACTTCAAGGACAGTTGGGATGACTGTCTTGCATATGCGGAGTTTGCGTACAACAATAGCTTCCAGGCGAGTATCGGCATGGCACCTTATGAGGCGCTGTATGGGCGACCTTGTCGCGCACCGCATTGCTGGTTAGAGGTCAGTGAGCGTAGCTTGATTGGCCCAGAGTTGGTGCAGGCGACATCAGAGAAGATTGATATTATTCGACGTCGGCTTCTTACAGCGCAGAGCAGACAGAAGAGCTACGCCGATACGAGACGGAGGCCACTAGAGTTCACAGTTGGGGATCACGTGTTTTTGCAAGTTTCTCCTATGAAGGGAGTCCTTCGGTTCGGGAAGAAGGGGAAGCTGGCACCGTGATTCATTGGTCCATTCCAGATCCTCGATCGTGTGGGAGCAGTGGCTTACCGATTGGATTTACCCACGCCCCTCGCGAGCGTCCACAACGTATTTCATGTTTCTATGCTGAAGAAGTACGTTGCTGATCCTTCCCATATCATTAGATGGGAGCAGGTGCAGTTAGGAGAGGATGTTACTTATATCCTACGACCGACACGCATCTTAGACAGGAAGGAGCAGGTACTGCGTAGCAAGGTGATTCCCCTTGTGAAGGTACTATGGACGCATCATACTGAGGAGGAGGCTACTTGGGAGACAGAAGCCGAGATCAAAAAGAACTACCCACAGCTTCTCGAGGAGTGCGAACAGGTACAAATTTTAAGGATGAAATTATTTGTTAAGGGGGGTAGATTGTAACGCCCGTGAAAAATCCATACTTGGGCTCGAGTACCAACTCGACCCGAAATCGCGTAGAAATAATTTCCATGGAAATTAAGCGTAAGTTAGCTAGCGCAACACTAGAGTAGCTGGGAAATAGTCCCTGATCACTTTAAATACGTTCTGCAAGACCCAAATCGAGTAGAACAAACAACTCTACAATACTCTATAACCTCGGATCAAACTCTAAGCGGGTTTGTTCTCTGGACCACATTGAAATTTTGTATTGGATTTAGACCGCGCGTCGAAGGTCCGATACCTCCTATCTTAGACCGTTAGAACCGCCCAGCTGGACTTGACAATCATCTCGAAAATCAAGTCAAACCGATAATCACAGACTATTTCGTTGAACCCGGACTGAAGCGACCGCGAATAGGGACGGATTTGGAATTTCAAATTCAAATGTGGCACACGACTTGACGCGTCAGTATTAAGCGTTCTGACCGTCAGAATTCATCCAGATTACACCCTTGGATCAGGAAAAATTTCTATTTATTATCATGAGACTTTCAGCCCTGATCTACGTGTGGTGACCGCTGAACTGAAACTGGTCCGCCACGTACGATCTGCGAACCCTGCCAGACTGAAAACTTAATACGAGCTACATCTGGTACACATGAGCTTAAGTCCGATCGCAATCGACCAGGGGACCACCAGAAAGTAGTTTTTGGACCGAAACAGCCCCGAAATGGATAGGCACCAAGTAAACTTCGTCTCGGAGCCTATTTTCGGCGTTTTTAAGCTTATAAGAGGGGTTGAAACCCTCATTTCTCCCTCCCATCCGAAAATTCCAAACCCTAGAGAAAAGGAGAGAGAGTTTGAGAGAAAGAGAAGAAGGGATTTTTCCCGCTTCCGAGCCACCGACAACTGCTGCTTCAGCACTTCTTTCCAATCACCTGGCTGGTGATTTCTCCCCTTTTTCAGGTATAAAATAACCCTAAAACTTGCTGATTTAGGGTTTACCTAGATTCATAGCATGTTAGCTAACGTACTTCATAAATCAGGTCCTCCTACCGCCGTAGACGAAGCGTACACGCTCCGTTCAAAATCCCGCAACCGTAAGAGACTAGGTGAGGATTTTAGACGCTTTGATTGACGGTTTACAACGCTTTCAATGTCATTTAATAGTAGATTATCGACGGCATCGCCGTTTGACATGTACAACATGCTCTCCGTTTCCTGTTTCGTAAATTAACGAAGAATATGAGATTTAGGGCATTTTAGTCATTTGTAGGAAGTATGGTCTACATGCATATTTTGCTGACGTGATTAACATGGTTTGTCGCCGCATTAGGGAGTTAGGAATGCTTACATAATCATTTTGGCGAAGAGATTCGCCTAGTTGCGCACTTTGGGTCGACATACTATATGTAGACTTAAGTGTGTAGTGTATGTGTTTGTATAAATGCTTGTATTAGTATGTATTGAATTAAATGATGTTATGTAGTAGTTTGAGATTGATTTCTTGATTAATATGCTGACCTAAATGATTTCCTACATGTTGACCTTATGCATGATTGCATTACATGCATGGAAAGTATGCCTTGAAGATTTGCTTAAGTTGAATGTTATAACATGTGTTAACATGCTCACATGATGTATTTCAATTCCAATACTTTTACATGTAATGCTAATGTGATTCCATAGATGTGTGGGACTAGACTTAGTCCAGGCAGTCGGTAACCGAGCGAATTCGTGGCTGACTGGTCATAGCCACGAACGACGCGTTGATGAACGTGATTCGTGTTTAGAGTTGGCGGCAGTGGTTAGGCCACGCGAAGTGTTTTACGCACTTCATGTCGTTCGACTTGAGATGCGATCGCCCTAGTCGAGCCCGTCAAGTAACCCGACTGGCCGATGTATGTTCACCTTATATGAGTCATAACCGCTTGAACCTGGGGTACTGAACTTACCACTGAAAACCCTGTTAACCGTGGTACCTTGATCCACGAAGACTCATGAGCCGGGCATGGTGGTATGGGACACTGTGGTCAAGCTATCGGCCTACCCTGGGGCCACAAACCTCCCCGTAGTGACCAGTGAGCACCTTGACTCGTGAGCAGATTATGATGGTATGAGACACTATATTCTAGCTGTCGGCCTACACTGATCAGGCGACGAGCCCTTTGTAGTGACCGCGAGCGTATTCTGAGTCCACGGGAGGCGACGACCCTTCCGTTGCAGTAGAGTACGGTAGGCCTGTATTGATAAGGTGATGGGGGAGCGGTGCAACGAGTGCGAGCAACAGCCCTGGCAGCCCTTGCAGTGACCTACGAAATATACATCGTATGAGATTTCTAGGAGTGACGACCCTAGACAGGATCTGTGTTGGGATTGATACAAGGAAAGTACCTTAGTTTTCCAATCCTGTTGTTTGAATGGACTAATAACAACTTGAAAATCATATCACCATAGCATTGCATGTGCCTGGAAGATGTGGAGCACTCTAGGGAGTGTGGCATGCCGCGGTCGTAAGATGTTGACGCATGAGGGTGATCGTCGGTGAGGGCATACATCACGTCATATCATCTTGCATTAATAACAGTATTAGGATTGTCTGATTTACTGCTTTACTATTATCGCGTGATTGAATTGTGAACATGCTAATCTTTGCTCTATGATTCCACTGAGTTGATCACTCATTCCCACGTTACGGGATGGTGTTTGCAACACCCACCAGACCCTGTTGTAGATGCAGGTGAGGACGAGATCCAGGAGGTGGAGCCAGAGATTGACGAGGACCAGGACGAGTTCTCGTATATGCAGTATCACGACGGCTTCCCGTAGGCGACCTGGATCGAGAGGACTTCAGTGGGACTATTTTGAACATTATTCTTTTGTTTATTTACATGTATATGAGACTCAGAGATGTAGTCATACTTTGGAGACAGATGAGATTTACTTTATTTTTCCATACAGTGATATATATATTGTTTAGTCTTCCGCTTGCTTTTATCACTGGATCTGAAGTATGAATTACAGTTTTGGTATACTTTTACTCATGTTAATGCTTTAAATCAGACAACATTGAATCATAACCATTTTTGTTGCATAAGTGATGGTCTGGAACTCGGGAGTTGAGTTTATACACGACCCCCAATTTTCAGGGTGTTACAGTGATCTATGTATTCTATCCCACCGTCCTCACTGGACGGTGGGGCCCACCCTCCTGTTGCACGCTGGTTGCAGCGTTTGTGTGTGTGTATATATATATATATATTATATTATATATAATATTTTATATGTATATATATATATACACTATATGTAATGTACATATATATTATACTATTTATAATATATATGATGGTGGACCTTCATGTGGGCCCCCACTCTTGATGCAAGTGCTGTATCCAATCTGTCCATCCATTTTAAAAGCTCATTTTACGGTTTGAGCTAAAGAATGGGCCAGATCCATAGTCCGAGTGGACCCCACCTTAACATATTATAGTGCCCATTTGAATTGTAAAAGGCCTATGGGTTAGGCCCAATTGCTTTATTTAAGGCCTATGGGTTATGCCCATTTGAATTGTAAAAGGCCTATGGATTAAGCCCACTTGAAATACATAAAGCCCATAGGACTAGGCCCATTTAAGAGACATAAGGCCCATGAGATTAGGCCCATTCGATGCAATCTAAGGCCCACGAGTTTTGACCCATTGCAATGCACATAAGGCCCATTGGTTCGGCCCATTAATGTGGCCCGCTTGACGAATGGAAGGCCTATCTGATATGGCCCATTTGATATATTTAAGGCCCAATGGGGTGTACATAAGGTCCATTGCAATGTGTGATCCCAACTTGGCTTATGTAATGATGTTTATTACAGGTTATGGCTTGGGAGAAATGTTGGTTTGACGTCCACATTTCGAGTGTAATGCTGGTTGGATGTCTACATTACAACTCTCTTTAAGGCCCATTATTAGGCTCGTACTTATTGTGTATATGCAGCCCAGGCCCATCTGTATTGTAAGGATAGTTCATCTCATTATAACATGTTTAATATAGCTTCATGACTCATGATCATACGCATCATATATATGCTTGATATGAGAGTGACTGATCCTAGCATATGCTTTCGGGCAAATTGATTATGGGACCCCGATTAGGCGGTGTTGTCCTGCATGAGCGTACGCTACGTGCAAGGATTTACTGCATGATTGGATAGTGTGATTCATGCATCTCGCATCGTGTGATATAGTTACTGTACTCCCTAGCGACATCGGGGTAGTAGCCACCACAGACGCATCGTGGTTGGCAGGATTGGATACCGAAAATCTCGTTCTACATGGGGTGCTATAGATATCCCTGGATGAAAGTTCTTAAACCCTTATGGTACCAAGAGGTTGCTCCAACGTCTAGACCAAGTGGGTAGATGAGCGCTGAGTGTCGATTACCAGTTGGTTGTGCTCTCCACTGTGTCGTGGTCGGTTGGAAGGGGGTGCGGCCTTACCCGCCCGAGTGTAGGGGGCAATGCTAGGCTGAGTTTGACCAGCTCGAGGAATGGGTCCGCTATCGACGAGTCATGCCCGATATTGGCAGACGGATAGTGAGGTCTTTTCCACTTACCTTATTGCGCGCGATGTGGCGGCAATCTGGTCTAGAGTGTACTAGACCCCGGTGATATCCCATATTTGAGCTGTATTGATGTGTGAACATAGATGAGAATCTGTATGCTTGAGTTGCATTGCACATCGCATGGCCTTGGGATGGCCGATACCATTCATGACTTGCATCGCATAGCCTTGGTACGGCTCATGATATTATGGATCCATCTGCATATTCCGCATTACTCTGACATTGCATGTTCATATTACTACCTTGCACACACACTTTCACCACCCTCTAAGCTTTCTATAAGCTTATGCACGACTGTTGCGTGCAGGTGACATTGGTTCGCAGCAGCGCTGAGGCAGGAGCACGTTGCAGATCGTTTTGGAGTTTTTTTTTTATTACCATTGTATTTCCCTTTATGCTCATTGTATTTGTAAAGTTTTTGATCATAGTGGAAATATAATGGAATTCTTGGTTGTTGTTTGTGGGTTATGCCTTTGGTTATACTTATTACGAATCAAACTGACGTTGAAAATCCTCCTCGTAGCATCCCAGGATCAGAACCTGGCGAATGGGCGCTAGGAGCAGAGAATGGGGTTCTGCGGAGGCTATCGGTGCCGGATTCGGCGATCGGGAATTTTGTGAGCCCGGTTTTCGAGTTTGGGGCATGACACAAGATAATCTAATACAGTTTTAATCAGGCCTCTTGTAATTAACCCATCCCTCATATCAACCCTCCCAAGGCTATCATGATTAGAAAAATAACTCAATTGAAATGCACATACTTGAAAATTTTCTAATCTCCATGATTACTGTAAACCTCGTACAATTTACTTGAAATTTTCATCAGCTGTAGGTCATATGGTATAAAGAGCTTGTCCGTCTCTACTAACCGAACATAAAACACGAACTCAATGGTAATTTTTCAGCCTATGAATCTTGTGTATATGTAGAAAAGCTACAGAAGTGGTTAATGCTTTTAATCATTCAATGTCTAACTACTATCCATTGTAGGGACTGCCTGATGAATAGTCTTCAAGATTGGTTTTCATCCATAAAAAAATAGATGCCTACCCTGTTTTTAAATGTAATTGCTCGAAATTGATGGAGCAGACCTGGATGTGCGTCGGAGCTATCCGGTTGTTGAGTGGGGGTCCCTAGAAGGTGGGAACCGTTGTTATGACCATGATGAAGCTGTCCATTTTCTATGGACAACATTGGAGGGGCCTGGCCATTTGGACAGACCGTGTTTATGTATTTGCTCGAAATTGATGGAGCAGATCCGGATGTGCGTCGGAACTATCCAGATGAGTGGGGGTCCGTAGAAGGTGGGAACCGCTATTATAACCATGATGAAGCTGTCCATTTTCTATGGACAACATTAGAGGGGCCTGGCCATTTGGATAGGCCGTGTTTATGTATTTGCTCGAAATTAATGGAGTAGACCCGGATGTGCGTTGGAGCTATCCGAAAGAGCGGGGGTCTCTGGAAGATGAAAAGCGCTATTATAACCATAATGAAGCGGTCCATTTCCTATGGACGACATTGGAAGGGCCTGGCCATTTAGATAAGCCGTGTTTATATTTTTATTTATATTTACAGGGACCACACCCTTAACCTAAACCCATAACCTAAACTTAAACCTAAACCTTATCCTAAACCTATAACCTATAATCTAAACCAAAACCAAAACCTATAACCTAAACTCGAACCCATTCTCAAATCCCAAAACCTACAACCTAAACTAATACCAAAACCTATGACCTAAACCCGAACCCATTCTCAAATCTCAAAACCTATAACTTATCCCTAAACCTTAACCTATAACCTAACCTAAACCTATACCTATAACCTAAAACTATTCCCAAATCCCAAAACCTATAACCTAAACCTAACCTTAACCAAAACTTAAACCTATAACCTATAACCATAACCTATAACCTATAACCAAAACTAAAACCAAAACCTATAACCTAAACCCGAACCCATTCTCAAATCTTAAAACCTATAACCTAAACCAAAACCAAAACCTAAACCTAAACCTTATCCTAAACCTACAACCTATAACCTAAACGAAAATCAAAACCTATAACCTAAACCCGAACCCATTCTGAAATCCCAAAACCTATAACCTAAAACAAAACCTATAACCTAAACCCGAACCCATTCTCAAATCCCATAACCTATAACCTAAACCTAAACCTAAACCTTATCCTAAACCTATAACCTATAACCTAAATCAAAACCAAAATGTATAACCTAAACCAGAACCCATTCTCAAATCCCAAAACCTATAACTTAAACCTAACCTTAACCAAAACCAAAACCTATAACCTAAAACCTAAACAAAAACCTATAACCTATCCCTAAACCTTAACCTATAACCTAACCTAAACCTATACCTATAACCTAAAACTATTCCCAAATCCCAAAACCCATAACCTAAACCTAACCTTAACCTAAACCTAAACCTATAACCTATAACCTTAACCAAAACCTATAACCTAAACTAAAACCAAAACCTATAACCTAAACCGGAACCCATTCTCAAATCCCAAAACCTATAACCTAAACCTAAACCTAAACCTTATCCTAAACCTATAACTTATAACCTATATGAAAATCAAAACCTATAACCTAAACCCGAACCCATTCTCAAATCCCAAAACCTATAACCTAAACCCAAACCTATAACCTAAACCCGAACCCATTCTCAAATCCCATGACCTATAACCTAAACCAAAAGCAAAACCTATAACCTAAACCTGAACCCATTCTCAAATCCCAAAACCTATAACCTAAACCTAACCTTAACCAAAACCAAAACCTATAACCTATAACCTATAACCTATCCCTAAACCTTAACCTATAACCTAACCTAAACCTATACCTATAACCTAAAACTATTCCCAAATCCCAAAACCTATAACATAAACCTAAACCTATAACTTATAACCTTAACCAAAACCTATATCCTAAACCAAAACCCAAACCTATAACCTAAACACAAACCCATTCTCAAATCCCAAAACCTATAACCTAAACTAAAACCAAAACCTATAACCTGAACCTGCACCCATTCTCAAATCCCAAAACCTATAAGCTAAACCTAAACCTAAACCTAAAACTTATCCTAAACCTATAACCTATTACCTAAACCAAAACCTATAACCTTAACCCGAACCCATTCTCAAATCCCAAAACCTATAACCTAAACTAAAACCAAAACCTATAACCTGAACCCGCACCCATTCTCAAATCCCAAAACCTATAACCTAAACCTAAACCTAAACCTAAAACTTATCCTAAACCTATAACCTATAACCTAAACCAAAACCTATAACCTAAACCTGAACCCATTCTCAAATCCCAAAACCTATAACCTAAACCAATACTAAAACCTAAACCTTATCCTAAACCTATAACCAAAACCAAAACCAAAACCTATAACCTAAACCCGAACCGATTCTCAAATCCCAAAACCTATAACCTATAACCTATCCCTAAACCTTAACCTATAACCTAACCTAAACCATACTTATAACCTAAAACTATTTCCAAATCCCAAAACCTATAACCTAAACCTAACTTTAACATAAACCTAAACCTATAACCTATAACCAAAACCAGAACCTATAACCTATACCAAAACCAAAACCTATAACCTAAACCCGAACCCATTATCAAATCCCAAAACTTATAACCTAAAACAATACCAAAACGTATGACCTACACCCAAAACCATTCTCAAATCCTGAAACCTATAACCTATCCTTAAACCTTAACCTATAACCTAACCTAAACCTATACCTATAACCTAAAACTATTCTCAAATCCTAAAACCTATAACCTAAACCTAACCTAAACCTAAACTAAAACCTATAACCTATAACTTTAACCAAAACCTATAACCAAAACCAAAACCAAAACCTATAACCTAAACCCGAACCCATTCTTAAATCCCAAAACCTATAACCTATCCCTAAACCTTAATCTATTACCTAACCTAAACCTATACTTATAACCTAAAACTAAACCCAAATCCCAAAACCTATTACCTAAACCTAACCTTAAAATAAACCTAAACCTATAACCTATAACCTTAACCAAAACCTATAACCTTAACCAAAACCAAAACCTATAACCTAAACCCGAACCCATTCTCAAATTCTAAAACCTATAACCTAAACCAATACCAAAACCTATGACCTAAACCCAAACCCATTCTCAAATCCCGAAAACTATAACCTATCCTTAAACCCTAACCTATAACCTAACCTAAACCTATACCTATAACCTAAAACTATTTCCAAATCCCAAAACCTATAACCTAAACCTAACCTAAACCTAAACCTAAACCTATAACCTATAACCTTAACCAAAACCTATAACCTAAACCAAAACCAAAACTTATAACCTAAACCCGAACCCATTCTCAAATGCCAAAACCTATAACCTAAACCAATACCAAAACCTATAACCTAAATCCGAACCCATTCTCAAATATCAAAACCTATAACCTATCCCTAAACTTAACCTATAACCTAAATCAAAACCTATAACCAAAAACAAAACCAAAACCTTTAACCTAAACCCGAACCCATTCTCAAATCCCAAAACCTATAACCTATCCCTAAACCTTAACCTAAAACCTAACCTAAACCTATACTTATAACCTAAAACTATTCCCAAATCCCAAAACCTATAACCTAAACCTAACCTTAACCTAAACCTAAACCTATAACCTATAACCTTAACCAAAACCTATAACCTAAACCAAAACCAAAACCTATAACCTAAACCCGAACCCATTCTCAAATCCCAAAACCTATAAACTAAACCTAAACCTAAACCTTATCCTAAACCTATAACCTATAACCTAAACGAAAATCAAAACCTATAACCGAAACCCGAACCCATTCTCAAATCCCAAAACCTATAACCTAAACCAAAACCTATAACCTAAACTCGAACCCATTCTCAAATCCCATAACCTATAACCTAAACCTAAACCTAAACCTTATCCTAAACCTATAACCTATAACTTAAAACCAAAATCAAAACATATAACTTAAACCTGAACCCATTCTCAAATCCCAAAACCTATAACCTAAACCTAACCTTAACCAAAACAAAGACCTATAACCTATAACCTAAACCAAAACCAATAACCTATCCCTAAACCTTAACCTATAACCTAACCTAAACCTATACCTATAACCTAAAACTATTCCTAATCCCAAAACCTATAACCTAAACCTAAACCTATAACCTATAACCATAACCAAAACCTATAACCTAAACCAAAACCCAAACCTATAACCTAAACCCGAACCCATTCTCAAATCCCAAAACCTATAACCTAAACTAAAACTAAAACCTATAACCTGAACCTGAACCCATTCTCAAATCCCAAAACCTATAACTTAAACCTAAACCTAAACCTAAAACTTATCCTAAACCTATAACCTATAACCTAAACCAAAACCTATAACCTAAACCCGAACCCATGCTCAAATTCGAAAACCTATAACCTAAAACAATACCAAAACCTAAACCTTATCCTAAACCTATAAGCTATAACCTAAACCAAAACCTATAACCAAAATCAAAACCAAAACCTATAACTTAAACCCGAAACCATTCTAAAACCCAAAACCTATAAACTATAACCTATCCCTAAACCTTAACCTATAACCTAACCTAAACCTATACTTATAACCTAAAACTATTTCCAAATCCCAAAACCTATAACCTAAACCTAACCTTAACATAAACCTAAACCTATAACCTATAACCTAAACCAAAACCTATAACCTATACCAAAATCAAAACCTATAACCTAAACCCGAACCCATTATCAAATCCCAAAACCTATAACCTAAAACAATACCAAAACCTATGACCTAAACCCAAACCCATTCTCAAATCTTGAAACCTATAACCTATCCTTAAACCTTAACCTATAACCTAACCTAAACTTATACCTATAACCTAAAACTATTCCCAAATCCCAAAACCTATAACCTAAACCTAACCATAACCTAAGCCTAAACCTATAACTTATAACCTTAATCAAAACCTTTAACCAAAACCAAAACCAAAACCTATAACCTAAACCCGAACCCAATCTCAAATCCTAAAACCTATAACCTATCCCTAAACCTTAACCTATAACCTAACCTAAACCTATACTTATAACCTAAAACTATTCCCAAATCCTAAAACCTATATCCTAAACCTAACCTTAAAATAAACCTAAACCTATAACCTATAACCTTAACCAAAACTTATAACCTAAACCAAAACCAAAACCTATAACCTAAACCCGAACCCATTCTCAAATCCCAAAACCTATAACCTAAACCAATACCAAAACCTATGACCTAAACCCAAACCCATTCTCAAATCCCAAAAACTATAACCCTTCCTTAAACCTTAACCTATAACCTAACCTAAACCTATACCTATAACCTAAAACTATTCTCAAATCCCAAAACATATAACCTAAACGTAACCTAAACCTAAACCTAAACCTATAACCTAAAACCTTAACCAAAACCCATAACCTAAACCGAAACCAAAACTTATAACCTAAACCCGAACCCATTCTCAAATCCCAAAACGTATAATCTAAACCAATACCAAAACCTATGACCTAAACCGGAACCCATTCTCAAATCTCAAAACCTATAACCTAAACCTAACCTTAACCTATAACCTAAACCGAAACCTATAACCTAAACCAAAACCAAAACCTATAACCTAAACCCGAACCCATTCTCAAATCCCAAAACCTATAACCTATCCCTAAACCTTAACCTGTAACCTAACCTAAACCTATACTTATAATCTAAAACTATTCCCAAATCCCAAAACCTATAACCGTAACCTAACCTTAATATGAACATAAACCTATAACCTATAACCTTAACCAAAATCTATAACCTAAACCAAAACCAAAACCTATAACCTAAACCCGAACCCATTCTCAAATCCCAAAACCTATAACCTATCCCTAAACCTTAACCTATAACCTAACCTAAACCTATACTTATAACCTAAAACTATTTCCAAATCCTAAAACCTATAACCTAAACCTAACCTTAACATAAACCTAAACCTATAACCTATAACCTTAACCAAAACCTATAACATAAACCCCAACCCATTCTCAAATCCCAAAACCTATAACCTATACCAATACCAAAACCTATAACCTAAACCCAAACCCATTCTCAAATTCTGAAAACTATAACCTATCCTTAAACCTTAACCTATAACCTAAAACTATTCCCAAATCCCAAAACCTATAACTTAAACCAAACATAAACCTAAACCTAAACCTATAACTTATAACCTTAACCAAAACCTATAACCTAAACCAAAACCAAAACTTATAACCTAAACCCGAACCCATTCTCAAATCCCAAAACCTATAACCTAAACCAATAGAAAAACCTATGACCTAAACCCGAACCCATTCTCAAATCTCAAAACCTATAACCTAAACCTAACCTTAACCTATAACCTAAACCAAAACCTATAACCTAAACCAAAACCAAAACCTATAACCTAAACCCGAACCCATTCTCATATTCCAAAACCTATAACCTAAACCAAAACCAAAACCAATAACCTAAACCCGAACCCATTCTCAAATCCCAAAACCTATAACCTATCCCTAAACCTTAACCTATAACCTAACCCAAACCTATACTTATAACCTAAAACTATTCTCAAATCCCAAAACCTATAACTGAAACCTAACCTTAACATAAACCTAAACCTATAACCTATAACCTTAACCAAAACATATAACCTAAACCAAAACCAAAACCTAAAACCTAAACCCGAACCTATTCTCAAATCTCAAAACCTATAACCTAAACCAATACCAAAACCTATGACCTAAACTCAAACCCATTCTCAAATCCCGAAACCTATAACCTATCCTTAAACCTTAACCTATAACCTAACCTAAACCTATACCTATAACCTAAAACTATTCTCAAATCTCAAAACCTATAACCTAAACCTAAACCTAAACCTATAACCTATAACCTTAACTAAAACATATAACCTAAACCAAAACCAAAACCTATAACCTAAACCCGAACCCATTCTCAAACCCTAAAACCTATAACCTAAACCAAAACCAAAATCAAAACCTATAACCTAAACCCGAACCCATTCTCATATCCCAAAACCTATAACCTAAACCTAAACCTAAACTTTATCCTAAACCTATAACCTATAACCTAAACCAATACCTATAACCTAAACCAAAATCAAAATCTATAACCTAAACCCGAACCCATTATCAAATCCCAAAACCTATTACTTAACCTAAACCTATACTTATAACCTAAAACTGTTCCCAAATTTCAAAACCTATAACCTAAACCTAAACCTAAACCTTATCCTAAACCTATAACATATAACCTAAACCAAAACCTAAACCTAAACCTAAACTTAAGACCTAAATGTATTCTCGAATTCCTAAACCTAAACCTACACCTAATCCTAATCTCAACTACTTAACCTTAACCTAAAATTGAAAACCCAAACCTAAACCTGATACCAAACCTGAACCCGATTTTCTAAACCTAAACCTATACCTTAACCTATTCTCAATTTTCTAAAACTAGAACCTATAACCTATAACCTAAACCTATAACCTAAACCTAAAACTTAAATATATTCTCAAATTCATAAACCTAATCTTAATCTCAACTACTTAACCTAAACCTAAACTTGAAAACCTAAACCTAAACCCGATCTCAAACCCGAACCCGATTTCCTAAACCTAAACCTTAACCTATTCTTAATTCCCTAAAGCTATAACCTATGACTTATAACCTAAACCTATGCTAAACCTATAACCTTAACCTAAATGTATTTTTAAATTCTTAAACCTAGACGTACACCTAACCTTAATCTCAACTCCCTAACCTAAACCTAAAATTAAAAACCTAAGCCTAAACCCGATCCCTAACCCGAACCCGATTTACTAAACCGAAACCTTAACCTATTCTCAAATCCCTAAACATAAACCTACACCAAATCCCAATCTCAACTCCCTAACCTAAACCTAAACCTAAACTTGAAAACCCAAGCCTATACCCGATCCCGAACTCGACCCGAATTCCTAAACCTAAACCTTAACATATTCTCAAATCCCAAAGCTATAACCTATAACCTAAACCTGTAACCTTAACCTAAACCCAAAACCTAAACCTTAACCTAAACCAAAACTTATAACCTTAAACTTAAACCAAAACCTATAACCTAAACCTTAACCTAGGTTAAGGTTATTTTTCTTTTCATTTGTCTGGATCATTGAAAGGGCCTAGCTAAATGCCCTAGAGGGGGGGGGGGGGGTGGTGAATAGGGAAATGCCAAATAAAACTAATAACAGCGGAATAATAAAAGATTTAAAGCACAATGCTGAATATAAAACAATTACAATAGCCTAAAATAAAGAGATTGATACTATATCAGTTCTAAGGACAACCTTACACAAAAAACCAGAGGTTTAAGATAGGACAACCTTATTTCTAGAACGTCCTTTGTATCATAAACCAAAGAGGAATAATAAGCAATGAAATCAAAATAACTTGCAGAAAATAAATCCTAAGTTATTACAACATTCATCCACACTTTCTTGAAGTGATTACAACATTCATCCAAAAACACTCTCCACAAAACAGAATGAATAAAAGAATGAAAGAGTAAAACACATCCACAACACAACGATATATAGTGGTTTGCCTGTGTATACACCAACTGTTATCCAACAGCCACACAGATTGCTACTCCACTCCTAATATCCTCACACAGGGGATATTAGTATGCACTATCAAAATAGGTTTCACAGGTTCACATAAAACCTTCACAATTGTGTCTTTGATCTCGGGCTTACACAATCCAAAAACCCCACAATCTGAGTTTTCTGGCTCTCCTCAGATAACCACTACAATGAGATTTTTCTGGCGAATCTCAAATAAAAACCAGAGAAAGTAAATTACAAAACATGTAAAATACCTGAATCACCTATTGAAGAAGCCCGGTAGAACCAATCGGAGTAGAAGTTCGATTCGACATTCAAAGTCTAATATCACTTTAAGAATGGTTCTAAGTCTAATTGATTTTAGATCAAACGGGCTAGATCCATATTTTGAATCCAAGAAGAAGGAATATTAGAAATTTCTCTTTTCTAATAAGATTGGAATGTAGATCAAAATTAAATAAAAATAAGCTAGCAAAAGGAATATTAAATAAGCACAATGTAGCTTAAAATAAACACAAACTTATCTCAGAGAATAGCCTAAAGAATGCTTGAATAGAATTGATTTGAAGTGCTAAAACTCTGAAGTTCTTGCTCAATTTATAGACTGAAAAATCTCGTCTACGACTGGTCTTAGGATCCTATGACTGGTCGTAGCATCAAAGATTTTCGAAAGATTTTCGTGGGATAAGATGTTTAGTTCCACGACCGGTCCTGGGTGGTCTACGACCGGTCGTGGGTCATCTACGACTAGTCGTGGGACACCTACGACCGGTCGTAGGACTCCAAAAATAGTTGCTGGAGTTTGAGTCGTAGGGGTACGACTGGTCGAAGGATGAGTCGTAGAACTTCCAGGACTGGTCGTAAGATGTCCAGGACTGGTCGTAGGACAGCTAGACAGATCCGAAAATCTTCAACTACCTAGGACTGGTCCTGAAAAACCTAAGACTGGTCGTAGCAAAGCTAGGACTGGTCTTAAAGTCCCTAGGACTAGTCTTAGAACACTCCAAATAAGCATATTAAAATATATGAGTTATGTATCCGGAATGACCTACAATAAAGTCCATCCTAAGGTCAATCTAAGGTCAAACAAACCTTAAAAGTGAGATGGACTTGAAAGTCTGAACACTCAGATGACCCTTAAGAGAAGCTTGTGAATATTCAAAACTTGTAGTAGGCCTTCATGAGCTTGATCTTGACTTGACAAAGTCTTCTATAAAACTTAAACTTGATCAAATCTTGAACATGCAAACTTGAATACTTCTATTCTTGATTTCTTCATCCAAGACTTGCAAACTTTCTTCATTTAAGATCTTGTCTTGAAATGTGATGTCTTGATATGTCTTGATTGCAATGAATAGACTTCAAACATAAAACATAAGATATACAAGACATAGATATAGGTTTTGGCACCACAAAATTTGACAACTAAAGGGATATGAAATCATAGCACTTACAATCTCCCCCTTTATCAAATTTATGACAAAACACATAGCATCAAAGATAATAAGGAATGATAAGTCATGAAATCACAAAATACTCTACTCCCCCTGAGTAATACGAGTATTGCTCATATAATCAGTACACAACATGAAAACCTCAAAACTTCAATCCACATATCCATCAATCCACATATCCTTCTCAATCAATACAAATAAATTTACTCCCCCTATCCGTATTACTCCCCTTTTAGCAATGCACAATGCCTTACTACTCCCCCTTTTTTTCCCAAAATGATAAGGGAAAGGAACAATAGAAAGGAGAACATAAAGAGCAAATAATGAGAAGGTGATATGAAAGGACATAAAATAAACCTGGAGTATCAAGCCTTAATCCATAATACATATCCAAAATAAAATGTTATGAAACCATAATCCATAATACATATCCAGAGTAAAAGAAATGTTATACTATTCAGAAGATAATTCACTTAATCTGATGTAGAGGAGGGAGCAGGGATAGTTGGATCAATCTGTTATAAGCCCTTATTTATGCGACGAAGATATTTTCGCATGTACTTGAATCTCATATCATGGGCTATATTCATATTATCAAATTTTTCCTCCAATGCACGAAGGCATGCATCAAAACCAGAAGGATCATAATCTGGATCATTAGGTGAATCAGTTTTAATATCATCAAATAAGTCATCCATATTAACATCTTGTTGTGGAAGATCGCCAGCTTCCTCTTCGTTTCCAGCATCACCACCAACACCACTAACACCAGCTTCATCAAATTGGATAGGGAGCAGTTTCAATTTCATCTTATTAAGATTGACATTGTTGAAAATGAGATGAAGAATTGGTGCCTCATTAACAGGTCTATCGACAAGCATGTGAGTGGCTAAAACATTCATAAGATAACCGAATGGAATATCACTATAACCCGGATGGAAACGAAATTGTATAATGAAATGACAAATCAAAGAAGGAATATAGACCTTGGTTCCAGAAGCAATAGAATGCAACACGCGAACCATGAAAGAAGTTAACTCAGTTTTAACCAGACCGAGGATATACATTGGAAATGAAGAAACGATGTAATATTCTATTTTTAGATAACAGATACTTTACAGGGAGCGCATTCCCTTTGTGAGTCCAATGCACATCAATTTTACATAAATCTCTGGTTAACATGCATTTTTCCGATTCTAAAGGTTTGTCGTATAAAGTATGAATCGGTATTCTTTCATCATTAACAGGTATATTCATAATACTTGATATCAAATAACGGTCTACTTCAAATTTCTCTTCTCTTGTATCAATTGAAAATGTTAAATTATCAAGAAAAAAATCTGAAATGCATGCTACCATTGATTGAGCAATGGACTGGTATGCAGACCCACCCCAAAGTAAAATGTTAGTCCAGCCTACAGAATCAAGAAGGGGAATGACACCATATGGAGCAATGTGATTTAGATCAGCGGTATGCTCAACGATAATGTTACAGACACGCAAATCCCGTATATCTTGAGTATCTTCTTCGGGTGACCGAAGGTGCCGTTTAGGTATTGGTCCAGATCTGGATGAAGATGGACCACGGAATGTTTTCTTTTTCCCTCTAGCATCCATATTCAAAAAGATGTACAAAGAACAAACAAGATGCACAAATGAAAGATGGGTTTTCTCTAGATCAGCAAATAGTGAGGAAACCCTTGAAAAACTCAACAAGAGATGAAATCAAGCTATACTATGAATAAATCAAAGCATAGAGATCATGAATCTTCAAGAAAAATGATGAAATAGGACTTACCTTGAAGAAAAACTAGAAATCATATGACTGGTCGAGCCACGACTCGTCGTAGGTGGGTGTGGAAATGAAGAAGAAGGGGATTTTCCCCAAATTATATCATGTTCACGAGATCCACGACCGGTCGAGTGTGGTTCACGACTGGCCGTAACACGACTGGTCGTGTACATCCACGACCGGTCGAGCATCGACCAAAAATATATTTTTAATGAAAAATTTTTAAAATTTAAACAATTATAATATGAAATATAATACACTATGATACATTTAAGAAAGAATATTCAATGTAAAATGCACATACCAAAATTAAATTTCAATTTATTAAACCTGCTTTTGTCGAGCGGTTTAGTAAATATATCAGCAAGTTGAGTTTCGGTTGGTATATATTTCAATGAAATAACTTTTTCTTCAACCAACTCACGAATGTAATGATACCTAATGTCAATATGCTTAGTACATGAATGTTGGATTGAGTTTTTGAAACTATTTATAGCACTAGAATTATCACAATGTAAGATCATTGAATCTTGATTAATTCCATAATCGCTAAGCATGCGTTTCATCCAAACTAGTTGAGTACATGTATATCCAGCTGCAATATATTCAGCCTCAGCAGTAGAGAGCGATATTGAGCTTTTCTTCTTGCTAAACCAAGAAACTAAGCAATTTCTAATGTAAAAACAACCATCACTGGTTGATTTTTTATCATCAATATTTCCGGCCCAATCAGCATCTGAATACCCGACTAATTGAACATTAGTATCAAATGGATACCAAAGTCCCAAATTTATAGAACTTGCGACATATCTAATAATTCGTTTAACAGCAGTAAGATGTGATTCCTTAGGATTAGACTGATATCTCGCACAAATACTAACACTAAATGCGATATCAGGTCTACTAGCAGTAAGATATAACAAACTACCAATCATACTGCGATATAGTTTAGGATCTATATCTTTACCTGTAGAGTCTTTTCAGAGTCTTAATGTTGTACTCATAGGAGTATCAAAGTTCTTACCATTTTCAAATCCAAACCGTTTAACCAAGTTTGAAGCATATTTGGTCTAGGAAATGAAAATTCCATCAGGTTGTTGTTTTACTTGCAACCCTAGGAAATAGTTAAGTTCGCCAACCATGCTCATTTCGAACCTTGATTTCATTAACTCTGCAAACTCAGTAGACATGTTAGAACAAGTAGATCCATAAATAATGTCATCAACATATATTTGAACCATTAAAATATCATTGTTATTCTTTTTAACAAAAAGCGTCTTATCGACACTACCTACTTGAAAGCTATGACTAAGTAAGAATTTAGTTAATTTTTTATACCATGCCCTGGGTGCTTGTTTTAGACCATAGAGAGCCTTTTTGAGACGAAATACATGGTCAGATAACTTAGGGTCTTCAAACCCTGAAGGTTGTTCAACATACACTTTTTCATGTAAATCGCCATTTAAGAAAGCACTCTTTACATCCATCTGATAGATTTTAAATTTTCTAAAACATGCGATGAAAATAAAAAGTCTGATTAATTCAAGGCGAGCGACTGGAGCAAAGGTTTCATCATAATCGATACTTTTAATCTGAGTGTACCCTTGTACAACCAGTCTAGCCTTGTTTCGTATAATATTTCCGAGTTTATCAGACTTATTTTTAAAGATCCACTTTGTTCCAATAATATTTTTATCTTTAGGTCTAGGAACAAGATACCAGACATCATTACGAGCAAATTGATTAAGTTCATCATGCATAGTAACATCCAATTTTCGTCAGAAAGTGCTTCTTTTACGTTGACCGGTTCTATTTGGGATGTAAAACAAACATAATTACATATGTTCTCAAGTTGTTTGTGAGTACGAACTCCAGTGAGAGAATTTTCAAGTATTTGATTGGTTGGATGATCTTTAACAGTCCTTGGTTCAGATTCTTTTTGACTTGATGAGATATTTAGATTGTCAATAATAAGAGCTTCATCATCATCTGAACTTGAGGCTGGTGTATTCAAATGATCATCAATGACCACATTGATGGACTCTTGAATCACACCAGTTCTCTTATTTAGAACCCTATAAGCTCGACTATTCAAAGAATAACCAAGAAAAATTTCTTCGTCACTCTTCGTATCAAACTTACCCAAATTTTCACGATCCCGTAAAATATAACACTTGCTGCCAAAAATTCGAAAGTATTTGACAGTAGGTTTCTTTTCAAACCATAATTCATAAGCAGTCTTATTATCAGATTTACTGGTATAAACCCGATTAATAATATAGCATGCGGTATTAACTGCTTCAGCCTAAAGATTTCTCAGAGCTTCATGCTATTCAACATAACATTAGCCATATCTTGAAGCATTCTATTTTTTCTTTCAACTATACCATTTTGTTGCGGTGTTTTGGGCGCTGAGAATTCATGTGATATTCCCTGATCGCTACAGAATTTCTCAAAACTACTGTTTTCGAATTCAGATCCATGATCACTACGGATCTTACTAACAAGAGAACCTTTCTCATTTTGAATTCGTTTGATGACCTTTTTCACTTCATCCAGGGTTTCAGTTTTTTCTTTTAAGAATGATACCCAAGTGAATCTGGTATAGTCATCTACGATAACCAAGATGTATTTTTTGCCTCCTCAACTCTCTGATCTGGTTGGTCCAAAAGATCCATATGGAGAAGCTCGAGTGGTCTAGATGTGGTATTGGAGTTCACTTTCTTGTGAGAGCTCCTAATCTGTTTGCCCAACTGGCATTCACCAAATATTTTGTCTACTTTTAACAATTTGGATAGACCTCTAATTGGTTCTCTTTTGCTCAATCCAAATAAGTTCCAATAGTGTACATGTCCAAGACGTTTATGCCATAATTCAGTCTCATCAGTATGGACCATGTAACATGATTGAGTAGATGAGCTAGCATCACTAACGATGTAGCAGTTTTCAGAAGTTCTGCGACCGGTTAATATAACAGAACCCCTTTTATTAACTATCTCATAACCTTGATTAGAAAACTTTACACTATGGTTGTTATCACATATCTGAGAAATTCTTAATAGGTTGTGTTTTAAACCCTCAACATATAAGACAATCTTAAATAAGGAAAGGTTATAAAGTTGAACCGTACCTTGGCCAATAATCTTGCAATTGTTTCCATCACCAAATGTGACTGACCCGTCAGTCATATCTTTAAGATCGGTGAATAAAGCTTTGTCACCTGTCATATGCCTGGAGCAACCACTATCTAGGTACCACTTTGAATGGCTTGTTGCTTTGAAAGCAGTGTGAGCAACCAAGCTGGCAACTTTAGGAACCCATTTCATAACTGTTTTGGGTTTAGGAGTATAGATGGTCTTTTTCTGTCTATTGTTGTAGGAACGACCTATAGAGTTCGACTTTAATAACTCCTTGAGAAGATCAATTATTTTTTCAGCCAATGGATTTCGGTTTTGAAAATTAAAATTGACATGGCTACTTTTAGGTTTTTAAAAAGTTTTTGAATTTTTAGAAAAACTTTGAAAAGTATTCTTTTCTTTTGAGTTTGAAGACTCTCCTTTTACAAATTTAGGAGCAGTATTCTTTTGTTTAGGAGATGTATTCTTATCATAGCCCAACCCAGATCGATCGCCACATTTTCTTGATCCGGACAATAATTTTTTTAATTTCGGATCACCTTGGGCATATCTCCATGTGTCTTTCAAACTCAGAAGAGAAGCTACCTCATTTTTTAGTTTCTCTTTTTCGGATTTCAAATCTTCAATTTGGGAGGTTTTGAAATCTAAATCATTTTTGATTTTTTCAAAAGAATCAGAAATATGAGACTTTTCTAAGACAAAAGACTCATAATCTTCCTTAAGCTTAGAAAATTTTTCTTTTTGTAATTTAAGCTTGACAGTAATTTTACAACTCTCTTTATAAAGGGCATTATAAGCATCTTGAAGATCATCTTCAATATCACAATCACTATTCAGATTTTCTTCACTAGATATATCATCATGATCTGAATAGGTGATCTTGGCTAGAGTCATAAGGGCTTTAATACCATCGCCCGACTCGGTTTCAGAATCTTCTGATTTAGAAGAGGATTCAGAATCAGATGATTCATCCCAAGTAGTCATCATGCATTTTCTTTTTGATTTGTCCTTTTTAGGACATTTGTTAGATAAGTGCCCATACTCTTGACAGTTGTAACATTGACTATCTTTCAAGGATTTACGAGTTCTAGGTTTAGATCGTCTCTTATCATTTGATTTTTGAAAATCAACCTTTTTCTTGTTTTTGAAAATTTTATAAAACCTTTTTGCTAAAAGTGTCATATCATCTTCGGTATTTTCTGAATCCGAAGTACTCTCTTGTGAAACATTTTTAGATGATTTGAGAACAATTAATTTTCCTTTAGGAGCCTTAAAGGATAACTCATAGCTTTGAAGTGAACCAACTAATTCCTCAACCCTCATGGTATCCGTATCACGAAGTTCCTGAATCGCGGTCACTTTAGAATTGAACCGTTCAGGAAGTGAACGTAGTATTTTTGCGCATACTTTACTTTCAGGGATTCTATCACCAAGACCCCACATAGAGTTCACAATGTCATTCAATCTAATGTAGAAGTCCATAAACATCTCATTGTCCTCCATATGAATTTCTTCAAATTTAGTTGTGAGGAGTTGGACTTTAGATTTCTTGACAATAGATGTATCCTCGTGTGTCATTTCTAATATATCCCATGCTTGTTTTGCATTTTCACATGAGATGATTCTTTTAAATTCATCCGGTGATAATGCACAAGTAATTGCATTTAGTGCTTTTGCATTTACACTACTTTCACTTTTCTGAAGAGTGGTCCAAAGCGAATAAGTCGTTACTTTCATAGATTTTGAACCATCGCCATTAGTTACTTTAGTGATATGAGGGTTTCATTCATTCACTATGGCCAGCCACACACTTTCATCTAAAGATTTGAAGAAGATCCTCATCCTGGCTTTCCAATAGGCATAGTTTGTGCCATTAAAGGGTGGTGGCCTAGTGACAGATAGGCTATCAAAATTTGACATCTTAATATAGCTTAGATCGTTAGCTCAGGAAATAAATCCAATAAATAAACAATAAGCACGAGCTATTAGGCTCTGATACCACTTGGAAGGGCCTAGCTAAATGCCATAGAGGAGGGGTGAATAGGGCAATGCCAAATAAAACTAATAACAGCGGAATAATAAAAGATTTAAAGCACAATGCTGAATATAAAACAATCACAATAGCCTAAAATAAAGAGATTGATACTATATCAATTCTAAGGACAACCTTACACCAAAAATCAGAGGTTTAAGGTAGGACAACCTTATTTCTAGAACGTCCTTTGTATCACAAACCAAAGAGAAATAATAAGCAATGAAATCAAAATAACTTGCGGAAAATAAATCCTAAGTTATTACAACATTCATCCATACTTGCTTGAAGTGATTACAACATTCATCCACAAACACTCTCCACAAAACAGAATGAATAAAAGAATGAAACAGTAAAACACATCCACAACACAACGATATATAGTGGTTCGCCTGTGTGTACACCAACTGTTATCCAACAGCCACACAGATTGCTACTCCACTCCTAATATCCTCACACAGGGGATATTATCATGCACTATCAAAATAGGTTTCACAGGTTCACCTAAAACGTTCACAATTGTGTCTTTGATCTTGGGCTTACACAATCCAAAAACCCCACAATCTGAGTTTTTTGGCTCTCTTTAGATAACCACTACAATGAGATTTTTCTGGCGAATCTCAAACAAAAACTAGAGAAAGTAAATTACAAAACATGTAAAATACCTGAATCACCTATTGAAGAAGCCCGGTAGAACCAATCGGAGTAGAAGTTCGATTCGACGTTCAAAGTCCAATACTCACTTTAAGAATAGTTCTAAGTCTAATTGATTTTATATCAAATGGGCTAGATCCATTTGATTTTGAATCCAAGAAGAAGGAATATCAGAAATTCTTCTTTTCTAATAAGATTGGAATGTAGATCAAAATCAAATAAAAATAAGCTAGCAAAAGGAATATTAAATAAGCACAATGTAGCTTAAAATAAACACAAACTTATCTCAGAGAATAGCCTAAAGAATGCTTGAATAAAATTGATTTGAAGTGCTAAAACTCTGAAGTTCGTGCTCAATTTATAGACTGAAAAATCCCGTCTACGACTGTTCTTAGGATCCTAGGACTGGTCGTAGCATCAAAGATTTTCGAAAGATTTTCGCGGGATAAGATTTTTAGTTCCACGACCGGTCCTGGGTGGTCTACGACCGGTCGTGGGTTATCTACGATTGGTCGTGGGATACCTACGACCGGTCGTAGGACTCCAAAAATGGTTGCTGGAGTTTAAGTCGTAAGGGTACGACTGGTCGAAGGATGAGTCATAGAACTTTCAGGGCTGGTTGTAGGATGTCCAGGACTGGTCGTAGGACAGTTAGACAGATCCGAAAATCTTCAACTACCTAGGACTGGTTCTGAAAAATATAAGACTGATCGTAGCAAAGCTAGGACTGGTCTTAAAGTCCCTAGGACTGGTCTTAGAACACTCCAAACAAGTATATTAAAATATATGAGTTATGTATCCGGAATGACCTACAATAAAGCCCTTTCCTAAGGTCAATCTAAGGTCAAACAAACCTTAAAAGTGAGATGGACTTGAAAGTCTGAACACTCAGATGACCCTTAAGAGAAGCTTGTGAATATTCAAAACTTGTAATAGGCCTTCCTGAGCTTGATCTTGACTTGACAAAGTCTTCTATAAAACTTGAACTTGATCAAATCTTGAACATGCAAACTTGAATACTTCTATTCTTGATTTCTTCATCCAAGACTTGAAAACTTTCTTCATTTAAGATCTTGTCTTGAAATGCGATGTCTTGATATGTCTTGATTGCAATGAATAGACTTCAAACATAAAACACAAGATATACAAGACATAGATATGGGTTTTAGCACCACAAAATTTGACAATTAAAGGGATATGAAATCATAGCACTTACAATCATTTCTCATATGTTCTCTCTCTTTTCATTTAATTTTTTCCATAGGATTGTTTATGTTTGGATGGATGCAGTTTATATTTGGATGAATGTAATTTATGTCTGGATGGATGCAGTTTATGTTTGGATGGATTTACGTGGTTTCAGTTTAGATGGATGTGAATATGAATATGATGAAATATTTTATATAACAGGTGTATATAAGGAAAAATACAATGAAAGAAAATTTGAGATGAAATTAGAAAAAAAAAAAAGACTTTGGCGATGAAAATTTTCGTCGCTAAAAGATGGAGGCACGTTCTTTAGCTACGAAAATTTTTATAGCTACAAGCCCTTTAGATTTTTTTTCCACTCATTTAGCGACCAAAATTTTGGTTGCTAAAAGTCCCAGCCACGGTTTTTAGCTACGAAAATTTTCATAAAGCTTTCATTTTTTAGCTACGAAAATGTTCGTAGCTAAAAGTAAGCCTTTGGATATATTTCAAAAACCGTTCACACATTAGCGATGCTAATGTCGTCGCTAAAGGTCATAGCCACATTTTTCAGCTATGAAAATTTTCGTAGCTAAAAGTAAAGTGTTCAGACATTTAGCGACGAAACTTTCGTCGCTAAAAGTCTTAGCCAAGTTTTTACCTAGGAAAATTTTCGTTGCTAAAAGTAAACCTTTGCTTTCATTCCCTTAAGTTTAAAAAATTGTTCACAACATTTTGCGACGAAATGTTTCATTGCTAAAAGTGACTTTTAGCTACGAATTCACTATTTCGCCACTAAAAGTAAAGTTTTAGCAACGAATCTTTAGTTCATCGCTAAAAGTCACCTTTAGCAACGAAAAAAAAATTTCATCGCTAAAAGTTTCGTCGCTAAAAACCCCTTTTCTTGTAGTGATTAAGCTAGACTCCTATCATGGAAAGAATTCAGTGAAAAACAACTTAGCGCTTTCCATCTTCCGCGTTAATACGCATTAACAAACACCACTAAACACGAAAAATTTTCCCTATACCACGTTAAGTGCAAAAATTCAGTGTTAACAAACACGGCCTAAGTATAATGTTAGTGTTGATGCTTACGTGAGTAATGGCCTTACAAACACTCTCCTAAGATGCCTACTTTATTCGTTTACGTAATATCCCCATCATTTACCATTGTTTCCTTGGTACCATATGACTCCTTACACACGGTACTTTATTCATTTACCTAATATTCCCATCATTTGCCACTGTTTCCTTGGTAGCATATGACCCCTAATGCACGATACTCTATTCATTTGCCTAATATCTCCATCATTTACCATTGTTTTCTTTGGTACCAAATGACCCCTTATGCACGATGCTCTATTCATTTGCCTAATATACCTATACCATCCCTTATGTATGGCACTTTATTCATTTGCCTAATATCCCCATCATTTACCATTGTTTCCTTGGTACCAAATGACCCCTTATGCATGGCACTTTATTCATTTGCCTAATATTCCCATCATTTACCATTGTTTCTTTGGTACGGAATGACTCCTTATACACTTTATTCACACCACACCGCCCCCCGGGACAGTGCTGTGAGCAGGTCCACGATGATGTATTTGTACATTCAAACCATCAATTCATTTTTTCAGACTATTTTAAATCAAGAACACAAAAATGAGGTAGATCCAACGATCAAGTGGACCAAACCAAATAATAAGCTTGGTTGCATTAAAATGCACAGAGCATTAAATGTCAGTTGCATTAAATGCAAGAGACATCAGTTGCATTAAATGCAAGAGTCATCTGTGATGTGGTCCATTTGATCGTTGGATTTATCTCATTTTTTTTATGCCTTAAATAATCTAAGAAAAGGGATAGAGGGTTTGGATGTACAGATACATCATGATGGGTCCACCTAAGAACTGCCCGTTGGGAGCTAGGGACGGGCGGGGTAGTATGCAATCCGTGTCCCCCTTTTGCGCCCTGGATTTATGCAAGTGGGCCTATTTTTGGATGATTTAGATCGTTGATCTGGTGGGCCCCGCCTGTGGGTTGAAACTTCAAAAAAAAAAAAAAAAAAAAAAAAATCAACGTGTGCTGGAAAAACACATCACCTGCATGTAACGTGTCCATACATGACAAGTTTTTTATGGTTGTTGCATGTAACGTGTCCGGTACTAATTAGGTGGGCCGCAGTTTATGGAATAGATGTATGACCGATACTGTGATACATAACTGGCCAGAGTTTTCTATCCCGTCCGTCTCTATATAATATTTTGGCCCATCTGCCAGAGTGAGCAGCTTTAGTTCCGCACAAGAATAGAGAAATTTCCAACTGTACGGAAAGTATATGGCCCACAACCTTTTTAGGCCCGTTTCTTTTTAGTTGCCAAGAATACTCCCTAGGTGTACAAACAACTTGTCAAAGGTTGAAAATGTGCTTGCTTTTCCTTTAAGCAGTGGGTGCTAGGGTTCCTATGGCTACGGATTATAACCTTAGCCATTGCCATAGCCAATGAAAAAAATTTAATCCAAGCAGCAATACCGCCGATTCGGCGGTGATGCCACCGACATCTGGATGTTTGTGCGGTAGTACTGCCCAAGGGCCATAGTGGAGCCTGGTATTTTTTTAAAAAATTGGGTAGGTCCCATCGTGGGCCCCACATAATTTCGAATGGGCCCCACACTCAATGTTCAGGATTTTGGTAGGCCCCACATCCACCTAAGCACTTTTTTTTCTTTTATTATTATTATTATTATTTTAGATAGATAACTTTATTCTACCTACAATTTTTTCTCTTTTTTTTCTTTTCATTCTTTATTCATTTAACAATGCGTAGAAATGAGCGTGAAGGGAATTGACCGTGAAGTGCATTGAAATGAACGTGAATCTAAACGGAATCGCTGGAAATGACCGTGATGTGAAGCGAAATGATCGTGAAATGCATGGAAATACCTGTAAAGTGAGGGAAATTGACAGTGAAGTGCATGGAAATGACTGTGAATCTAAACGGAATCACCGGAATTGATCGTAAAATGCATGGAAATGACCGTGAAGTGAAGCGAATTGACCGCGAAATGCGTGAAAATGACCGTGAAGTGAAGAGAATTGGCCGTGAAGTGCATCGAAATGATCGTGAATCTAAATGGAATTGCTGGAAATGATCGTGAAATGCATGGAAATGGCCATGACGTGAAGCGAAATGATCGTGAAATGCTTGGAAATTGCCGTGAAGTGAATTGACCATGAAGTGCATGAAAATGACCGTGAACGTAAACGGAATTGCCGGATATGATCGTGAAATGCATGGAAATGGCTGTGAAGTGAAGAGAATTGACCGTGAAGTGCATCGAAATGGCCGTAAAGTGAAGTGAATTGACCGTGAAGTGCATCGAAATGACCGTGAATGTAAACAGAATTGCCGGATATGACCGTGAAATGCATGGAAATGGCCGTGAAGTGAAGTGAATTGACTGTGAAGTGCATCGAAATGACCGTGAAGGTAAACGGAATTGCCTGATATGACCGTGAAATGCATGAAAATGGCCGTGAAGTGAAAAGAATTGACCATGAAGTGCTTAGAAATGGCCGTGAAATGAAGTGAATTGACCGTTAAGTGCATCAAAATGACCGTGAAGGTAAACAGAATTGCCGGATATGACCATGACATGCATGGAAATGGCCATGAAGTAAAAAGAATTGATCATGAAATGCTTGGAAATGGCCATGAAGTGAAGTGAATTGACCGTGAAGTGCATCAAAATGACCATGAACGTAAATGAAATTGCTAGATATGACCGTGAAATGCATGAAAATGGTCGTGAAGTGAAAAGAATAGATCATGAAATGCTTGAAAATGGCCATGAAGTGAAGTGAATTGACCATGAAGTGCATCGAAATGACCATGAATATAAACGGAATTGCCGAAATTGACTGTGAAATGCATGAAAATGACCGTGAGTTAAGCGAATTGGCCTTAAAATGCATGGAAATGAACGTGAAGTGAAGGGAATTGACTGTGAAGTGCATCGAAATGATCGTGAATCTAAACGGATTTGCTGAAAATGGCCGTGAAATGCATGGAAATGACCGTGATGTGAAGTGAAATGACTGTGAAATGCATGGAAATGGCCGTGAAGTGAAGGGAATTGACCATGAAGTGCATCTAAATGACCGTGAATCTAAACAGAATCGCTGGAAATGGCCGTGAAATGCATGGAAATGGCCGTGAAATGCATGGAAATGACCATGAAGTGAAGGGAATTGACCGTGAAGTGCATGGAAATGACCGTGAATCTAAACGGAATCACCGAAATTGACCGTGAAATGCATGGAAATGACTGGCCATTTCTGTGCATTTCAGGATCATTCACGGTCAATTCACTTCACTTCAAGGCCATTTCCAAGGACTTCACGGTCAATTCTCTTCACTTCACAACTATTTCCATGCATTTCACAATCATATCCGACAATTTCGTTTACATTCACGGTCATTTTAATGCACTTCACGGTCAATTCTCTTCACTTCATGGCCATTTCCATGCATTTCACGATCATATCTGGCAATTTTGTTTACAGTCACGGTCATTTCGATGCACTTCACGATCAATTCACTTCACTTCACGGCCATTTCGATGCACTTCACGGTCAATTCTCTTCACTGCACGACCATTTTCATGCATTTCACGATCATATCCGACAATTTTTTTTACATTCACAGTCATTTCCATGCACTTCATGGTCAATTCACTTCATTTCACAGCAATTTCCAAGCATTTCACGATCAATTCTCTTCACTTTACGGCCATTTCTGTGCATTTCATGATCATATCCGGCAATTCCATTTATGTTCATGGTCATTTCCATGCCCTTCATCGTCAATTCACTTCACTTCATGGCCATTTCTAAGGATTTCATGGTCAATTCTCTTCACTTCATGGCCACTTCCATGCATTTCACGATCATATCCGAAAATTCCGTTTACATTCACGGTCATTTCGATGCACTTCACGGTCAATTCACTTCACTTCACAACCATTTCCAAGGACTTCACGGTCAATTCACTTCACTTCACAACCATTTTCAAGGACTTCACGGTCAATTCTCTTCACTTCAGAACCATTACCATGCATTTCATGATCATATCCGGCAATTCCGTTTACATTCACGGTCTTTTCGATGCACTTCATGGTCAATTCACTTCACTTCACCGCCATTTCCAAGCATTTCATGATCAATTCTCTTCACTTCACGGCCATTTCCATGCATTTCACGATCATATCCGACAATTCCGTTTACATTCACGGTCATTTCGATGTACTTTACGGTCAATTCACTTCACGGCCATTTCCAAGCATTTCTTGGTCAATTCTCTTCACTTCATGGCCATTTTCATGCATTTCACGATCATATCCGGCAATTCCGTTTACGTTTACGGCCATTTCGATGCACTTCATGATCAATTCACTTCACTTCACGGCCATTTCGATGCACTTCACGGTCAATTCTCTTCACTTCACGGCCATTTCCATGCATTTCACGATCATATCCAGCAATTCTGTTTACGTTCACAGTCATTTCCATGCATGTTACGGTCAATTCATTTCACTTCGGGGCCATTTTGATACACTTCACAGTTAATTCTCTTCACTTCACAGCCATTTCCATGCATTTCACGATCATATTCGGCAATTCTGTTTACGTTCACTTCACGGCCATTTCCATGCATTTCACGATCATATTCGGCAATTCTGTTTACGTTCACTTCACGGCCATTTCCATGCATTTCACGATCATTTCCATGCACGTTACGGTCAATTCACTTCACTTCACGCCCATTTCGATACACTTCATGGTCAATTCTCTTCACTTCACGGCCATTTTCATGCATTTCATAATCATATTCGGCAATTCTGTTTACGTTCACGGTCATTTCCATGCACTTCACGGTCAATTCACTTCACTTCACGGTCATTTCCAAGGACTTCACGGTCAATTCTCTTCACTTTACGGCCATTTTCATGCATTTCACGATCATATCCGGCAATTCCGTTTACATTCACGGTCATTTCGATGCACTTCGTAGTCAATTCCCTTCACTTCACGGTCATTTCGAAGCATTTCACGATCAATTCTCTTCAATTCACGGCCATTTCCATGCATTTCACGATCATATCCGACAATTTCATTTACGTTCACAGTCATTTCGATGCACTTCACGGTCAATTCACTTCACTTCACGGCCATTACCAAGCATTTCACAGTCAATTCTCTTCACTTCACAGCCATTTCCATGCATTTCATGATCATATCTGGCAATTCTGTTTACTTTCACGGCCATTTCGATGCATGTCACGGTCAATTGATTTCACTTCACGCCCATTTCGATACGCTTCACGGTCAATTCTCTTCACTTCACGGCCATTTCCATGCATTTCACGATCATATCCGCCAATTCCGTTTACGTTTACGGTCATTTTCATGCACTTCATGGTCAATTCACTTCACTTCACGGCTATTTCGATGCACTTCACGGTCAATTCTCTTCACTTCACGGCCATTTTCATGCATTTCGTGATCATATCCGAAAATTCCGTTTACCTTCACGGTCATTTCCATGCACTTCCCGGTCAATTTAGTTCACTTCATGGTATTTTCAAGCATTTCACGATCAATTCTCTTCACTTCACGGTCATTTTCATGCATTTCATGCTCATTTATAGCGATTCCGTTTAGATTCACGGTCATTTCGATGCATTTCACGGTCAATTCCCTTCACTTCACAGTCATTTTCACGCATTTCGTGGTCAATTCGCTTCACTTCACGGTCATTTCCATGCATTTCATGGTCAATTCCGACGATTCCGTTTAGATTCACGGTCATTTTGATGCACTTCACAGTCAATTCCCTTCACTTCACGGCCATTTCCATGCATTTCACGGTCATTTCGCTTCACATCACGGTCATTTCCATGCATTCCACGGCCATTTTCAGCAATTCCGTCTAGATTCACGGTCATTTCGATGCTCTTCACGGTCAATTCCCTTCACTTCACGGTCATTTCCATGCATTTTACAGTCATTTCTGGTGATTCCATTTAGATTCATGGTCATTTCCATGCACTTCATCGTCATTTTCGGCGATTCCGTTTAGATTCGCAGTCATTTCGATGCACTCCACGGTCAATTTACTTCACTTGACAGTCATTTCCATGCAGTTCACGGTCATTTATGGCAATTTCGTTTTGATTCACGATCATTTGGATGCACTTCACGGTCAATTCCTTTCACTTCACGGTCATTTCCATACATTTTACAGTCATTTCTGGTGATTTCATTTAGATTCATGGTCATTTTCATGCACTTCATCGTCATTTTCGCCGATTCCGTTTAGATTCGCAGTCATTTCGATGCACTCCATGGTCAATTTGCTTCACTTGACAGTCATTTCCATGCAGTTCACGGTCATTTATGGCAATTTCGTTTTGATTCACGGTCATTTCGATGCACTTCACGGTCATTTCTACGCATTTCACGGTCATTTCACTTCACGTCACGGTCATTTCCATGCATTTCACGTTCATTAACGGCAATTCCATTTTGATTCATGGTCATTTCCATGTACTTCACGATCAATTCCCTTCACTTCACGGCCATTTCCATGTATTTCACGGTCCATTCGCCTCACTTCACCTACCATCTATTTGGTCACCCGATGGAATCTTGGAAAATAACTACATTGGTGGGCTAAATTAGCTTCTCCTACCCCAAAATCATATATGGTACGTTATGTAACTCATTCCCTTTTAGGAGATATGCTTGTTAAATAAATAGATAAATAAATGAATTAAAAGATAAAAAATTATTTTTATATACTCATATATAAATATTTACGTAATTATGTAATAGAGAAAAATATAACTTTACGTAATTATGTAATAGAGAAAAATATAAGGAGAAAAAAGTTCTCCTTAAAAATTAAAAAATAAAAATAAAATCTACCAGACTAGGCTTTTTTTTTTTTTCCACTGACTAATTTTTGTTGCTTTTGTGGGTCCCATCATGGGGTTTGTGTTATATCCAAACTGTCTATCTATTTAGCGAGCTCATATTAAGGCTTGAGACGAAAAATAAGATAAATCTAACTATCAAGTGGACCACACTGTAAAAGGCAGTGGGGAATTTAACAGCTACCATTGAAACCCTTTTAGAGGTTAAAGAAGTTTTGGATCATTATGAAATTTGTTTTTCCTCTTCATCCTGGTCTTTGTGACCTTATGAATAGATTGGATGGAAAATAAATGTTATGGTGGCTCCACAAAATTTTTAACAGTGAAAATCAAGTTTCCTGCTGCTATTTGTAGTGTGGTCCAGTTGATCTTTGGATATGATTCCCTTTTTTCCGATAATGCCCTGAAATGATCTCGAAATATGGATGAACGGTGTGGATATAATAAATACATCATTATGGGGCCATGTCGAGGAGCGTCAGCGCTCGTCTTCGCACACCAGCCAATCGGCTTCCGGAAGGAAGGAATGAATGACGGGGGTATTTTGGTCCTTTGAAAAGTCGGCCGTACACAGGGAAGTATTCTTGGAAGCTTAAAAAGAGGTGGGCTTCAAATGGCTGGTGGGCCATAAATGGTCGTACCGTAGGAAATTTCTCACGAGAATACCTACACAGTCAGACCCACATGAGCATGGCTTTGATATTGCACCTGTCGACCGCCCTGGTTCATGTGGTGGTGTGTAAATGGTGGGCCTTATATACACGTGTGGTCATATCAAAATCCTACAGTCATATTTTATTCTTATTTTTACTTTAGAAGTTTTAACCAGGCGGTTGGAGTTATTACATCCGCACGGGCACCTGAGCCGAAAAAAAAAAAAAAAGAAGAAGAAGATGAAGAAGAAGAAGAAGAAGAAGAAAAAGATTAGGATAGTCTGTGTTGAAGGCACCGGAAATTCCACGTCTTTTTCTATTACTCAAGATACCAAAACAAACCGGATTTCTCTCTCTCCGGTAGATTGTGTCATACCCAACACGACTTTTAATGTATGGAACTTTTCTGGAACCACAATGATTTGTGTTTTAGATCCACACCGTCTATCAATTTTTACAGATCATTCTACAACATTAGCCCAAAAATAACGTACTTCCAAAGCTCAAGTGGACCACACCACAAAAGCAGTAGGAATTAAACAAACCATCATTGAAACTTTCCTAAGGCCAGCCGTGAGGCTTATTTTCAGTAAAACTTGTTCATAAGATCATACATACAAGTTAAAATACAAGTATCAGCTTAATCAGAACTTTTTTGGGGCCCAAAAAAGTTTCAATGGTAGCGTTAATTCTTACTGTTTTCAGTGGTGTGGTCCACTTTAGCGTTGGACTTGCATTGGTTGTGTGCTCGTATATTTCCTAGAATGATCTGAAATACGTCATCGTGAGCCCATGTAAATTTCACACTAAGAAATTCGGCTGCTTGCCTGTGGTGAAGGGGAGCGGATTAGATGATACCCCGGCCTTACCCAAGACGTTCCAGCCCTTACTGTCAGGCCCACGTTGGCGTATGTATCTTGTATCCACTTCGTTCATCCATTTTTTTCGTATCATTTTAGGGCATGATCCTGAAAATTAAGAAGATCCAATTATTAAGTGGACTAATACTGGTGATTGAACACCCTACTTCATAGGTTACGCATTAATGCTTCCATAGATTTTATAAGATATTAAAATAATGTAAAGAAGCGATTCCAATTAAAAAAGGAGGGAAGGTGATCATACTAGAAATTGTTGCGAATGCCAACGCGTATGATCAAACAGGATAGGTAGCAAGTAAACTTAATGGTTGACCATAAGAAGTTTTCAACCATAGTTCATTCAATCCCTACCACTTTTTGTGGTGTGGTCCACGTGAACTTTGGATGTGCCTCATTTTTGGGGTTCATATCACTTTTTGTAGTGTGGTCCACATGAACTTTGGACGTGCCTCATTTTTGGGGTTCATACCGGTTCATGCTGATCTGTAAAAATTGATGGACAGTGCATCATGGTGGGACGTATAGAGAAATTTCATATGTTAAAAGCTATGTGCAGTAGGCAAATCTATCTTAGAAAGAGAAAATCTTAGTAAGCACGTGTCATGGGCAATGACATGGACAAGCATTGAAAGTCATGATTACGATTGCTCATGCTGTATGTCAGAGAAAATCGGAGAAAGTTGAATAAGGTTCGTCAAATATCATCGTGCGTGCAAGAGAAAATTAGAGAGTTTATTACATCTAAATGGCCTAACTTCTCACTTTTGTCAAAATTCCTATTCTGCCTGTTCGAGAAAATTAGAGAAAGATTACTACATTTTGTCTGTTTAGGATACCCAAGGGAGGGAGGCGATCACGTGCAGCCCATGTCTTTTGACATACATTGATGCACTATCTTCTAATAAGTGGTTATCTGTCAAGTTACACTCCCTCACATGTGGAAAAGTAAAAAAGACCTTTGATATGATATTGATAACAACATCTACTGGCCTCAGGAAGATAGGCCCTGGCTCTCCTACTTCACTTCTTATTTCATTTGTCTTTTTCATCCCTTCACTCTATGTCATCATGATAGGTTTCTCCTAGGTTTTTTTTTTTTTCTGAAGAAGAAGGCCTAAGTGTCCATTGTAATGTATATTTTGCCAATGATGAATGCATATAAGTTATCTTTAAAAATAATAATAATAATTTAAAAAAAAAAAAAAAAAAAAAACATCCTCTACTGGGGAATTGAATTTGCATATTTAATTTTAGGCTTATGTCCTAAATTTATCTAGTGAAAGGGAAATACAGCATGGATATAAATTACATACATAGAGGGTGATCTCACATTAAGGGCCGTACGTAGTATCTTGGGTGAGGCTTGGCTGCACCTAATCGGCTCCATGGCAAGGAAAAGGCCGAATTTTCCACTTTCGGATCCATCTTGTGCTGCATTAGTAAATGAGTAAAGCAGAGGAACATACACCTGCACCAAGAATTACAACACCTGTTTAGATGTGTGGGTCTCTAAATGGGATGGGAACCACAATCATCAGGGAAGCGGATTGCCTACTGCTGCCAATAGCAACGTAGCTACTAGACAATGCAATATGGGCCCTACCATGATGTATGTATCTTACCTAACCTATCCATCTATTTATCCAGATCATTGAGGGCATAATCCCAAAAATTATTCAGATCCAAATCTCAAGTGGGCCACACCATGAGAAACAATGGTGATTAAATGCCCATCATTAAAAACTTCTCAGTGCCCATTATAATATTTATTTGCCATCCAACTTAGTTGATTAGGTCACACAGACCTGGACGAAGGGAGAACACAAATATCAGCTTCATTCAAAACTTATGTGGGCTCCAAGAAGCTTTTAAAGATGGGCGTTCAGTCAGAACTGTTTCTTGTGGTGTGGTCCACGTGAGACTTGGATCTGCCTCATTTGTTGGTTCATGACCTAAAATGATATGAAAAAATAGTTAGATGACATGGATAAAATCATATAGATCGTGGTGGGGCTATTAGAGCATCGTCCAATAACTATTGATAACGTCATTGGGCAATCTATGTCCCAATCACAACTCCATAGAGATCAGGTATGTAAACCATTCAATTTTGTGCATGCAATGGAGGTTTTAGAGACGTAATTAATTTTGTATTTCTTTTAAAGTGAGGGGTTGGTGAAATATTATAATTATTTATTTACCGTCAATTACTGTTGGTGGAATATTATAATTAATTATTTATTATCAATTAATGTGGGGAATGAAAATCAAACACTCCGGCGCATTCTTGGAAGGTTTAGATTGGACATGGCTGCATTAGGGACGATCCAAGCAAGGCAGCTTTGAAAGTTGCTCTTGGAAGGTTTAGATTCAACATGGCCACGTTAAGGATGATCCAAGCAAAGCAGCTTTGAAAGTTATTTGTTAGCTAATATTCGGCTGGGCAAAAAGCAACCTTGCATTCAATCAAATTTGGCTACAGCTAATCCGCAGCCTACGACAAATTCTTCAGGTGTCATGTTCTTCTCCTTCATAGAATGGCATGTTGAAATTTAATTTTTGAAAAATCAAATATATTTGTAAATTTCATTTCAGTCCAAATATTTTAAAATTTTCAAATGAAAAAGTGTGATTTTTTTTTTAATCCCATATCGGAAATGAGAAAACAAATTTTGTGATCCTACTCTAGTGCATTTAGTGCCTTAATCAAGTCACCGGTTTAAGATCCCCACACTAGCTTCAGGTCAGCTTTGGTGCAAATTCAGTGAGATCCAACACGTACAATGGCTAAACCCCGTGGACCCACCCTGTCGTGTGTGCGCCAACCCCCTGATGTATATGTTGTATATCTGCATTGTCCATCCGTTTTGCCAGCTCCTTTTAGCACATGGTTTAAATTTTGAGAAAATCCATATTTCTTGCTTAATATTCCTAGTATATCGATTCAAAAAATTGGCACTTCATTGATATGATAAGATAATTACACAAGCTCTGAATCAGGATTCCCCAGGAGAAAAAGGACCTGGGGAAGCCTATCATATCATTAAACAACTAACAAAGTCAGGCCAAATAAAACCACCATGCTAATCTCGGGCAAACTCACATGCCTCACTAATGCTCTCTGATTGCCCACAGCCTTACCTTATTGAGAAAAAGGAGACCACGGATCTGGGGTGGGAGATCAGTAAAAAGATCAATGGAGGAGGAAATTTGAATCTCGCTACCTTGGCGGGCCAAGGCATCCGTTGGGGCGTTTCCTTTACTAAAGATGTGAGCAAACTCAATCCGACCTCTACACTTCATACTATTGATCCGACTTAACCAATAGCTCCACTTCCAACCCGGTTGGCTTCATCCGTTCAACACATTCACAACCTATATCAGTTGATTAGGTGGGCCAAATTGAAAAATAAAAAATAAAAAATAGTAAATAGACATTGTAGGGTAAAACCAGCAGTCTACATTCAAGATGGATGGATGGATGCATTACATAACAGCGGATTAGAAAGGCATATCTGTGACATGTAACACATGTACGTACAAAGTCTAGTATAGGTTTTTTTTTTTTTTTTTTTTTTAAAAAAAAAATAAAATAAAAAAAAAATGAGCACAAACATGAACTGAAAATTATTTGAGCCATGCATCCAAGGCAGAAGCCCATTCAGTGGCCCCAACTAGTAGCTCCAAACCAAGCCCAAAGTTGGTTGGGAGGGCAACCCGGTCCGTTGCCACCCATAGTGCGAATCCACTGGGCTGGGGGTGAGATATTGGACCTAAACCTCTAGGTTCTGTGCTTTTGCTTCTTTAGGCCTAAGTCATGGGACTAGATTTTCTAACATCTTGAACTGAAATCTGGACCGGAACCCGGACCAAGCCTATTTGTGGTCCACCAAATTATTCAATTCATGTGCTTACCAAATCAATCCCGCTAGGCATATGTGGCATCAACTTCTAATTATTGTGAAAATGGCTTGCAGTTGATCCTATTTCAATATGAAGTATTACCCGCAAGCATTTCGTAGAGAGCTTAATGCAGTGGTAAGCAATGATGGGACACTCAACCGGTTGTCTTAAAAGTCACTGAAAGGTGACGCTTTGGATTGACAATCACAACATGAAAGGATTATGATTTAATGGCCCATAATATTGGGGAAAGTGTAAGGACAAATCACAACATTTCCCCAACCCTCAGGATGCACCAAAATTATTCTTCAACCAAGCAATTTCTCAATAAAAATATTTTAGTTGGACTAGGCTAGGCCATGTCTGTGCCAAACCAAAAGGATGGGGTGTTTACTCATTTTGGCATTCAGCTGCACCCATACTCCGTCAAAGAAGTGCATATGGAGGCACCCGATTAAGGATCACAGATAATAGTATTATCATACAATTACAACAAACTCTCAAAATTGACACCTGATCTATCCAACAAAATATTACAAATAGACATGAATTGCACCAAAGGGATACCCAAACCCATTCAGAGCTAATTGAAGGTTTTTATTGGCCAAATGTGACCGGTGGGGATCCAATTCCCACTGGGTAGGTGGTGGTGATTTGGACCAATAGCTAGAGCCTCGTGGCAATTGGCAAATATTCCTTGAAAAATGTGAAATAGTAGTGACAAAAATTGAATTCTTGTCTGTCCCAAAAAGTCCATTTATCAACCCGTGATGGTTATCACCATGAGTACCTTGAAAAACATGTAAACAATCCATGTCAGCACAAATTGAATTCCCATCGGTTACCTCTGTAAATATCGAGCCACCCTCTATCATTTGCAAGAACAATGATGGTGAGCTCTTGCCTTGTCTTAAAACAAGGTCCAAGAGATTTTTGAGGGCTAGGGATGGTTGTGAGTGCATATAGAGTCCTTCTCTAGGCTATCTTTCCTGCACTAATGTGCTACCAGTTTTTGAATAAGTTTGTCAATCCATAGAGTAAAGTTAAAATTAGCGACGCCCAGAAGCTATTTCCATATAAGAGTACTCAGTTTTCATATTTCTATTCTCACATCTCTACTAGCTCATACCAACATCCCACATATAACACAACAACACCATACTTGTATATCAACTTATTTTATTTTTTCTCTAGTGGATGCCCACTTGGACTATGGATAAATTTTCTTCCAGAACTCCTTTTAGTCCTCGAAAAAATCAAAATCTTGATAAGTAGAAACTGCACCTAGTGCGGGCAAAAAGTGGTGCCTAATGCTTTCATTTTTCATTAGAAAGGTCCTTACTTAGGATTCCGCTACAAACCAACCATAGGAATCATTTCAGAATGAGAGATCATCATATCTTTCATTACATAAGCAATTCTACAGTTTCTAAACATGGAAAATCCACCCGTTGACTTCAATTTATTGCCAATTAAGACACATATACAGGCAAAAAGTAACCCTAGAGGCAACCAATGAATCCAATTGATCAATACCGGGACACAAAATCGATGGACTGGGATGAGGGAGTACCAACCCGAAATGATCTGACAGAACACCCTAGAAATCCAAAAAGGTGCCAAATCTATTTACGATGGCAAGAAAATCGTATCCATGGATACGGTGGACCCAACACCGTATTGTGCACCTCTCACTCACAACTTGACACGTCTCTACCAACTCCCCTGTTCATCAATTAAGTGTGGTCCATGAGCTTTTGTATATATGTTGCCCGAGCTTACTCCTAAGTGTGTGGTTTCCTGGACGAGTCTTGGTTTAGCCCAACCTGATCTACACTATCAGAGTTTGGTTCGGGAAAGTTGGCTCTGCCCGAATGTGCTTCAATTGTAACACTAACTCCCATCACTGTTAAAGCACGTTCCTAACTCTCCGTCTTCTCTAATTACTGAAAAATGAGGCATTTTATTTTATTTTTCTCTTAATGTTTGTTCACTGGAACTCTGGATGTATTTACTTTTAAAACTCATTTAAGTCCTCAAAAAATTCAAAATCCCGTAAAGTAAATATTGCATCCAATGCGAGCAGAAAATGATGTATAACACTTTCATTTTCCTTACAAAGGCCCTTACTTAGGATTCGTTGCAAATAGAATTGTACACGAGCCGAGCTAAACCAAGTTTGGTTTGGGTTGTTTATGTGACGCCTTACACTAGCAAAGTTTTGAGCCTATCCTTACTGTTTGAGCTTGGTTTAATACAGATTATACGAGCTTGAGCTTGGTTTGGTTTGGTCCAATAATATGAGCAGAGGCTTGATAAGTTCAAACAAACCATGGGAAACAGTATACATTCATGTATATGTATTATGTATTATCCACGTCATCATGTATATGTATTATCCATGTTGTCCATCTGTTTTATATATCATTTTAGAACATGTTCTTAAAATTGAATTATATCCAAAGCTCAAGTGGATCACACCATAGGAAATACTATGCATACAATCTATAAGCCAAATCAAGTTAAGCAAAATCAAACCAAGCTTTAAGTGCAATTGAAGCAATACTGCTTTAGCTTGAGGTTGGTTTTTTTTTTTTTTTTTTTCCTTTTAAATCTTTTTTTAACCAGCCTGCTACTAGGCTTGGTTTGATTTGAACTTCTATTCCAACCAACGTCCCCCATGGTCTGACTCTTGCTCGGGTGGTAAACTCTCGGGAGTTTCAACACTCGGTCAGGGTACGAGTACCCATAGGTGGTGAAATTCCACTGGCGTGAGTGTGTGGGGTGTGTTAAAAAACAAAATTAAAAATAAAATAAAATAAAATAAAAGCCAGGTCCCCCATTATAATAGCCCATTTTTATTTTATTTTATTTTGTTGTTGTTTTAATTTTTAATTTTTTTGACATCACATGGCCCACCTAATCTTTGGACTTATCTCACCTAATGTTAGATGTCGTAATTGGGTATTTAGAAAAGTATGAACGGAATAGATTTCCCTTACTATCTTTGTGGGGCACAGTTTCTAGTATGTATATACATAGATGTGCATGCAAGTGAAGTGCATTGGATTCAACACCCATTCAAACGATTTGTTTTACAAAAAGGAGAGAATTTCTCTCATTTTCATTTTCCTACTCAAATGAAATTCAAACGGAGGGACGTCCGCTGAATGATGGTAGCCCACCCATCATTATGATGTTAGTAGATCTGAACCGTTGATCTTCTTTAGATGGTACTTTTGACCAAACTCTGGCCACTTTCACATGTTAGAACACGAGTGTGAGTGCACAATCACTGGTGTTAGAAAGACGTATGTGCTAAAATTCTAAGAACAGGAATCAAATTCTGTTCTGCCACATTGGCAATCTGTTTATGGGGCGAATATCTATTCCTAGCCGTTCATTTCCAGTTCATCTAAACCGTAGAAAAGTCCTTACAGTTAAGGAATCATAACAGAAAAAGGTGGAAAGAATATTTCTAGTTTTATCAATACAGTTGCCTTAGAGAAGATTTGAGCCATAGGTCTGTCATCCGAACAATCTCAGGTGTGCATTTCAAATTTATAACGAGTCTAGAAACTTCGTTTTGAAGAGATTAGGATTTTTCCGTTGCCATTAGGTTCATTAGCCGTTTTAAGAAAAGAAACTCAAACCCATCAACGTGTTGAGGGTTTTCATCCAAAATGTGGATCCCACATGCATCCCAGCGTCCATTTAAGCCGTCTAGTCGAGTCAGATCGTGTGATGATCTGTCAACCACAAGATTGCCATTAACGTCCTAATCATCTTCTCCGTTGGGTTGAAAAAACCACCATCCATAGGTGGGGTCCATTTGTCGATCAGGTGCGTCTATTTGATTGGTCTTGGCATTTGACAAACACCCCTAAACTCTGATTTTGTTTCTATAATATGCCTGACCATGTTAATGGGTTATTTGTTAACCGAGTTTAAGTGGGTTTTAATTTAAAACTTAACTAATTATAGGATTAGTTACAGAACCATCTAGAGTCCGATTGATGGTTTTAAATACCCCATTTCTCCTATTCTTTAGTCCCTTTCAGTTTAAAGAAAAATCAGGAAGAGAGGGAGTGAGAATGGGATAAGGTAGTGAATCTGAGTCGAACTATACCGAGTCGACTTAGCTCGGACGACTCTCATTATCAATCTAAGTTTAGCCATGGTCGAAATGTGGTCTGAAGAAAGAGGAACAAGGGAAGGAGAATGAGAGCTGAAAAGTTCTTGTGAAGGTGAGTGGTGTTGACGAGTCACACTAACTCGGTGGTATTGCACGCAATCTGAAGTATTGGTGTGTTGCACGACTTGCTCAAGCGTCGTTAGTGCAGTTGATCGTGGAAAGCAGGTTGATCTGGGAGATTCTCTATTCGAGGTAGTTACATCTTAGCATTTTTCATCAACTCAAAATCAACCGAGTTAGGTTGTTCTAATGGATTTATTATTGAGTTTCAACTCATGTTAAACCATTGTTTATCCTGGTAATTAGTGTTAATTCAGTCATAAACTGAGTTCAATTCATGTGAAATAAGGATTGACTTAGAGGTTCAACTCAATTTATCCTAAACTGAGTTGCACCCAGTTGATGACTGAGTTATCATGTTTAGATCTGCTGAGTTGTAGTTGCAGTTAGCTTGGTTTAGGATCTTAGTTCAACTCACTGATTCATTTTAATATGTTAGCTAACTCAGTTAAGATCTGAGTCACCTAGTGATGTTCCATGCACCCCATCGAGTCACTGACTTGGTGACTTAGTGATTTGTATTATATTAGTGTTGAAACTAATTAATGCATGTTTTCCTAAAATCAGATCTCAGGAAAACTTCTCCTAGTGAACTGAGTTCTTAAATCCTGCTTTGGTGATGACACCGAGTTAGACCAAGCCTTGACTAGATCTTGGCACTTTGTAGATCTTAAGTTGATTTTGATCCAAATCAACTCGGATTTGTGGTGAGCTATTATTATCCCTTTAGATTTCGGTTAGAATATTAATTTTTACTTATTAATTTGTTAATTAGTATGTCTATTTGGTTATAAGAGTTTAGGTCCTTATCAATTTCTTCTTCTTTTCTTACTATTAGTAAAAAAGATCCAAGCTTGAGGTGAGATCTATCCTTCAAGCTTCTTTCACAATAGTAGCTTAGGTTATTTCATATTATGATAATCTTACTAGAATATTCATTTTAGTAATATCATTACATAATTCATTTTTTAATATTTGAACATAATAATATTAACTGTTTGTGTAGAACATACATGCATTCTTATCCTTTTCATATGAACTCTCTTGTCTAATTCTTATGGTGTAAAATGATTTCCTACAACTAATGTATTCATGTTTATAGGTAGTTTTTGCTACAATTATGTTATAATGTGGGGATTATTGGAATGAAAATCAATGTGGAAGACACATAGATTATAGTTGTAATTGGAGATAATTAGCACCATGGGGCATTTATATAGTTCATTTGTATGAGTTGTAAATAGAAAAGAGTATGCCAATGTGGGGCATAACGTGCATGTATTGTGGTGTGATTGTAGTTAGTGTATGCAAGTGAGTGTTAGTGTGTGTTATAATGTATGAATGTGGATAAATGTGTAGCATAACATGCATATATTGTGGTGTGATTGTAGTTGGAATTGTATTGGAATCATGAAGTTATATATATGAAGAATGCTCCTTAAATTGGTGACCTCATTATGAATCAATTGAAATTATTACATCTACCATCTTGGGAACATTTGAATTAGATTTGAAGACGGTGTCTAAGAGAGAATTTAGTGTTCTTAAGGGAATATGGACTAATATTAGCGGTTAATGGAAATGATTTGAATAGATTGATTGCTTGAGAATTATAGTAATAATGTGGCTACTAGTTGTAAGGATGTATATAAATGGCTGATTGTGAACCGGATTAATAAAGGACAGGTAATCATGCATAAGTTGCAAATGGGTGTTATCGAGTGCCTGGTCAACTGTTTGGAATGACCAGTGTACTGTTCGAACGACCCTAATATCATTTGAATGGGTCGACTGTTCGAAAGACCCATTCTTTGCATGGATGAGCCGACTGTTTGAAAGGCCCATCCGATGGTCAGCTGGATGTGCATCCCCAGGCTGAAATGCATTTCATGCATTCATTCATTTTAAAAAGATAATTTTATGAAATGTTGCTTTGCTTGAATGTTTGCTTTGAAATATCCTATTTACTATACTTGATTGTAATCTTGGAAGGTGTTTCTCATTGATATGACCACTCATGTATACTATTATGCAATTGCACCAACCGTAAGTAATGTAGATGAAGAAACGACTCCCATGAATGATAAACCAACAACTGATCTTAAAGAGAAATGGCCATATTGATCCCAAGAAGAGCTTGATGAAGCACAAGCCAAGATTAGGAGCGATGAACCTTTTTCTTGGATAGAGATTCCTGAATATAACTCATAAAATTTTTCTATTAGTTTTTTTCATTTTGTGTTGTATAAGCCCTATGTAATTGATTGTGTTCAGATGTAGACTCCATATTTTTTTTACGCATGGTTTTCATACTTTGAATGTAATGCCACTTTTAAATATTTTTTTTTTCATAGTTAACATCCTAATTTTTCTACATAGGTGCCAAGCTCGTGATATGAAACTCGGGGTGTTACGGATCCACCGCTTCCGCAGTCAAACGACCCGTCGTAACGGAAGCCGCCTCCACTGTCAATGGCGCATGCAAGCATCTTTGAAAGTTACGGTCCAAGCTTTCCGCTCAAATCTCACTACGTCAGCAAGCGTAAGAAGTCATCGGACGCCGATTGCGTACCCAGTACCCCGTACCGCATCATGTACCGGGTAAACTTTGCGTGTTCAACCATGATAGATGCGTATTATCCATGCCATCCATTTATTTTTACCTCTCATTTTGGGCACGAACCCAAAATTGAAGCATATCACATATTCAAGTGGGCCAAACCACAAGAAAAGTAGTAGTAACCGAACTCTGACCGTTGAAAACTTTACAGGCGCTACAGAAGTTTCAGTTCATGTTGATATTTGTGTATTCCCTTCATCCATGCTTGTATGAGCTCATGAATACGTTGGATGACAAATAAACTTCACTGTAGATGCTGGGAAGGTTTCAACGGATGCCATTACTCTCATATTGCATGCGGTGTAGTCCACTTTCGCTTTGGATGTGCTTACATTTTGGGCTAATGCGTGGAAACGGGTGAACCACGTGGATAAGAGACGTACATCACTTTGGGAACCACCGAACGTTCTCAGCACGTGGTCCCGGTCCGTCGGCATCCTCTTCCAGCTGCCCCAAACCTCATCTCCCCAGTCTGGAAAAAAGAGTTAAATATTAGAAGTATCAAGGTCTCGTATCGCGTGCTGTCCAAGAGTCAATATTTCAATAAAGGATGCGAGTAAGGGTAGTGTTGCCCACACCATTCCTCAGGTGGAGTAAACAGTCCATATTCAATAAAGGATGCGAATAATGGTGGTGTTGCCCAAACCATTCCTAAGGTGGAGTCAGGAAACAATGGTAATTGAACACGTACCATTGAAAGCTAGTTAGTACACCCCGCTGTCAGTAGCCACCCCTACTAGGATCAATACTAAGGCGTCAGTGTTGAAATGAGGTATCCTTCACTCAGTCTACCACTTGAGTTATGGACCAGGTGTTCAATAATTGTTCTTTTTCATTGCTTTATAATCATGTTTTTATCATATGATCAATGGTTTGGGTTTGCTTCGATCCTTAGTTTTGCTTGGGTGGTAGACTCTCAGGAATTTCAACACCCAATCAAGGGTTTGAGCATCCATAGGTGGTGAAATTCCACTAGCATGAGTGTGTGAGGTGTGTGTGCGTGTGTTAATTTAATTTAATTTTATTATTATTATTATTATTTAATGGTTTAGGTTTGCCCATGCTGGCTTTAAGACAGATTGGATTTGTGGGTGCAAGCTAGGCAGGGCCCACGCTGATGTTGAAATTCACTCTATTTTTCCAAAACATTTAAGGATGTGAGCTTAAAAATGAGACTGATCCAAATATCAAGTGAGCCACACAACAGGAAGTGTGAGCTGACAGTGGGGTGTACTAACGAGCAAACAAACACTGAGGTCTTGGTATCGATTCCCTAGTGGGGGTGGCTAACAGTGAAGTGTGAGTTGACTGTTGGGTGTACTACCAAGCTAACAAAAAAAAAGTGCGTCACACAAACAGTGAAGTGTGAGTTGACAGTGGGGTATACTACCAAACTAACAAAAAAAAAAGTGAGCCACACAAATAGTGAAGTGTGAGTTGACAGTGGGGTGTACTACCAAGCTAACAAAAAAAAAGTGAGCCACACAACAGAAAATATTGAGGATTGAATGACACATTTGAAACATTGGAGCCAGTAAGCTTATATTAGGTTGATATTTTGTGTTTCCAATTCATCTCAATAGAAATGACCTTACTAACTGTTGGGATGGCATATGAACATGATAATAGAGACCTGTTGTGATAATTGAGCTTAGCTTTGATATAATTCTGTTGTAATTTTGAAACTCAATAGAATAGATTAACCTTATGTATTAGAAATTCGGATCAAATAGCACTGCCAACTCATGCACTTTATGAAAGCACGTTCAATAAAAATAAAACAATCAAGAAAGCAAACACAAAACACACCGATTTTATGTAGAAAGTCCTTGTAAGAAAAAAATCACGGCACAATAAATAGAGATATTACTTATAATAAAAAGCTTTAGAATTATATTACTCATCTTCTCCAATTACAAAATCACTCAATCTTCACTTGTAATGCGTACGTAGGAAAATCCTAGTCCCTTAAGAAAATTCATTCTCAAGTCCTTACAAGTTTAGAAAACTCTATTACCTCATAAAAATCCTTGCTTTTAGAGAGAAAACACTCGTATATGAGAGAGAAGTCTTGTCTCTACAAGCCCTAATTAGAGTAGACATATATCCTAATTTCTGCAAAACTGCTTAAGTAATCCATGTCCATCAATTAGACTGACATTAACTGTCGGTCGAATCGACAGAGTCCGACTCTTCTCCCAAACGACAAATCATGTACATTGTTGGTTAGACTGGCTAGGCTCTGTTATGTTTCCTAGACCACAAAATTCAAAGCATCTACACAACAAGACTCAAGGAGGCCGGGTTTCGATACATGTATTTCCTTGCCCACTTTTTCCCTCAGTGCAACCCATTTAGATTTTAGATAATGCCTCATTTTTGAGTTTACGATCCGGCAAAATGGATTGACGGACTGAATTTCTAACAAACATCATTGTGGCCCTACCTAACTTGTAAAGGCCGGGACTTCATTTGTGAATGTGTTAGATTGCTTACTCTGGTAATTGAGTAAACTCTATAGGGCCCATCATGATGTATGTGTCTAATCCATGTTGTCCATCCGTCTTATCAGCTCATTTAAGGGCATGATCCCAAAAATGAAGTATATCTAAAGTTCAAGTGGACCGCATCATAGGAAACAATTGGGATAATAGTGTCCACAATTGAAACCTACTTAGGGTCGATAGTATCGTTTATTTGTCATCCAACCTAGTCACAAGCTCACATAGCCTTAAAAAAAAACAGCTTGATACAAAAAAATAAAATAAAAATAAAAATTGTAGTCTCCAATATGTTGAAGTAGGCGATCAATTACCAATGTTTCCTAGGGTATGGTCCACTTGGGCTTTGTAAATGCTTCAATTTTAGGCTCATGCCCTAAAATGAGATGATAAAACGATTGACGGCATAGAAAAGACACAGACACCACAACGGGCCCTACAGAGTTTACACAGTACTCTATATTTCACTGGGTTAATTACTCAGTGCGGAAGCTGCGACCCTTTCCGACGGCTTAAGAGAAAATGCCACGTGAGATCCAGTACGTACAACAGTCGAACCCCGTGGACTAATTGTGTTGTGTTTGCACCATCCATTCCTTTAATCAGGTGGTGCGTGGATTAGATACTGACAAGTTCAGTACCAAATCGCTCCTGAAGTGACATCACCAAGCTCTGTGGGCCACACCATGATGCAGGTGTTATATCTATACCATCCATCCATTTTGAGAGATCGTTTTATGGCATGATAAAAATAATGAGATAGATCTAAAGTTCAAGTGAACCCCACAGTAGAAAAAAGTGGGGACAGTGACATCTACCGTTCAAAACTTGTTAAGGGCCACAGAAGTTTCCGATCAAGCTTATATTTTTGTTTTCACTTCATCTATCTATATGTTAATTTATGAATAGGTTGTAGCTAAAAAATACATCATGGTGGGCCCTATAAATGTTTCAACGGTGGGTGTGACTGATCCTACCGTTTTCTGTGGTGGATCCACTTGAACTTTAGATCTAATCATTCTTTTTTGAATGACATAAAACGATCTCCACAAATGGTTGGACGGTATGGATACAACACGCATCATGGTGGGGTCCACAGAGCTTGGTGACGTCACTTCAGTAGCGATTTGGCTACTGACCTTGTCCGTATCTAATCCGCGCCCAATCGGGTGAGAAACTCGATGCGATTCCCTAAGGACAAAAATCAGCCTCATCCGCATTCAGGTGGGCGACACCGCATGAAACAATGGGAAGGGATACCAATCATAGGCTTGCGAGCCAGGCCACCATCTTGTGTAGATTACATCCAGTCCATTCATCAGGCTAGCCTCACGAGGATAACAGTGTCTTTAAAAATCAGCATGTCCAAGACTTAACTGGGCGACAACATGTGGAACTTAAAAGGTTTAAGGCATGACTTTACATGGTTTCCCGTTGTGTGGCTCACCTGATTGTGGTATGGGTCTTATGCTTGGGATGCTAATTTGGTGAATACAAGAAGGCGCACTAGATGGGCGAAGTAAATTTCACACTAACAACACGGTGGACCCCACTTGACCTGGGTGTTTTATCCTCAACCTACAACAGTTTCTATGTCGCATTCGGTCCGTCTGATGTAGAGCGGGTCGCGGACAATTTCATGGCCAAGATGGATCAGAAAAGGCACGGTCGACAACATAAGTGATCCAGACCATCAGACCTTAGATCGGGCGTATCTCACAATTCAGAATGAGTTATCCGACGCAGAATATATGATTTTGGGGTAGAACGAGCTACTTTAGCCAACCAACCCCGCTACGCCGGGTTGCACAGCCCGAATTTGCGAGAAACCCCCTGATCGACGGTCGTTTCCCCGTTTTAATTTCGTTTTTACTATTTATAGTAAGTTTTAGTTTGCTTATAGCTCTTCATCCGTTGGGCTTTAGGAGTTGTGTCCAACATGAAAAGTTCTTAGAATAATTAGGAGAACGGTTTGGTGAAGCCAAATAGGACACTTACTATTTTTGGTCGAAAACCTTGCGCACTAGTAGACATCACGACCGTAAGTTGCGAATTCTAGGAGTTTTAGTTGTAGTATGAGTTTGATTTCTTTCATGTTGCTTGGTTCCCTTATTTAAAGGGGTGTAAACTCGTTTTTATTTTTTCATCAATTAATTTCGAATTTATTAGAGTTTATTCCTATTCTCTTGCTTTCTTTCCTCGTGAATTCGATAAGTCTCTGTGAGGAGTCCAGAGAAGCTCCGTGGATTCGGAGTAGTTATCCTTGAGGAAGACGGTGTTCGACCTCATCACGTTCATCCCTGCGTCAATTTGGTATCAGAGCGAGGTTTTCCCTGGGGCTGATGGCAAACAACGAAGGTATAAATCAAAATCCTGTGGACGGTGATACAGGGATTCGTTATCTTTCGAAAAGAATGGAAGCTTTCCATCGGGAGAGTCAGTTGACCATGTAAGGGCTGCAGGCAACCCTCGACCATCTTACGGATGCGCTACTTTCGCCCCGAGTCCAAGGCGGTGCTCCACCACCTATGGTCGCCCCACCACCCGTGGTTACTGTACGACGTGACCCTGATTATCGCAGAGCACTACCAGCGGTAAATCGTAGGGCTACACCAGATGATTATAGTTCTAGCGATGAGGACATTAATGAGGGTTTTGATCGATAACCAATCCATGGAGGCGATCGTCTAGATTGTGCTGAAAGAGACTATCGAGGTAAGGATGAACTTCCTAATTTTAACGGTTTATTACGTATCGAAGATTTTCTCGATTAGCTAGCCGAAGTAGAGAGATATTTCGATTATATGGATGTGCTAGATCATAAAAGGGTGAAATTGGTAGCGTTTAAATTAAAATCTGGTGCTTCTGCATGGTGGGAACAATTACAACTCTCACGAGCTCGCCAAAACAAGGCGCCCATCGCATCATGGCGTCGAATGAGACGTCTTCTTCGATCACGAGTTCTCCCTAGTGATTATGAGCAGATTTTATTCCACCAATACCAGAATTGTCAACAAGGAAATCGAACTGTTACAGATTATACTGAAGAATTCCAACGGTTGGCTACACGAAACGATCTGTCAGAATCTGAGTCACAGAAGGTGGCACGATTTATAGGTGGGTTGCGACTGGCAATTCAGGACCGAGTTCAGATGTACCCAGTCGGGACCGTAGATGAAGTAGTTCAATTGAAAGGAAGGGCAGAAACGCAACTTGCAAGAGCTCTTACTCGTCCTTATCCTTCAAATCGACCCCCTATAACGGGTCTCACACAGGATCCAGTGCTGGCTCAAGGAAAAGATCCGGTAGGAGAACGTTCTCAACCTCCTCCACCCGTGAACCGCGATACGGGGAGCGGACCATCCAGACCTCAACGGGCAGCACCTACAACAGCGGGGCCGAGTAGGATTCCAAATCCTTATGCTCGACTAAGGCCGAACAATTGTTACCGCTGTGGCCAACCAGGCCACTTATCAAACACTTATCCTCAATGTCTGGCAGCACACTTAACTATAAACGAAGGGGGCACTGAAGATGAGGCCGCAGAAGAAGATCATGGCTTTGATGAATATGAACAAACCACTGAAGAAATAACAGGTGGCGGTGAAGTGACAGGTGAGGATCGTGGCGAATCTCTCGTTGTGAGGCGAGTACTATATATCGCGCAAAAGGAATTACATCCACAGCGGCACAATATATTTCGTACTCGATGCACTGTCAACGGAAAGGTCTGTAATGTGATCATAGACAGTGGTAGCAGCGAGAACATTGTCTCAAGAGTGATGGTGGACAAGTTGCAGCTACCAACGACGAGACATCTTTCCCTGTACTCAATTGGCTGGATAAAAAAGGTGAACGAGACCAAGGTAACTGAACAATGCATTATCTCATTTTCAATTGGTAAACATTATAAGGATCAGATACTTTGTGACGTAGTTGACATGGAAGCCTGCCATATGCTACTCGGTCGACCCTGGCAGTCAGACCGTGATGCGACCCATCGGGGACGAGACAATGTATACATATTATCAAGGATAGTCGAAAAATAATCCTTGCCCCTATGGCACCAGAGAACCACCAAAGTGGAGGGAAGTTCTCTCTTGACCATTCGGAATTTTATGGAGGAGTCTAAGGAAACCGGCGAGGTATATGCCGTAGTGGTGAAAGGCGAGGAAAAGGAACCCTCAAACATCCCTCCAAGCCTAAAACTGTTACTAAACGAATTCAAGGAGGTCTGGCCTGAAGATTTACCTGATGGATTGCCCCCCATGAGGGACATCCAACATCACATAGACTTCGTCCTTGGGGCTAGCCTGCCCAATCGCCCTCATTATCGGATAAGTCCGAAAGAGTGTGAAATACTTCAGGGGCAAGTGGAGGAATTGATCTGTAAGGGTCTATTAAGAGAGAGCATGAGCCCATGTGTTGTACCAGTATTATCAATTCCAAAAAAAAAGGAAGCTGGCGCATGTATGTCGACAGCCGAGCAATCAACAAAATTACCATCAAATATCAGTTTCCAATACAACGGTTGGATGACATGCTCGATTACTGGGAGGGGCCAAGGTGTTCTCTAAACTAGATCTAAAGAGCGGGTACCATCAGATTCGTATCCGACCCGGTGATGAGTGGAAAACGGCATTTAAGACAAAAGAAGGATTGTATAAGTGGCTGGTCATGCACTTCGGCCTATTGAACGCACCAAGTACTTTTACGCTTTTGATGAATCAAGTTCTAAAACCGTTCACTGGCCGATTTATGGTAGTATATTTTGATGACATATTAATATATAGTCAGGATGAGGCGGAGCATAAGAAACATCTCAGGCAGGTGCTGCAGGTCCTACAAGATAACAAGTTGTACCTCAACTTGAAAAAGTGTACCTTTTTAACTGACAGCCTGTTGTTTCTATGATTTGTTGTAGCATCCACAGGCAATCGAGTAGACGATGAAAATGTGCGAGGTATTAGGGAATGGCCGATCCCGACAAACATTCATGAGGTGAGGAGTTTTCACGGATTGGCGACTTTCTATCATCGATTTGTGCGAGATTTTAGCACCATAGTCGCGCCTATAGTAAATTGCATGAAGAAGGGACCGTTTCAATGGACCGATAAAGCTGACAAGAGCTTTAACGAGATCAAGCATCGTTTGTTTACAACACCGGTCTTGGTGCTTCCTAATTTTGATAAATTATTTGAGGTCGAGTGTGACGCTTCATACGTCGGAATTAGAAAAGTATTATCACAGGAAGGCAGGCCGGTAGCCTTCTACAGCGAGAAGCTCAGCGAAGCACGAAAGAAGTGGTTGACTTATGAGCTTGAGTTGTACGCAGTTGTTCAGGCGCTACGACATTGGCGGCATTATCTAATTCAAAGAGAGTTTATTCTGTACACTGACCATTAAGCATTAATGAAGTTTATTAATAGTCAGGCTAACGTGAATCGTGTGCATGCTAGATGGGTTACATTTTTACAGGAATTTACGTTCGTTCTGAAGCACAAGTCAGGACAACAGAATAAGGTGGCTGATGCACTTAGCCGTCGCGCATCACTACTTGTTACGCTGAGCAACGAGGTGGTCGGCTTCGACTGTCTCAAGGAGCTGTATGCCGAGGATGAGGATTTTAAGGATTATTGGATAAGGTGCCAAGAAGGTCACCCCAGTGGCCTTCATATACAGGACGGTTTTCTCTTCAAAGGGAATCGATTGTGCATCCCCCAAAGTTCTCTAAAGGAGCAGATTATTCAGGAGCTACATGGAGGTGGCTTCGATGGACATCTTGGGCGAGACAAGACGCGAGCTCTTGTAGAAGAATGGTATTACTGGCCGCAATTAATACGTGATGTGGGAAGAACCGTACAACGTTGTCATATTTGTCAAACTTTCAAGGGGCAATCTCAGAATACGGGACTTTACGCCCCGTTACCTGTGCCTGATGATCCTTGGGAGGATTTATCAATGGACTTCGTGCTTGGTCTTCCACGAACACAACGCGGCATGGATTCGGTGTTCGTGGTGGTCGATCGTTTCTCCAAGATGACACACTTTATACCATACAAGAAGACCCTCGACGCAACACACGTGACAAATCTCTTCTTCAGAGAGGTCGTACGGCTACACGGAGTCCCTAAGACCATTACTTCTGATCGTAACACGAAGTTCATTAGCTACTTTTGGCGGACTTTGTGGACTCGATTCGATATACGACTTCAATTTAGCAGTGCTTACCACCCACAGACTGATGGGCAGACCGAAGTTGTGAATCGCACATTAGGAAACCTCCTTCGCAGTATTACAGGAGAAAAGTCGAAGCAGTGGGACTTGACCTTGTCTCAAGCAGAGTTTGCGTTCAACAACATGGTGAACCGCTCGACAGGAAAATCCCCTTTTCAGATTATCTACGGACGAGTGCCTCTCCACACACTTGACTTGGTCCCTTTGCCCAAGCACCCAGGCACGAGCGCGGCAGCAGAACATATGGCAGATAAGATCATGGGCATCCATGCAGAAGTGCGGGCCAAGCTACATGCGTCGAACGAGAAGTACAAGGAATAAGCAGACAAGCACAGGCGACTAAAAGTGTTCGAGGTGGGCGACCGTGTTATGGTCCATCTGCGTAAAGAGAGATTTTCGACCGGGACATACAACAAGTTGAAAAATAAGAAGATTGGACCGGTACCGATCATCGGAAAGATCAATGAAAACACTTATGTTGTTGATCTTCCAGATGACCTGGCGATCTCACGGACTTTCAACGTCGCAGACCTGACCGAGTATCATGAACCAGCGCAGGAGGAGAACTCGAGGACGAGTTCTTTTCAAGTGGAGGGGACTGATGTAGAGCGGGTCGCGGACAATTTCATGGCCAAGATGGATCAAAAAAGGCACGGTCGACAACATAAGTGATCCGGACCATCAGACCTTAGATCGGGCGTATCTCACAATCCGGAATGAGTTATCCGACGCAGAATATATGATTTTGGGGTAGAACGAGCTACTTTAGCCAACCAACCCCGCTACGCCGTGTTGCACAGCCCGGATTTGCGAGAAACCCCCTGATCGACGGTCGTTTCCCCGTTTTAATTTCGTTTTTACTATTTATAGTAAGTTTTAGTTTGCTTATAGCTCTTCATCCGTTGGGCTTTAGGAGTTGTGTCCAACATGAAAAGTGCTTAGAATAATTAGGAGAACGGTTTGGTGAAGCCAAATAGGACACTTACTATTTTTGGCCGAAAACCTTGCGCATTAGTAGACATCACGACTGTCTATAAATAGTAAGTTTACTATTTATAGTAAGTTGCGAATTCTAGGAGTTTTAGTTGTAGTATGAGTCTGATTTCTTTCATGTTGCTTGGTTCCCTTATTTAAAGGGGTGTAAACTCGTTTTTAGTTTTTCATCAATTAATTTCGAATTTATTAGAGTTTATTCCTATTCTCTTGCTTTCTTTCCTCGTGGATTCGAGAAGTCTCTGTGAGGAGTCCAGAGAAGCTCTGTGGATTTGGAGTAGTTATCCTTGAGGAAGACGGTGTTCGACCTCATCACGTTCATCCCTGCGTCAGGCAACTTAACTGTACGAGAGAGAGAAAAATTAAGCCACCATAAGGGTCCCAATCTTAGATGCCTTGGCATTAAATCAGGAAGTATTCAATCCTCAGATGCCTTGGGATTAAATCAGAAAGTATCCTGTTTAGGTGGATCATGGAGGTATTAAAAAATAAAATAAAATAAAATAAAATTTAAAAAAGAAGAAGAAGAAGAAGCAAATTATGAAAAGAACCCTACTAACGGTCAACATTAGATGTACAAACATCGCCTGCATAATAATTAAGTGGACCAGCTGGAACGTGAGGCAAATGCATTTTAGTGGTTAGTTTCCTCTGTGGATGTTCATGATCTGACACACGTATGATAGAATGGCACATATGGGTCATTTTCCATAATCTCATCTGAGTGGGATGCGCATACTGGGACTTATGCAGATAATGATGATACTGGTCGTTTCATATCTCTGGATGTGAGGTAATCGGGGGTAAATGGATTACTGGTGACTGTTTTTGGTATCTGGGGCCCATGTACTTGGAAGTAAACGACACCAGAAGCATTTTATTTTATTTTTTTACATATGTTTGGTATGTTTTAAAATTTTACCTTTTACTATGATTCAACTATAATCGGAGTTAAATGCTTTTAAAGGTAAAATAGTCCGGCATATAACAAATGTTTCCTAAGTTACTAATCTATTGTTTACATGGCAAGCTGATGACACAGTCAAAATAATCTCATTACCAATTACAACACTAAAAAGTATATCAATAGAATGATCTGAATTGTCCAACCATTAGCCATATAAATCGGCAGTTAAAAAATGTTGATGAGTCGTACGTTTATGGCCCACCCAAGGTTCAAAATTTTATTATTTTTTAGCCAAGTGTCTTGAGACTTGGAAATGCCTCGTTTTTTATTTCACTCAATACAATTGTACAGAGAAAAGTATGAACTGTGTGGATCTGATACATTATGGGGCCATGAGACTTGTTAGCAATCTATTTGGGAGATAGAAATGAGGCATATCTCGTAATTAGCTGGAGTCATCGGGAAATGACGTGGACCAATGAGAAGGGACGGCACAGAAATTTCCTATCCCTTGAACACAGTGGGCCCCAGGCGCTACCCTTGTAGACCACACTTGTTTTGCAGGGATTCGTAGAGGAACCGTCCTCTTCATACAGAGCTAAAAGTAGCGTGTAGGGTTAATGTAACCAAATCTATCTCTATATATAGGGTTGTGAATGAGCAGACATTGAAGACAGGAGTTAGTGATGGCGGCCATTGAAGGAGAGAGTGCCCATGACCTGTTGCAAGCCCAAACCCACGTATGGAACCATCTCTTTCATTACGTGAATTCCATGTCCCTCAAGTGTATCGTTCAGCTAGGCATACCAGACATCATCCACAATCATGGCCGTCCAATGACTCTCTCTGAGTTGGCCGCTGCACTTTCCATTGACTCATCCAAAACCCCTTGCTTAGGCCGCCTGATGCACCTGTTGGTCCACTTGGGCTTTTTTGCCGTAGAAAATATCAACGGCAATCAAGGAGGAGTTGAAGAAGGATATGTTCTCACACCACCTTCTAAACTCCTCCGTAGAGATGCTGCGGCCAGTTTATCACCCTATGTGCTAGGGAATCTAGACCCGATGCTATTAACACCTTGGAATTTCTTGAGTACTTGGTTCCAAGGCAATAAAACCACAGCCTTCGAGACAGCAAACGGAGTAAATTTCTGGGAAGGCGCAGCCCAAAGCCCTGAACTTAGTGGCTTCTTTAACGAAACCATGGCCAGCGATGCACGGTTCATCATGAGTGTGGTTGTAAAAGAGTACGGTCAGGTTTTTGACGGGGTCCGGTCATTGGTTGATGTTGGGGGTGGAACAGGGGCTGTAGCTCGGGCCATTGCTGATGCATTCCCACACGTGAAATGCACCGTGTTTGATCTACCGCATGTAATTGCCACCTTACCAAAGAGTACGAAAATAGACGCGGTTGGAGGGAACATGTTCGAGTCAATCCCTCATGCAGATACTGTGCTCCTCAAGGTATTTTATATATTTCATTTACAACTAGTTATATATATCTAAGCAATTCGACATCCCATCTATTCCACTCTTGATAATTGTCGCCTGTGGATCACCAAACTTGGAACTTATATGCTAGTGGGCATACTTATCTCAAATCCTGTTGGTTTGGCACAATGCGGAACCAATTCCCATCGGGATGATTTATATCGATGTGACGGCTTCTCATCTCCGTAGTGCTGAGGCATACTTAATTTGGTAATCCACTGTAACACTTTCTGCGTGATTTTAGGTTTGCAGCACGTGATGTCATAGAGTTGCATAAAGACCCCTCATTCCCGATATGTTACAGATCTAAACACGTGGTTCACGAGATGTTATATTTCACTGCATGTGTCTCAACGCCATACTTCAAATACCTGAAAACTTGCTCAATTTCAGCCTAGTTAGGTAGTCTCAAAGGCTTGATTGGACCCTATGTAACTTGATTTGATATTTAATTATTATAAATCGAAGTTAATAAGAATATTGATCATTTTTAAATTAGTTATTTCCCATTATTAATAGAAAACATGAATAAGGAAATTTTGACGTGCCGCGTACCTATTTTGCTATGGACCAAAAAGTTCTGCTTTTAAATCAATTTTCAAAACCCGCCAGCTTATTTTACATAGGTCCAGCAGCAGCTTACACTAAAAGCAGCTTAAACAGATTAATTTATTAATTGTGGAAAAGTCTAACTTGCCTTGATTGACCGAAAATATCAATGTTTTGTCCAAGGAAGGTTTCATGAGTATTATTTTCTCCAATGTTTTCTCTAGTGGGGTTCACCCGATCTTTATATATGCTTCACTTTTTGGATTATACCTTAAAATAAGTTGTTTCTTATGGTGTGGTTTACTCAAGCTTGGGATATGCTTCACTTTTTGGTTATACCTTAAAATGTGCTGTTTCCTATGCTGTGGTTCCCTCGAGCTTTAGATATACTTTACCTTTTGGCTTATACCTTAAAATGAGATGTTTGCTTTGGCGAGGTTCACTCAAGTTAAATATGCTTTGCTTTTTGGCTTATACCCTAAATGAGTTGACAATACAGATGGATAATGTAAATGTAAAATATGAGGGCCCATGTGCCCAACACTACCTACCTAGATGGTGTTGCAGTGACCACTGTGTTGGAGATTTGGATCATTCTATGTAGGTATAAAAGGGTGTCTATCCATGTGCCAATGTGGTAGTGTGTGAGATCCAAGCTTAAACCATCCATGGATGCATCCACACCATGTAGATGCCTTTGGCCAAAACGAGAGGCAGTCCACTCATCGGGTGAGATAAAGTTTTTTAAATTATATATATATATATGTGTGTGTGTGTGTGTGTGTGTGTGTGGGTGGGTGGGGGGCGGGGAGAGTTCTATGCGGTCGAGCTCACGGGAACTTCCCATGAGGTCAAGTTGTGTGGGGCCCACCATGATGTGTGTTGAACATCTACCCCATGAGTCAGATACACTATTCCATGGTGGGCCTAGAGCTTAAAATTCAAGTCAATCCGTGACTTGTGTAGGCCACACCACATACAAAAGTTAAGAGGATTACCCTCCATTAAAACATTCATAATCGTTTGTTGGGCCCACCGAGAAGTGGTTCACAAATTCCGTCCATCCATTATGTGTGTCCCACTTGGATGAGGGGTTAGACCAAGTTTCAGATGCATCCAAATTTTAGGTGGGCCCACCAAGTGCTTTTATATGTTTTAGGCATGTCTTCACATGATTTTAGATGGTATGGCCCACCCGAGTTCTCATATACAGCTGAATTTTGGGATATCCCATAATTTAAAGGGGATCCATCAAATGCACGGTGTTGATTTTTGATCGACACGCATCATAGTAACCACACCATGATGTGTGTCCAACATCAACACCGTGCATTTGATGGGTCCTCTTTAAATTATGGGATATCCTAAAAAATCAGCCCAATATGGGACTTAGGTAGGCCATACCATCTAAAATCATGTGAAGACATGCTTAAAACATATAAAAGCACTTGGTGGTGCCCACTTGGAATTTGGATACATCTGTAACTTGGTCTGACCCCCATCCAAGTCGGACACACATAATGGATGGGCTGGATTTGTGAACCATATCTTGGTGGGCTCAACAAATGATTATGAATATTTTAATGGAGGGATAACCCTTCTCAACTTTTGTAATGGCACAAAAGTTATGGATTGACTTGATTTTTAAGCATGAAGCCTACCATGGAACGGTGCATCTAAGTGCTGGTTAGATGTTCAACATACAAGCTCGACCTCATGGAAAGTTCTCATGAGCTCAACTACAGAACCGCGTTTTATATATATATATATATATATATATATATATATATATACATAAAAGGAAAGTGTTCCTATGCTATTTTTTATTCCTGATCGCGCTATGGTCCAATTGATGAGCAGACCAAATCGTTCGGTGATGGGCATACACATGGGCCCATATTCTTGATGGAATGGATCTCACGCCCAGTTGTCATATGTAGCACATGGGGATGGCGTGTAGATGAGCTCCTCTCATACAGAGTGTGGGATAGGCAAACCTCCTTGTTAGAGCCTAGCCCATGTACAGTGGGATGCAATAGAGCAATGGGCTAGATTAGTGAATCATGGCCCCACTTGCTAAAAATCTGAGCCGTCCACCATTTCCATCATGTGATTTTTGGGCTTGGGCTAAAAACTGATCTAGACTCGAAGGTCAGGTGAGCAGCCACATGGCAGGTAAAAGCGGTTATTGAATCCAGGCACTTCAAACTATCTTGGGGCTAATGATATATATTTTAAATCGGGTCTAAAAATCCAGTGGTAACGTTCTGCCCACCGGTAATGACCTTATGAATGGTTAGAAATGTCATTTCAATAATTTTAATGACTCAAAACATAAAAATAAAAATAAAAACAAAAATAGACCATTGATAACCTTTTAACATGGTTTACCAAGTTACTGTTCACCCATAGATTAAGGGCCTGTTTGGCCGGGCAGATCCCATGGTATTAGGAGGGATGGGATCAATTTTAAGGTAATGATGGTGATGTCAGTAGATTGTCTTAAGATTCATGGGATTGCTTATATCCTGGGACGAGTTCACTGGGTCTGTTTGGCACGCCCCACATATCCCGGGATTTTACCTTCCAATCCATTCAACCAAAGGTTAGGATCAATTTTAAGGTAATGATGGTGATGTCAGTGGATTGTCTCAAGATCCATGGGATGGCTTATATCCCAGGACAAGTTCACCAGATCTGTTTGGCTGGTCATGCCTATCCAAGGATATTGCCGATCCCATCCCTCCTAATCCCGTGGGATCTGCCTGGCCAAACAGGCCCTAAGTGGTATACTGAGTGAAAGATACTCTTGTGTGGATTCCCGAGGTGGCTAACAGTGAAGTGTTAATTGACAGTGGATGTACTGACAATTAAATGATATATATATATATATATATATATATATATATATATATATATATATATAGGAAAACGTGCTATGCGCTCGGCGTCATGATAAGCTTCCCTGAGGTTAAGCTGTGTGGGCCCTATTGTGATGCGTGTCAACCATCAATACCGTGCATTTGATGGTTCCCCTTTAAATTATGGTACATCTCAAAAATCAGCCGTATATCAAACTCAGGTGGGCCATACCGTCTAAAATCATGTGAACACATGCCAAAAACATATAAAAGCACTTGGTGGGGCCCACCTGAGTTTTGAATGCTACTGAAACTTGTTATGACCCCTCATCCTAGTGGGACACACATAATGGATGGTCTGGATTTGAAAACCACATCTTGGTGAGCCAAAAAAATGATTATGAATGTTTTAATGGTGCACGCCCCCTCTGAACTTCTACATGTGGTGTGGCCCAAAAAAGTCAGAGATTGACTTGATTTTTGAGACCTAGGCCCACGATGGAATGGTGCATCATGGTGTAGATTTTCGAAACGCACCATGGTGGGTCCAACACAGCTCAACCTCATGGGACGGATATGTGAGGTCGAGCGCATAGTACCTTTTCCCTATATATATATATATATATATCACACACACACGGAAATGCTCACCAGTGAAATAGTTTGTACGTACTACGTATAAACTTTTTTGAGAACCCATCATTCGTGATGTGGATCCAAAATCTGAATCGTTCATTTAAAGCAGCACCTTGTAAAACTCCTTGGGTCCAAGTTATACTTTGATCTAGAACTTTGATGGGCCATGAAAAATGAAAACAGTTTCCTCCCTTGATTTGTATTTCTCTCTGCTATGGCCTATCAGAATTTTAGATCAGGGTGAAAAATTGTATTATAGGGTTTCATGGGATTCCGCATCACATGGACCGTTTAGATTAGACACCCATGTCACGTGTGCAAAGGTGTGCACGTGCGTAGGTGTGCAGGGGAGCATGACTCTCATTCTCTCTCTCTCTCTTTGTATATATATATATATATATATATATATATATATATATATATATATATATATATATATATATATATATATATTAGTTACCATTGACCCTCTTTCCTACTCTATCCTATAGTAGGACCCACCTTTGCATTAGATCCACTTAAATTTTGGCCTTAAAATGAGATGGCAAAATTGAAGTGATCAAATTTGCGACAAGCATCGTAAAAGTGGGACCATCAAAGTTACGCGTTGCATCATAACACCATATTTACCAGGGTGATGATGGCCGTGATAGTTGGACCCACTGTGTTCTTTACGAAAAATCCAAGCCATTCACTATTTTCCTCATATGATTTTAGGAATTAGGCCCGAAATCGATCTAGATCCGAAGGTCAGATGGGCCACACGGAATGTAAGAATGCATATTAAATTCATGCCCTTCAAACCATCATGTGGAGACAGGAAATTTAGATTAGGAGCAAAAACCAGTAGTTGTGTTCATTCTGTTGGGACCAACGATAGTTTCAACATGAGATGGTGTAATGGCAGACGGTTTTCTTATTTGCAACCAGCATCACGAAAGTGTGGGATATTGTTACATGAAAAACGCCACTTCTTTGATTCCGAATGCGTAGTGCAGAACTTTGCACCAACGTCGGTTCTGTATACGTGGCAAAGCTATGTGGGACCCATCATAATGTATGTATTTTATTCATTCTGTCCTTTATATATATATATATATATATATATATATATATATATATATATATATATATATATATATGAGCATAAAAATTAGTCAGATCAAAGGTTAAAGTTGACAATTATGTCAACAGTTGAAACATTTCTAGGGCCAACCATGATGTTTATTGCCACTCGACTTGTTGATAAGGTCACGCAAACCTGTATAAAAGAAAACATAGATATTAGCTTGATCTAAAACTTCTTTGGTCGCAAAAAGTTAGCAACGGTAGGCTTTTCTCCCCACTGTTTCCTATGGTGTGAGCTGTGTATTTGCGTTATTTTTTGGGCTCATGGTTTGAAATGAGATAGCTAAAATGATGGGTGGTTCAGATTTATGACAAGCATAGGGAAAGTGGGTCTCACCTGGCTTTGTAGGAAAGCGGGTTAAGAAAACTGTGTTTAAAAATGAGAAGGATAATTTTGCCAATATGAAAGTAGTCCGAGAGACTGACAGCAAGCGGTTTTGGGGCTAGCCATGCAAAAAACAGGCGATCTTGGAAAAATAGTATAAATCTAACAGTTTTTCGGTCTATCACAGAAAAGGCAGGCATTCATGGGACCGAAAAAAAAAAAAAACCCATTGTTGCATATGCCTGCATGGTTAAGGTTGTTGCTTTGTTTAGTGAGGTTGGAATTTGAATGGCACTGCCAACATTTTTTTAATAAAATCCCTCCCTTCACAAGCCGAGCAGCTCAGTTCAAGTTGTGTTGAGTCGACTCAATAACTCTCTCTGAGTCCAGACCAGGTCCCATCCAGTACTGAGTTTCCGAATGACTCGGCTCGAAATCTTGCCAAGTGGCTGTGGTTCGAGTTGAGTCAATGAGTTTTTGGAAGTAAACTCAACATATTTGTTTGTATGTGTTCTTCTCTACCAAGGGCTATTGCTGGAAACTAGTGGTCTGTGAGCAAGCAATTGGGCCTAAACTGCAATGTGCTGGGCATGTGCTTCATCTTACTACATTCGTTACTGAAACCAAGCCCAAGGCCAGAAGCAAGCCCATTTGTGACTTTTAAAAAAAAGGACTCAAGTCACTGGACAGTTCATGGGTTGACCCAGCCCATTGCCATCTGTGGCAATAGTTTCTAATCATTGTGAAAATGGCTCGCAGTGGATTCTACATGACTGGACTGACGATGAGTGTGTGAAGATATTAAAACGATGCAAAGAGGCGATTCCATCTAAAGAAGACGGAGGAAAGCTGATCATACTAGAAATGGTTATGAATGCCGATGCGGATGATGAAAAGACAAAGGAGACAAAGCTGTGCTTCGATGTGATGATGATGGTGCTCACACCAGGCAAGCAGAGGGACAAACACGAGTGGCAGAAAATCTTCAACGAGGCAGGTTTCTCTCACTGCAAGATTACACCTGTGTTGGGCTTCCGGTCAATTATCGAAGTTTATCCTTGATTATTTGATGGTTAATGAAAAAGAAATGAATTATAGTCTATGATTAATGAGAGGCTTGTCTTAATTAAATAAACAAGGCTCATCTTTGTCATTGGTAAGGCTTCCATGTGGGTTTAATTAGATTCGTTACTTTGTAATAATTTCCTCTTCTATTGAAGCAGAATGAGCCATTTAATGTGAGTAAATGTCACTTTCTTTCCCACTGAACTGTAGAGACTCGTGGGCACCAAATAGGCCAAATGGGGTGGACATGATGAGGTCGAGCACCATCTTCCTCGTAGGATAATTACTCTGAATCCATGGACATGGACTCCTCGCTGAGATTCCTCGAATTCACAAGGGAAAATAAGAAAATATAAATAATTTTAATAAATTTGAAAATTAATTGATTGATCATAAAAATGAATAATCAACTCTCACTCAAATTCCAAAAAAACCTGACTTACTATAAATAGTAAACTTATTATTTACAGATCCTCATGATTTCCCATGTTTTTTAGCCAAAAATAGTAAGTTTCCAATTTGTCCTAACCGCATAATTCTCTTAAATTTTCTAAGCGCTTTCCATGTTGGGCATGACTATTAAAGCTCAAAGGATAAATAGTTATAATCGGACTAAAACTTACTATAAATAGTAAAAATGAATTTAAAATGGACTTTCGACCATTGATCCAATGAAATCTCACAAATTTGGCACGGTCAACTTAGTGTAGCAGGTTGGTTGGCTAAAGTAGCTTCTCCTACTCCAAAATCATATATTGTTCATTGAATAATTCATTCGGATTTGTGAGATACGAAGCATGCATTAGTGTTCTGACGAGCAATCTCTGGTCTATCTTGGCTATGAAATTGTCTGCTACCATCTTTATATAATAGGATCACGATCTAAAATTCAAGCCAATTCATGATTCAAGTAGGCCATAATAAGAGACATTTAAGAAGAATTGCACAGGCTTGATTTCACCCAGGCCCACCTGATGTGCAAAATGGCCTCGTTATTTGAATGCCTCATCATCCAAGGCAGATGAAGGGACGGTGCACATTCCACATGCACAGCATGGTGAGTGTCCCCATTTCAATTGGTTCCCTTAGTGTCTCAATTGCTCAAACCTGATCCATGATGCTATTATTCTCTGACTCAACCTGACCCACTTAAAAATTCATCAAGCCTCTCTTGACGTATAAATTTTAAATGGGCCTAACCTGCCCCGACCAGATTCAAGTTTAAGAATGGAACGTGACATTAAAGCTATGCAAAACCTAGCCTAGACCATGGATCAGTATATTAAAAAATAAAAATTCATTTATACTGATGTTCATTATTTTGTTTCGTTTTTTGGAAAAAAATAAAATAAAATAAAAAAATACCATATGCATTAAAAAAATATATATACCATATGCATTAAAAAAAAAAAATAAATTTTGTTTCGTTTTTTGGGTTGGAGCGGGTCATAAAATTTGGTGCAACCCATTTATAACTTATTTGAGCGGTTGTTTGGAAGGCTTCAACCTAAGTCCAACCCATTTACTTAAGCTGACAAACTGGAGGTGTGAGGATCTTTATTGTGATTTTGTATGATTTTAATTTGAGTGGTGCCATCATGTGGATATGATTGAAAAACATCTCGAGAGAGGGAAGGATATTGTGATTTAGGAATAGAGATTAAGGATGTATAGCTTGATAGATGGAAGGATATTGTGATTTAGGAATCGAGATTAAGGATGTACAGCTCTAATAATTTGATTGACATGCAGTTAAATATTTACCAGAATCAAACATGTACAAATGAATTTTTGAGTAGGGTCCAAAGGTATGTGCAAACTTGGATTTTCTAAGAATTTTGTACATGTGTGCAAAGTTCTTTGATCGAGATTTCAATGGTAAGTTATGTTGAGATGTGGAGCCATATCGGGGGGCTGCTCGACCGGTCGAGGGGCCCACTCAACTAGTCGTGGACTGGCTCGACTCAAAGTCCAGCGAATAAAATTACTTTTTGGTCCGAAGTGCGCGACCAATCTAGGCCCATGCTCGACCAGTTGAGGGGTCCGCTCGACCGGTTGAGCAGCCTGCTCGACCAGTCGAGGTTGCGCAGATTCGTTTCCGGATCTTACACAAATTGAGGATTTTTGAGTTGGTTTTCGCAATGGTGCAAAAGGGAAGTTGCCTAAACTATAAATAGGGGTCCCTAAGGCTTTTTTAGGACATTATAAGAGTTATTCCAAGGTATAGGTAAAGGATTTTCTCTTTACTTTCAAGGGAGAGGTTAATATATTACCTTGTAATCTTCATTTTTCTTCATAGTGGAAGTTTGTATCTATGATTTTTTTACCATTGTTGGGATTTTTCCACGTATTTCTTGTCTTGTATTTTGTGTGGAATGTTTTGATTCTTCTTCTAGTTTATATTTCTTCTTTTTTATCATTTGTGGGAGTGATGATGGTTCAAACTTTACCTTCTGAAAGATGTAGATGGAGGATTATCTGTATAAAAAAGACCTCTATATTTCTCTAAGAGGAAAAGAGAAAAAATCAAAAAAGATGACAGATGATGAATAGTTTTTATTGGATCAGAAGGCTTTAAGAACGATCCGACTCTCTTTGTCTAAGAATGTCGCCTTCAATATATCCAAGGTGAAAAATAAAAAAGAATTAATGGAAGCCGTAGCTACGATGTATGAAAAACCCTCAGCGTCCAACAAGGTTCATCTCATGAAACTGCCATTCAACATGAAGATGTCAGATGATGAGAGCGTGGCTGAACATCTAAATAAGTTCAATACAGTCACGAGCCAGTTAGAATCCGTTAACATTATTTTTGAGGACGAGGTCAGGGAATTATTGATCTTGTCTAGTTTATCAGACAGTTAGGATGGCTTGGTGATTCCCGTAAGCAATTCTTTAAGGTTGACAAAGTTGAAGTTCGATGATATGGCCGGTCTAATTCTCAGTGAAGAATCTAGAAGAAAAACATCAGGAATTTAAGGGGATTCAAGGAATGCTCTAAACGTTGAAGGAAGAGGAAGATCGTTGAACAAATGAGGCAATAAATATAGATGTTTTAAGTCAAGGAAGAAGTCTAAGGGACCGAAAGATAAAGACGAGTGTTGGCATTGTGGGAAGAAGAAATACATGAAACGTGACTGCAGGACACTTAAGAAACAAGAAAGAAGCTCTCAAGGCGGGAAGGATTCAATGAATCTATCTGAGGAGAGTGACACAGAGGCGTTGATCTTGTCTCTTGATGCGAGGAATGAGTCTTGGGTTATAGATTCAGGTATGTCGTTCATGCCACTTCATGTAAAGAAGTTCTGCGTGATTATGTGTCAGGTGACTTCAGGAGAGTCTACTTGGGTGATGATGAGCTGTGTAGTATTGTTGGAAACAGAGATGCCCATATAAATCAGAAAGACGAAATGACTTTGAAATTGAAGGATATCAGACATGTACCAAATTTGAAACGGAACTTGATCTCAGTGAGACAATTGACCGATACCGGATATGTGCCGACCTTTACCAATGATTCCTGGAAGATCACAAAAGGTGCCTTAGTGATATCTCAAGGCAAGAAAGAAGGTACTTTGTACATGACTTTATGATCGTATAGTTCACTCGCAGTCGCATCAACTGACAGTTATGACATCAGAGGTTGAGACATATGAGTGAGAAGATGATGAAAGTGTTGTTATCAAAAGGGAAGCTACCAGGGCTGAAATCTATTAACTTGAAATTCTGCAAGGACTGCGTATATGGCAAGCAGAAGAGTATGAGATTCAAGAAGACAGGACGCGCTCCAAAGACACATCTGTTGGAGCTTATACATACCGATGTGCATGTGGGGACCAGTACATGTATTATCTCTTGGTGGCTCATGTTATTTTGTTTTCTTCATTGATGATGTTAGTAAAAAACTGTGAGTTTATTTCTTAAAGCATAAATCTGATATATTTGATGTATTTAAGAAGTGAAAAATAATGGTAGAAAACGAGACAGGTAAAACAATAAAATATCTCAGATCAGATAATGAGAGAGAGTACCGTGATAAGAGGTTCGAGGAGTATTGTGCAGCAAATAAAATCAAACGTCAGAAAATGATTTCAGGGACACCGCAACAGAATAGTGTGGTTGAGCACATTAACAGGATCATCCTTAAGCACGCTAGGATCATGTGGTTACATGCAGGATTGCCTAAGACATTTTGGGCTAATGCTGTGAATAATGTCGTATATCTCATCAATAGAAGTCTCTCAACACCATTGGATGGTGAGCTACCAGAAGAAACGTGCACTGAAAAAAAAGTGAACCTTGCACATCTTAGAGTGTTTAGTTGCACTTTATATATTCACATTGATGCAGAGTATAGAAACATGCTGGATGCGAAGTCTAGGAGGTACACGTTTATAAGCTACGGGCAGCATGATTTTATTTATAGGTTTTAGGATACAGAAAATAAGAAAATATGTCATCTTCAATGAAAAAGTGATGCATAAGGATAGTGTACAGGAAAATAAGGCTGATGAGAAAGAATTCGTAGAGTTGAAAGAGTTACCGAACACGGGTGTTACAACGCCACATGATGATCATTCACAGGAGCATTGTGAGGTAGAGCCGTATACACCAGTTGTGAGGAGGTCTACTTGGGAAAGAAGACCCACGGTCCAATACTCACCTTCCTTACATTATCTACTGTTGATAGATAATGGTAAACCAGAGTACTTTGAAGAGGCATTACAGTTGGATACATGGGTTAAGTTGGAGCAGGCCATGGATGATGAGATGGACTCTCTTGAGTCTAATCGTACATGGGAGCTAGTCATTCTACCTAAGGGTAAGAAAGCTCTTCATAACAAGTGGGTTTACAAACTGAAGGAGGAGCACGATGGTTCGAAACGGTACAAGGCTAAATTGGTTATGAAAGGGTTTCAACAAAAGGCAGGTATTGATTTCATTGAAACATTTTCACTTGTGGTGAAAATGTCTACGATTCACATGGTCTTGAGTATAGTGGCTACAAAGGACTTACATCTAGAGCAGTTAGATGTTAAGACAGTCTTTCTTCATGTGGACCTTGAAGAAGATATATATATATATATATATATATATATATATATATATATATATATATATATATATATATATATATATATATGCATCAGCTGATAGGATACGTGACACTAAGAAAGGAGAATAAGGTGTACAAACTGAAGAATAGTCTATATGGCCTGAAGCAGGTCCTAAGGCAGTGGTACAAGAAGTTCGACAGTTTCATATCAGGAAACGGTTTTAGGAGATGTCATGCAGACCACTGTTGTTATTTGAAGAAGCTTGATACGTCGTACATAATCATTCTTTTGTACGCTGATAATATGTTTGTGGTCGGTTCAAGCATGAAGGACATCTCAGATTTTAAAAGACAATTGTCTAGAGAATTTGCTATGAAGGATTTAGGAGGTGTAAAATAAATCTTAGGCATGAGGATAAAGCTGGACAAGGAAAACAAAAACTGGTTTTGTCATAGGCAGAGTATGTAGCCAAGGTACTTGATCGATTCGATATGGGAGGTGCTAAGCCGGTTAACACTCCATTAGCCAACCACTTCAAGCTTTCTAAGGAGCAAGGTGGAAAGACGCAGGAGGAACGGGACTACATGGCATCTGTCACCCAAATTCATCGATCAATTTGATCCATCAACCCACCTACCTAATCAACCATCTATTGTACATTAATGGTTATACATGTACGCCCATACATTCACTACTCACGCATGAGCACTATGCATATACACATGCACCACATGCATATACACATGTGATGCATTTTTTATAATAGATGAAACTAAAATATGCAATTTAAAGATAACCATTTTATTTTATTTTCACATATGTGTATTGTGTATGGTGAGACCTCCATATTATAAATAGGGTGGTGTAGGCACAAGAAGGAAAAGTATAAGAAAAAATAATAAACATGAGAGGGAAAAAAAAGAGGAAGCTTCGTGAAAATTTTATTAAGGTGGGTGATTCATCTCTGATCTGAAATTTTTATAGTTGTTTTTATTTAAAATTAATTTTATTATTATATTTAATTGATTTGAAATTTAAATTTTGTAGGAAATAATTTTTTTATCATTTATATTTTTTTATTGCTGACATATGTGGAAAAATAACTAATTTGCTCAATAAGATTAAAGAAAAATCTAAATTGAATTTCTAAATTAATGAATTTAATACAATTTTTTTAAAATTTTTTTTAAATATATAGGAAATAAATTAGAATTTATTCTAAATCCTACTTAAGTTATATTTTAAATTAATTCTACTGATGTAAATTTGTAAAGTGACTTAAGTTATAAATTTTAGATTTTTTTTTAAAGACTAGTTAGAAATAATATATCAAAATAATTTATACTAATTAAAAATAATTATATTTATAATATTAAGTAATCTTGAATAATAATTAAAGTCCAAACTTAATAATTTTAAATAGCTTATTTAGCTAAAAAATAAATCAAGTAAACTTTCAATTTAGCAATATTGACGTATGATCAACTAAGTTAAACTTAGATTTACTTTAATAGTGTTTAACTTAGTTTCATTAATAGTAATTTAATTAGATTACGAACTTTAGGGTTTGATTATGAATTTTAGGGATTATATAATTAATTTTAATTGAAAATTTTTAAATTATAAAATAACTTTAAATAAACAAAATAAATAATAACTTATTCTAATTTTTTTTATTAAGATTTAATCAATCAGATTTGAAATTTTGAAAATTAGTAATTGGTATAGATTTTCAATTTATGTAATTACTTAAGCATAATAGATAAAAGTGTACTGATATAGGATATTGAATTAAAATTTATTAATATATCTCTTAATTCAACTATTAGGATTTGAAATAAGCAGAGAGAATCTGATTAATTTATTTAGTATATATTTTACCTTCATTTATTAAAATGAAGTAAATAATTATTATAAAATAGTCAAATTTTATTCATGTACTACTAAATTAATTAATGTAGAATTGTTAAATCTAAATCATGCAGTAATCTATTTGAAATTAGGATTCAACATGAGTTACTTTTATGAGTTTATACGCTTTATTAATTTATAATTTTATAAAGAAATTTTAATTCGAATTATTAAAAATTTTAATAAATTCATTATTAAGTTATATAAAAAAATTAATTATAAATTTATAATTGAGAATTTTAATTTTCTAATTAAAATAATTACTGAGTTGATAGCTATCAAACCTTAAAATAACTTCTATTCATAATTTGAGAATAATGAAGAATATGAGATATAACTATATAGTTTGTAACTAACCTGCAGTAAATTACATATTTAATCATTCTGATTTGGATAGATGGTGGCCACTCATATCGTGTAAATATTTATTTTGAATTAAGAATGAAAGTTGAAATGCGGGTGCATTATTGCGAGGATGTCTTAAAAGGCATAAGTAGGTAGGGTGATTATATCTCTTGGGTGAAAGTCCCTAAAGCCAGTAAGTAGGACAATTGTGTCCCTTAGGTGGAAGCTAACGAGTAGGGTGATCATGTCCCTAGGGTGAAAGACCCTAAAACCTACTGAATTCTTTAGAATCCCCTTTATGTATGATGTATGAGTACAATTGTGTGCGTGGATATAAGTCAGAGGTACAACTGGAGCAGTAGTCTGGCCAGCTAACTTATAAATGAGTCTCTCAACTTGAGGTACTAGTGTGTAGGCGTAAATGTAACATAGTCATCCACTTGGATACAGTTAGAGGTGTACACGAGTCGAACCGAGTCGAGCTGTGCCATGCTCGACTCGGCTCGACCACATGCTGGCTCCAACTCGAACTCAGCTCTTCTCGGTCATCGAGCCTAACTGGCCAGCTCAGCTCGGTTCAATCAGTAGCTCAGGTCAATTCGAGCCGAGTTCAAGCCAAGTTCACCTGTGTGGCATTTTCACAAACACATGGTCTGCACCTTCAAAATCTCATTGTATATAAAACAACAACAGTAGTTTTACACGTATTTTATCAAACACCTTGTAAGTAACATAAAAATCAAGAAAAAAATGGTATTTGTTTCATATACGTACCTTCCTTGCCACCAGCCACACTTCATTGAGTCATTTAATCAAACACTTGGTGAGCAACAGCAATATCAAAGTAACCGAGTCACCAAACTGAATCGATTCGAGTTCAATTTGAGTCAAGTTCAATCTGAGTCGAGTCGAACTCGGGCAAGCTCGAACTCTGATCGAAATTTTTTTGAGCTCAAAGAATCAGCTCAACTCGGCTCGAACTCAGTTTCGAACCGAGTCGAATTGAGCTTTTTTGAGTTAAGTCGAGCGAGCTATAGTGCTAACTCTGCTCGTGTACATCCCTAGATATGGTGTTGTAAAAGATAATTGTTATTTATATAATTCATGGAAAGTTTGAAATTCGGAGCATCTATACAATTTCAGTATTGCATTCATCTCATCTTTTAAGATTCAGTACTTTATATTGTATTTTAAAATTTAAACAAAATATTTTCATTATTTGTACATTTTGTATAATTATACAAATTTCAAATTTGGATTAGATACGATCTCACGAGCTGTTATACTCACACCCACATTAACAGTATTCCACAGCTCAGATATTAGTTAAGGGAGAAATGGAGCGACGATCTAACCATATATGATCTAGTTATAGTGATCTTTTTTATTGTGTTAGGAAAAAAAAAATACAGTGAAAAACTTAAAAGTGAGTCTAAACATTGTATTGGATGAATATTTGATTTATTGTAATGTAATTTTTATTAAATTTATAGTTGAGAATGTTTAAAAATTTAATCACAACCTGTGATTCAGAGTCGAGTCTAACGAAATTGGGCACCGAATTTTGGGGCTTGACAATAATAGAGATCATTCGACTTGTGCGATGTGAGAGTAGAGGAACTCAATTGTATTAAATTGAAATAAATATTTAAAAATAAAATAAAATTACAATGATATCCCTTTGTGATCCATCATTTGTGATGTAGATGACGATGCCCTAAATTAAATCTTCTTTAATCTATCGATTTAGGCATAAATGAAGAAAATTATACTACTGAAAATAAAAGAAAAAAAGACTATCTTGTGATCGAATGCTTGCAATGATGGAAGGGAATTATGCTACTCCTAATCTAGGTCGGTCCAACATAGTAGTGTAGATGAATAGGATTACACTACTCCTATGCTAAAGTTAGTCTTGCATAGCATTGTGTAAACAAATTTTTGTAATTTAAGATAAGTTATTCCAAGACAAAATAATATGATAAGCAGCATTGCATTATAGATTTGATTTGATTTGATTTGTAAGGTTGGATAGGCCTTGAGCTTATTGATATTCCTCCTAGTTATACACCCTATATAAGGCAAATAGGTCTCTCTTAGACCTCTTACCCACAACACTCTGAATCCGGTCACCTAACCAATCTCTCTTAACCATTGTTGCACCTGTTGGCATAAGGTCGTGAGCGAGTAACTGATCTAAAACACATGCAAAATGTGCCTCTAACAACTCTACAACTACACTACCTCACATGCCCAAGCTCATTAATATTCCTCCTAGTTTTACCCCCTATATAAGGTAGATAGGTCTCTCTTAGATCTCTTACCCACAATACTCTGAGTCCAATCACCTAACCAATTTCTCTTAGCCATTGTCGCACCTATTCACATAAGGTCATGAGGGAGCGACCCATCTGTGACACATGCAAAATGGCGCTACTAGCGCCTCTACAGCTACAACACATCACATGCCCACACCCTCAAACCAATCCCAAGTCTATGCCTGAGCCTGTGCGCGGGTGCCAGTCTCGGTACTCATCTGATTCATTAAGTAAACAGTAAGGTACTCAACACCCTAGTTATTAAGAAAAAATGTCTTCTCTCGTTTCCGATACAGGACTATTCCTAAAACACAAAAAACCAAGTTTTTCATTAACCTTTTTATATATTTATATATAATTTTTTATTTAAAATATTTTTAATCAAAACATTTTCCATAACATTAACCCCATGACCTCCGTCTTGAAATGTACTTTATTTATCGATGAGCCATGGTTGGAACCCACCTCAAATATGAACCAGATCCAAATCCTAGGTGGACCATATCATAGGAAACAGTCTATGATTGAACTCCCACCATTAGAAACTTACTAGGGGCTATGAATGTCTTAGATCAAGCTGATATTTGTGTTTCCATCCATCGAAGTTTGGATAACCTAATCAATAATAAGTTGGATGGAAAATAAACATTACACTTAGCTTAGGACGGTTATCAAGGTGGGCGTTCCATCACCATTGTTTCTTATAGTGTGGTGCACCTGGGATTTGGATTCGCTTCATTTTTTGAGCTCATACTTTAAAATATGAACAACACAAATAAAACACATATATCATAAGTGGCCAGGGAGCTTTTCTACTAGTACATTGTAACAATTAGCTGATGTGTGCCGTATGGATTTAAAGATTTGACATTAAAATAATAAAAAAGTTTTGTCAATAAACCAAACATGATAATCCTTAGTCAAATGCAGTTGTTTTGATAAAGAATTTTATAATTATTATACTTTTCATTACATTAGCACGGTAATTCTCAATCCAAGTAAGCCCGTGGTATTTGAAAATGATTTTGATAGCTATGATTCATATGACATATGAAGATAACCAGGAGGTAGGTTTGGATTCAACATACATATATGTGACAAACGGACTAAATCCTACCTTAGGCATGAAGTAATAAAATTTGATTGGATGGTAGTTAGTTGCCAGATGGGAATCGCAACGTATCTTTGTAAGTTTTTCATTAAACGCTTACTCAATTGAGAGCAGCGGATTTGGTGAGACCATGATCCACCGAGGTGGGTGGGACTCCTGACCGTGGGGCCCACTGTGTTGTATATGACTACATCCACGCCATCCATGCATATTGAAAAATCATTTTAGGGCATGATCCAAGAAATGAAGCGGATCCAGATCTCGGGTGGACCATATATAATACAGGAAACTGCGGTAGTAGACCATTAAAAACTTCTCGTAGGCCACACAAGTTTTGGATCAAGCTGATATTTGTGTGATATCTTCATCCAGATCTTTGTAACCTTATCAACATAACATTCCAGTGGCCCCAATGCAGTTTTTAATGGTGGTGATTCAATCACTATTGTTTCCTGTGGTATGGTTGACATAAGAATTGGATCTGCTTTATTTTTGGGACATGTCCTAAAATGAGGTTTCAAAACAGTTTATTTATTTATTTATTATTAAAATAAAAAAATTAAAAAAAAAAAAAAAAAAAAAAAAAAAAAACCAATCCACTAACATTTCATTAATTGGAAAAGGGATGTATAGCCATTCGGGCGAGTCCAAACAAAAAGGAATCAGACTAGCCTATCATAAGGAGGATGTATACAAGGCTAAACTAGAAGGGCAGAAAAGGAAAAGGGAAAACCAAAATGAAGGCCTAGAGAAGAAGAGAAGCTAGGCAAACTGCTAGACCCATAGAAGGGCAACAGTTCAGAAGTCGAGGAACAGCCCAACCGTAGCTGCCAAAAAAGAGAAAAGTTGGAAAGAACTCAACCACCTAAGCTGAGACTAGAAGCAAGCCGAAAACTACCACCAGCAAAAAGACCCCCTAACATAGCCCGCTCCTAACACTTGACAGAAGGCTGCCCGCTGCAAACGATGAAGGAAGAAGAATGGAGCTAGCCGACCCCTATTTTTGGTTTGGATAATCTGACAAGGCTGAGCTTGGATCTGTCCAGAAGAATGGAGCCTCTAATGGGCCTAGGGAGATCATTCTGAAGGAAATAGAGGTTGGGCACCTTCACTAGCCAATTTAGCAAGTTTGTCAACAACATCATTACCTTCCCTGAGGGTGAAGCCGAAGTGGATGTTGAGGGCCTGGGACATTTGTTGGATGATAGCCAGATGGTCTCAAATGTTCCAGCTGCTTAATCTGTTTGGAACAGTCAAAGCTTCAAAGATGACACGTGAGTCAGTTTTTGCCATGATTTGAGATAGGCCTTAATCTCTGCAATGGGTAAGGCCATCAGCTAGAGCACAGGCCTCTGCAACTGTGTTAGAGACAGGGCCATATCTATTGTGGAAAGTGAAGATAAAGCTTCCCAGGTGATCTCTACAGATGCCCCCACCACCCCCCTCATCCGGGTTTCCCGTAGCTGAACCGTCCACATTCAGCTTAACCCATCTAGGCGAGGGGTTGCACCAATTGATGATTTGAGCTGAAAGCGAGATAGGTAGAGATGGGATATTCATTCCCAGAGCTCGCCTAATAATCAGACCATAATTAGAGGAGAAATCCAGCTAAGGCAGGAGGGGTTGAAGATCTCTGATCCATCTAGATATATTGGCTGTCACACCCCAAACCCGAAAATCTGATTCATATGAATCCCAATCGGCGAATCTAGTACCAACAGCCTCCGTAGTGCCCCATTCTCGGCTCCTGACAATCATATGCCAGATTCCGATCCTGGGATCCTACAAGGAGTATTTTCAGAATTTTTTTATTTTTTTTTTTGTAATGGAGCATAACCAAGTCATAAAGCAATAACACCACATATCCACTAAATCAAAAACTTTAAGTACAATGCGGAAGGAAAAATACAAGATGATCAAAAAGCTCCAAAATGGTCTGATACGCGCTCCTGCCTCAGCGCTGCTGCTGTCCAACGACACTTGCACGTAACGGTCGTGCATAGGCTTATAAAAGCTTAGAGGGTGGTGTAAGTGTGTATAAGGTAAGTGCCGAGTATACAGCAGAGTCCATAAATCATACATCATTGAAAATACTAGCAAGACAAATCAACTATGTGAACGAGGAGTCATAGAGAGCTAAATGTCAGATATCGAGGGTACAATGCAATATGTAAATCCTGCTAAGTCCGTCTAGGCCATATACGTGCAACAACATAGTAACCAAAAATGCTAAGATGCAATGTATTATGCGTTGCGAATGAAATGACTATGCTAGAATGTGAAGTCGGGATGATAGTTCGTATTATCGCAGGCTACGGGGTCCATCACAAGGGAATTCTATCCAAACCAGTCCCATACCTAGATTTGGATAGTCAAACACAATGTGGTAAACTCCTGATCCCAGGTTAGTCGCGCTCCCCAACCGAAATCTCGACCATTGCGAAGGTACATGTAACAAATAGTTACGCACCACCAGCTCGAGTGGATAGTGAATAGATAAATGAATGAGTATGCAGCTCCTGTTCAGTAGCATGTCAGCACAGTAGCCTACCAACCGCTGGTAGCTCGCCCAGTGTGGTAGCTCGTCCAGGCCTCAGCCCGCCTACATCAGCGTCCGCCCACGTGCGCCCGCCCACATGTGTTATAGTGACGAGATGTCATAATATCATGTCAGTCCACATATCAGTACGGTTCCTCTCTGAAAAATCACCGGGGTCTATTACACTCCACTTCGACTGCCTCCTCCCTAGCTGCACAGCCCAGCGAGCGTAAGAGACCTCACTATCTGCCTGGCCAATAGTCTGCCAATACCCATCCGGCACGTTGATAGCGAACCCATTTATGAGCTGGTCATACTCAGCCTAGCTTATACCCTCCTCACTCGGGCGGATAAGGCCACACCCCCTTCTAACCAACCATGACATAATGGGAGACACAGCCTCATGGTATAGGCACCAGCGCTCATATTTCACTCGGTCTAGACGTTGGAGCAACTCCTAGTACTAAGGAGGTTCTGGAATTTTCACCCAAGGACATCCTAAGCGCCCCATAGTGCTAGAACCAATTATTTTCGGTGTCTCATCTAACCATCCACGATGTGCCTGTGGAGGTCATAGCCCTGATGTCGTTAGGGCGTGCAGTGATCATGATACACAAATGCGAGATACATGAATCACACTGTCAAATCATGCGGCAATCCAGCGCGTACAACGCGATGATGTGGGGCACTCCATCTCATAATGAGTCCCGCAAATGGTCTGCCCAATGGCATATGCTATGATCAGTCACTACTCATACCAAGCATACATATGATGCATATGGTCATAAATCATGGAGTTATACTAGGCATGTTATAAAGTGATGAACTATCCTTACAATGCAGATGGGCTTGGACAATCTACACAACTAGTACGGGCCTATCAATGGGCCCTACGGAGAGTCGTAATGTGGACATTTAACCAACATTATACTTGTAATGTGGACGTCAAACCAACATTGCTCCCAAGGCATGACCCGCCATAGAACATCATTACACAACCATAGAAAAATCACACATTGCAATAAACCCTATGAACATCCCATTGGGCCTCGACCCATGGGCCTTAGATAAATGGGCCGCACCACATGGGCCTCCTATATATCAAGGTGGGTCTCAATGGATGGGCCACAAATACATTAAGATGGGCCTCAATAATGGGCCTAGCTTATATATGTATTCCAAATGGGCCTCAACAACGGGCCACTATTACATCAAGGTAGGCCTAATCATATGGCCTCATATATATACCAAGGTGAGCCTCACCCTCTATACCTTTCATCTATATTAGAGATCATTTTAGAACGTTATCTACAAAATGAATCATAACAGAAGATCGTCTGGACCATACCACAAATATCAGTGATAATTATTTCCACCATTAAAATTCCTAAGGCCTACCATAGCATTTATTTCCCGTCCAATCTATACATAAGGTCACAAAGACCTGAATTTAGAGGAAATGCAAATTTCATGTTTGTCCAACCTTGTAATCCAAATATTTTAATGGTGGACTTTCAATCCAACACTCTTTCTATAGTGTGGTCCACGTGATCCTAGATCTATCTTATTTTTTAACCCAAGCCTTAAAATGAGCTTGCCAAATGGTGGACGATTTGGATTCAACACATGCATTATGGTAGGCTTGCCTAAGGCGGCCCATGATTGGGCCACATAAGTAAGGTGGGCCTCTCAAGATAATGGGGCCCACGGCCCTAATAAAATGAATGAACATGTGGGTATAATACACACATTGTGGTAGGGCCATTGGGACAAAAAAAATCAAGTCAAACCGTGGCTTGTGTGGGCTACACCACACACATCAGTTGAGGGGTACATTCATAATCATTCGTTAGACCCACCAATCCATAGTTCACAAATCCGACCCATTCATAAGTTAACATATTGATAGACGAACAGGAAACACATATCAACTTGGTAGGAAAATACTTTGGCCCTTAGAAATTTTGAACGGTGAAAGTCACTGTCTCCACTATATTCAAGGATGGGGTCTACTTGAACTATAAATCTGTCCCATTCTTTTCTCATGCCATAAAAATGAGTTTTCAAAGTGGCTGGACAGATTGGATGCAACACATGCATCATGGTGGGGTCCACATGAAGTCCCACCATCACACACACACACACACACACACACACACACACACACACACACACACACACACACACACATATATATATATATATATATATATATATATATATATATATATATATATATATATATATATATACATGAAATATAATATATATAATATATATAATATTTATATATACAATATAATACATACATACATATATATATATACACACACACACACGTACGCACACACAGGTGCGCACACACACACGCACGCACACACGCACACGTGGGTGGGTTCCACCGTCCGCCTGGATGGTGGGAGACAAACACATACATCACTATGGGTCCCATGTGGGGCCCACCATAACTTTTATTCTCCATCCAATTCGATCATAATGTTACAAATATCTGAATTAAGGAGAAAGAACAATTTTCATATAGATCCAAAACTTCTGTAATATCCAAAAACAAAGGTTTCAAAGGCAGCCATTCAATCTAACTGTTTCCTGTGACGTGGGCCACCTAAGTTCCATGAACGGCTGATTTCAGGGGTGGCCCATGGCTAGTAGGTGGCCTGCCCAATGCACGGTGTGGATGTTCCCACACATCACGGTGCGGCCCACGGCTGGGACTGTGGGTCCCTGCCTGACCGCCCACGCAGGACGCTGGTGCCGTCCTCCGTCAGCAGTAGCAGCAGACACTGCTGTTGCTTCATATATTTTTTTTTCAAAAAAATAGGTTTTCTTGCGGTTTTTCCTAGGTAGGACCCGCATTAGGTGGATCCACTCCACCCATTGGATTCTACTGCTCATGATCGACCAAATGAGTCCAATAAACAGTATATTTTGAGAGGGTAGGATCCTCAAGGTGGGTCCTAACGGATTTTTAAAGGCGAAAATCATTGTTTTCTATGCTAGGGCCCACTATAAAAATCAGATCAACCTCATTTTTTGGCTCAACGCCTAAAATGAGCTAAGGAGTGGAATGAACGGCTTGGATTAAGAACATACATCAAGGTGGGGCCTACACAAGTGGCCCACCAAATTTATTTTTATTTTTTTAATTCAAACTGATATTTTTGTTTTCCCTTCTCTGACGTCTGGACGGTTTTGGATATAACACATATTAAGGTGGGCCCCACGTGGACGTGGTCCACCCATAAAAATATGATATTAGTGCTTTTTCATCCCCATAAGGTGGGGCCTATATAGCTTGGATGACCATAGAGTCCACTTGATGGACGGTTTAGATTCCTGTAACATCCCGAAAATCGGGGGTCGAGTAAAAACTCCACTCCCGAGTTCCAGAACATCACTTATGCAACATAAATGTGTATGATTGAATGTTGTTTGTGTTAATGTATTAAACATGAGTGGGATTAAGCCAGAACAGTATATCATATTCCAGAGACAGTTAAATTTGCAAGCGGAAGACTGTGATAGTATGTATAATATATATAAACTGATATGTGTCTCCAGAATGTGAACATGTTACCGGGTTAAACATATACATGTATACCTCAAAATAGAAAGAAAGAATATACATGAGTGCTCTAAAAATATAAAATGACAAGTATCAAAGTAATAATTCAACCTCCCTGTAATCCCGTCAATCAGAACACGCATAAAGGAGGGATCCTCCTCATCATCATCAAGTCTGGCTCCGCCTCGCAGGCCGCGCCATCATCTGCAACCAAAATAGGGACTGGTGGGTGTCCGAAAACACCATCCCGTAACGTGGGAGTGAGTAGCTAACTCAGTGGAATAATAGAGCAAGGATTAACATGTTCTCAAATCAATCATGCGATAATAGTAAAGCGGTAAATCAAACATTCCTAATATTGTTGTTAATGCAATATGACATGATATGATGGATGCCCTCACCGACGATCTCCCTCATACGGCACCATCTTACGCCCGCGGCATGCAATCATCCCACAGTGCTCCACATCTTTCAGGCACATACAATGTGATGGTGATATGATTACCGAGTTATTATTAGTCCATTCAAACAGCAAGATTGGGAAACTAAGGTACTTTCCTTATATCAATCCCAACACAGATCCTGTCTAGGGTCGTCACTCCTAGTAATCTCATACGATGTATATTTTGTAGGTCGCTGCAAGGGCTGCCAGGGCTGTTGCTCGCACTCGTTGCACCGCTCCCCCATCACCTTATCAATACAGGCCTACTGTACTCTCACTGCTATGGAAGGGTCGTCGCCTCCCGTAAACTCAGAATACGCTCGCGATCACTACAAAGGACTCGTCGCCTGATCAGTGTAGGCCGACAGCAAGAATATAGTGTCCCATACCACCATAATCTGCTCACGAGTCATAGGTGCTCACTGGTCACTACGGGGAGGTTTATGGCCCCAGCGTAGGCTGACAGCTCGACTACGGTGTCCCATACCATCATGCCCGGCTCATGAGTCTTTGTGGATCAAGGTACCATGGTTGACAGGGTTTACAATGGTAAGTTCAGTACCCTAGGTTCAAGCAGTTATGACTCATACAGGGTGAACATACAATGGCCAGTCGGGTTACTTGACGGGCTCGACTAGCACGAGCGCATCTCGAGTCGAACGACATGAAGTGCATAAAACACCTCGTGTGGCCTAACCACTCCCGCCAACTCCAAAACACGACTCGCGTTCATCGACAAGTCGCTCGTGGCAAAGATAAGCCAACCACGGATTTACTCGGTTACCGACTGCCTGAACTAGGTATAGTCCCAAACAATTATGAATCCACATCAGCAATCATATAAGAGTAATGGAAATGAAATACAACAATATGAGCATGTTAACACATGTTATAACATATAACTTAAGTAAATCATCTATTACATGCATTTCATACATTTAATGAAATCATGCATATAGCTAACATGTAGGAAATCATTTACATCAGCATATTAATTGAGAATTCAATCTCAAACTAAATCATAGCACCATTTAATTCAATACATACTAATACAAACATTTATACAAACACTTAGACTACACCCTTAAGTCTACATATAGTATGTCGACTCTAAGTGCGCATTTAGGCGAATCTCTTCACCAAACTAATTATGCACGCATTCCTAATATCCTAATGCGACAAGAAGCCATGTCAACCACATCAGCAAAATATGGATGAAAACAGTATTTCCTACAAATGACTAAAATGCCCTAAATCTCATATTTTGTCTGCTTACGAAACAGGAAACAGACAGCATGTTGTACATGTCAAACGGCGTTGCCGTCGATAATCTACTATTAAATGACATTGAAAGCGTTGAAAACAGTCAATCAAAGCGTCTAAAATCCGCACCTTTTTCCATGGATGTGTATCGCTTCGAACGGAGCGTATATGCTTCATCTACGGCGATCAGACAACCTAATACACAAGCTACATAAGCTACGTCGCTAATGGAATTGACGGAATGCCAAATCAGCAAGTGTCATGCCCCAAACTCGGAAACCGGGCTCACAAAATTCCCGATCGCCGAATCCGGCGCCGACAGCCTCCGCAGAACCCCATTCTTGGTTCCTAGCTCCCATTCGCCAGGTTCCGATCCTGGGATGCTACGAGGAGGATTTTAAATATCAGTTTGATTCGTAATAAGCATAACCAAAGGCATAACCCACAAACAACAATCAAGAACTCCATCACATTTTCACTATGATCAAAAACTTTACAAGTACAATGAGCATAAAGGGAAATACAATGGTAAAGAACTAAAACTCCAAAATGCTCAGCAACGTGCTCCTGTCTCAGCGTTGTTGCGATCCAACGTCACCTGCACGCAACGGTCGTGCATAAGCTTACAGAAAGCTTAGATGGTGGTGAAAGTGTGTGCGCAAGGTAGTAATATGAACATGCAATGACAGAGTAATGCGAAATATGCAGATGGAACCATAATACCATGAGCCGTACCAAGGCTTATGCGATGCAAGACAAGAATGGTATTGGCCACCCCAAGGCCATGCGATGTGCAATACAACTCAAGCATATAGATCCTCATCTATGTCCATACATCAATACAGCTCAAAATATGGGATATCACCGGGGTCTAGTACACTCTAAACCAGATTGCCGCCACATCGCGCGCAATAAGGTAAGTGGAAGAGACCACACTATCCGTCTGCCAATATCGGGCGCGACTCGTCGATAGCAGACCCATTCCTCGAGCTGGTCAAACTCATCCTAGCATTGCCCCCTACTCTCGGGCGGATAAGGCCGCACCTCCTCCCAACCGACCACGACATAGTGGAGAGCGTAACCGTCTGGTAATCGGCAATCAATGCTCATCTACCCACTCGGTGTAGATGTTGGAGCAACCTCTTGGTACCATAAGGGTTTAGCGACTTTCATCCAGGGATATCTATAGTACCCCATGTAAAACAAGATTTTCGGTATCCAATCCTGCCAACCACGATACATCTGTGGAGGCTATGGCCCTGATGTCGCTAGGGCGTACAATAACCATGTCACACAAATGCGAAATGCATGATTCACGCTATCCAGTCATGCAACAAATCCTGCGCATATCGTGTGCTCATGTAGGACAACACTGCCTAACCGAGAGCCCATAAACGACCTGTCCGAAGGCAAATGCTATGATCAGATAATTCTCATGTCAAGCATACATATGATGCGTATGATCATGAGTCATGGAACTGTACTAAACATGTTATAATAAAATGAACTATCTTACAATGCAGATGGGCCTGGGCGGCCTATACACAATAAATACGGCCTAGTAATGGGCCCTAAGGAGGGTCGTAATGTGGACATCCAACCAACATTACACTCGCAATGTGGACGTCAAACCAACATTGCTCCCAAGGTACGATCTTTGTAAACCTCAGTACTTAGTCTATAATAGATTTACACATTGCAATGGACCGTAGGTTGTCCCTATTGGTCCTTACATATATATCAAATGGGCCATATCCTATGGGCCTTTTATTCATCAGATGGGCCACATAAATGGGACACACCAATGGGTCTTATGTGCATTGCAATGGATCAAAACCCGTGGGCCTTGGATTGCATCAATTGGACCTAGTCACATGAGTCTAATATGTATCAAATGGGCCACAGCAATTGGAGTCCCACATGTAGATCAAGTGGGCCTCAACCCATAGACCTAACATGAGTCAAAAGGGCCTAAACCCCTAGGCCTTCCACAAATCAGATGGGCCTGTACTCAAAGGCTTTATACAATTTAAATGGGCCTAAACTCATAGGCCTTATACAATTTAAATGGGCCTAAACTCATAGGCCTTATACAATTTAAATGGGTCTGGTCCCAAGGGCCTTGGGATATATTAAATGGTCCAATCCCATGGGCCTTACACCCACATCAAAGTGGGCCCCAATAAATGTCACAAATACATTAAGATGAGCCTCAAATCATGCTAAGATGGGGTCCACTTGGACTGTGGATCTGGCTCATACTTTGACTCATTCCATAAAAATGATCTTTAAAGTGGACGGCCAGAGTAGATGTAGCACCTGAATCAATGGCGGGGGCCCACATGAAGACCCACCATCATGTATGTAACAAGAAATCTACTAATGTTATATATATATATAATATATACAATATTATATATAATATATGATAACATTATATATAGTAACATATATATATATATATATATATATATATATATATATATATATATATATATATATATACACACACGCTGCATGCGCTCATGCTGCATGCGCACACACACACACACTCACGCTGCATGCACACACTCATGCACGCTCACATGCATGCACGCACTCACGCCCAAAGGGGCTTCACAATGTCACCCAGGGCTCCACCGTCCGCTGGACGGTGGAGTTAAGCGGACGGTGGAGTTAAAACGCATACATCACTGTGGGTCCCATGTGGGGCCCACTGAAATGTCTATTTGAAATCCAACCAATTCACGGGGTCACTCAGACCTGGATGAAGGGAATACACAATTTTCATCTTGATCCAAAACTTCTGTGGGCCCCAGAAACTTTTCAATGGTAGAATTCAATCCACACTGTTTCATGTGGTGTGGGCCACCTGAGCCTTGGATTGAGCCAAAACTTGGAGGGGACCCACCTGAGAAGGGGGCCCACCTCATGAATAGATTGGATTACAAACAAACATTACGGTGGGGCCCACACGCAGGGCCGTGGGCCCCTGCTAGACGACCGCTCGGCTGGCCGTGCAGGCGCTGCCAGCGCCTGACGCAAGCAGCAATGGCTGCCTCCTTTTCTCTCTCTCTTTAATTTTGTTTTTTGCCAAAAAATCATACGTGGGGCCCGCTACCTGGAAATCCACTCCAGCCATTGCGTTCAGTGGCCCGCAACAGTCGAAACGAGTCTAGAGTTCGAATTTTTATAAGCTTAGGAAGTGAAATAATATAAGAAATTAGTGTTTGAATGGTGAGGACGTAATATTTGGCGCTATGGCCTACCAGGTGATTGGATAGCTCCAAACTTCTACCCAACGGCTAAAATACCGTGGGTAAGAGGATGGACGACTTGGATTGAACATAAACATCCGGGTGGGGCCTATGCAAGTGGGCCACCAAAAAGCCCTCTTTTTCTTTTTTTCTTTTTTTTTTTTGGTTTTTGAACAGGGACGTCCAGCGTCCCAGACGTTGGACAATGAGCTCTCTCTTTTTCTTTTTTTTTTAAATGCACATGGTGGTGGGCCCTTTTGAAGTGGGCCACCACTAATGGATGATGGGGTTCAACATGCAAGGTGGGCCCCACTTGAAGGACTCTTGGACCCAATAAATACCTTAAGGTGAGGTCCATTCAAGTGGGCCACACAACCCTTGCATAAAAATAAAATCAAATAAAAATAAAATAAAATAAATGGAATGAAAGAGAGAGAGAGACATGAAGAGTGGGGCACGGCTTGTGATGGAGGGACCCCGACATTATGGGCCCTCCCTTACATGAAATCATACATCATGTGACCATCAAAAACTGAAGATCAACGGTGGGGATCCTTTCCCCACCAATATGGATGGTCTAGATGACCTTTCTAAAGAAAATAAACATCATGATGGGGTCCATGGAGAATGGCCCCATCATGGAATAATCATGATGATCCAAGTGGTCCATCATCCACCTTTTAGGGTCCCAAGTGAGATCCACACCATTGATCGGTGGGCCTCACTTGGTCCACCACAAAAATAAGAGAAACTACCCTATAGATGCACCCACCGTCCGATCTTCTTGCTTCTAAAGGTTCCTTGGCACCTTAGCTTCAACTTCAATGGAGGAGATGGAGAATGGAAGGTTAAGATGGGAGATGATGGGGTAGGAAGGTGGGCCACTTGGAGTTTAGAAATTCTTACAAAATTCCAAACGTGGGGGCTCTTGGAATTTTTTGTTGCTTGGAAATTTTGAAATGAGAAACAGAGAAAGAGAGAGAGTGATGTAAAGGGAGAGAGAGAGAGTGATGGATGGATATGGTGAGTGATGTTTGTGTAAGAAAAACTTGACTTTTGAGGCTTTTGTATAAGAGAAGTATGGGAGGTGTAAGAAAAGCTTGACTTTTGTGGCTTTTTGTGTAAGAGAGGTATGGTTTTGGGAGACTTTTGTAGTTGCTTGGAAAAAGGGATGAAAGTGATGTGTACTTGACTTGTGATGGCTTGATGGATTGATTGATTGATGGGATTGATGGGATTGATGTGACACATCGTTAAGATTCTCTTTGGTTTCGCAACGCGCGGCGTTTTCTCGCACTGAACGTTGGCCCACATCTCTTGACCAGGGTATCGCCTTGGCACGCGAGTCGCGGTATCGGAACCGCAACGACGGCGCGGTCACTATGGTATTAGTCTCGGGCTAAGTCGACTCGGGTTGTCGGCACATGAATCAGGATCGCCCGTCGATATCGCTTAAGGGTCGAAAGTTGTCGAAATTCGACCGGTAAGACCACGGAAGTCTATGAAAAGGTACGGACCAAGATACGGGTCTTACAGCTCTCCCCTCCTTATAAAAATTTCATCCTCAAAATTTACGTAAGCATCGCAACTAAGCATTACTCGCGAGGAATAAGAAACATAACATCATCATATAGATTTGGAGATAGCATACAAAATACATCACATGATCAACCATCAAAGAGATGAGGATAACGCTCTCGAATCTCAGCCTCACGCTCCCAAGAAGCCTCCTTTACAGAATGGTGACCCCACTGCACCTTCACCAACGGAATGACCTTGGTTCTGAGGACCTGCTCCTTCCGATCAAGGATACGGACTGGCTGCTCAATGTAAGAAGCGTCCTCATGAACCTCTAGCGGCTGCCAATCAATAACGAAAACTATGTCTGACCCACACTACCTCAACATGAAGACGTGAAAAACGTCGTGAACGCCAGACAACTGTGATGGCAAGGCAAGCCGATAGGCCGCGGCGCCAACACGCCCAGTGATCTCAAAAGATCCTATGAATCTCGGGGCAAGCTTGCCCTTCGCTCCAAATCGAACTACGCCCTTCATGGGCGAGACCTTGAGATACACATGGTCCCCTACATCAAATTCCAAGGGACGACGCCGACGATCAGCAGAACTCTTCTGTCGGCTCTGAGCTGTGCGCATCCTCTGCCTAATGATGTCAATAGCCTCTGAAGTCTCCTGCACAAGCTCGGGACCTAGGAGACTGTGCTCTCCAACCTCGGTCCAACAACTCGGTGATCTGCATGGTATGTCATTAGTGCCTCAAAAGGAGCCATACCGATGGTCGCCTGATAGCTGTTATTGTACGCGAACTCATCCAATCGCAGATGCTCATCCCAGCTACCCCCGAAGTCAATCGCGCAGGCCAGAAGCATATCCTTAATGATCTGGTTGACCCTCTCAGTCTGGCCATCGGTCTGCGGATGGTACGCGGTGCTAAGCTGCAAATCAGTTCCCATCGCTCGCTGGAAGCTCCCCCAAAACTGATACGTGAACCTCGAGTCTCGGTCAGAAACGATCGAGACTGGAACACCATGCAGTCTCACAATCTCCTCAATGAATAATCTCGCAAGTCGGTCCATAGACCATGTCGCACGCATCGCAAGGAAATGTGCCGACTTCGTCAGACGATCCACAACAACCCAAATGGTGTCATGACCGCGCTGAGTCCTCGGCAAATCCATAATGAAATCAGTCGACACGTGCTCCCACTTCCACATCGGGACACTCAACGGCTGCAATAGACCAGGAGGTCTCTGATGATCGGCCTTGACACGCTGACACGTGTCACACTTGGCCACAAAACTGGCGATCTGGCGCTTCATCCCCGCCTAAAAATACTGTCGCCTCATGTCACAGTACATCTTCGTCGAGCCTGGGTGGATAGAAAACCGCGATCGATGTGCCTCGGTCATAAGATCTCTGCGCAACTCTAGAATATCCGGGACACATAATCGGCCTCTGAAGCGAAGTCCACCGTCTGTACCGATCTGCAATCAGCCTGACCCTCAGATGCCGCCTCAGCCATATAACTCTGCAACGACTCATCAGCCTGCTGAGCCTCGATCACCCTAGCGACAAGAGAGGGTTGAATCGATAAGCTCGATAACTGCACGATGGAAGACTGCAGGCCGAACTCAAAGTTGTACGCAGTAATATCCTCAAGCATCCGCCACTCCTAAATCATCATATGCGCCACTAGGCCTCGTGGCTGACGGCTGAGGGCATCTGCCACTACGTTCGCCTTACCCGGGTGGTACTGGAGGTCGAAATCATAGTCCTTCAGGAGCTCCATCCAGCGCCTCTGTCTCATATTCAACTCAGACTGCGAGAAGAGGTACTTCAAGCTCTTGTGATCAGAGAAAAGCTCGAACCTAACCCCTTAAAGGTAGTGCCTCAACACCTTCAGTGCGAAGACAACTGCTGCCAGCTCCAGATCATGTGTAGGATAGTTCAGCTCATGGACCTTGAGCTGACGAGACGCAAAGGCCACTGGTCTCCCGTGCTACATCAGGACAGCACCCAAACCGATATGCGAGGCATCAGTGAATACAATAAAGCCGTCATTCCCAGAGGGAAGAGTGAGGACAGGAGCGGACGTCAGAAGGTCCTTCAACTCTATAAATGCTCACTCGCATGAGTCACTCCAAATAAACTTTGCGCCCTTCCGAGTCAACCTGATCAGCGGGGCTGCAATACGAGAGAAGCCCTCAATGAAACGTCGATAATAGCCCGCTAGACCAAGGAAACTACGGATCTCTGTCGCAGTCGTGGGCTGGCCCCACTAAAGCACTGCCTCGACCTTCGAGGGGTCCACTGTGACACCCTCCCTCGTCACCACGTGACCGAGGAACTTCACCTCCTCCTGCCAGAACTCGCACTTCTCCAGCTTCGCATACAGCTGGTGTGCGCAGAGGGTCTGTAGAGTAATCTCCAAGTGCTGCTTATACTCCTCACGGGTCCTCTAATAGATCAGAATGTCGTCGATGAAGACTACAACAAACTGATCCATATATGGGCGGAAAACCTCGTTCTTCAGCTGCATGAAGACCGCGGGTGCATTGGTCAGTCCGAAGGACATGACCTGAAACTCAAAATGACCATAACGCGTCCTGAATGCTGTCTTCGGAATGTCCTCATCTCGGACCCGAATCTGATGATAACCGGAACGTAGGTTAATCTTCGAAAAGAATTGTGCACCCTGCAGCTGGTCGAACAAATCATCAATCCTAGGGAGCGGGTACTTGTTCTTGATCGTGACTTTGTTGAGCTCGCGATAGTCAACGCAGAGCCTTAACGAGTCATCCTTCTTCTTCACGAAGAGTACCGGTGCTCCCCACGGAGAACTGCTCGGACGGATAAATCCCAACTCTCGTAACTCGTCCAACTGCTTCTGCAATTCCCATAACTCCAACGGTGCTATGCGATATGGGGCCTTCGAAATAGGCGCGGTACCGGGCACGAGATCAATCTGAAACTCGGTGAGTCGACGAGGCGGTAATCCCGGAATCTCCTGGAACACATCGAAAAAATCGCATACTATGGGCAAATGGTCGATGCAAACGGCATCAGGCTCCTCTATGGCGCAAGACATCAAACAAGACAACCGCTCTCCTCTGGCCTCTGCAACGAACTGAAACTATGGCACGCCGGGTAAACAGAACCTGACGGTCCTCGCGGCGCAGTCTAATATAGCATAGTACTCGGCGAGCCAATCCATGCCTAAGATGACGTCGAACTCAGACATCGGCAAAACGAACAGATCGGCAGGCAGAAAGGTATCCCCAACTAGAACGGGGCAAGATGAACAAAATCGTCCCAACGCTGCAGTACTCCCCAAGGGAGTCGATACTGATAGGCTCTCACCAGCAGACTCCAACGGTAAGCCAGCCGATCGACAGAAGCTCTCGGACACAAAAGAATGCAATGCACCAGAATCAAACAGTACACGTGCAATGCATGCAGAAACTGACAGTATACCCTCAACGACTCCTCCGGATGACTGCGGATCCTGCTGAGCCGCATAGAATCTAGCTTGAGCTGGCTGGGGAGGTGCCTGTCCCCTCTGAACGTGCTGCTGATGCTGCTGGGGTCACTGAGGCAGTCGAAACTGCTGCCTCTGCTGCTGCGGCATCTGAGTCTGGTGCTGATGCTGATGTTGCTGCTGAGGTAGCCTCGGTGGTGGAGGCTGCTGTGGCTACTGCTGTGGGGGTCTCTGCTGTTGCGGTGGAGGTCTCTGCTACTGTGGACCTCTCTGCTGCTGCTGGGGGATGGGACACTCCCATGATCGGTGTCCCGTCGCACCGCACCTGAAGCAAGTGCCGGTGAACTGCCTCTAAGGTGGTGGTGGAGGTGTTGCTGGTGCTGATGGTGCTCGAAAAGATGGGCGACTTGTGTGCCTCTGCTGCTGTGGTCGACGCTGATGGAAAGGACTGTAAGAAGCCTGCCTCTTCCGGTCTCTCCTCTGGCCACGCTCAGACTGAGAACCGGCCCACTCAGTCTCATAAATCTGAGCTCTCCGCACTACTGCCTGAAAAGTAGGGAGCTCATGCCCAATAACATGACCTCGAAGGCTGTAACATAAGCTGTGCTCGAAACGGCGGGCCTTCCGCCCCTCATCATCAACCATATACGGTGCGAATCTCGATAGTTCCACAAAACGGGCCGCGTACTGCGACACAGTCATGTCTCCCTGCACCAGTCTCGAACTCTAAAGCTCGCTGTCGGCGGATATGGTCAGGGAAATACTGCTCCTCGAATCGATCAATAAAGTCCTCCCATGTCCAGATATACTCCGGTCCGGCAACACGGGTAATAGAGGTCCACCAATGCTCGGCCTCGCCCTGAAAGAGAAATACTGCTAACCGGACGCAATGCTTGGTCGTGCATGACATGGTATCAAAAATCTTCTCCACATCGGAGCGCCATCTCTCTGCTGCAGTCGGATCTGCCTCACCCTGGAAACGTGGGGGATCAAGCCGTCTGAACTCACGAAGTAAGGCGCTCGCGCGCTCTTGCTCTGCCTGAGCTGGTGAAATAAGTGGGCGTCTGCCCTGTCCCTGGAGTGCGGCTGTCACAGCCTGTAAAATCTGTGGTAACTGAGAAGCACTCACAGTCACGGTCAGCTCCTCATCGGCCTTAGGTGGAGGAATGTTATCCTCAGGGAAGGAAGTAGGGATCTCTGAGAGTGAAACGGGAGACACAGGTGGTAAAGGTGGAGCCTCCGATGGTGAAGCAGAATCCTCAGGTGGTGGTGCGGGAGTCGATTAGATAACTCTCCCAGGCGCCATGTCCTACAGGAAAGAGCGAAGGTGCCTATCAACTTCAAAACTCTCGAAGGTACACACGTTAACGGTCTGTATTGGAAGGTCGCGAAGCTATCCGAACTTCGGAACTTAGCCATTCTTCACTCATAGCAGACATGTAATGTTGTTCTCGGTTATTCCCAAGTTATGCTCTGATACCAACTTCTGTCATGCCCTAAACTCGGAAACCGGGCTCACAAAATTTCCAATCGTCGAATCCGGCGCCGACAGCCTCCTTAGAACCCCATTCTCTGCTCCTAGCTCCCATTCGCCAGGTTCCGATCCTGGGATGCTACGAGGAGGATTTTAAATATCAGTTTGATTCGTAATAAGCATAACCAAAAACATAACCTACAAACAACAACCAAGAACTCCATCACATTTCCACTATGATCAAAAACTTTACAAGTACAATGAGCATAAAGGAAAATACAATGGTAAAGAACTAAAACTCCAAAATGCTCAGCAACGTGCTCCTGTCTCAGCGCTGCTGCGATCCAACGTTACCTGCACGCAACGGTCGTGCATAAGCTTACAGAAAGCTTAGAGGGTGGTGAAAGTGTGTGCGCAAGATAGTAATATGAACATGCAATGACAGAGTAATGTGGAATATGCAGATGGAACCATAATACCATGAGCCGTACTAAGGCTTATGCGATGCAAGACAGGAATGGTATCGGCCACCCCAAGGCCATGCGATGTGCAATACAACTCAAGCATACAGATCCTCATCTATGTCCATACATCAATACAGCTCAAAATATGGGATATCACCGGAGTCTAGTACACTCTAAACCAGATTGCCGCCACATCACGCTCAATAAGGTAAGTGGTAGAGACCACACTATCCGTATGTCAATATCGGGCGTGACTCGTCGATAGCAGACCCATTCCTCGAGCTGGTCAAACTCAGCCTAGCATTGGCCCCTACTCTTGGGCGGGTAAGGCCGCACCCCCTCCCAACCGACCACGACACAGTGGAGAGCGTAACCGTCTGGTAATCGGCACTCAACGCTCATCTACCCACTCGGTCTAGACATTGGAGCAACCTCTTGATACCATAAGGGTTTAGGGACTTTCACCCAGGGATATCTATAGTACTCCATGTAGAACAAGATTTTCGGTATCCAATCCTGCCAACCACGATACATCTGTGGAGGCTATGGCCCTGATGTCGCTAGGGCGTACAATAACCATGTCACACAAATGCAAAATGCATGATTCACGCTATCCAGTCATGCAACAAATCCTGCGCATATCGTGCGCTCATGTAGGGCAACACCGCCTAACCGGGAGCCCATAAACGACCTGCCCGAAGGCAAATGCTATGATCAGACAATTCTCACGTCAAGCATACATATGATGCGTATGATCATGAGTCATAGAATGTACTAAACATGTTATAATAAAATGAACTATCTTACAATGCAGATGGGCCTGAGCGGCCTATACACAATAAATACGGCCTAGTAATGGGCCCTAAGGAGGGTCGTAATGTGGACATCCAACCAACATTACACTCGCAATGTGGACGTCAAACCAACATTGCTCCCAAGGTACGATCTTTGTAAACCTCAGTACTTAGTCTATAATAGATTTACACATTGCAATGGACCGTAGGTTGTCCCCATTGGTCCTTACATATATATCAAATGGGCCATATCCTATGGGCCTTTTATTCATCAGATGGGCCACATAAATGGGCCACACCAATGGGTCTTATGTGCATTGCAATGGATCAAAACCTGTGGGCCTTGGATTGCATCAATTGGACCTAGTCACATGAGTCTAATATGTATCAAATGGGTCACACCAATTGGAGTCCCACATGTAGATCAAGTGGGCCTCAACCCATAGACCTAACATGAGTCAAAAGGGCCTAAACCCCTAGGCCTTCCACAAATCAGATGGGCCTGTACTCAAAGGCTTTATACAATTTAAATGGGCCTAAACTCATAGGCCTTATACAATTTAAATGGGTCTGGTCCCAAGGGCCTTGGGATATATTAAATGGTCCAATCCCATGGGCCTTACACCCACATCAAAGTGGGCCCTAATAAATGTCACAAATACATTAAGATGAGCCTCAAATCATGCTAAGATGGGGTCCACTTGGACTGTGGATCTGGCTCATACTTTGACTCATTCCATAAAAATGATCTTTAAAGTGGACGGCCAGAGTAGATGTAGCACCTGAATCAATGGTGGGGGCCCACATGAAGGCCCACCATCATGTATGTAACAAGAAATCTACTAATGTTATATGATAACATTATATATAGTAACATATATATATATATATATATATATATATATATATATATATATATATATATATATATATATATATATATATGCACACGCTGCATGCGCTCATGCTGCACGCGCAGACACACACACACTCACGCTGCATGCACACACTCATGCACGCACTCACGCCCAAAGAGGCTTCACAACGTCACCCAAGGCTCCATCGTCCGCTGGACGGTGGAGTTAAAACGCATACATCACTGTGGGTCCCATGTGGGGCCCACTGAAATGTCTATTTGAAATCCAACCAGTTCACGGGGTCACTCAGACCTGGATGAAGGGAATACACAATTTTCATCTTAATCCAAAACTTCTGTGGGCCCCAGAAACTTTTCAATGGTAGAATTCAATCCACACTGTTTCACGTGGTGTGGGCCACCTAAGCCTTGGATTGAGCCGAAACTTGGAGGGGACCCACCTGAGAAGGGGGCCCACCTCATTAATAGATTGGATTGCAAACAAACATTACGGTGGGGCCCACACGCAGGGCCGTGGGCCCCTGTTGGACGACCGCCCGGCTGGTCGTGCAGGCGCTGCCAGCGCCTGACACAAGTAGCAATGGCTGCCTCCTTTTCTCTCTCTCCTTAATTTTATTTTTTGCCAAAAAATCATACGTGGGGCCCGCTACCTGGAAATTCACTCCAGTCATTGCGTTCAGTGGCCCACAACAGTCGAAACGAGTCCAGAGTTCGAATTTTTATAAGCTTAGGAAGTGAAATAAAATAAGAAATTAGTGTTTGAATGGTGAGGACGCAATATTTAGTGCTATGACCCACCAGGTGATTGGATCAGCTCCAAACTTCTACCCAACGACTAAAATACCGTGGGTAAGAGGATGGACGGCTTGGATTGAACATAAACATCAGGATGGGGCCTATGCAAGTGGGCCACCAAAAAGCCCTCTTTTTCCTTTTTTTTTTTTTTTTTAGTTTTTGAACAGGGACGTCCAGCGTCCCAGACGTTGGACAATGAGCTCTCTCTTTTTCTTTTTTTTTAAATGCACATGGTGGTGGGCCCTTTTGAAGTGGGCCACCACTAATGGATGATGGGGTTCAACATGCAAGGTGGGCCCCACTTGAAGGACTCTTGGACCCAATAAATACCTCAAGGTGAGGTCCATTCAAGTGGGCCACACAACCCTTGCATAAAAATAAAATCAAATAAAAATAAAATCAAATAAAAGGGATGAAAGAGAGAGAGAGACATGGAGAGTGGGACACGGCTTGTGATGGAGGGACCCCGACATTATGGGCCCTCTCTTACATGAAATCATATATCATGTGACCATCAAAAACTGAAGATCAACGGTGGGGATCCTTTCCCCACCAATATGGATGGTCTAGATGACCTTTCTAAAGAAAATAAACATCATGATGGGGTCCATGGAGAATGGCCCCATCATGGAATGATCATGATGATCTAAGTGGTCCATCGACCACCTTTTAGGGTCCCAAGTGAGATCCACACCATTGATCGGTGGGCCTCACTTGGTCCACCATAAAAATAAGAAAAACTACCCTATAGATGCACCCACCGTCCAATCTTCTTACTTCTAAAGGTTCCTTGGCACCTTAGCTTCAACTTTAATGAAGGAGACGGAGAATGGAAGGTTGAGATGGGAGATGATGGGGTAGGAAGGTGGGCCACTTGGAGTTTAGAAATTCTTGCAAAATTCCAAACGTGGGGGCTCTTGGAATTTTTTGTTGCTTGGAAATTTTGTAATGAGAAAGAGAGAAAGAGAGAGAGTGATGTAAAGGGAGAGAGAGAGAGTGATGGATGGATGTGGTGAGTGATGTTTGTGTAAGAAAAACTTGACTTTTGAGGCTTTTGTGTAAGAGAAGTATGGGAGGTGTAAGAAAAGCTTGAATTTTGTGGCGTTTTGTGTAAGAGAGGTATGGTTTTGGGAGACTTTTATGGTTGCTTGGGAAAAGGGATGAAAGTGATGTGTACTTGACTTGTGATGACTTGATGGATTGATTGATTGATGGGATTGATGTGATTGATGTGACACATCGTAGAGATTTTCTTGTGTTTCGTAACGCGCGGCGTTTTCTCGCACCGAACGTTGGCCCACATCTCTTGACCAGGGTATCGCCTTGGCGCGCGAGTCGCGGTATCGGAACCGCAACGACGGCGCGGTCGTTATGGTATTGGTCTGGGGCTAAGTCGACTCGGGTTGTCGGCACATGAATCAGGGTCACGCGTCGATATCGGTTAAGGGTCGAAAGTTGCCGAAATTCGACCGGTAAGACCGCGGAAGTCTATGGAAAGGTACGGACCAAGATACGGGTCTTACAGCAAGTGGTTAAGGTTTTTGCTTATCTAGAATCACGGCGAAAGCGCCGGGAAAGTGATTGGATTGCGTGGCTTAAACATGTGCAGCAGGTAGTGCAGCAGCAGAAAAAATTCTCCCACCTTCTCTCACAAACTCTCACTTTCTCTCTCACTCTTGCTAGGGTTTCTAGCAAATTCGGATGGGTGAGAGGAGTGAGGGTTTAAGCCCCTTTTATAACCTAAATCTTGTCCGAAATAGGCTTGGGAACAATGTTTACTTGGGGTCTAACCAAATCGGGGTTGTTTCGGTCCAAAAAGGCATTTCTGGTGGTCCCCTGTCCGAACGCGATCGGACTTAAGTTCATATATGTCGAATGTCACTCACATCCCATTTTCAAACCAGCAGTGTTCGTAGATTGCACGTGGCGGTCCAGTTTCAGTTCAGCGGTCACCACACGTAGATCAGGTCTACAAGTCTCATGATATGAAATAGAAATTTTTTCTGATCCGAGGGTGTAATTTGGCTGAATTCTGATGGTCAGAATGCTCAATACTGACGTGCCAAGTCGTGTGCCAGATTTGAATTTCAAATTCCAAATCTAACCCTATTCTCACTCTCTTCACTCCAGGCTCAATGAAATAGCCTCTGAATGTCGGTTGGACTTGATTTTCGAAATAATTGTCAAGTCCAACCAAGCGGTCATAACGGTCTAAGATTGTAGGTATCGGACTTTCGATGCGTGGTCTAGACCCAATACAAAGTTTTAAAGGGTTCATGAGAGCAAACCGGTTTAGAGTTTGATCCTAGGTTTCAGGATATTATAGCGTCATTGATTCTTCAAGTTTTGGGTCTTGTAGAACGTATTTAAAGTGGTCGAAGTTAATTCTACTGAGTATTCAGTTTGGTACTCAACCAAATTCTACCCTAATTATTACAGAATACGGTCCTAGGGCCATTCTATCCCCCATTTTGAGAACTTTTAGGTATCATATTATTTTTAGTATCTTTCTGGGGGTTCATCATCAAGTTTACCCTAACTCCACCAAATTTCATAAGATTTCGAGTTGTAGAAAAATTCTAAAAATTCCAGAAGTAGCAGCTGTCCAACAAGTGATTATCGGATATTTGCTTACAATGACTTACTTTAAACTATATTAAATATTTTATTATATTTTTCACATATTTTTATATAAAACTAGACTCATTTAGGTTCAATCTGGTTTTTAAATCACTTAAATTAGAGTTATAACGAAGGAGATATGATTTTTCAAAGTCCAAAGAAATGTGCAGGAAAAAAAGTGCAGAAACTCGCTGTAGGGACGAGTTCGGCGATGCATCGCCAAACCGGCGATGGCATCGCCGACCACTGACCTGTTTGGGGTGATTTCACCATCCGATATTTAAAATGAATAAATTTTAGAATCTGGGATGAGTTATTTGACATGTAATATATGATTTTGGGGTAGGAGAAGCTGATTTATCCAATTAGTCTACTTATTTAGTGAGACTCGAAAAGGTTAATGGTTAAAAACCCTTTTTATTTATTTATTTACTATTCATAGTACTTTTTAGTTTAAGTATTGATCAACATCACCTAAACTTTAAGATTTGTGTCTAATATGAGAGCTCCTAGAAAATTTTGAAGGATATAGTGAAAGGTGAGATTTTCGAAGGAAATAGGGATTTGAGACTTTTGAATTGAGTTTTGAGAAGTTAATCAAGTGTTAGGATTGACCCATTGCCTAAGGACGTCTAATTCCAATTTGACAAAATCTGGGGTGTTATAATCTACCCCCCTTAAAACACAATTTCGTCTCCAAAATTGGTGAAGGATAAGGAGTACTTTTTCTAAGGAAGGTTCAAATCCTATTTAATAACCTAACCTTACGTAGAACCTAACTCAGCTGTTTCGATCCTGGGCCAGTGGGGAAGAGGCTAACCACGCTTCCGCTGCGCCACTCTGATCGAACGGTTGCATGGGCTGACCTAACTGGATTGGACTCTAAATGTTCTACCCCCCTTAAAACTTAGTTCTTCTTAAGGTTCAAGAATCTATGTATCGATCCGTATATCGGAACGAGGTGCAACTTAGGACCTATCCTTGACATAAAATGGGAAACAACCTCTCACTACATTGGTCTTCCTTTATTAGTGATGCGTTCTATGACATTGGTACCTATGGTTGTAGAAATAAGCCTACTCTCTATTGGCTAGATGTCCTCAACATTTCCCAAAGGCAAAGCAATAACTTTCGATTGTATGTGGTCGAGCCAACACGGAAGAAAAGTTGTGTAATGGGTCTGAGTTAGATACGTTGAACCTTCTGTTTAATCAGGATAGAAAACTCGTTGTATCAGTTCTTAATCCGAGTCGATGCCGATCTTCTGCTTGATCAGAGCATTGGATTTATTGGTAACCACTAGGATTTAGAAGTCAATTCAAACCGCGAATATATCGCTTACATGCAGTTCCTTTACTCCGCGTTCTCGAATGCAATAAGCCCTTGGGGAAGGCAATTCTAAGGGGTGTGTTGGTTCATTCTAAGTTTAATCTGAGGGATTTATAAGTCTTCCCTAAGAGTAAATGGTTCTAAGTTACATAAGCTTCCTGAGAGTTACTAAAGGAGCCTAGGAATGTTATGAGGATCCATCCAAGGATGGGAGTCCCATTCCAATCAAATCTAACCTACTATTCCTTAGCATATACAGGCTTTACACTACTTAAGGTAGCTAGTAGACTAGTCTGTAATCTACAGCCTAATGGAACGGCATTCCTAGTCACATGTCGGGATTGGAAGTGGCATGCTTGGTAGGAGGGTGGGGTGGGATAAAAACTAATTTTACAGGCTTAATCCTGGGATCTACAATATGGCTGTGGAAACCATAGGATACACCCAAACTAGGGATAATACCTTACAGCGAACGAAACGACATGCATTCCATCTAACCAAATTCGGCTATATTAAGCCCAAACCACAACACAAACATTCACATAACAAGCCAAAAAAAATGCCATGCATTTCATTAAATCAAAATTTGCCACAATATAAGGGATATCTCCTTACAGGCATCATGACAAGGAGTACATGGAAACTAAGACAGTTAAAACTGCAACAGCAACATAAGTAAACTACTAGCCTTATCAGGCTTACACACAAAAAGCAGGAAATAACTCACTACAACCTGCGATATCTGAATCTAGATCACTAGTCCGAGTCGGGCGATGGAGGAGGAGCACCCTTATCCTGCAAGCAACACAGGATAGCCTTCAAAGTACGTGTCACCTTGCCGAATTTCTTCTTCATGACGGCCTTGGTATCCTCAACCTCGGCCCGAAGTTTCTGGACTTCTCTTCACAAGGTGACCTAACTCTCCTCAATTCGGGTAATGTGATCATCTCTATTAGCCCGAGTCGTAGGAGGAGGGCTCTCATCAGTATCCTGAGCCTCCTCTTCTACCTCTTCCTGGACTTCTTCCTCTACTTCCGCTCCAGGTTCTCCCTTACTTGGATACTCTTCCTCATCAAAATCATCCTCGCTATCCACATCAAGCTGAGTCTCACGGTACTGAGACCCGATCTTCATCTTGACCATGGTAGACTCATCAATGTAGTGAATCGGAACTGGCAACTCCGGCCCAAGTCTGTAAGAAAACTCAAGCGCAATCTTGCATATAAGTCGGCCAAAAGGAAGTGACTCAGGCGTTCTTCTTGATTTCGCTATGAGGATAATCTGTCGCAGCACGAAAGTGGCCATACACACATTTTCTCCCTGGGCCACCAGATACAAGAAATCAACCATAAGGCGCGTACACTCAATGCGATTTATCGACCTGGGATACACGTTGAACGTGCAAATGTGATGCAGCAGGCGCAAATCATCAGACATATGTGACGCCTTGAGGCTATTGTTAGGCTGCCATGGAACCAGACTACCGCATAGGAACCTGGTACGGCGATCTCGCTCACGCTTACTCCTCAAATTTTTCACACTGGGATGAACATCACTAAGGGGCACGTTCAGAAGTCGCGCTATCAACCGCACATCGATCGTAGCCATCCGGTCTCTACCAAAAGGAATCTTGAACTGCAATGGCTCCAATGTAGGATTCTGGATACGAGCGTAGAAGGCACGAACGGTGCTTACATTAGCACGAGAACGAGCTTCAAATAGCGGACCCCAATGTGCAGCTTCAATGCTCTCGAATAATAGGAATTCGCCGAAGAGTCGTCCTTCCACGTCCGCCTCAAACAACACCTTACGATCAGTATATTCGCCGTGAGGCATCTCTGCTAATATCACTCGTCCAAGTTGAGTATGGGGATCCAAATCCCGCTTTGTATGGAACTCTCGGGCTGTGCTTGGACTTGCGGTGGCGCTTGAGTTAGCGGCGCCACCCCTCGATCTTCTTGATTGCGCAGGGTGACTAGGTCCAGCCTCATCCGCTGCGGTCTTTCTCTTTCCCATCAAAGAGAGGATGGTGGAGAAAGATAAAAGATCCAAAATGGCTTCAACAAAAGTCATGAAAAAGGTGGAAAATGGTGAGAAATGGCTGCCCAAACTGAAAAAAGAAAATCTAGGTGTTGTAGAGGGATGCTTCAAGCTTCCTTAAGATGAATTTTTAAAAAGAAAAGAGAAGGAAAAAGGGGAATGGAGCTCCTCACGATTTCAGCTTTTTTTGGGAGTTGTAGGATCTCCAACAGATGAGATTTGCAAGAGGAGGAGTTACAAATTGTAATAGAGTGATGGAGTGGATTCGGTTTCAGCAAGGAATGGGTTTGGGAGTGATTTGGGGTCACAGTTTTGAGATGGTTAGCAAGAAAACGTGAGAAGAAGCTTGGGAAGGGGGCTGTTGTGAGGGAACTACCCCATTTAGGAGTTTTCTATGGATGGACCACACATGGGAGGGGTGTACTACCCAAACCAGCACGTGCACCCGAATTTCGCATCAAGTGGGCCCCACCGGATGGGGATGCATTGCTGACCATCTTACAAGGTGGCTGGTGGGACCACATGGGTCGGGTCCTCCCTGGTCTAGGTACCCCAAAAATATATGGGCCCCACCTTAGTTCATTCTAGATTGCCCTAGGAGGCCCAAACATGCATTCGGAACTTTCTGGGGCCAATCTGCAAACCTGAATGCAATCCCCTATCATGCAGCATATTATTTTGGAGTAGAAGGAGCTAATACATCCATCTAGCTCAATATTTGCTAAAGATTATAAACTTAGAATGGCCTAATAGCCAGTTTTCATGAAATTTTACTATTCACTGTAAAATTTTGTCGAAGTATGATTTTATATTATTTTCACATTAGGATCAATGCCTAACATGAAAAGAATAACAAATAATTGAAGAATGGAGTGGTGAGAGGAAGAATTTTGAAGAATTTAGGTGAAACGGGATTTTTAAGCCCTAGCGATTGGATGTAAGGGTTTTGGTTGTCCCACAGCCCAAGGATTCACATTTACAGGTTTAGAATCGTTCAAAGAATGTCTCAACCCACCTACCTACAACGTAGGAGCTACTTAGGTCGCTTCACGCGACCCAAGATGCGTTACGGACTCGATCGAATGATCGATACGAATAGACTTCGCCTATTGGCGAATCTGTGATCCTATAAGTGTTTCTAGACCTTTCTCGCACCCACCTAAGTCAAAGGAAGCGACAGCGTACGTCGCGTGACCATAACCCAGGCCCGGTTTAATCTCATTCATGCTCTGATACCATCTGTAACATCCCAAAAATCGGGGGTCGAGTAAAAACTCCACTCCCGAGTTTCAGAACATACTTATGCAACACAAATGTGTATGATTGAATGTTGTCAATGTTAATGTATTAAACATGAGTGGGATTACGTCAGAACAACATATCATACTCTAGAGACAGTTAAATTTGTAAGCGGAAGACTGTGATAGTATGTATAATATATATAAACTGTTGTGTGTCTCCAGAGTGTGAACATGTTACCGGATTAAACATATACATGTATACCTCAAAATAGAAAGAAAGAATATACATGAGTGCTCCAAAAATATAAAATGACAAGTGTCAAGGCAACAATTCAACCTCCATGTAATCCCGTCAATCAGAACACGCATAAAGGAGGGATCCTCCTCATCATCATTAAGTCTGGCTCCGCCTCGCAAGCCGCGCCATCATCTGCAACCAAAATAGGGACTGGTGGGTGTCCGGAAACACCATCCCGTAACGTGGGAGTGAGTAGCTAACTCAGTGGAATAATAGAGCAAGGATTAACATGTTCTCAAATCAATCATGCGATAATAGTAAAGCAGTAAATCAAACATTCCTAATACTGTTGTTAATGCAATATGACATGACATGATGAATGCCCTCACCAACGATCTCCCTCATACGACACCATCTTACGCTCGCGGCATGCAATCATCTCACAGTGCTCTACATCTTCCAGGCACATGTAATGTGATGGTGATATGATTACCGAGTTATTATTAGTCCATTCAAACAGCAGGATTGGAAAACTAAGGTACTTCTCTTATATCAATCCCAACACAGATCCTGTCTAGGGTCGTCGCTCCTAATAATCTCATACGATGTATATTTTGTACGTCGCTGCAAGGGCTGCCAGGGCTGTTGCTCGCACTCGTTGCACCGCTCTCCCATCACCTTATCAATACAGGCCTACTGTACTCTCACTGCTACGGAAGGGTCGTCGCCTCCCGTAGACTCAGAATACGCTCGTGGTCACTACAAAGGACTCGTCGCCTGATCAGTGTAGGCCGACAGCAAGAATATAGTGTCCCATACCACCATAATCTGCTCACGAGTCATAGGTGCTCACTGGTCACTACGAGGAGGTTTGTGGCCCCAGCGTAGGCCGACAGCTCGACCACGGTGTCCCATACCACTATGCCCCGCTCATGAGTCTTTGTGGATCAAGGTACCATGGTTGACAGGGTTTACAATGGTAAGTTCAGTGCCCTAGGTTCAAGCAGTTATGACTCATATAGGGTGAATATACAATGGCCAGTCGGGTTACTTGACGGGCTCGACTAGCACGAGCGCATCTCGAGTCGAACGACATGAAGTGCATAAAACACCTCGTGTAGCCTAACCACTGTCGCCAACTCCAAAACACGACTCGCGTTCATCGACGTGTCGCTCGTGGCAAAGATAAGCCAACCACGGATTTACTCGGTTACCGACTGCTTGGACTGGGTATAGTCCCAAACAATTATGAATCCACATCAGCAATCATATAAGAGTAATGGAAATGAAATACAACAATATGAGCATGTTAACACATGTTATAACATATAACTTAAGTAAATCATCTATTACATGCATTTCATACATTTAATGAAATCATGCATATAGCTAACATGTAGGAAATCATTTACATCAACATATTAATTGAGAATTCAATCTCAAACTAAATCATAACACCATTTAATTCAATACATACTAATACAAACATTTATACAAACACTTAGACTACACCCTTAAGTCTACATATAGTATGTCGACTCTAAGTGCGCATTTAGGCGAATCTCTTCACCAAACTAATTATGCACGCATTCCTAATATCCTAATGCGACAAGAAGCCATGTCAATCACATCAGCAAAATATGGATGAAAACAGTATTTCCTACAAATGACTAAAATGCCCTAAATCTCATATTTTTCGTCTGCTTACGAAACAGGAAACGGACAGTATGTTGTATATGTTAAACGGCGTTGCCATCGATAATCTACTATTAAACGACATTGAAAGCGTTGAAAACAGTCAATCAAAGCGTCTAAAATCCACACCTTTTTCCATGGATGTGTATCGCTTCGAACGGAGCGTATATGCTTCGTCTACGGCGATCAGACAACCTAATACACAAGCTACATAAGCTACGTCACTAATGGAATCGACGGAATGCTAAATCAGCAAGTGGTTAAGGTTCTTGCTTACCTAGAATCGTGGCGAAAGCGCCGGGAAAGTGATTGGATTGCGTGGCTTAAACACGTGCAGTAGGTAGTGCAGCAGCAGGAAAAACTCTCTCACCTTCTCTCACAAACTCTCACTTTCTCTCTCACTCTTGCTAGGGTTTCTAGCAAATTCGGATGGGTGAGAGGAGTGAGAGTTTAAGCCCCTTTTATAACCTAAATCTTGCCCGAAATAGGCTCGGGAACAATGTTTACTTGGGGTCTAACCAAATCGGGACTGTTTAGGTCCAAAAAGGCATTTCTGGTGGTCCCCTGGCCGAACGCGATCGGACTTAAGTTCATACATGTCGGATGTCGCTCACATCCCATTTTCAGACAAGCAGTGTTCGTAGATCGCACGTGGCGGTCCAGTTTCAGTTCAGCAGTCACCGCACGTAGATCAGGTCTAAAAGTCTTGTGATATGAAATAGAAATTTTTTCTGATCCGAGGGTGTAATTTGGCTGAATTCTGATGGTCAGAACGTTCAATACTGACATGCCAAGTCATGTGCCAGATTTGAATTTCAAATTCCAAATCTAACCATATTCTCACTCTCTTCACTCCAGGCTCAATGAAATAGCCTCTGAATGTCGGTTGGACTTGATTTTTGAAATGATTATCAAGTCCAGCCAAGCGGTCATAACGGTCTAAGATTGTGAGTATCGGACTTTCGACGCGCGGTCTAGATCCAATACAAAGTTTTAAAGGGTTCATGAGAGCAAACCGGTTTAGAGTTTGATCCTAGATTTCAGGATATTATAGCGTCATTGATTCTTCAAGTTTTTGGTCTTGTAGAACGTATTTAAAGTAGTCCAAGTTAATTCTACTGAGTATTCAGTTTGATACTCAACCAAATTCTACTCTAATTATGGCAGAATACGGTCATAGGGCCATTCTATCCTCCATTTTGGAAACTTCTACGTATCATATTATTTTTATTATTTTTCTGGGGGTTCATCATCAAGTTTACCCTAACTCCTAAGATTTTGAGTTGTAGAAAAATTCTAAAAATTCCAGAAGCAGCAGCTGTCCAACAAGTGATTATCGGACAGTTGCTCACAATGACCTACTTTAAACTATATTAAATATTTTATTATATTTTTCACATATTTTTATATAAAACTAAACTCATTTAGGTTCAATTTGATTTTTGAATCACTTAAATCGGAGTTATAACGAAGGAGATATGATTTTTCAAAGTCCAAAGAAACGTGCAGGAAAAAAAAGTGCAGAAACTCGCTGTACGGACGAGTTCGGCGATGCCATCGCCGACCACTGACCTGTTTGGGGTGATTTCACCATCTGATATTTAAAATGGGTGAATTTTAGAACCTGGGATGAGTTGTTTGATATGCAATATATGATTTTGGGGTAGGAGAAGCTGATCTATCCAATTAGTCTACTTATTTAGTGAGACTCCAAAAGGTTAATGGTTAAAAACTCTTTTTATTTATATATTTACTATTCATAGTACTTTTTAGCTTAAGTATTGATCAACATCACCTAAACTTTAAGATTTGTGTCTAATATGAGAGCTCCTAGAAAATTTTGAAGGATAAAGTAGTGAAAGGTGAGATTTTCGAAGGAAATAGGGATTTGAGACTTTTGGATTGAGTTTTGAGAAGTTAATCAAGTGTTAGTATTGACCCATTGCCTAAGGACGTCTAATTCCAAGTTAGCAAAATCTGGGGTGTTACAATTCCACATGCACATCATGTGGGCCACAAAATAATGAAAAGAAGGGGAGAGAGAGAGAAAGAAAGGAACACACGTGCACGAAGGGCTCCGCCACTATGAGACCTCCCATCCATATCTCCAATCATACATCAAACAAGTCCCACTACATGTGGGCCCACCGATCAAAATCAATGGTGGAGGTCCTTTCTCCACCACAATGAAAGATCTAGATGACCCTAGTTATGTAAGAAAAATAAACATCATGGTGGGGTCCATGAAGAATGGCCCCATCATGGAATGATCTTGAAATCAAGGTGGGCCATTAGCCACATTTAGGGTCCAAAATGAGATCCATACCATCGATCGGTAGGCCTTACTTGGCCCATCATCAAAATAAGAAATCTACACCTATAGAAGCACCCACTGTTAGATCTTCTCGGTCCGTTGGAAAGCTAACCTCCTTGTGCTTCACTTTGATGGTGGAAGATGAGGTTTGAATGGCTAGGATGGAGGTTTTGGGATGGGAAAGTGGGCCACGAAAAATCACATTTTTCTCTCACTTGGGAAAGCTATGGACGTGCACTCTCTTGGGTGCTTGGAATTGTCGAGAAATGAGAGAGAGAGAGAGTTGTAAGAGAGGTGAGTGATGGATGTGAGGTGAGTGATGGGTGAGGTGAGTGATGGGTGAGGTGAGGTGAGGTTGGTTGACTTTTGGGGTTTGCTTGGCTTGTGGAGAAATGAAGCATAGGTGCTTGTACTTGACATGAGAGGTGATTGATGGGATTGATTTGACATGTTGTAGAGATTCTCTTGGGATTATAAAATGCACAGTGTTTTTCTTCGAACTAACGTGGGCCCACATCTCGTCTGGGTATCGGATCGGTGCACAAATCGCTGCATTGAAACCGCGGTGACTGTGTGGTCGCAATGGTACAAGTCTCGGATTAAGCCAACTCAAATCTACGAGATACAACTTAGGATCACGTGCAAACATCGATTACTAGTCGCAGATTACCGAAATTCGACGGGAAGGATCGCGACAGTCGACGGAACAGTACGGACTAGGATACGGGTCTTACATTGGCAATGGTTACGGCTGCTGAGAAGGGGTGATTGTGAAATCTCGATGCATTTCTACTAATCCACAGCTCCCAGATGATGAGAGGGGGAATGATGCCATGAAGAGTCTTCCAATATGTGGATTTTCTGGTTGCCAGTGTCTATTGATTGATCCGATCAGATATGGATTGTCCAAAATGAGGCGAACTTTGAGAAGTTGAGCGAAGAGTCTCCAGACTTGGGACGCTACCAGACCATTACATAAAAGGTGGTTGAGGTCTTCGACGTTGTGGGGGAGGGGGAAGCAGGCTGGTGGTTAGTCTGGGTATACGACTGGACCTGGGCAACGTGGTTGGAAACCGTGAAGGCCTAGGCGAGTGAGGTTGTTAAAGGGGCTGGTTGGGGCTGATGGATATCGGTAAGATTTGGGCTGGGGTACTTACGACATTCACACTTTGAAGTCAGGCTACTACCAATTTTCTGAACTGCAGCATCAACAGGGGTAGCTCCATGCATCACTTTCCACATGAAAATGCCTATTTTTGGTGGGAGAAATTTGTTCCAAGCCCAGGAGGTCCAAGGCTGTTTGGGGCGAGAGGTATGGTTGGCATTCCAAGTTGATTTAGAGGTGAATTTCCCTGACATAGTAAGATTCCAGATGAGCTTGTCATGTCTATTTGATAGAGAAATACCGCTGTCTTGGATAATCCGAATTGAAGAAGCAGGGAGAAAGGATTCTAAAGATGAGAGGTTCCAGCCTTTTGCTTGATTCCAATAATCCTTCACTAGGGCCTCTTTAGATGGGCCAAGGGGGGGAGGGGGGGGGGGGGGGGGGGGGGGGGGAGAGAGAGAGAGCTTGACACAGGGATGAACGTGATGAGGTCGATCACCGTCTTCCTAAAGGATAACTACTCCGAATCCACGAAGCTTCTCTGGACTCCTCACAGAGACTTTTCGAATCCACGAGGAAAGAAAGTAGGAAAATAAAAATAAATTCTAATAAAATTTAAAATTAATTGATGAATGAATAAAGATGAGTTTACATCCCTTTAAATAAGGGAACCAAGCAATAGGAAAGAAATTAGACTCAAACTACAACTAAAACTCCTAAAATCCACGACTTACTATAAATAGTAAACTTACTATTAATAAATGGTCGTGATGTCTACTAGTGCGCAAGGTTTTCGGCCAAAAATAGTAAGTGTCCTATTTGGTGTCACCAAACCGTTCTCCTAATTATCCTAAGCACTTTTCATGTTGGACACAAGTCTTAAAGCCCAACGGATGAAAAGCTATAATCAAACTAAAACTTACTATTTATAGTAAAAATGAAAATAAAAAGGGGAAATGACCATCAATCATGAGTTTTCTCTCAAATTTAGGCTGCGCAACCCGGCGTAGCAGTGTTGGTTGGCTAAAGTAGCTCATTCTACCCCAAAATCATATATTTTACATCAGATAACTCATTCCGGATTACGAGATACGCTTGATCTAAGGTCCAACGGTCTGGATCACTTCTGTCGTCAACAGGGCCTTTTCTGATCCATCTTGGCCATGAAACTGTCCGCGACCCGCTCTACATCAGAGTTGCTCCAAGAAGCAGACCATTACCAGTCCAATTCTGCAACCAAAATTTAACGTTGCCACTACCGATCAGCCATCTCGAGTTGAGGATGCAAAAAGAAAGCGAGCTTCTAATTTGAACCCAAGTACTTGATCCTCCAATGTTAGCATGATTTCTTGAGATAATGTATTTGGCGAAGTATTTCGCATGGATAGCGTGGATTTAATGTACATTCAAGGATCCTCCGATGTTTTAAAACAGTTGAATAGTGTGCATTTAATGTACATATATCACTATGAGCCCCACATTCAAGGGTCCCACCAAGCTTTACCTTTTGGTGAGTTGGTTTGGGGTGGTGCTCTTTGCTGTTGTTTGTTTTTCTCTGCTGGTCGCAGGGAGGAGTGGCCCGGGTCAGCATTCCGACCCAAAGTATGATTAGGGGCTATAGTTTTTTTTGGTCACCGGGAGAGGTCGTCGCGAGCCCTTTGTTGCTTCCTGCTTTTCTTCTTATATGTTAGCAGAGGCCTGACTTGTGGCGCCCTCCTGAAATATTACTCTGTACAACCTCTGTTCATATATACAAAGCTCTTTCCAAAAATAAAGGTCCCACCATCCTTGTTGGATCCGGGATCTCACCTAATCCGCTCCCCTTTATAACAGCCAGTGGTCTGATAAAATTGTAAGACACATGCATCATTGTCGGCCTCATTTATTATCAGTGCACAACCAGCATACGTCTGCATCCTCTACCACGTGACTCCCGTCCTTGTCAGTCACGTGATTCCCGTGATGCCGAAAATGAAACTAAGTAAATTATTCAAACTGTCATCGTCTCTCGCTCCGTGCTTTTCAAGAGAATAAAAAACGCCGACAGCTGGTACTACCCGCACCATGCTGTCTTGGTTGTTGTTAAGTGCGATGCTGGTGCATGTAATATTCATACTGCCACTTAGAATTTCTGGATCGTTTTAAGCAAGAATCCAAAAATATAAAAGATGAGACGCTCAAGTGAACCACATGATGCAGGGAAGGACGTTAAGAAGTTAATCACCATCTTCCCTAAAGATAACTATGAAATCATGAAGCTTAATGTATTCCTTACAAAATTTCTTTCAATACACCAGGATTAAAATATAAATAATTTGTAATAAATTTGAAAATAAATTAATAAATGATAAAAATAAAATTACAATCCTTTAAATAATATTGAGTTCAAACCTACGATCAAATTTTAGACTCAAACTCCAATTCAAACACCCTAAAAGTGTGAAATATTAAACTTACCATTTATAAATGGTCATGGCTCCTACTAGACTCCGTGGTTTTTGGCCAAAAATAGTATCCTATTTGGCCTAACCATGTTATTCTTCTAATTTTGTAAGCTCTTTTTATGTTGGGCACGACTTCTACAACTCGAAGGATTAAAAGTTATAATCGAAGTAAAACTTATTATTTATAGTAAAAATAACTTTAAAATTGAATTTTGATTGTTGATATAATGGAATCTCACAAATTCGGCATGTACAACCTAGCATAATAGAGTTGGTTGGCTAAAGTAGTTTCTCCTACCCAAAATCATATATGATACGTTAAAAAAAATCATTCCTATTTGTGAGATACGATTGTTTAAAGGTTCTAACGGTCCATATCATTTCAACCATCGATCGGGCCTTCTCTAATCCATCTTTACCATGAAAGTGTCCACAACCCACTTTACATCACTACACCATAGGAAAGAGTAGCAATTGAACACCTATACTTTTTTTTTTTTTACACACGCATACAGACTACCACACACTCTCATCGTAGTGGTTTTTCACCACCTATGGATACTCGAACCCTAGATCGGGTGTTGAAACTCCTGAGAGTCTACCACCCGAGCAAGAGTAAGGATCCGTTGAACACCTATAGTTAAAAACATGGTAGGGCCACAAAAAGTTTTGTATAAAGATAGTATTTGTGTTTTCCCTCCATCAAAGTTTACAACGACATTACCAACAGGTGAGGTTGGATGGTAAATAATCATTATGAAAGGCCCTAGAAAAGTTTTGCCGATGGGTGTCATTATCCGCAGCTGATTCCTGTGGTGTGGGATCCTCTTTGCATCTGATTATTTTTGGGTTGACTCTCAACAGCATGGGTATAAAACATATACATCATAGTGGGCCCAACAGCGCCCATCCTCCTTAGCATTCATTCAGTGCCTAAAAGATGAACAGTTTGGGTTTGCCCAAGCTAGCTCTTGAACCGACTCATATTATGATCACAAGCTAGGTGGGGTCTACTGCGAAGTTTTTCATAAATCCATTACTCCATAGTCGGGACTGGAGTCCAAAAATCAAGCAGATCCGAAACTCAAGTTGGCCTCACAACAAGAAACAGCGAGGATTGAATCTCTATCATTGAAACATTGGTAGGGTCACATAAGTTTTGGTTGTGGGAAATATTACTGTATTTTAAATCCATCCCACTTGGATTGACCTTATGAATGGTTTGGTTGGCATATAAAAATTACAGTAAACAGGGTTAAACCAGGAAAGTTTATGGAGTGGTAGGAATTTTCCTACCTAATTTTTCATGTCTTGTGGTTCACTTAAATTTTGTATCAACCTCAATTTTGGGCCGATATGCTATCATGATGCAGAAAAATGAATGAACAGGAACAGATTTGTATCTAAGGTGGACCATGCCTTAGGAAACAATGGTGATTGAACGTCACAATTAAAACCTTCAAGGACTAATGTTTATTTTTCATCCAGCCTTTTGGTAAGTTCACCTTAACCTAAATGAAGAGTGAATATCAATTAGATGTAGAGCTTTTGTCGCTTGCCTTAATTTTTTAATTGTCAATCACCATTATTTCCGGGTGGATGTTCATGATGTGGTCATACTATCCGGGTAGATCGTCGTGATGTGGCACATGCATGTTAGAATGGTACATATTTCACGTTTTCTATCCTTACATCTCATACGAGGTAACGAGGGCATACGGTGACTTGCGTAGGGAATGACAATTACAAGTTCGGCAATTCCCGTTAGATGTGTTTGGCAGAGGAATGCTCACCTTAGCACCTTTGCACACGTGTCTTAGGCACAGAATCTGAGCGGTCCGCATGATGCAGTACCCCTTGAAACTTCGTAGACCCAATTTTCAGCCTGATCCCAAACTCTAGTGAGCCATAGCAAAGAGAAATGCAAATCAAAGGAGGAAATTGTTTCCTTTTCCCATGGCCCACCAGAGTTTTGTATTGCTAAAAGCTAGGCTAGTACAGTTTCAAAGGGTGCCGCATCACGTGGACCGTTCAGATTTTGTGTCTAAGACACGTGTGCAAAGGTGCACGTTGGTGCTAACGTAAGAGAGTGCGCAGGTGAGCACTCCTATTGCATTTTCCAATTGTCGCTTATAAGGTAAGGGGCTGTTTGAATGGTAGTAAATGTGGGTACATTGAGATTAAATTAAGGTAAATATCAATTGTGTTGTGTTTAGATGGAGTATGAAAATGAAATGAAATTATAGTAAATGGGCATGTAATTAAATCCTCCCCATGAGTGAGTAATATTTGAAACTAAAAAGCCTTGTTTAGCTCTCTTTAATAGTCACACAAGTAAGCAAAGGTGTCGCTTTGCACATGTCGACAGTACACGTGGCTTGATATTTCGAAACAATTAAATTATTAGCTACATTACTAAAATTATATCAATAGAATGATCCAAAATTTCTAAATGTTGGCCATCTAAATTAATAGTTAAAAAAATTTATAAGTTGTTTGTATGTAATCCTTCTTTTTGTGCCTCATTCAAGGCTCATTTTCTTTCATTTTTTGATATATATATATATATATATATATATATATATATATATATATATATATAGAGAGAGAGAGAGAGAGAGAGAGAGAGAGAGAGAGAGAGAGAGAGAGAGAGAGAGAGAGTCCCCGTCTCCTGCACACCATGCCGCACGGAGCTTAAATACGAGCTCGTGTAAGAATCGTTGGATCTCCTTCATCGGTGTAGATACAACAGCCGTGAGAAGAGAGAGTCTCCGTAGAGATGACTCTCGCGCGGCAGTATTTTCGACATCTCACGAGACTCCCATATGAAGTTATGTCACCAAGTTTTGTGGGCCACACCATGATGTATGTTTTGTATATACACCGTCCATCCATTTGGAGAGATCATAATACGGCATGATCCAAAAAAAGAATTACATCCAAAGCTTAAGAGGACCCCACCACAAAAAACAGTGGGGAGAGTGACGCCCACCGTTAAAAAGTTGTGAGGGCCAAACTGCTCATAAGGTTACATGATGTTTACATGACGCTCACGTGAACTACATCTCATGCCTTTATGTGCCTTCAAGACACTCGACATTGTGAACGCGTTGGGGCCCTGGCCCACCTTGATCATGTCCCTGAACATGGCCCATGCATGTTCATGGTGACCATGTGACGTGTACCCTGCGATCATTGCCGTCCACGTGACCACATCTCGTTCGAGCGTTTCGTCGAACACATCACGTGCTTCCTTGAGCAGACCCTTGTCAGTGTAGAACTTGATGAGTTGGGTGGCTGGAATTGGAGAGAGTTTTGGTGGGGTTATGGGTTTTGATTGGGCAGTCAGATTGAGGGCTTTGGGTAGTGGGCCTTTCATGATGGGAGACTTGGATGGTTGTGATAGGTCGGAAGCTACGTCTTGGAGTGGATTGAATGGTTGAAAGACTTCAAGGATAATTTCGTCATTTTCAAATCTTTGTGGACCAGTTGCTGGTGGGCCCCTGTCTCCCAAAAAGTGTGGCAACTAACCATATCAGCCGTTGATCCCTGCAATTATGTAAATAGCCACACTCCGGTGGTATTGGTACCACCGTAGGCTTACTGTGGGATCAGGCAGAAGTAGGGCGCACGTGATGTATGAAGGCCAACCAACCAGAAGATCGGACGAGTCACTTCAGATTACCCCCTAGATGCCAAAAATCAGCAGGATTCTGTGGGCCATAACACAGTGACCTTTGCGAGAGAAGACATCCACCCTTGATTTCATGGGGCCACCTAAATTGAAAAACAACATGATTTTTGGCCTGAGCCTTCCTACAGGACAGAGGAAGGGACATAACGGCCTAGATTCTATATAAACAACATGTTGGGCCTCTGAGAAAATCAAGGGTGGACGTTCCTTCCCAACTTAGTCCCCATGATGTGGCCCACTAGATTGACAAATCATTCTAATTTCGGTGATCCATAAGTATCATGCACTGAAGCATCCGATGGACGAATTGGATGACATATAAACATCATGTAACCTTATGAACAGTTTGGCCCTTAGAACTTTTTAACAATTGTCGTCACTCTCCCCACTGTTTTTTGTAGTGGGGTCCTCTCGAGCTTTGGATCTGATTCTTTTTTTTGGATCATGCCCTAAGTATGATCTCTCCAAATGGATGGACGGTGTAGATACAAAACATACATCATGGTGTGGCCCACAGAACTTGGTGACGTCACTTCCTATAGAGTCCCGTGAGATGCCGAAAATACTGCCGCGCGAGTCATCTCTGCGGAGACTCTCTTCTCGACTGCTGTATCTACACCGATGAAGGGGATCCAACGGCTCTTACACGAGCTCGTATTTAAGCTACGTGCGGCATGGTGCGCAGGAGACCGGGACTTTATACACACACTAATTTCGAATTTTAAAGCTGATTTATGATATCACATGCTCTTGTGAATATATTGAAAATACCCAATACATTTCAAAATCTTTCTATTTACTCCTGTCCAAATAGAATATTTGAATTTCAATTGCATTTCATTTACTCATATCTAAATACAACTAAGTCATTTATTCCCTATTCATTTACTTCCAATTTCATTTTCCATTTACCTTTATTTACAAGCTCTAAAACTAGTCTTAAACTAGAATTAGAGGTATTTGAAGTACACAATTTTAATGCGTTTTAAAATCTTACATTTTTATTGTGATGATTTCAGTGTAATTAAAGTAAAATGCCCTGTTAGACTGCTTTTTTAAGGCAAAAGAGTCACATGTATACAAAAGTGTTGCTAAGCTACTAATTCATCATATACATGCAAGCTGATGATACCTCAAAATAATCTAATTATCAAACATATCTCAAAAATCACATCAATCGAATGATATAAATTGTCCAAACATCGGCCATATAACCTGGTGGTTAAAAAACATAGATGATTCTTACATTTTTAGCACTCTCTAGATAGGCTCATATTTTCATCATGTTTAACCAAAGGTTTTTTTTTTATTTATTTATTTTTTACACACGTACACACACCCTACACACTCACGCTAGTGGAATTTCACCACCTATGGGTACTCGAACCCTTGACCGGGAGTTGAAACTCCTAAGAGTCTACCACCCGGGGAAGAGTAAGGACCCATGTTTAACCAAAGTATATATTTCAATAGGCTTCTTACAATTATTTGGACAAATATGATATTTATATATTAATTTAAAATATTAAAACTGACTAAGTTGATTAAATTTCAAGTTCTTATGAATATATTAAAGAATTTCCATGTATTCCAAATACAAGAATTGAATGATGGGCGTGTTGCTGATGCATAGGTTCATAGAGAAGGAGGTGTGCACTGCTGCTGCTAGATAATGAGAGAGATGGGTCAGTTCGAGCTTTACAAGCTTTTGGATATTGCATCCAAGCCTGGCCTGATTTTATAACGGGCTTGATTTTTAAGCCCAGGTACTCCATCCCAAGCCTGGCCAGATGCTGGCCAAGATCGAAAACCTAACAGGCCAACCTTGCCCAGTGACACCCTTGGATTGCCTAGTGTAGCATAGAGAAGCTAAGTACGGTTTGTAATTTTTTAATTTTTTTATTTACAAATGCCACATGAGCACTTAACTCTGGCCACTCTTGTTAAAATGCACTTTGTCTACTACTAAGCCATGGGTTGAAACTCACCCCAAATATAAGGTCCAAATTTTAAGCCGAATTGGACTTTTACTGTTGAAAACTTACTGGGTGATACAAGAGTTTTGGATCAAGGTATTATACATTTTTTCCCTCCATCCAAGTGTATGTGACTTGTTCAACAGGTTGGATGAAAACTAAACATTGCAATGGACCTAAGACGTTTTTCAAGGTGGGTGTCCAATCACCGTTATTTCTTATGTTCTGATCCATATGGCATGGATAAAAAATGCGACATTTTTTATAACTTTTCTAGTGAGGTGATGTATGTTGTATGGATTTAATGATTTAACATTAAAATAATAGAAAAGTTCCTTCAACAAACCAAGCACAATCGTCCTCAGTCAAATGAAAATATTTTGATAAAGAATTTTAAAATTATTGCATTTTTCATTGAATTATTATAGTAATCCTTGATCCAAACAAGCCCTAAATGTGGTCTGTTCGAAAATCATTTTGATACCAATGATTGATGTGATGCATAAAGATCACAAGGAGGCCCACATGATTCTCGGTAGGTCTAGATTCGACATACATGCTCGTGTAACAAACGGATTGGATCCTACTCTCATGCATGGAGGGGCACAATTTAATTGGAAGGTAAGTTGCCTTAAAATGGAGCATGCAAAGAATCTTTGAAAGTTATTCCTTGAATGCCTACATGATTTGGCCCATATTTATAACCATATGTGGTCCAAGTTTTTAAAGAAGCCATGAGGAAAAAAACAAAGAAAATAGAAAACAAATTCTATAAAATTCTTAATTTAATTGATTATTATTGAAATAAATGAGTTCACAACCCTTTAAATAGAGATATCAAGTCATGGGAGAAGTTTAATATTTAAACTACAATTAAAACTCTTAAAAATTGTGAGTTACTATTTATAGTCCGTCATGATGTCTACTAATGCACATGGTTTTTGGCTAAAAATAGTGTTCTATTTAGTGGAACCATGAGGTTCTCTTAATTATTTTAAAACACTTTTCATGTTGGGCACAACTCTTAAAACTCAACTAATGAAGAGTTATACCGAAACTAAAACTTACTAAAAATGTTAAAAATGAAAATAAAACAAATATTAACCACCAATCTGATGTTTTATTTTAACCACCAATCTGATGGTATTTCGCAAATTTTGTGTGGGCAACCTTGCGTAGCGGGTTAGGTGATTAAAGTAGCTCGTCCAACCCCAAAATCATATATGGTACATTCAAGAGCTTATTCGGATTTACAAAATATGTCCGTTTTAAGTTTTAACTGTTTAAATCACATCTGCTTTTGATTGTCTTTTCTAATCCACTTGACCACACTGGCCTTCCTGTGTCCACGACCCGCTCTACATCATGACCTGGGTGTTTTCACCTCTGTTTTTTTACCTGCCAACAACAGGTGTTACATAGGATTCCGATCCATGGAAACTTGCTGTGGCGAGAGAAAGAGCGATCCAAGCCGCTCATGAGGGTCCCAATCTTTAGATGCCTTCGCATTAAATCAGGAAGTATCCTGTTTACGTGGGCCACGGAGGTCAACAAATTATGAAAAGAAATGCGAGACATGCATTTTTGTGGTTAGTATCTCCTGGTGAATGATCATGATCTGACACACGCATGCTAGAAATGGTACATATTGCGCGTTTTCCACCTTAATCTCATGCGAGCGAGACGCACACGGAAACTTGTGTAGATAATGATAAATATAACAAGTTGTTTGGCAGCTCCGTTTAGATGTATTTGGAGGTACACAAATTCTTCCTGGTCGCTTTTTCATTTGGTGCCTATATATTTGGAAGTTAAAATGGAGTATGACCTATTAGGAGTATACCGCTTTAGTGTGTTTTAAAATCCTATCTTCTTTTTTAAAAAAATTTGTGATTCCAGGTGTGGAAGATCGGAATTAGCGATGGCGCCCAACCAAGGAGAGAGAGGCCATGAGTTGTTGAAAGCTGAAGCCCACGTATGGAACCATCTCTATCATTTCGTAAATTCCATGTCTCTCAAGTGTGCCGTTCAGCTGGGCATACCAGACATCATCCACAATCATGGCCGTCCAATGAACCTCTCTGAGTTGGTTGCTGCACTTCCAATAAACTCATCCAAAACCCCTTACATGAGCCGCCTGATGCGTCTGTTGGTCCACTTGGGCTTTTTTGCTGTAGAAAAAATCAACGGCAATAAAGGAGTTGAAGAAGGTTATGTTATCACACCACCTTCTAGCCTCCTCCGCAAAGAGGCCGCGGTCAGTTTGTCAACCTTTGTATTAGGAGAGTTAGACTCTACTCTACTCACACCTTGGAATTTCTTAAGTAGTTGGTTCCAAGGCAATGAAACCACGGCCTTCGAGACAGCAAACGGAGTCAGTTTCTGGGAAGGCGCGGCCCAGATCCCTGAGCTTAGTTGCTTCTTTAACGATTCCATGGCTAGTGATGCACAGTTCATCATTAACATGGTCGTTAAAGAGTACGGTCAGGTTTTCGATGGGGTACGGTCGTTGGTTGATGTTGGGGGTGGGACAGGGGCTGTAGCTCGGGCCATAGCTGATGCGTTCCCACATGTGAAATGCACCGTGTTTGATCAACCACACGTGATTGCCAGCATGCCAAAGAGTACGAAAATAGATGCGGTTGGAGGGAACATGTTCGAATCGATCCCCCCTGCGGACGCTTATCTCCTCAAGGTAATTTACCGCTATTTATTTGTACAAGCAACCGTACGACCCATCTACTCGAGATGGCGTGCCAGAAAATGAATAGGCTACTTGCCCGGGCCCACTATGGTATTTACCTAAAATCTACCCCAACCATAAGGTGTGTCACCTCATGTTAGTCCAATTATTCGAAAAATCAACCACATTCATGATTCAGGTGGATGGAAACAGTGTACAGGGAAATGATCACCCTACAAATTGTTTTACTTGCTATGATTCATCGGAATCACATATGAGCTTGATTTTTATGCTCTTGGACTAAATTTTGGTGTGGCAACTAATGATTAGAGTGGAATTTATTTAATTATTATGTTGGACACTGAAAATTAAGGGTACTGGATGTGTCTTTGGCAACCTTTTTTTTTTTTTTTTTGTCAGCGTGGCCGACGTGAGTTGAAGTCAGCCTGATTTTTAGGTTACGGGCCTAAACTTCAATTATGCATCCAATGGATGGATAGATTTTGCATACGCATTGCGTCCTTTGTATTCAACTATACTGGAAATTATTTAGAAAAGAAAAAAACCTAAGAACAGGGTTTGACACTCTTGATTTTGAGGGGGCCACCCGGATATTTATTTACCAGTAGGTATCCATTCCCACCATTAGATATTTAGTACTATATTAAGTATAGAGATGGAAAAAAAGAAAAAAAGAAAAAGAGAGAAGTAAATTTGACCTGAGATTATGGTGGGGCACACTGAAGGAAAAAATTGAGAGAAATGTCCACAATTTCTTATTATAGGCCCCATATCATGATTATATAAAATCCACTCTAACCATTAAAATCCAAACAAATTTTAAGCCTTTTTTTTTTTTTTTTCCAAAAATCATGAGCATATTCGTGATTCATTTTGGCCATACTGAAATACTTTGGAAGGGGATTGTTGTCTTATACACTATTTCCAATCATGTGGTCCACATGAATCACAAATGGAGTGGATTTTTGAACCCTTGGCCTAATATGAGGTTACATGAAGGTTGGTTGCTACCGTAGCTGGCTCCCCTCAACGCATATCTTCAAAAGTGGGTATTGTCTGTCCAGTCGGAGCCTCATATGGGGTTTAGATCCGGTCGACACAAACAAATAGGTGTGTGTTCCCTCTCCCACTAGGAGTGCTGGTAGCGTGGATCCAGCAATGACACGAGTAAAGGGGGCTGATTTTTGGGCCATTGGTCTAACAAGGGGTTAGGTAGGTGACATAGGGTTAGGCACCTAGTGTTTGGGGTGGAACTCACATAAACATCATGGTGGGACCCGCTGGAGCCACTGACCCATTTGCTTAATGATTAAAGAGTAGGGATGTACACTAAGTCGAACCGAGTAGAGCTGGCCTCAGCTCAATTCGGCTCGGCCACTAGCTAACCCCAGCTCGAACTCTGCTCGACTTGATCTTTGAGCCTGACTGACCAGCTCGGTTCAATTCAGTCAGCAGCTCAGGCCAGTTCGAGCTAAAATCGAGCCTCTGTGGCATTTTCACAAACACATGCTTCACACTTTCAATTTCTCACAGTGTGTAAAACAACAGCAGCTGTTTACAAGTACTTTCATCAAACACCTTGTAGACAACATCAAAATTAAGAAAAAATGATATTTGGTTTATCTACATACCTTTCTTGCCACTAGCCGACACTTCGTTGAGTCATTTCGTCAAACACTTGGTGAGCAACATCAATATCAAAGTAACTGAGTCATCGAACTAGTTCAATCCAAGTTCTATTCGAGTTGGGGTTCGATCCAAGTCGAGTCGAGCTCAGGCAAGCTCGAACTCGGTTCGAAATTTTTTCGAGCTTAAAAAAATCAGCTCGACTTGGCTCGAACTTAGCTTTGACCAAGTCAAATTAAGCTTTTTCGAGTCAAGTCGAGCAAGCTAACTCAGTTCGTGTATACCCCTACTAAAGAGGCAGTTTTTTGAAAACTTTTTAAAAAAAAGTTCGGAAATGTAAGTTCCATATTAATTAAGTAGTATGTCATAAAAATGTAGTTGCATGTGCCTTTAAAGTTGTTGCCTTAGTGAGGTGGGAATTTGAATGTAACTGCCAACATCTTTTCTTTTAACTAATCCCATTGAATCAACAAGTCTCGCGAAGTCCAGGCCAAGTCACACTCACTACCTTGCTTCCCAATGACTCAGCTACAAAACTTCCCAATTCGAGTTGACTCAGCCATGCTTTGAGTTGAGTCAACCAGTCTTAGAACCATGCTCAACACACATGTTGCCTTGTAGTTAAGCAATTGGGCTGATCCAAACCAGCCCATTTCATCTGTAGCAATGGCTTCTAATCGCTGTGAAAATGGCTTACAGTCGGTCCTACATGACTGGAGCGACAATGAGTGCGTGAAGATATTAAAACGGTGCAAAGAGGTGATTCCAAGTAAAGAAGATGGAGGGAAGGTGATCTTACTAGAAACAGTTGTGAATACCCATACCGATGATTACAAGTCAATGGAGACAAAGCTTTGCTTTGATATGGCGATGATGGTACACTCAACAGGCAGGCAGAGGGAAGAACATGAGTGGCAGAAAATCTTCATTGACGCTGGTTTCTCTGACTATAAGATTATACCTGTGTTGGGTTTGCGGTCGATTATCGAAGTTTATCCTTGATTGTATGATGATTAATGAAGCAGAAATGACTTATAGTGTGTGATTAAGATGAGGCTTGTCTTGATTAAATAAACAATGCTCATGTACTTGGTTAGTGTGAGATGTGCTTATGCATCCTTTTATCTGTGGTGTTGATAAGGCTTCCATGTGTACTTAGGTTGGTTACTTTGTAATAATTTCCTCTTCTATGGAAATGGATTGAGCTGTTTAATGTGACCAAATCCCATTCTGTTCTCTCACCCAATGAACTGTAAAGAACCGTGGGCACCAAATAGGCCACATGGGGGTGGGCTTCATTGCAATGTGCTGTTGGCATCAATTAATTCCAACCATCAGATGCGTCACATCATGTTAGAATCAGGGTCTGAAATTCAGGATGATTTGTGATTCAGGTGGGCCACGGCAAGAAAAACATAAGGGGGAAACAAGCACCCTTGATTTTAGCGGCGCTCTTTTGATGTGCACAATGGCATGGCCATTTGCATACTCCATCCCATTGACACCCCTAGATTGCCTAGTGTAGTATAGAGAAGATAAGTTGTTTTTTAAAAAATTTTTAAACAAACGCCATATGGGCACTTAACCCGGAGCGCTCTTGTTGAAATGCACTTTGTCTATCACTAAGCCATGGGTTCGAACTCACCCAAAATATAAAGCAGATCCAAATCTTAGACCCCATATCATAAGAAACAGTTCGTGATTGATCGCACTACCATTGCAAACTTATTAGGGGCTACAAAAGTTTTGGATCAAGGTGATATTTGTGTTTTCCCTCCATCCAAGTGTATATGACTTGATCAACAGGCTGGATGAGTAAACATTACAATGGGCTTAAGACGTTTTTCAAGGTGGGTGTTCAATCACAATTGCTTCTTATATTGTGGTCCACCTGAGATTTTGATTTGCCTCATTTTCGGGTGCCCCAAAATGAGCGGGAGAAATGGATGGATGATATGGATAAGAAAAATACATGCATCATGAGGAGTCTCACAAAGATTTTCAAGTGCGAGGTGATGTTGTATAGATTTAATAATTTGACATTAAAATAATAAAAAGTGCCCTCAATAAACTAAGTAAAACTGTCCTCGGTCAAATAAAAATATTTTGATAGAGAAATTTAAAATTATTGCATTTTTTAATTACTATGGTAATCCTAATCCAAACAAGCTCTAAAGGTGGTGTGTTCGAAAATCATTTTGATACCAATGATTCAAGTCATGCATAAAGATTATAGGGAGGCCCACGTGATTCTCAGTGTGTTTGGATTCGACATATATGTCTGATCAATGGTTGTGCAACAAGTGCCACCCTTATTGATGGAGAAGTGTCAATTTGATTGAAAAGTAGATTACTGCCATAATAAACATATAAATCATCTTTGAAAGTTATTCCTTGAGTGCCTACTGGATTTGGCCCATCTTTATAACAACATATGGTGGAAGGTTTCCAATCGAATCCAATCGGGTATGCCTTGTTCCTCACCGGAGGGACTGGACACTGAGTAACTCAGCAACCTATAGTATGTTGAGTAAACTCAGTGGGGCCATGTCTTATTCACACCGTCCATTTAATTTTCCATCTTATTTTGATGCATGAGCCCAAAGCTCAGGCCATAGGAAACGGCTGAAAGCTTTGCGAGCCATAGAAGTTTTTGATGACAAATAAACATCAAACTGACATCACAGTAGTCCATAGAAAGGTTTCAACGGTGGATGTGATTATTCCCACTGTTTCGTGTGGTGTAGTTCACTTGAGGTTTACGTGCTTCGATTTTGGTGTCATTTCCTAAAATGAATGGTAAAACCTATTAACCACGTGGATAAAACACACATTAGTTTGAGCCCCATGTCGCATGTCAGCGTAGTGTCAGTAATCCACGTCCGTCCGCATCCTCCTCCCACTGGTCCAAACGTCCCTTCCTTCTCTGCCACAGAATGCCCAGAAAAAGGCAGCAACGTGCTTTGGAAGAACCAACAGAGGGTGCGGATCAAGTGATGTTGCCAACGCCACTCCACGCTGTCTGTAGCCGGACGGTGCTCTATGGCCCTGCGATGATGCATGTGATTTATCCAAGCCATTCATTCATTTTTCCAGATCATTTTATGGCATGACGCCAAAAATGAAGCAGATCCAAATCTAGTGTGGACCACACTAATACCATGGGAGACAGTGGTGACTGAATGTTCACCATTAAAAACTTCTTGAGGGCCACAAAAATTTTGGATGAGGCTGATCTTCACGTGTTCCCTTTATTCATGTATGTGTGACCTGATCAACAGGTACGATGAAAAAATAAACATTTCAGTGGACTCTAGAAAGTTTTTAACCGTAGGCGTTCAATCACTACTATCTTATTGCGATGTTGAGATTTTGATCAATTTGAGCTATGCCTTAAAATTAACTGAAAAAGAGTATTTGAATGGCGTGGATCAAACACATGCGTCATGGTGAAGCTTGCGAGCACCATCCCGTGTATAACCTAGCTACGGACAGCGTCAGACTCGTCCAAGACATTCGGCCCTTACCGTAGGGCCCACTCTGATGTATGCATTCTCTATCCACATTGTCCATCTATTTTTCCAGATTATTGTAGGGCACGATTACAAAAATGAAGAAGATACAGAACTCAGGTGGACCATATTTTAGGAAACGGTGGTAATTGAACGCCCTACATTTGCAGACTTATTACGGCACATCTTAATGTTTCCCTGGTGTTTATTTGTCATCCAATCTGTTGATAAGGTCACATAAGCCTGGATGAAAGGAAAAAATAAATATTAGATTGATCCAAAACTTTTGGGGCCTATTAATGGCCAATAACCACTACTTTCCATGGTACGGTCCATCTGATAATTGGATCCACTTCATTTTTAGCATAATTTCCTAAAATGATCTGTAAAACCAGATGGGGGGTGTGGATGTAGAATGCATACATGCAAGGTGGGCCCATCGTAAGTACCATATCTAGAGCTGGGCTAAATCCTACATGATTCGATGGATCCAGCCCAATCTGATCCGAACTGTAGGCTAGGATCGGGTCAAATCGAGTAGGTCCATTCAGATCCGACCGTACATCGGATTGAGTTTGGATCAGTGGCCAATCCGGACGGATCCAATTCAATTGGATCCGGTTAGGTCGTATGAAGTTAAAATAGAGCCGTTGGATGTTTGCATCTTTAACCGTTGAGAAATAAAGGGCTAGAGTTAAACCATTTACAAAGAAATGAGGTGAGGGCAGTGGTCAATGGGTGGCGCATTGATGAGGCCTATGTTGGGTAGGTGCACCTGGCCTTGAAACCTAGTTCGAAATCAGATTGGCTGGTGTACCTAACCTTGAAACCTATTCCGGAATCGGATTGGTTGGTGCAGTGGTGTACTATGAAAGTAGATTATGTACTGAGTAACTCAGTATGCGCTAAACTGTCATTCATGCAATTTATCCACCTCGTCCATCTCTTTTAACAAATAATTTTAAAGCTTTATTCCAAAAATGGAGTGTATCCAATCCTCAAGTGGAGCACACCATCGAAAATAGTGTGAATTGAACATCTACCATTGAAAATTATTGAGGACTAAAGAAGTTTTAGATCAAGCTGATATTTATTTATTTTTTTTCCCTTCATCCATGTCTTTCTGATCTTATGAACAGGTTGGATGACAAATAAACATCACTGGGGGCCTTATAAAGTTTTCAACATTGGAAATCAATACTTTTACTTTTTCCTATGGTATGGTCCACTTGAGCTTTGGATATGCATCAATTTTAGGTTCAACCCTAAAATGATTTAGAAAAATGATGGGTGGTGTGATAAAACCACATGCATTCATGGTGGGCCCAACGTAGTTTAGTTGATAAGATAAGAGTCGTACTGCAATCCAATTTCGTGTAGCACACACCACTGACGCCAGCTATACACAACTGGTGTAGACACATGTGGTGCGAAGATGAGCGTGGCCCACTTGTGGTGGGACCCATCTTGATGTATGCATTATATAGGGAGGGCCCATAGTGACGGGGTCCCTCCCCTTCTCACGTTTCTCTCTCTCTCTCTCTCTCTCTCTCTCTCTCTCTCTCTCTCTCTCTCTCTCTCTCTCTCTCTCTCTCTCTCTCTCTCTCTCCCATTTTATGGCCCACCTTGATGTTGATCCTCACTGTCCACTATATGGGATGGTGGGACCCATGCAGCCATGTAGCTACTGTATTGAGTCAGCAAGCGTGGGGCCCATATGAGGCATGTGTTAAATCCAAACCGTCCATCTGTTGGACGCTGGGCCAGCAGCCCAACCACCCAGTAGCAAGGCTGCTGCAATGGGGCTCCCTGATGTATTTGTTATATTCACACCATCTGTCCATGGGATGTGGGCCCCACTGATGTTTGTGTTTCATCCATGTCGTTTATCACGTGGACCCATTACACGTGTGGCATCCACACCATCCATTGCTTGGACAGTGAGCCACTTGATGTATGTATTTTATCTAGCCGTCCATCACTGGATGCTGGACACGCTGGACCCCCTCCCTCTATTATATATATATATATATATATATATATATATATATATATATATGTGTGTGTGTGTGTGTGTGTGTGTGTGTGTGTGTGTGTGTGTACTAAAACATAATATTATATTATGGTGGGCCCCACGTCGGACCCACTTGATGAGGAGTGGATTGGCTGGGATACCTCACGCACCAGCTATATGGCTAAGGTAGTGATGTCAACAAGATCCGTGGAGCCCACCATGATATAATTATTTGCATCGTCCATTTGGACGGTGTTATGCAGGGCCATTGTGATGTATCTGTTTTATCTACGCCGTCCATCATCTGGACGGTGGGCCATCCCACTCAGTGACTTCATCAAGTTTCGTGGATCCCAACATGAGGTATTTGTTGTATCCTAGCCGTCCATCTCTCTCCGGACGTGGGCCACCTTGATGCATGTGCCATATATCCCTGCTGCCCATCTGTCCACCGCATGGGACCCACCAAATGTATATGTTATATCCGGACGCGGATTGGGTCCTACCCCCTCCCGGACGGTAATCCGTCCGAGCAGGGCTTTGTCAGGCCCACCGTAATATAAGTATTTTATCCACACCATTAATCATTTTCTATGATCATTTTAATATGTGAACCAAAAATTGAGGTAGTTTCGGGGCTTGAGTGGACCACAAAGTGGGGATTGAATGTCCACCATTAAAAACTTCTTGGGAGCTGGAGAAGTGTCAGATCAAGCTGAAATTTGTGTTTACACTTCATCCAAGTCTGCATGACCTTATTAATAGGTTGGGTGGTAAAAAAACATCACGGTGGCCCTTTGAAAGGTTTTAACGGTGGGTGTCATTATCACTGCAGCTTCCTTTGATGTGGTCCACTTGAGTTGTATATCTGCTTCAATTTTTGTTTCATACATTAAAATTGTCATATGAAAACGATTAACGATGTGGATAAAATACTAACATAATGGTGGGGTCCACAAAGCTCTGCCCGGACGGATTACCATCCGGGCAGGGGTAGGAGGCAATCCGCGTCCGTTATATCCACACCGTCCCAGCATTTTGGACGGTGGGTCATCCAGACCGTCCAGAGCATATGGGGCCCACCAAGTGTATGTGTTGTATATTACACCATCCATCCCTGGACGGGATAGGTGGGAGCCCAGCTTGATAAATGTGTTATATATTCACTTTGTCCCTCCATTTCTGAACGCCTGGGGCCCATCCCACGTGTTACACATGTGTGAGGAGTGGGGCCCACCTTGATGTATATCTTCCGTATCCACATCGTCTGTCCCTGGACGGTGTGCTATGGGACGTACCATGATGTATTTATATCCACGTTGTCCATCTGTTTGGCAGTTGTGGGCCACCCCCCATGTGTGGGGCCCACCTTGCTTGTATACACGTTACATCCAGGCTGTCTCGCGTGGTCCACCTTGATTTATCTATTTATTTCATCCACACTATATGTTTGGATAGTGTTGATTTACATAGGCAATGTTTGGACGATGTTGTCATGCCAGGCACATCGTGACATATGTGTTTCATGCAGGCCGTTCATCTTCAGGCCCACCTGTAGTGTGAAGGGCCCACTTGTTGAGTATTCAAGGCCCATGTGATGAGGGCTACTTGTATATTTGAAGCCCATGTCATGCGGCCCAAGTGATATGTATTAGGCCCATGACATGTGGCTCACTGTGATGTATATTGGACCTAGGAATGTGACCCACCTGTGAAGTATATTTGAGGCCCACTTGTGATGTATTCAAGGCCCATGTGTGAGGCCCAATGTGATGTATTCGAGGCTCATGGGCAAGGCTTGATGTGATGTATATGTGGTCCATTATGATTTATGTGGCCCATTGAGTTTGTATAAGGGTCATTATCATTGTACGAGGCCCATTGAGATTGTATATGGCCCATTGTGATTGTATGAGGCCCATTATGATGTATAAGAGGCCCTTGTGTGAGACCCATTATGTTATATATGAGGCCTTATGTGAGGCCATGAGCCCACAATATGTTTGACTCTATGTGGGCCACTCCTTAGGAGCAATGATGGTTAAATGTCCACAGTAATTGGCGATGATGGTTAAATGTCCACATTGTGACTTTTTCTTAGGTCGATTCTGATTGTCGAGGCCGATTCCGATTATCGAGGCCGATTTTGACTGTCAAGGCCGATTCCAATTATCGAAGTTGATTTCGATTGTTGAAACTGATTTTGATTATTGAAGCTAATTCTGTTTGTCAAGGCCAATTCCATTTGTTGAAGCCGATTCCGATTGTCATAGCCGATTCCGTTTGTCGAGGTCGATTCCAATTGTTAACAATCTCTACCATGTCTTCAATCTTGAACTGTGTAGCTTCTTGACCTCTTCTCTTATTTTTATATATCACTTCATAGGATCTTGTGCATACTCCATCTTTCTTTTACGCCATTGCAAAGCCCAGAAAAGTTACACAGAACTTGAACTTTTCTGCAGGAACGATCTAGGTGAGCATGTCTGCCGGATCAAAATTCACAAGCTCAACCACCTTTGCTCTTGTCTTCTCAAAAGGAAAGACGTAATCTTCTTACCATCCCACCACTACCCAATATTGCTTGTTGGGGTACTTGCTCACAACACTGATAGCCTGTGAAATAACCGGTCTAATCCAAACCATGGCATACATTACCAACCGCATTCGAATAAGGCTCATGAGATATCCTACTTTTCTTCATCTGTTTTGGGACATATCCTGAGGAAAACTTGAGGAGAAATGTGTAGGGAACGCTCTCTGGCTTTACATGGCCCATCACATCCTTGATCAATACCTATACACAAGGTATTCCTGCTGTGATTACCAAATCTTATTCCTCATTCAGTCTCAATGCCGAGAACTATTTTTGCAGCCCCCCGATCCTTCATCCATGAAGGAATCAAACCACTGCCTAAGCGACAGATCGAACCATGACCTCTTGCAAAGTCTTTTCTCAGCCCCTTTAATTTCGAATCGCTCTAGTTGTTTCATGTAAATTTGCTCTTCTCTTTCCCTTGCAGAAGTGCAGACTCCACATCCATCCTTCCAGCTCAAGATCACATTGGCCAATCGGCGCCAATCACAGATCTAATTGACACCTGCTATACCGTCGGCGCGAATATCTCTGAGAAGTCGATCCCTTCTCTCTAAGTAGAACCCTTCACTACCAACCTCGCCCTGTATATATGTTGTATCTTCTTGAAGATCCACCTACATCCAACTGCTTTTCGCCCCACTAGAAGCTCCACCCGTTCCCATATGTCAGTTTAGTACAACAAATCCATCATATCGCCCATAGTCACCTTTCACTTCTCAACACCAGGCTTACCTAAAGTCATCTGAATAGAAAATGAATGTCCTGTGATATTGGAGTCGTTTATGTACCTCGCGGATATCCTGCGATCATGCCATGTGATTCTTCTCACAGGTGACTGTTCCACCTGCTCTGTATCCCTATCTGCACGTTTCATCCTTCCTGCCCTACTCACTCATGTGGCCATGCCCAACATGCCACACATATGCAGAGGTGGAATCTGCTACATTCATTGTAGCTCCACCTTTTGAAGTGCTCCCGATCAACCTGTACAAGTTACTGAGTCATTACGCTTTCATGATTACCCGTGCCCCCTTAGATACTTTAAGAGCACCATCAATTCTTATGTACTTGCATCCTTTTACCTCAAGCACACTAAGAGAAATCAGATTCTGCTTCAAATCAGGAACGTGTCTTACATCTGTCAAGGTACACTCCACCCCATCAAACATCCTGATGTGTACCGAACCAACAACCACAACATTACAGGTAATGTCATTGCCCATAAATACTTGTCCACCATCGCACTCCCTGTAGTTGATGAACCAATTCCGATGAGGAGTCATGTGAAAAGATGTCCCTGTGCCTAGCATTCACTCATCCTTACGATCATCGTATGGCCGTCTAAGCGAAGATACAAATAAAACATCACCATTACATTCATCTGACGTGGCAGCGTTGACCTCCCTGCATGAAGTCTTAGAATCTTCCCTCTTCGATTTAGAATTTTCACAATTCTTCTTCACATGTCCTTCCTTCCTAGAGTTCCAGCACTTTACCTTTCCTTTGCCCTTGTCGCCTTGGATTTGGATTTAAAACTCGAAGAACCTATACCTTGTCCAGAATTCCTACCCACTATAAACAGTGCATCAGAAGATGTCTTCATGTCGCTGTTTAGCTGTCTCATAGCCTTCCCTTGAAGGGTTGAGATAATGGTGTCGACACTCAGGGTTTTATTTATGTTGCACATAGTGTCCTTAAATGACTCATACGACGCCGGAAGAGAATTCAGCAGTATACATGCTTGTTCTTCATCTTTCATTGCTTCTCCATATCCAGCAATTTGTAAACCAATTTATTAAAGTTGCTGATGTGAGCCTCCAGATCTCCACCCTCTGTCATCATGAAGTTATACCATTGCCGCTTAAAGTGTAGGTAATTTTCAGAGAATTTTTTCGCATAGACATCCTCTAACTTCACTCATAACTTAGCCGTAGTTTTCTCCCTCATGACGTTATAGAGAACCTCATCTGTGAGACATAAACGGATCGATGATAAAGCTTTCTTATCAAGATCATTCCACTCGTCATCAGTCATAGTAGACTTCCGCTCCTCAAGAGTACTATCTTCGCCTTACTTGATTAAGGAACTCATCATCTTGATTTTTCATAACTCAAAATTATTTTTTCCTGAGTACTTCTCAATCTCATACCTAGTGCTCGTCATTATTACTAATCCCTCAGATTCAGATCTGTGCCCCAACGATAGCTCTAATACCACTTGTTGGGAATTTTGACCAGTGGAATCACACAGATCTAGATCTAAGATAGCAATTCAATGGCACCAAGCACATACAAGAGAACACAGATTTAATGTGAAAAACTCTTTCAGAAAAAATCATGGCACAAAGCGACAGATCTCCACTATGAAAATAAAAATTACAAAGAGAGAGGACTTACCCGATTCGAACAACCTTGAATCTCACCTTTGCTACGCTCTTTGATTTCCCTATAACCCCTTTAGAAAGTCTTAGAATTATTTCTCATACCCTAGAAAAGTTTTAGGAACACCTACTTATAGTTTAGGCAACTTCCCTTCCACATCCGAATTGCGAATCCACACAAAATCGTGGAACGAATCTGCGTAACCACGATCGATCGAGCATGACCCACACCGGTAGAGCACCTCGGACCCCAAAATTTTATGCTTGCTAGACTTTGAGTCGTGCGGGCTACGACTAGTAAAGCCGCTCCCACGACCAGTCGAACCTGACCCACGACTAGTCGTGCACGTTTAAATTTAAGACATATATTAACAAAAATTAGGCCATTATGCCCAAAAATGAGCTATTTGGTATAAAATAAATGTTGCTAACTAAAAAAATTTAGTTATCCATTTATTTTGTTCATTTTGGCCCACCTGAAGAGTGAAATGTCCTAAATTTTTTTTGATTACATCTAATTAATGTGCCCCACCTGACGGAAAGTTCAGATCTCTTGCACATGTGAAATTGGCACTTGTGCTTGAAAGTGGATGGCCAGGCTCTAAACAAGATAATAATATTTACTTTCACAGCTAAGATAATAATATTTTCTTAATGATTATTGCGATTATGATCCAAGGACCCAACCGCATTGGCGTATGCTATCAAGCGTTCTTGTGAAAACAAAGCTGAGGTTGTCTCCTTGGATGAGAGGGAAGGTGGAGTGAGGGCAACATTGAACTTGGGTCATAATTTTGGCCATGTAAGTTTCAAGTTTCCTTGTTGGTTATTTTCTTTGATGCATGTATAAACGCTTGTTGCAATTTTCCTTTGAATTTTTTTTATTTTTTTTTTTTAATTTTTTTTTCAAATTTTTTGCTTTCATTAATTTGAATTGGGCTTATTTTTACATTTATTTTTTAATGGATTGGATGATTCATTCAGTAAAGGTCTGTTGAAATGACAATGTTGAACTATAGGAGAGATTTGCTTCTATTATAGAGTGTGTGTGTGTGTGTGTGTGTGTGTGTGTGTGTATTCACCTTTCAATATAAAAAATTGTAGTGGTATTATAACATAATGTCCATGGCTTGCATGTTCAGTGCATAAAGCATCTATTCTAGAATTACCAATTCTGAAGTAATTATTGCCTGCAATGTCACAGGGGAAGTCCAGGGGCTGTCATCAGCCTACAACTACCAGGAGTTCATAATGTTCTCAACTCATTAGCAGTGAGTGGTCATTATCCCAACTTCTATAGTTTCTGTTTTGCATTGTAGGTGTATTGACTAAAAAACATTCACACAACTTGAAGCTTGCAGACATGTAATTGTATCAGTTTGTCAGAGGAAGATACCGCATGATTTCAACATATTTATATATAATTATTACAGCCATTTTCATCTTCACTCTCTCTCATGAAACCGATTAAATCTGTTACAGAGTCAAAAAATAAAAATAAAAAATCTTGTGGATGAAAACTTGTTTGGATAATAAATCCTCAAACTTTAAACCACAAATGGGAAGCCATAGCTAGAGAAGATGGAGAAACTTGTTGCCTGGAAGAGAACCTTGAAAATGATCAAGCAATCTACCCTAAAACTGACCACTATGTACAAAGCACAGCTGGTATCAAGTCTCATGTATTCTGGGATTCATCTGTTTAAGGAAATGATAGTGGATTGGTTTTTTTTTTTAAGGAAACAAAAAAGATTTTTAGTCATGTATTAGTGTAAGATATAAAGATCATAACTTTGTTATGATTTTCTTTCGTTACAAAGAAGTAATTTTTGTGGAAGAGTTGAGTAAATGAAGGAATTATCTCAAGTAACAGATAATGATGGAAATTTTCGACTGAGAGAAAAATTGGCGATTTTACCCAATTATTTTGCACCCTAGCTAAGGTCTTAGGATGAACTCTTAGTTCAAAGGAATTTGATTCCCTTAGACTTCTCAATTTTCCCTTAGTTGAAAAAGAATAGCCTCAAAATGCTAATTTGTTTGTTTGAATTGGCTCAGTTGTATGGTGGCCCACCAAAGTCCTGATGACTCTACATGTTTCCCACATTTATGGCATGGATGTCACTTCATAGAAGATTTATTTACTGCAGTTCATAGGAGCATGTAATCACAATGCATGCAGAATTCATAATATTGCTAGATGATTTTTGAACTTTGAGGATTACCTCTCACATAGGTCATGACTACAACAAATATCCAGGTTTAACGACAGGTGTGCTCCACCTGATAAGTGGACTGGACTGTTATTTTGGCCAGGCCATCTACAGGGTGGGGCCTACCTGATAAATGAACTGGGCTGTTATTTTGGCCAGGCCATTTACAAGGTGGGGCCACCTTTGATTTTCATAGTTTCTTTTTTGGATTTTCATTTATTTCTTTATCATTTGGTACTCACTAGACACATTTAGGGTCTTTTCAATTTCTTTGTATTTTCAGTTGATGTATTATTTCCTGTGAAAACTGAACCATACTCATTTTTCAGAAAAAAAAAAAAACTTTCTATGGGAGCAGTAAGAGAATTCAGCTTAGGCTAGTTAACTCTACAGTATATGGTTGTGTTTTGAATTTCAAAATTTTGTGCAGGCATTGCGATGTACTCAAGGTTCTTCAAAACCAATATTCATATCTATTGCACATCGCATATCTCTCGATGCATCTGTCAAGATTGTTAAAATGTGTTGTAAATAGTGTACAAGAGCCAATCCAGCAAGTAAAGTTTATTGCTCTCTTTTGTGTTCACATAACACACGAGTCTGTCTTATTTCAGTTTGAACTTTTTCAAATTTTAGTTTAGTGATTTGCTTATTTCAATTGCTTCATTTAATGTGGAATTTGAGGATTTGATTTTCCAGGAGGCATATGAAGTAGCCAAAACTCTTCCTAAAGACGGAGTGACTAGAGCATCAGTCATTGCCTGCTCTTAGTATTCAAAAGGTTTGTGAGTACAATTTTCCAACAGTTTCCTATATAATGCTCTTCAGTTGCTTGGTCGAGTTAATTATCATCGTATCTCAAAAATGGTTGGGTCATAGTGTTTAAGACCAGGCAGAATGTGGTATAAAGCAATTTAAATTAGTTACTCTGTTCCCTTTGCCTCACCTCATCACTATATCAAGGAGACATGAGCCCCCATCATGCCTGCAACGAGTATAACCAGCTTCACTAAGTAGTTGGGCACTATTAAGAGGTTATTTCTCTGATACCAATAGTGTTGTGGGAAATGATCCATTGCAAAACACAGTAGTTCTGTTTCATGTTCCCATGGCCATTTGCAATTGGAGTTCCTTACTGGATAATTTCCCTACTTTAAAAATGATGTTTCCTCTCCTTGATCTCAAAATTTATGAGTAGCTTGTTAACTCCACTTCTTTTCTTCTTCTTTTTTACCTTTTTTTTTTCCACTTAGAAAGTTTAAAATACATACAGTGGGGATTAAGCACCCGCTATTAAAAACTTCTTGATCCCCATTAATTTGGCTTATCTGTACCAAGGAGCCATCTTTTCAAGAGAAAAAGTAGGGGATTTTTTTTTTGTTGCATCAACACCTTGATATTGGGGGCTTTATTGTTTTTAAAAAAGGAAGAAAAAAAAAAAAAAAAAAAAAACAATTCATCCAAAAAACTACTTTCCTCAATACATGATGTTTTTAAATGAAATAGAACATTGACAAAATTTAATGCATGGTGTTTTCATTGCTGTAGTATATATTACATTGCAAAATGCAAAATCACTATAAAAAGAAAAGGGATGATTGTTGTGCTACCAAATGCAAAATCATGCATCCAGTGCCCACAGATTTTGCATGGTCATGAGTTTTCACTTGCAAACATTCCTCTTATTCATATAGATCAGCTAAGATTAGGATCAAGAATCTAATTCCTATAGATCTCCCTTTGAATCATCATTTACCATGAAAATTCTAGTTGAATGCAGAAAACATTGTTAGCTATTCAAATAAATGTCTCTTGATTTTCACTTAAACTGCAAATTATATTTTTCAAGTGCCTGAGATCATGATCACCTATCAATGCAATATAAGGCATATATGTGTATACATGCAGATGTGCAGGGACTAAACAAGAAAATAAGTTAGATTGAGATTCAGGCAAAAAATAATAATAATAATAAATAATAAAATTTAAAAAAGAAAAATACAAACATATATGAATTTGCATTTGGCCCTTTTTTTTTTTCCTTTTATACTAAACTTCCTTATGGAGTAGTAAACCTCACCGTGTGACTGTGTAATTCTAATCCTTATGAATATTATTTACCAGTAATAGTTGCCAGCTTCCGGTAGGCGTTTCTAACTTTTCCCATTTCCACTTGTTATGAAGGACACTGATTCTGAGGAGGAGCTAAAGGAGGTTTTCAAGATCTTTGACAAGGATCAAAATGGTTACATTTCTACTGCAGAGGTAAGATGTTTTCTTCCTCCTGTGTAATACAACTAGATGTTAATGTATAGTAGTTATGTTTGTCAGACAACTATCTAATGAATGAGATGCTACCAAAATTGAGGCCTTGCATTGGATTGCAACACTTTTGGCAAGACATCATGCTAAGGCAATCATTGATGATTTCTTTTTCATTTATAACATCAGTTCGTGCATATGTACTTGCTGTACATCAGTCCAACTTGTATCCACATGTGGGGCAATGGAACATGATCAACCAGGTGATCCTACACCTGCTCTCTTGCATATTATGGCATTGAAGATGTTTTCACAACCATAAGAACATATTTCTCCCTTGTTAATTCCATGAAGTTGTTGTGGCTGTACTGGAGTTATTGATTGTAAGGCACCATCACTGATGCCATTAAGCCTGTCCTTAAGTATGAAAAAGAAATTCCTGTCTTTTTTAAAATAAAATAAAAATCTCGTCGAGGCTTTGTTTTTATGTACATTTATTAGTTAGTGAACATCACTGTTGTGGGCAGCTTTGTGCTTTATAATGCATGATTACTTGTTCCAAAAATAAAAAACAAAAGCCATTTATAGCATAGTTCCAAAAACTCAAGAAATCCAGTTCAGCCAAATTAGGTCTACGAGAAGACTTTTGGGGAATCTTCATAAGGCTCAATTGTAGTAATTAACATCTTATATATGATATAACTATAAAATCAATAATTAGCTAACTCTATGAAATGCTTTTACCAAAAATGATTGGGAAACACTTTCTATTTGAAGAAGGGTTTAAGGTTAATTTCTTAAGTTTAAAAACAAAACTACAGGTGAGATCAGAAAACCAAACTACAAAGAGTTCTGCAAGTTCTATATAACACAGATGAAAAAAATACATATTCTTGCAAAAGCCTTGTCTACCTATAGCTAGAAATGTTTCAAGAACCCTACCATTTTCGCAGTGAGGGGTTGAAGGTCGGTCTAGAGATACAATGCTTTGAAACTTCTCTGCAGTACTCCTGATATTGGTATGGTTGGTTGCTTACATTGGATTCAATAGCTTCGGCTTTGGCAATGAACCTAAACTGGAAGTTATGATCAAACCCACTGTCTGGACCATTGGTCTTGCCACTCAATGATAAACATTCACTTGCAATCAACTGCCTATCGATATGTTTAATGGGGAAATCTGGTGTCTAGGATTGTCAACATTACCCATCTACAGTAGCAGGACCCACTGTGGGATGCAGGCGTGTGGTCCCATCATGGTTAAGCTAAGGGTGATGGGTCTTAGTTTAATGAAGGCAAGACCTCTCCCAACTATGAGTAGACATGAGTGGTTTTCATCTATTTCTTGCAATGTAGCATGTCTTCTTCATCTTCATTTCTTTTACTTACTAACATGAAGTTGTTTCTATTCCTATATGTTGACTCTGAAATCCTTCAATTTACTCATAAATTATCTGCAGGTTGTTGCTGTAGAGGGGAGAGCTTTGGGTGGTATGGTCAGGCAGCTTTCCATTGATCAATTTGAAAATTAAGGCCGGTAGGTTAGATATGATACTTCAGAGAATGCAATTATAGATAACTTTTTTATTAGTATTGTGCTTTTATGAATGGATAACTTTTTTTATTAGTATTGTACTAATGGATTAAAATGAATAATTATATTTGATTGATTAAATGAATGATTATGCATAAGTTTATGAATGGATTAAAATATGATCTATTCGACAAATGGTCCATGTTATATATAGATGATGTCAAGAGAATCACATTTAGAAGAAGACCATAGTCATCACTTATTTTTACTTTTCAGCCCTTATTGTTGACCATTAATGTTTTTTCCTGGCAACCGTCAATTTAAACTTTATTATTTGGATGGTTAGGATGATCCAATCTATGTATTTCTTCAATCAATTTCCATCTACGTTAGATCCCACTTTTTTTTATTTTAAAAAAAAATGAATGGATTGAAATAAATAATTTAGCATCAGTTGTTGAGAATTAAAGTTAAAAATTAAATTTAGCATCAGTTGTTGAGAATTAAAGTTAAAAATTAAATTTAACCTCAATTGATAGCAGAGACTAAATTTATCTTTAGCCCCAATTATCTAAACTAAGTATATAACTCCCGTGGCTAAAGGCTTTAGCCTCGGTTGTTGAAAATTAAGGTTAAAAATAAATTTAGCTTCGGTTAGAGGTGTCTGAGGCTAAAATTTTGATTTAACCTCATATCGAGACAACTGAAGCTCAAAAAGTTTTTTTAACTTCACTTGAACAACCGAGGTTATAAAAGTCATTTTAGCCTCGGTTGCTAAAACTGAGGCTAAAGACTTTAGCCACGGCGGTTCCAACCTCAGTTTGGATAACTAAGGTAAAATTGACGCTAAAGACTTTAGCCTCAATTTTTAACCTTTTTAGCCACGGTTTTAAATCAAGGCTAAAGCCTCATTTTCTTGTAGAGCTCAAAAGTGACGCATATCTAAATCTCAATTGGACGGCACTATACGAAATAGTGGATAACTAGTCCATTTATTATCAACTTGTTCATAAGTTCACATAGACACGATCAAAGAAAATACAAATATTAGCACGATCCAAAACTTCCGTGGCCCTCAGGAAGCTTTTGATGGTAAGAGATCACTTCCTGCTATTGCCTAGGGTGTGGTCCGCTTGAGGTTTGGATATGCTTTAATTTTGGACTCTTGTCTTAAAATGAGCTGATATAACAGATGGACGGCGTGGGCAAGACATGTGCACCACAGTGGGCCCCACAGAGTTTACTCAGTACATTATAGGCCACTGAGTTACTCAGTAGATACAACAGTTAAGCCCCGTAGCCCCACCGTGTTGTGTTTGCGTCATCCATTAATTCTAACAATTAGGTAAGCACTTCTTGTTGGCTTTACAAAGCGTTAGAACCGTACACACCACAAAGATATAAAAATAATTTTACTTGCATTTCACTAGCTGCACCGATTCTACAATCGCATATACAACGGGCTTTTAATAGGCTTTAATTTGCTCCAACTATGAAATGTCTACAATATCCTCACTCCATTAACTACATTTATTTCAGTTCTGACGGATGGAATTCCACCAGCCACAACATGTGGAAAATGTGAAAATTCCATAACGTCTAGCTTTTCAGTCATGTGAAAATTCTAGCGGTTGCTGGAGTATCTAAACCGTCCATTTGGTTTGGACATTTCAACACTTCTATGCTAATTCCTGAGGAGAAAAGTCAGCCTGATCTGCATTTAGGTGGGCCACACCACATGGAACAATGGGGTAGGAATGCCAATCATAGGCTTGCGTGCTTGGCCCACCATATTGTGTACATTACGTACGTCCAGCCCGTTTATCAGTTAGCAACATGAGGATAACAGTATCCCTAAAAATCAGCCTGTGCAAGAGTCAAGTGGGCCACACTGAGGAACTTAGAGGTTTAAGGTGAATATGAGCAGCAGCAGTTGAAAGACGGAGTAACTTTCACAATAACAACATGGTGGACCCCCCATTACCTGAGTGTTTTCTCCTCGGAAGCGGATTGCGTACTGAGTAAACTATGTGGGGCCCACCGTCATTCATTTATTGTATCAACTCTGTCCATCCGTTTTATCATATAACTTTATGTCTTTAAGCCAAAAATTAATAATATACAAAGCTCAAGTGGACCACACCACCTGAAACGGTGTGAATTAAAGTCTACTGTTGAAAAGTTCTCGGGGCCACAGAAGTCTTAAATCAAGATGATATTTGTGTTTTCCCCTCATCCATGTCTGTGTGATCTTTTGAACAGTTTGGATGATAAATAAACATCACTGGGGCCTTAGAAAGGTTTCAACGGTAGAAATCAATACTTCCACTGTTTCCTTTGGTATGGCCTACTTTAGATTTTGATATACTTTAAATTTGGGATCAACCTATAAAATGATATGGAAAAACAGATGGACAGTGTGGATAGACCACACGATTTCACAGTGGGCCCAACAGAGTTTACTCAGGACGATAGGGGCGTACTGAGTAACACAGTAGGAAATTCGATTTCTTTCTCCTCTGCCAATAATAGGTGTTAACGGATTGGCTACTCTCCTTGCCACCAGCCAATGGCTGGTGGTCGGTGCTCCGTGGGACCCACCATGATGTATTTGTTTCATCCATTCCCGCCATATATTTTTTTAAATCATTTTATGGTATGAGACTAAAATTGAGGTATATCCCAATATCAAGTGGCCACTTTACAAGAAATTTTGTTGAATGAACGTCACCATTAGAAACTTTTTGGGGGCCATAAAAGTTTTGGATCAAGTTGATCTTTGTGTTTTTCCCTTCATCTGGGTCTGTATGACATAATCAATGGATTGAATGTCAAATAAACAGTACAGTGGGACTTCGGAGGATTTTAATGGTGGATATCTAATCACTATTGTTTTCCTGTGGTGTGGTCCAGTTGAGAATTATATCCCTCTCATTTTTTGGATCAAGCCTAAAATGATTTTAGAAAATGTATGAACGGCATGGATGAAACAAAAACATTATGGTGGGGCCCATAGAGCATCGGCCATAAGCAATGGGCTCGTGGCCGGGGGAGTAGCGAGACTCGTTAGTGAAGTGACGTCACCAAGTTATGTGGGACCTACCATGATGTATATGTTGTATCTACGCCATCCGTCCAGTTGGAGAGATCATTTTAGGGCATGAACCAAAGAATAAGTCAAATACAAGGCTCAAGTTGACCCACAACAAAAAAACAGTGGAGGGAGTGATTGCCACCATTAAAAATTTCTAAGGGCCACAAAAACTTTCGATCAATCTGAAATTTGTGTTTTCAATTCTTTCATGTCTGTCTTAACTTATGAACATGTTGGATCTCAGATAAATATAATAGTGGACCTTAAGAAGGTTTCAACACTGGGCGTCACTCTTCTCACAGTTTTCTGTGAAGAAATTTACGACCGTGGAACCCACCTTTTATCCAGCAGTTTTTTTGAAACAATACAAACTTTGAATACGCACTTGGACCTCCTCGTACGGAGTCAGAATTTCAGGACAAAAATACCCCTCCTTTTGACATAAACGGTTTCGGTACTCCCCCGCCACTAGCTAATGGCGGAAGGTCAGTGGTCTGTAGGCCCCACCATGATGTATGCTTTTCTTCCATGCCATCCATATATTTTTCCAAATCATTTTTTGGTATGAGACCAAAAATGAGGTATATCCAAATCTCAAGTGTACCACATTATAGGAAACAATGTTGAATGAGCGTCAACCATTAGAAATCCTCCCGTTTAAGTTGGGGCCCACTGTGATGTTTGTGAGAAATACTCTTGTCTAAGTTATAGGTTTTGGTTTTGGTTTAGGTTATAGGTTTTGGTTTAGGTTATAGGTTATAGGTTTAGGTTATAAGTTTTGGTTTAGGTTATAGGCTATAGGTTTAGGTTATAGGTTTAGGTTAAAGGTTTTAGAATTTAAGAATGGGTTCGGGTTTAAGTTATAGGTTTTGGTTTTGGTTTTGGTTTTGGTTTTGGTTATAGGTTTAGGTAATAGGTTTTGGTTTAGGTTATAGGTTATAGGTTTTGGAATTTGAGAATGGGTTCGGATTTAGGTTAAAGGTTTTGGTTTTGGTTTAGGTTAAGGTTTAAATTTAGGTTATAGGTTTTGGGATTTGAGAACGGGTTTGGGTTTAGGTTATAAGTTTTGGTTTTGGTTTAGGTTATATGTTTGGGTTTAGGTTTTAGGTTATAGGTTTAGGTTATAGGTTTTTGGATCTGAGAATGGATTCGAATTTAGGTTATAGGTTTTGATTTTAGTTTAGGTTATAGGTTTTTGGATTTGAGAATGGGTTCGGGTTTAGGCTATAGGTTTTGGTTTAGGTTATAGGTTTTGGGATATGAGAAAGGGTTCTGGTTTAGACTATAGGTTTTGGTTTTGGTTTTGGTTTTGGTTTAGGTTATAGGTTCAGAGATTTGAGAATGGGTTCAGGTTTAAGTTATAGGTTTTGGTTTAGGTTTAGGTTATAGGTTTATGTTATAGGTTTAGGTTATAGGTTTTGGGATTTGAGAATGGGTTCGGGTTTAGGTTATAGGTTTTTGTTTTGGTTTAGGTTAAACCATGTCAAACCATCATGTCAGTGTATACCTAGATGTTGGGTTGGAGATTACGATAAAATATTCGTCGCCTGCAGAGATAAATTGAAAAACATATCAAATATAAAATTCACAAGATAAATATAGTGTACAAAATCAGACATAATTGAAAACAATGTAACATTTCACTAATTTGAACAAGCTTCATATGAAATATAAATAGAAATTGAGCGGGACAAACAGAAAGATCAGCGAGGCAAACTGGAAGATCAACGGGGGAAACTAGGAAATTAGCGGGGCAAAATGGAAGATCAGCGGGGGAAACTATAAGATCAACGTGATAAACTATAAGATCAGCGGGAAAAACTAGGATATCAGCGGGCAAACTGAAAAATCAGCGGGGCAAACTTAACAAATAATTTTATGGCCTGAGCTGAAAAATCTAAACATATTTAATGTTCAAATGGACTACACCACACGAAATTTATAATTGAACTTTTAATGTTGATAATTTCTTGAGTGCCACAGAAGTTTTGGATCTATAATTGTGTTTTGAATCAATGTTATAGACCCGTCAAAGGCCACAGCATCTACGAATTTTAGTGAAAAGACCTTTACAGAGTCTATTTCCTAGAAATTAGAGGGATTCTTACAATTTAATTTTCAGACTATAAACAAGGACTATAGCCTTTCCTTGAACTACATATAAAAGACTAGTGGTGACTCCGAGATTGACCCTATAGGCTCTACCACACTCGATAGGTCTTTGTCGTTACATCAGCAATGTCATCCATGATTTTTCTTCCCACAATAAAAAAAGCACCTTGATAATAGGAAATAATGTAACCAATGACTTTTTTGAGCATTTTCGTGAGGAGCAAATATTTCATAAATGCTTCCTACTAAACTACTTAGCCAATAGTCCAAAATATCCACCACAACTTTTTCTTTCTTTTTTTTTCCCTTCTTGACTGACGGGCATTGAGCGGGTCAAGCATGAGAATGAGCGGGCTAAAAATTTTGCATTGAGTTCCATGTACATTGAACTTGATTGACAGGCATAACGAAACATGGCTTAAATAAAACACAAACATCTTTGAACTCCCTCTAAAAAACACCTCATTGCAGTAAAAAAGAGAAGGAAGTGCCCTACAGTGGTTGCATCATTGTAAATAGAATCCATACAATATGTAATATCGAGACATTGAACTTGATCTAGAGCAATTGCCAAGCATCGAGTTCCATGTGCATTGAACTTGATCGACGAGCATATTGAGACAAACTGAAAATATTGTGGGACAATATAAAGTTCATTTCATTATCTACTAAAATTACAAAATATGCTATACATTGAAACTTGCACTTCCGGCAAGTATGCAGAAAATTTTCAAGTATGTGCATTTCATTCTGAGTTCTTTCTCTAATCACGATAGACTTAAGAGGATTTCAGATCAACCCTCCCAAGGCTATCGTGATTAGAGAAGGAACTCGGACTGAAATGCACATACTTGGAAATTTTCAGCACTTCAAGATTACTGTAAACCTCTGAATAATACATTCTTACAAAATCTTTCTCCCATGCACTGCATAAATATCACCTACTGACAACAGACAAGCAATCATATGCTATTGACTTCCTCCAATCGGCGGTGAATTTTTGCATGTCTATTCCTGCCAAGGTGAGACCGCTACACAAAATGTCGATGTAGTTCATTATGAATATATTACAGTTATAACCATTGTTCTGCTTTGACGCAGATTCATCGACTCTGACGATCCACTGCTTCCCTAAGAAAGCACTCTACAACTAGAAGTAGGGCAGCCTTCACAACGTCCTCATGCTTATTGGCGTCAACTAATCTCTCAAACACATCCATCAGGTGCTTCTTTAAGACTGGATATTCTTTAAAGTATTTGTCTCTTAGTGTACTCGTAGTACAATGATTCTTCGATACAGTCAAATCTCTAATCTTAAGACCGGTAATGAGGGCAAAGTCCATCTCCGAAAACTGCAATCGCCTCCCCCTGATCCTCATGTTTTTCAATTGTGTTTTTCCACTCTACCCTTCACCTTATCAAACCACCATGTCAATGTACACCTAGATGTTGGGTTGGGGATTACGGCAGAATATTTTTCGCATACAGAGATGAATTGAAAAACACCAAAAATAAAATTCACAAGATAAACATAGTGTATAAAATCAGACATAATTGAAAACAATGTAGCATTTCACTAATTTGAACAAGCTTCATATGAAATATAAATAGAAATTGATCATTTATTGGGGGCCACAGAAGATTGTGGATCTATAATTATGTTTTCTATTAATCCATATTTATATGATCTTATGAATAGGTTTGATAACAAACAAACATCACTATTGGGCCGACTATAGTTTTAGCGGTGAAAATCACTATGCCGACTATTTCCCGTTGTATGATCTACTCGATCTTTTGATATGCTTCAATTTAAAATTTAGGGGCTAAACCCCTTAAAATAAGTGGAAAAACAGATGAACGGCGTGGATATACTGCATACATTCAATGTGGGCCCAACTGAGTTTACTTGTACAATGGGAGCGTACTGACTAACTCAGTACCCAATCTGATTACGCTTGTTACGCCCCACAATGATGTTTTATTTATAATATATCTTGTTCAACGGATTATGTAATATCCCTCTGTTTTTATCGCAATATGTATACACCAAAACCCCATATGTGGAAGGGACCCTAGACATTCAACGGGACAAACATGAAATTGAATCGGACAAACATGAAAGATCAGCGGGAGAGACATTAAGATCAGCGGGAAAAACATGAGAGATCAGCGGGGCAAACACGAAGATCAACGGGGCAAACTGAAAGATCAGCGAGGGAAACTAGAACATCAGCGGGGAAAACTGGAAGATCAGCGCGGAAAACTAGGAGATTAGCGGGGAAAACTGGAAGATCAGAGCAGCAAACTAGGAGATCAGCGGGGCAAACTAGAAGATCGGCGGGAAAAACTAGAACATCAGCGGGACAAACTGAAAGATCAATGGGACAAAGTAGGAGATCAGCGGGGCAAATTAAAAAATTAGCGAGGCAAACTGAAAAATCAATGGGGCAAACTTAACAAATAATTTTATGACTTGAGCCGAAAAATCTAAACATATCTAATGTTCAAATAGACCACACCGCACGAAATTTTGAATTGAACTTCTAATATTGATCATTTATTGGGGGCCACAGAAGATTATGGATCTATAATTGTGTTTTCTATTAATCCATATATGTATAATCTTATGAATAGGTTTGATAACAAACAAACATCACTGTTGGGCTGACTATGGTTTCAGCGGTGGAAATCACTATGCCCACTGTTTCCTGTAGTATGATCCACTCGATCTTTTGATATGCTTCAATTTGAAATTTGGGAGCTAAACCCCTTAAAATAAATGAAAAAATGGATGAACGGCATGGATATACTACATACATTCAATGTGGGCCCAACTGAGTTTACTTGTACAATGGGAGGGTATTGACTAACTCAGTTCCCAATCCGATTACCCTTGTTACGCCCCACAATGATGTTTTATTTGTAATATATCATGTTTATCGAATTATGTAATATCCCTCCATTTTCATAGCAATATGTATACACCAAAACCCCATATGTGGAAGGGAACCTAGACATTCAGCGAGACAAATATGAAATTGAACTGGATAAATATGAAAGATCAGCGGGGGAGACATTAAGATCAGCAGGGAAAACATGAGAGATCAGTGGGACAAACAGGAAGATCAGTGGGGCAAACTGGAAGATTAGCGGGGAAACTAGAACATCAGCGGAGCAAACTGGAAGATCAGCGGGGTAAACTAGGAGATCAGCGAGGTAAACTAGAAGATCAACGGGGGAAACTAAACGATCAGCGGGGTAAACTGGAAGATCAGCGGGGCAAAATAGAAAATCAACGGGGCAAATTGAAAAATTAATGGGGCAAACTTAACAAATAATTTTATGACTTGAGCCGAAAAATCTAAATATCTAATGTTTAAATGGACCACACCATACGAAATTTTGAATTAAACTTCTAATGTTGATCATTTATTGGGGGCCACAGAAGATTGTGGATCTATAATTGTGTTTTCCATTAATCCATATCTATATGATCTTATGAATAGGTTTGATAACAAACAAACATCATTGTTGGGCCGACTATGGTTTTAGCGGTGGAAATCACCATGTTCACTGTTTCCTGTAGTATGATCTACTCAATGTTTTGATATGCTTCAATTTGAAATTTGGAGGCTAAACCCCTTAAAATAAATGGTAAAATGGATGAACGGCGTGGATATATTACATACATTCAATGTGGGCCCAACTGAGTTTACTTGTACAATGGGAGCGTACTAACTAACTCAGTACGTAATCCGATTACGCTTACTAGCCCCACAATGATGTTTTATTTGTAATATATCATGTTCATTGGATTATGTAATACACCTCTGTTTTCATCGCAATATGTATATACCAAAACCCCATATGTGGAAGGGAACCTAGACATTGAGGGAGGGAACCTAGACAATCAGTGGGATAAACATGAAATTGAACGGGACAAACATTAAAGATCAGCGGGGTAGATATTAAGATCAGCAGGGAAAACATAAAAGATTAGCGGGTCAAACAGGAAAATCAGCTGGGGAAACTAGAAGATCAGCGGGGGAAACTAGGAGATCAGTGGGGCAAACTAAAAGATCAGTGGGGCAAACTAAGAGATCAACAGCCAAACTGGAAGATCAGCAGGGGAAACTAGGAGATCAGCGGGGTAAACTGGAAGATCAGCGGGGCAAACTGGAAAATCAGCGGGGCAAACTAGAAAATTAGCGGGATAAACTGAAAAATCAACAGGGAAAACTAGAAAATCATTATGCCCACTGTTTCCCCTAGTATAGTCCGCTTGATCTTTTGATATGCTTCAATTTGGGGCTCAACCCCTATATATATATATATATATATATATATATATATATATATATATATATATATATATATATATATATATATATATATATATATATGGGAAAAGGTATTATGCGCTCGACCTCACGATAAGCTCTCGTGAGGTCAAGCTGTGTGGGCCCCACCGTGATGCGTGTCGACCATCAATACCGTGCATTTGATGGGTCCCCTTTAGATTATGGGATATCCCAAAAATCAGCTGTATACATAACTCAGGTAGGCCATACCATCTAAAATCATGTGAAGACACCATTAAAACATATAAAAGCACTGGTGAGGCCCACCTAAAATTTTCATGTGTCTAAAACTTGGTCTAAACCCTCATCCAAGTAATGGTGGTACACATGTGTCGTGTGTATATATATACACAAGTGTGTGTGGGAAAAGGTTCTATATGGTCGAGCTCATGTGAACTACCCATGAGGTCGAGTTGTGTGGGCGCTATCATGAAGTATGTCAAACATCTACCCTATCAGTCAGATGCACCATTCCATGGTGGGCCTAGAGCTTAAAAATCAAGTTAATCCATGACTTTTGTAGGCCACACCACGTACAAAACTTGAGAGGGGTTACCTTCCATTAAAATATTCATATTTATTTTTTGAGCCCACCGAGAGGTGTTTCACAAATCCAGCCCATCCATAATGTGTGACCCACTTGGATAAGGGGTCAGACCGAGTTTCAAACAAATCCAAATTTCAGGTGGGCCCCACCAAGTAATTTTATATGTTTTAGGCATGCCTTCACATGTTTTAGATGGTATGGCCCACCTGAGTTCCGTATAAGGCTGATTTTTCCGCTATCCCATAATTTAAAGGGGACCCATCGAGTTCAAGGTGTTGATGTTCGACATACGTCATGGTAGGGCCCACACAACTCGACCTCATGGGGAGTTCCCATGAGCTCGATCGTATAGAATCTTTTCCTCTAGCATAAAAATAAAAAGGAACTACATACATTCTGTGTGGGCCCACTGAGTTTAAAAGATACCCGTGTTGCATGCTTTCTTCACTGGACTGACCATTTTCAGGAGAAGACAAAATGCTGATGAGGGGGGCCCACAAAAAGGATTTTTTGGGTCTTTCTACCGGAAACGCGGTGAAGAAACGGGGTGAAAGTAATGGCAGTGAAAGCAACAGTTGAAAAGGAGAGGCAAAGCAAGCAGTGGAAAGGGAGAAGAAAAGCAAGCCATGGAAATGGGAGAGGAAAAACCACAGCCGTGGAAAGAGGGGTATTTTCGTCCTAAAAGCCCGACTCCGTACGAGGAGGTCTAAGTGGGTATTCTAAGTTTGTATTGCTTCAAAAAAACCCCTGGATAAAAGGTGGGGTCCACAGTCGTAAATTTCTCTTTTCTGTGGGGTTTTTTTTTAATTATTTTTTTAACTAAAGGTTAGCTTGTTAGTACACACTCCATGTCAGTACACACACTCCATGTTAGCCATCCCACTATGGTATGGTTCACTCCATATTTAGATCTGACTCATTCTTTGTCTCATGCCCTAAAATAATATATCGAAATGTATGAATGACGCGGATACAACACATATATCATGGTATGTCTCACGTGACTTGGTTACGTCACTTCATTAGCGAGTCTCACTGCTCAACCTGTCAGTATCTAATCCACGTCTATTCGTCCCCATTCGGGAACGGATTGGCTACTCCCCCTGACACTAGCCAATGGTTGGTGGTTGGTGCTTTGTGGCCTCACCAGGATGTATGTGTTTCATCCATGCCGTCCATCTATTTTTACAAATCATTTTATGGTATGAGACCAATGAGGTATATCCCAATCTCAAGTGGACCACATTACAAGAAATGGTGTTGAATGAGCATCAAACATTAAAATTATTTTGGGGGCCATAAAAGTTTTGGATCAAGCTGATTTTTGTTTTTTCCCTTCATCTGGGCATGTATAACCTAATCAACAGATTGGATGTCAAATAAACAGTACAGTGGGCCTTAGGAGGATTTTAATGGTGGATATCCAATCACTATTGTTTTCATGTGGTGTGGTACACTTGAGATTTATATCCCTATCATTTTTGGGATCGAACCCTAAAATTATCCGTAATAATTGATGAACGGAATGGATGAAACACATACATCATGGTGGGCCCACAAAGCACCGACCACTAGCCACAAGGTTGGTGTAAGGGGGAGTAGCCAATCTGTTTCCACCGAATGGGGGGACGTGGATTGCGTACTACCCCCGCCCGTCCCTAGCTCCGAACGGGCAGTTCTGTGGGCAGGCCCACCATGATGTATCTATGCATCCAAGCCGTCTATCCCTTTTCTCATATTATTTTAAGGCATCAAAACAAAATTGAAGCAGATCCAATAGTCAAATGGACCACACCACAGATGACTCTTACATTTAATGCAACTTACATTTAATGCTTTGTGCATTTTAATGCAACCAAGCTTATTATTTGGTGTGGTCCACTTGAGCGTTGGATCTACCTCATTTTTGTTTTGATGCCTTAAAATAATCTTAGAGAAGGGATTGACGGCTTGGATATACAGATACATCATGGTGGGCCCGCCCATAGAACTGCCCGTTCAGAGGTAGGGACGGGTGGGGGTAGTACACAATCTGCATCCGTTTCCCGATTGGGGTCCGTGGAAACTAGACACTGATTTCCTGCAAAAGCCTTTCACAAGAAGTTCTTGTGCAAGGAGTCTGGGTGGGGCCCACTGTGATGTTCGTGAAAGCCACTCCGTCCATCTATTTTTGGAGCTGATTGTAAGACATGTGGCTAAAAATGAGGCGTATCCAAAACTCAAATGGGCCAGACAAGAGGAAACATTGGGGATTTAGTGACCACCGTTGAAACAATTATATGGCCACAAAAGTTTTGTACCTATCAAATTTTTGGTATTTTCACTTCATCCCAGTGAAAATGACCTTATAAACGGTTTGGATGGAATATAAACATCAAGGTGGAGCCTAGGAAGGTTTCAACGGTGGGCATTCTTTTCCCCACTATTTCATCTTGTATGTCCCACTTGAGTTTTGGATCCTCCTCATTTTTTCCGCATGTCTTAAAATGAGCTCGAAAAATGGACGGTTGGATTTCTAATAAACATCATGGTGGATCCCACCTTGTGTCCAAGCACAGGAACTTCCTGAGAAATTCTTTTGCCGGAAATCCGCGTCCGTAGAAACTTACACTAGAGAGGACTATGGAGCCCACCGTGATGTGTCTTATCCATGACCTTCATCCTTTTTCTCCAATCATTTTAAGATATGACCCAAAAAATTGAGGCAGGTGAAAGGCTTAAGTGGACCACAAAGTGGATCCTTCCTCTTGCTCCGGTGGTAGACTCTCAGGAGTTTCAACACCCAGTCAAGGGTTCGAGTATCCATAAGGGGTGAAATCCTAGTATTACGTGAGTGTGTGCGTGTTTTATATATATATATATATATATATATATATATATATATATATATATATATATATATATATATATATATATATATATATATATATATATATATATATATATATATATATATAAGTGGCCCACAAAGTGGGGATTGAACGTCCACCATTAAAAACTCTTGGGAAGCTGAAGAAGTTTCGAATCAAGCTGATATTTGTGTTTTCACTTCATCCACATCTACATGACCCTATGAATAGATAGGATGGTAAAAAAAAACATCATGGTGGCGCTTAAAAAAGTTTCAACGGTGGGTGTCATTATCAATTCAACTTCCTTTAAGTGTCGTGAGTTGTGGACCTGCCTCATTTTTTAGACTATACCTTAAAATGATCTGAGAAAAGCGATTAGCAACTTAGATAAAACACTTACATTAGAATGATTGTTCGGCTCTTGGTTGTGCCCAGGGGTGAGCTCGGCAATAAAATCGGCTACAACTTGGCCTTTGATTATCATGTGGAGGCGGAATTTAATGTCAAACTCATTGAGTTCGATCACCCATTTGGTCAGCCTTTCTGATCGCCCATTTGGAGCGAGCTTTGCTGACCTAAACTGGTGGCTTCTATGCGACACAGTAGGAACATTGAGGGTTTGAGATGAGTCTTGAGCTTTCGAGCCTGTTACCTATCCAACCGGTTACAGCTATTCCAGCAACCACCTCATGGAGTTCATATTATTGTTTAATGTTTCCATCTACTGTTCGACGGAGTTCAGTTGTCCTCCTCTATTGTGGGACCATTGTGCCTGCCTTGCAGGACTAGAGTCAGCATGTTGTTGGGAAGCAGAGTCTCGTAGCTACTGGACTACTCTGATGGCGGCACAAGGTCCGTTGCAACAGGAGAGGCCCTGGTTTTTGTTCACTCCCCAAGTGCAGGGTTGTGATGTAGTAATAAACTCGGTAAGACCGAGGTCGAATCCCAAGGGACTGATACCTATCCGTTATCTGAAACTAACCAAAACTAGAACTAGAATGAAATGAAATCTAAATTGAGTTGTGATTTGAGGAATAATTCTGAAATATTAATCTAAAACTTTGGAGAAATTAGAGAAGAGAAACTAGGGATTCAGAGGATCCACTTGTAGAGATCAGGGAGATCTTATGCCTACTTCAAGAATCATGAAATCAAACTAAACTTACTTTGATCTAGTTTTCAAGAGATGAAAGGTATATGAATTAGAATGGATTCCATCACCAAACCATGCCCAGTAGACAAAGCAAACAACAGAATTAAACTAATTACCAACCAATCAACAATGCATGAAGGTTAAGAAGGGTACCGTCATCCGACCATGTCCAGGAGACTATGGTGAACAACAGGGCTTCCTGATGTCATAAACATAAAAGGAAAAGAACATGTTTAAAGCCATTGCAGACCCATTGTAATTTCAGTCACAACAGACCATTAAAGACTAAAAACATCCCATTAATTAACCTATAATTAAAATCAGTTCAATGTAAATACAAAGCTCAAACAAAGTCTCCCATCATGCTACAGGCTTCACCTCTTAGCCCTAGCTAAGAGGTTTAGCCACACATGAGTGGACGAGATCTCTTAAACATAGCAAAATAAAATAAAAAGAAAGAAAAAAACAACTCTCTTATCTGCCACGCCTTCACGGCCCCTGCTAATCTCCTCAGCTCAATGTTCCCAGCCTGGCCCTGATCACAACTTCGCAGCTCTCCTTTTATAACCAGCAAAGAGTTAGCAAGGTCAGTCAGAGTCAGCCTCTAGGCTACGCACAGCATGCGTAACGTTTATGTAAGACAAAAAATTTTACCTTCTTTGACAAGTTGGAAGAGCGTACTTTTCTCTCTCTTTCCTTAAGAAAATGACCCTCCCTTGGACAGTTTTGGCTTGCCTACAAGATGAACGGGTTAGATCTTCCCATCGGCCATCCGTAGTGGCCCACTTGGATCGTCGGATCCGGCCGCAGAACAGAGCTTACGCAGCTCTGTTCGCGCCGATGAGATGGTGGGGTCCATTATTGATGTCATCAGAGAAATTCATCACGTCCATTGCGTTATCCTCGAAAAACAGGTCAGGAAATATAGGTTTTGAATCGAATTCGGTGCGACCCACGGAAGAAATCAGCTGCGACAATGGTAGGGCAGTCTGTTTGTGACCATTGAAACTAGCACGTTTACGTGCATGGGTGCACAAGGTCAACATGGTTCTGACTAGATCGAGACCCACTGTACGATGGATGGTTCTGATTGGCTATATGGATGATGAGTGGGGCCCACAACGATCCACCACAACCTCTGTTGCAAAACAGAGACCGCGCATCCATGCACTATGTTGTTAGTAGGGCCCATGATTGGGATATTCCAGAAATCCACTCCATCGACTCGTTGTATCTCAAAAAACCGTTTATTATGGTCGATTTTGGGAGAGCTTCTAACGTGGCCCTCTTGATTTTCCATTCCTGTCATCCGTTAGATGTAGAGGACGGTCGGAAACACATCTTGGTCAGTTTCTGGCAGATTTCAGGCAGGCTCTAGTTGGCAGCGTCTTCTGATCCTACTAGACGGTCCAGATCATCTTGTTGAATGATCGTAGTGGCTCACATCGATCATCAGCAAGTCTGTGCACATGGACGTTCACAGGTGGGAGGAATTTTCGAAGATGAGTCGGATCAGCACCTCTTGAGCCGACTTGGTGTGTTCGGTGTACGACGCCCCTTGTGTACATGGTGTACACGCACCTCAATGCGGGGTCCACTGAGATGTGCATTAGAAATCCTCTCCATCCATCCGCTTCTCTAGCTCATTTAATCTGTCAAGCTCCAATTTTAAGGATATCCAGATCTCAGGTGGGGCCCAGATCGCTGTTTTATGGGCTGATCTGCCCATTGGGTCACTTCCACAGGGATCGAATGGCTGAAATTCGACATGTACGGTTAATTTATTTTCTTAAGGCCGTACATGAAGTGTCGAGCCGAACAGATGGTTAGAACCTTGTGATCTTGCATTCTGCCTCAATTTCGGGCCTCTTTGAAGTGAGTGGCTGAAATTTCTCTGATCTCCAGTGTTTAAATCTTTGATCTTGGTCTCATGGAGTCTCATCCAATGCCTTGGTGTATTCTAAACGTTAAATCCATGATTATAGCCTCTTATTTCAGTCCAAGCTCGTAATTACACCTTGCGGCACAAACACGGTTAAATCGGACCGTTAGACAATACAATATTCGTAAATCAAGGCAATAACTGGGGTCTGAAATGCAATATTTGACCCTCAACACAACTCCCAACTAGCATCTTGTTAGTCCTGAGCAAGGTATGCGAAAAAATAAGTTGAGAATTAAATGACAATTTCTATGAACTCGAGTGATTTTTGAAAAACTATCTAAATCCCAGAATTCTAAAATTTATGAATGTTAGGCATTACTTTCTCATGGACTCAAACACATGGTAAACTTCATAATCAAGTGCAAAGTATTAATCCATCAATTAGAAAAATTCTAAACATTGAGTTTCATAGGTGTATAGTGTAATCTCGACTTATCAACATTGAGATTCAATTCATTATTCCATGATATAATTGATAACCAGCAAAAGCATTCAAGATGCCCAAAACCTAAATGTGCCTCATAGATCATTCTTTTTCTTTCTTTCAGCCTTCGATTTTTTTGATAAAAGTAATGCCAAGAAGGGGAATCAAATCCTCACCTATAGGGGACAAACCCATGGTGAAGACTGTACACCCAACCCTTTTCTTCATATTATTCATGGGGAATCAAATCCTCACCTATAGGGAGCAAACCTACGGTGAAAATTATTCGCTCAACTTTTTTCAAAGATATCTTCTTCTTTTTCTTTTTTTTTTTCCATATCGATCCTTTTAGGCATTTTTTTTTCTTCGATTGTTCATGACGGGCACTTTTCCAGGCTGGTTCCTTCCATGCTTAGTTATTACCAAGATATCCTTTCAATATCGAACTGAAACCGTAATGTGCAAGCGAGATGTGACATGTAAAATCATAATTCAATCAATGTTTACAACTTCCAATCATGGATTAACAATTCAAACTTAACTGTGAAATCTAACAGATACTAAATCTAAGAGTCATAAATTACCAACATCACGTGTTTTGAAATTCTATGTCACAGATGGATGTCAAAATTGCTTCGAATTCATTAGAAAGTCCAAAAAAAAAGAAATTAAAAATTTTCACGATTTTTGCTCAAGACTAAAAAAACACTGATTAGGAACCTAATCCCCCACTCCCAACCTAAAATCTACATTATCCTCAATGTAAAAGATATAAATATGCAATGCACATGGGACAACGAAAGTAAAGAAAAAGTGATGGGAAAATAGTACCTAGATAACAAATCGAGAGAGAGACTTTTCAAGAGATAGCAGTATGAAAGTCGGTCAGCACAAGAGAGAAAACAAAATAAAAATAATAAAAATAAAATTATACCTATACCACTTTCGCAGGTACTCTCGATTGCATTTAGCATATGCAACAAGCCTTTAAACCCCTAGGTTTCTCTTAAAGAACGAGTTGTAGTCTAGTGAGGGTTTGCAACAATGTTACCCACAAACATTAAATCGATCATGCCGCAAGGTTCCTCTTCCGGCTAATATCTTGATAAGTTTCTCAGTAAGTTCCTCAACAGGATCATCCAAAAGTCCTTTTTATAATAGGCTTGGGCACCCTGGAGAATGACTTTCCAGAGAGATTTATGTATCTCATAAGAAATCTTGCATTGAATTGATTGAGGTATCTGTAATGTATACGATTCACCTATGACAGAAGAAGTTTCAACGTTAGTATCGCATGGTGAATCAGAAACTATAAGTAAATAAAGTTTAGAAAACTTCTTAAGACGTGATGTAGTCTCAACATATTCCGAAGCTCCAAACTTTGGTTCAATTTTCAGCTCCTCTTCCTTTACCAGTAGACATTTAGGATCAGGGGAAGAGAGAATTTCAGAATAAGGGTTCTCTGGGTCAGTGATGACCACCGAGATGTTGTCATGCAAGGCATCCACTTTGTCTTTTAACAAGGGATCGTTTGAAACTACAAAGTGTGCCAAGCAATCTCAAGAGCTGAGAAATTCAGCTGAGTGTGACTTATTTTTCATATTGGATCTCGCGATGATCTTCTCAAAGAATTCATCATCCTTGAAAGTAGATGGAGGTACGCTCTTTTGCTCCAGTCCTGCACAGACAGATTGAAGATCAATAAGTGAAGCATTGATGTGATCACTCTGCTCATTGAAATTATTCAATTGAAGCGTTGAATTGTCAAATGTGTGCAGCTCAAATGGTGGCCTCAACTAAGTGGTTTCAAATTCTAAAGTCGTAGCGGGCAACTCCTTCTCCCGAATCATATCATCATTCAATTCAGGAGAGTGGTCTAAACATGTCTCACAAAAGTTAGAAGAGTCGGTTGTAAGGGGTTCATTCTCCACATTTAAATCAGGCATGTCAGATGAGTGAATTAGATCCTCCTGACTGATCACTTCATACACTTCTTGATCATTGACCTGTACCATGCTTGAGATTGATTGCAGGAGAATTTGGGCTGAACATTCATGATCATCATCCCAATACGCATCATCGTCTAATTCCATGTAATGCACAATTGGGATGGGATCATCTTCCTCATATTCTATCCCTAAATTCAGTTGAGGTTCGAATAAACTAATCTCTACCTCATCATTGAAATCCTGTGTATCAAGTAAGAAAGGTGTGTCATCATCAATGTATTTAAAAGACACTCATGTATCTTCACCATTCTTTTGAATAGTCATTGAGATCAACTCATTGGGAAATTGAACCGTATGCTCATTAATGGAATCCAACTCCTCATTCCAAATTTCAGATTTCTTCAAAAGTGAGTGCAGATTACTTTTCTCGCATTGTATTTCTGGATTGGGTTGTAGTTGGGATGAGCAAGCCTCCTCTATCTTTTCAAGGCACGACATGAGTGTTTCCATTGTTGTTTGAATTTCCTCAAGACAGGCCATGTCACGCTGATATGAATCCTCTTGAATCATTTCTGGTTGGATCTCAAAGGTAGGAGATCCAAGAGAATAATCATTATAACATGTTGTTGGTTCATTTCTCTAATTTTGATGTTTTCACTGATTGTAGTCATACGAATCATAGGTGGGAGAATCTGATGGTTGGTAATACTTACTATCACTCATGATATAATCACGCATTGTTTTCTTTTTATCGGATGGATGATAATAATTCTCACAACCATAGTTATGATAACCCCAGCACTCACGTACTATTTTGTTAATCCGTGGGGTGTAATTGTTCTCCTGCATATAATCACATAAGGACTTCTTAGCCGATGAATCTTTATATTCTGATCGATTCCCAATGATAGTTTTACGAAAGTTTTGAGACATAGGTTGATTTATATCATCATCATCCCAAAATAGTTTATTCTTCTCAGCATACTAACGTTGCCACTCGTGCATATACATGATGAAACCCTTAATCTAAATTTAATCCTAAGAAAAATAGAAGAAACAATCCTACAACAATGTGAAAAGTAAGAGGAGGAGAAGTTAGAAAGAATGTACCAAATGAGAAGTTCATATGTTAAGATCCTGAAAAAGAAAACAAAAGAAATTAGTTTCTAAAAGTAGAAAATCGAAAGTTAGAAAGTTCTAAATTAGAAATCCTAAAATAGAAAGTAATGTTAGTTTCTAGAAAGGAAAAAATTTTAAATTTCTAAAACTAAAATCCTAATTCTAAAAATAGAAAAAGTATAGAAATTAGAAAGGGATTACTAAATTAGAACTTACGTCAGGATCCTACAAAATAGGAAAACGGATTAGTTTCTAGAAATCAGAAAAACCTAAACCTATAGTCAGAAAAATCCCAATCTTAAACTAATCCTAAAACTAATTAATTTCATAAACGCAACCTTCAGTCCCCGGCAACGGCGCCAAAAACTTGTTCACTTCCCAAGTGCAGGGTTGTGATGTAGTAATAAACTCAGTAAGACTGAGGTCGAATCCCAAGGGACTGATACCTATACGCTATCTGAAACTAACCAAAACTAGAACTAGAATGAGATAAAATCAAAATTGAGTTGTGATTTGAGGAATAATTCTGAAATATTAATCTAAAACTTTGAAGAAATCAGAGAAGAGAAACTAGGGATTCGGAGGATCCATTTGTAGAGATCAGGGAGATCTTATGCCTGCTTCAAGAATCATGAAATCAAACTGAACTTACTTTGATCTAGTTTTCAAGAGATGAAAGGTATATGAATTAAAATGGATTCCATCACCAAACCATGCCCAGAAGACAAAGCAAACAACAAAATTAAACTAATTACCAACCAATCAACAATGCATGAAGGTTAGGAAAGGTACCGTCGACCATGCTCAGGAGACTATGGTGAACAACAAGGCTTCCTAACGTCATAAATATAAAAGAAAAAGAACATGTTCAAAGCCATTACAGACCCATTGTAATTTCAGTCACAACAGACCATTCAAGACTAAAAACATCCCATTAATTAACCTATAATTAAAATCAGTTCAGTGTAAATACAAAGCTCAAACAAAGTCTCTCATCATGTTACAGGCTTCACCTCTTAGCCCTAGCTAAGAGGTTTAGCCACACATGAGTGGACAAGATCTCTTAAACAAAGAAAAATAAAATAAAAAGAAAGAAAAAAACAACTCTCTTAACTACCTAGCCTCCATGGCCCCTGCCAATTTCCTCAGCTCAACGTTCCCAGCTTGGCCCTGAACACCACTTCGCAGCTCTCCTTTTATAACTAGTAGAGAGCTAGCATGGTTGGTCAGAGTCAGCCTCTAGGCTACGCACAGCGTGCGTAGCATTTATGTAAGACCAAAAATTTTGCCTTATTTGACAAGTTAGAAGAGCGTACTTTACTCTCTCTTTCCTCAAGAAGATGACACTCCCTTGGACGGTTTTGGCTTGCCTACAAGATGAACGAGTTGGATCTCCCCATCGGCCATCCGTGGTGGCCCACTTGGATTGTCAGTTCTGGCCGCTGAACAGAGCTTACGCAGCTCTGTTCACACTGGTGAGATGGTGGGGTCCATTATTGATGTCATCGGAGAAATCCATCACTTCCATTGCGTTATCCTCGAAAAACAGGTCAGGAAAGATAGGTTTTGGATCGAATTTGGTGCGACCCACGGAAGAAATCAGCTGCGACAATGGTAGGGCAGTCCGTTTGTGACCATTGAAACTAGCACGTTTACGTGCATGGGTGCACAAGGTCAACATGGTTATGACTAGATCGAGACTCACTGTACGATAGACGGTTCTGATTGGCTATATGGATGATGAGTGGGGCCCACAGCGATCCACCACAACCTCTATTATGAAACAGAGACCACGCATCCGTGCGCTGTGATGTTAGCAGGGCCCATGATAGGGATATTCCAGAAATCCACTCCGTCTACTCGTTGTATCTCGAAAAACTGTTTATGATGGTCGATTTTGGGAGAGCTTCTAACATGGCCCACTTGATTTTCCTTTCCTGCCATCCATTAGACGTAGAGGACGGTCAGAAACACATCTTGGTCGGTTTCTGGTACATTTCGGGCAGGCTCTAGTCGGCGACGTCTTCTGATCCTACTGGACGGTCCAGATCATCCTGTTGAATGATCGTGGTGGCCCACATTGATCATCAACAAGTCTGTGTACACGGACGATCACAGGTGGGAGGAATTTTCGAAGACGAGTCGGGTCGGCGCCTCTTGAGCCGACTTGGTGTGTTCGGTGTACGACTTTCCTTGTGTACATGGTGTACACGCACCTCAATGTGGGGTCCACTGAGATGTGCATTAGAAATCCTCTCCGTTCCATCCGCTTCTCTAGCTCATTTAATCTGTCAAGCTCTAATTTTAAGGATATCCAGATCTCAGGTGGGCCCCAAATCGCTGTTTTATGGGCTGATCTGCCCATTGGGTCACTTTCACAGGGATCGAATGGCTGAAATTCGACATGTACGGTTAATTTATGGTCTTAAGGCCATATATGAAGTCTCGAGCTGAACAGATGGTTAGAACCTTATAATCTTGCATTATGGCTCAATTTCGGGCCTCTTTGAAGTGAGTGGCTGGAATTTCTCTGATTTTCAGTATTTAAATCCTTGATCTTGGTCTCATGGAGTCTCATCCAATGCTTTGGTGAATTCTAAACGTTAAATCCATGCTTTTAACCTCTTATTTCAGTTCAAGCTCGTAATTACACCTTGTGGCACAAACACGGTTAAATCGGACCGTTAGATAATACAATATTCATAAATCAAGGCAATAACTAGGGTTTGATATACAATATTTGACCCTCAATAGTTTTCTTCTTTCCCCTCGCCATTATTGAACTTATAATGGGAATAGCTTCTAACATCGTCTTTCCATAGACAACGCCAAACTGTTGATATTGTTTTATGGTTAACCCTCCTTGGTCCCTTAAGTACCTGCACAAGGAACAGTAAGGAAAACCCTAGCTAGTATAGGGGACCCTCTGATGCCAAAGTCTGGAATCTGAGTCTTTATAGAGATTACTTAATGTAAGGGGTCATGGATGTATGAGTACATGTACCTTTCACCATCAGAGGACTCCGTTTTTATAAGAGAGGGAAGATCAAACCGTTAAGCGAACTTTTCTGTTTGGTAGATACATGTTAAGCTAGAATCCTTAACGGATTGGGATCTTCCTGTGATCCTTGAGATTCTGAGCTTATTCCTCTGAGATGCTCGGAGGAAATCTCGGACCGTTCCGTTGGATAAGGTCAGATACCAGTCGGGAGCCGGTGAACTCACCTGGCCTATAGATAAGGTCGGATGACAAAGGTAGCGGTTCCTTAGCGATACGCTAGCCGAGTATCAGAAGGTCAGCGTCGTTCCGATGAATAAACCGACGAAGCGGGCTTGTGATGTCCTTGTGATCACTAACCTCGGTAGCCCTTGGCTCCTTTGCTGGGCCGATAACTCCAATAAGCCATTGGGGAAGCCCGCTAAGGGCCATGCCGACCTTAGTAATTTGTCGTACGGCTGGCTCTTTGTTCGCCATTGGGCCATGCTGGTCATTGGTTCGACCTTCATTTATGGATCGTCCCATGTTTCCCATAACACTCATCATCCTCACATGTGGTGATGGTATACAACTATCCGGACTGTTAGAAAAGTGGGTCCAAGTGTGGATGAAACGTGTTTTGAGATTCATATTGATAAAGCGATCCTAGCCATTCAATTAATGGCTATCAAATGGATGGTGAAGAGTAAAAAGAGTGAATGGTCTAAATTTAAAGGAAATCAGATGATTGATTCTAAACTCTTATGGTAACATCTACTATGCTTGTAATGTTCACGCCTCTACGTCACCACCATTTTTTAAACAAAACATGCATATGCCTCTTTCACCACCAACCATGGGTCGGCCCATGGGTCCGCTGGCCTGATGGGCCTTTGTGGTGGGTTCGGGCCAATCTAAATTGGCAACGGGTCCAGTTTGGGGTAGAAATGTGACCCATTTAAGTAAATGGGTTGATCGAACCTTATCCGACCCGGATCGCCCCTGCCGGGCCCACATAGATTATCAATGAGTTGGGACTACTTGATAAGTCATCAAGTGGTTAGGGTTGGGTCAGAGGGTAATTGGTAATGGGTCGGGTTTGGTCAAGAATTCTCGAGACAGGCTTGGGTTAACACCGACCTGCCCGAACGCGGCCCAATTGTCACCCCTAATTAATTCGATAGGTTTCGGACCCTCTACATACTGGGATTTGAATCGGAATCGGGTCCTATCTAGATACACCCGAATCGGACCCATTTACATCCTATGTTAAATCCTGATCAAACAGTGTTATTGAGTGGAAGGTGCTAACCGTCCAATCATGTATTCTTTGTAGACAATTCCTGTACTTTTAATCCTAAGGGTCTATTTTTGATGATATTAGAAGGGTTGGGATCTTCTAATCTAGGCCGTTTTCGGGCCAACTGTATGTTGTGGGTCCCATAAGATCGACATTCCTTAATTTGAACCTCATTTATTTATTGAAGGAATTTTTACCATAAACCCCTGGCAAATTAGGATTTTAATAAATAATCCTCATCAGATAAGTGTTTTTGGAGCCGTGAAATGGAGGAAATTTGTGGGGCTCACACGTCTTTTTCAGGGATGACAGATGCCTGCAAAAAGCTTTGGCAGGATATTTTTAGTGCCGTACACTGACCGAGTTACCTCGGTTAAATCGCTCGGCTCAATTCGATTTGAAACTGTGTTTGGCCAAGCCAAATTGATTTTTTGAACTCGGGAAAAAATTTAGCCGAGTTTGAGCTTGCCGGAGCTTGACTTGACTTGGATCAAATCCCAACTCGAATCCAACTCAAATCGAATTAGCTCGGTGACTTGGTTTTTTTGATATACTTATTTTTTATTATTATTATTATTTTTTCTTATTTTTACACACACGCACCCCCACACACTCATGCCACATGCACACACCGTGAAAGTTACGATGGTATGCAATTCTTTCCCTAGTTTCCTCTAGCGTGGCCTCTTTGAGTTTTGGATTCACATTATTTTTTGGTCTCGTTTCTTAAAATGAGCTAATAAAATGAATGGATGAAAATGATTTATAACAAATATCACGATAGGGCCTTACCTAGTTGTTTTTGTTTTTAAAAAAATCATTTTAAATATGAGCTGAGTCACACCATAAAAACCTAACATACACAACTTACAGACATTAAAATTACAGTGCAGGTCTGTATCGCCGAGTGCATACGTTAAATGTCAAATAAATATTACAGTGAGCCACAGGAGGTTTTTAATTGTAGACATTCAATTACTATATTTTTCCCGTAGTGTATCCCCTGAGATTTGGATCTGTCTCATTTTCGAAATAAAGCCTTAAAAATGAATAAATAATCTAGAAAAATGGATGGACCGTGTGGATCAAACACAGGCATCATGGTGGGCCGACAGAGCACCGACCACTAGCCAAGCCTTGTCCTGACGTCATACACGTGGTGGGCCCCAAAATTTTCTGACGAGGGTACTTTACTAATTTCATTTTTCAACCATCACTGTCCAGGTGGAGGAATCCCGGAGATAATACAAGGAATTTTACGCGAAAACCCCTTTTTAGAATTAAGAGAAAATGACCACTGTAGACAAAACCTTTTACCCAGCGGTTTTTATCGCGGAATTCAAACTTAAGTTACCAACTTAGACTAGCACGTGCGGACAGCGACTTTGAGGGCGAAACTACCCTCCTTTTCACTGCCGTTGCTTTTCCTCTCCCTCACTTCTCTCGCTCCATTTTTTTTTTTTATAAAGGACGAAAACTCCACCGCTACATCTGTTGCTTGGATCGCACCACGCTCTAGCTGGATCCCACCCTCACTATTCATCAACATTAGGCGTGTACACGAACCGAGCTAGGTCGGTTAGCTCGCTCGACTCGAGTTGAAAAAGCTTGATTCAACTCGGTTCAAAGCTAAGTTCAAGCTGAGTTGAGCTGATTTTTTGAGCTCGAAAATGAGTTCGAGCAAGCCTCAGCTCGACTCAACTTGGACAGAATCCAGTTCGAATCGGACCAGTTCAATGAATCGGTTACTCTGCCATTGATGTTGCTCACCAACTGTCTGATAAAATGACTCAACGAAATGTGGCCGGCGGCAAGGAAAGTATGTACACGAAACAAATACCTTTTTTCTCCTTGTTTTTCTTGGTTTTTATGTTGCTTAGAAGGTATTTGATAAAATACCTATAAAACAATTGCATTTGTTTGTAAAATAGTGGGATTTTGAAGTTGCAACTCAGGTGTTTGTGAAAATGCCTCAATGGCGAACTCGGCTCGAGCTGCTGACTAAAACAAGCTGAGATGGCCAGTCAGGCTCAAGGACCAAGCCTAGCCGAGTTCGAGCTGAGGTCAGCCTGTGGCCGAGCCAAGTCGACATGAGGCCAGCTTTACTCGGTTTGACACGATGTAAACCCCTAATCAACATTATCTCATTTTTCCTGAAAATATTCCCTCCACGGAAGACAGTACGCATGACAAGTATGATATACATTTACCTAAATGGCATAAATTTTTTGTGGGCCATTGAAATGCCGAATGAAGCTCCCATCTTGGTTTTTGGTTCATCCATGCGAAATCATCCTATGAACATGATGGATTACAAGTAAAACATCATTGTAGGGGCATAACAAGGTTTCCACGGTGGAAACACTGTTTCCTGTGGTGTGATCCACTTGATATTTCAATATGCCACCATTTTGGGCTGAAACCCTTGCTTTAGATGGAAAAATGGATGAACGTCATGGATAGTCCACATACATTCAAGGTGGGCCTAACTCAATATTTTTAATTTTTTAATTTTTTTAATATTTTACTATTAATTTTTTTTAAAAAAAAATTTTAGGTTAGCTTGTTAGTACACACCCATGTCAATACACACACTCCATGTTAGCCACCCCCGCTAGGAATCGATACCAGGACCTCAAGTGTTGACATGAGGTATCTCTACTCGGTCTGCCAATTGATCTATGGATCTGGGTGTGCCCAACTTAGTTAACTCAGCACTATAAATGTGTACTGAAAATTTTATGAACCGCTCGGTCAATTTCATTAATTGCTCGATCAAATTCACCGAAGAGAATTTCATGTAAATCTCAGTCAATTTCATTAACTGATCGGTCAAATTCAACAAAGCAATTATTAGGCTAGGTCAATTACATTTAAAGTTTATTCCAATTCATCTTAGCCTCACCCAATTTCAAGCTTGCCTCGCTCAAATTGATGTTTCCCTTGCTCAATTTCTTAGTTGCTTCATTGAATTTTTTTCGTTGCCTTGCTCAACTCCTAGGTTGCCTCGCTCAATTTCTAGGTTCCCTTGCTCAATCCTCGCTCCAATTTCTACGTTGCCTCACTCGCCTCGCTCAATTTCTAGCTTCCCTCACTCAATTCCTAAGTTGCCTCTCTCCAATTTCGATGTTCCCTCGCTCAAATCCTAGGTTGCCTCGCTCAATTTCTAGCTTCTTCGCTCAATTCATAGGTTGCCTCTCTCAATTTCTAGGTTCCCTCACACAATTTGTAGCTTCCCTCGTCTCGCTCAAATCCTAGGTTGCCTTTTACAGTGTGGTCCACTTGATAGTTAGATCTATCTTATTTTTCATCCCAAGCCTTAATATGAGCTCGTAAAATATATGGACAGTTTGGATATAACACATACATCATGATGGAACCCACAAAAGCAGCATAGCAAAAAAAAAAAAAAAAATCAATTTGCCCCGCTCAATTTCTAGTTTGCCCCGCTCAATTTCTAGTTTGCCCCGCTCAATTTCTAGTTTGCCCGCTCAATTTCAATTTTCAGTTTACCCTGCTCAATTTTCAGTTTGCCCCGCTCAATTTCTAGTTTGTCTCGCTCAATTTTCAGTTTACCCTGCTCAATTGAGCGTTTACCCCACTCAATTTTCAGTTTGCCCCGCTCAATTGAGCGTTTACCCCGCTGAATTTTCAGTTTGCCCCGCTCAATTTTCAGTTTGTCATGCTTAATTTTCAGTTTGACCCGCTCAATTTTTAGTTTGCCCCACTCAATTTGCCCCGCCCCACTCAATTTGCCCCGCTCAATTTTCAGTTTGCCCCACTCAATTTGCCCCGCTCAATTTCCAGTTTGCCCCGCTCAATTTCCAGTTTGCCATGCTCAATTTTCAGTTTGCCCCGCTCAATTTCCAGTTTACCCCGCTCAATTTCTAGTTTGCCCCGCCCAATTTTCAGTTTACCCCGCTCAATTTCCAGTTTGCCCCGCTCAATTTTCAATTTACCCCACTTAAACTGAAATTTTTTTTTTCTTTTGTGGGTCTCATCATGATGTATGTGTTATATCCAAACCGTCCATATATGAGCGGGGCAAACTGAAAATTGAGCGAGGCAAACTGAAAATTAAGCGGGGCAAACTAGAAATTGAGCGGGGCAAACTGAAAATTTAGTTATATGTTTTGGTTTAAGTTTAAGTTAAGGTTTAGGTTTAGGTTTAGGTTATAGGTTTTAGGTTATAGGTTAAAGCTTTAGGGAATTGAGAATAGGTTAAGGTTTAGGTTTAGGAAATTGGGTTCAGGTTTGAGATCGGGTTTAGTTTGGGTTTTCAAGTTTAGATTTAGGTTAAGGAGTTGAGATTAGGATTAGGTGTAGGTTTAGGTTTAAGGATTTGAGAATACATTTAGGTTTTAGGTTTAGTTTTAAGTTTTAAGTTTAAGTTAAGGTTATAGGTTTAGGTTAGGTTTAGGTATAGGTTATAGGTAATAGCTTTAGGGAATTGAGAATAGGTTAAAGTTTAGGTTTAGGAAATCAGGTTCGGGATAATTCCTAAAAAATAAAAAGAAAAAAATAAAAAATAAAAAAAGTGCATTGCATTGACCCGGTCGACCCCAACTCGCTGGCTTCTTTTTTATTTTTATTTTTTTCCTTTTCCCTGTTGTAATCCCCGCTGGGATTTGAGTTTAGGTTATAGGTTTAGGTTTAGGTTATAGGTTTAGGATAAGGTTTAGGTTTAGGTTTAGGTTATATGTTTTGGGATTTGAGAATGGGTTCGGGTTAGGTTATACGTTTTGGTTTTGGTTTTGGTTATTGATTATAGGTTTAGGATAAGGTTTAGGTTTAGGTTTAGGTTATAGGTTTTGGGATTTGAGAATGGGTTCGGGTTAGATTATAGGTTTTGGGATTTGGGAATAGTTTTAGGTTATAAGTATAGGTTTAGGTTAGGTTATAGGTTTTGGGATTTGAGAATGGGTTCGGGTTTAGGTTATAGGTTTTGGTTTAGGTTATAGGTTCTAGGATTTGATAATGGATTTGGGTTTAGGTTATAGGTTTTGGTTTTGGTTTAGGTTATAGGTTTAGGTTTAGGTTTGGGTTTGAGTTTTGGGATTTGAGAATGGGTTCGGGTTTAGTTTACAAGTTTTGGAATTTAAGAATGGGTTCGGATTTAGGTTATAGGTTTTAGTTTTGGTTTAGGTTATAAGTTTTGGGATTTGAGAATGGGTTCGGGTTTATGTTATAGGTTTGGTTTTGGTTTAGGTTATAGGTTTTGGGATTTGAGAATGGGTTCGGGTTTAGGTTATAGGTTTTGGTTTAGGTTATAGGTTCTAGGATTTGAGAATGGATTTGGGTTTAGGTTATAGGTTTTGGTTTTGGTTTAGGTTACAGGTTTAGGTTTAGGTTTAGGTTTGGGTTTGAGTTTTGGGATTTGAGAATGGGTTCGGGTTAGGTTATAGGTTTTGGTTTTGGTTTATGTTATAGGTTATACGTTTAGGATAAGGTTTAGGTTATAGGTTTTGGGATTTGAGAATGGGTTCAGGTTAGGTTATAGGTTTTGGTTTTGGTTTAGGTTATAGGTTTTGAGATTTGCAAATAGTTTTAAATTATAAGTATAGGTTTAGGTTAGGTTATATGTTTTGGGATTTGAGAATGGGTTCGGGTTTAGGTTATAGGTTTTAGTTTAGGTTATAGGTTCTGGGATTTGAGAATGGATTTGGGTTTAGGTTATAGGTTTTGGTTTTAGTTTAGGTTATAGGTTTAGGTTTAGGTTTGGGTTTGAGTTTTGGGATTTGAGAATGGGTTCGGGTTTAGGTTACAAGTTTTGGTATTTAAGAATGGGTTCGGATTTAGGTTATATGTTTTAGTTTTGGTTTAGGTTATAGGTTTTGGGATTTGAGAATGGGTTCGGGTTTATGTTATAGGATTGGTTTTGGTTTAGGTTATAGGTTTTGGGATTTGAGAATGGGTTCGGGTTTAGGTTATAGGTTTTGGTTTAGGTTATAGGTTCTGGGATTTAAGAATGGATTTGGGTTTAGATTATAGGTTTTGGTTTTGGTTTTGGTTTTAGTTTTGGTTTAGGTTATAGGTTTAGGTTTGGGTTTGGGTTTGAGTTTTGGGATTTGAGAATGGGTTCAGGTTAGGTTATAGGTTTTGGTTTTGGTTTAGGTTATAGGTTATAGGTTTTGGATAAGGTTTAGGTTTAGGTTTATGTTTATGTTATAGGTTTTGGGATTTGAGAATGGGTTCGGGTTAGGTTATAGGTTTTGGAATTTGGGAATAGTTTTAGGTTATAAGTATAGGTTTAGGTTAGGTTATAGGTTTTGGGATTTGAGAATGGGTTTGGGTTTAGGTTATAGGTTTTGGGATTTGAGAATGGATTTGGGTTTAGGTTATAGATTTTGGTTTTGGTTTTGGTTATAGGTTTAGGTTTAGGTTTGGGTTTGAGTTTTTGGATTTGAGAATGGGTTCGGGTTTAGTTTACAAGTTTTGGAATTTAAGAATGGGTTCGGATTTAGGTTATAGGTTTTAGTTTTGGTTTAGGTTATAAGTTTTGGGATTTGAGAATGGGTTCGGGTTTATGTTATAGGTTTGGTTTTGGTTTAGGTTATAGGTTTTGGGATTTGAGAATGGGTTCGGGTTTATGTTATAGGTTTGGTTTTGGTTTAGGTTATAGGTTCTAGGATTTGAGAATGGATTTGGGTTTAGGTTATAGGTTTTGGTTTTGGTTTAGGTTACAGGTTTAGGTTTAGGTTTAGGTTTGGGTTTGAGTTTTGGGATTTGAGAATGGGTTCGGGTTAGGTTATAGGTTTTGGTTTTGGTTTATGTTATAGGTTATACGTTTAGGATAAGGTTTAGGTTATAGGTTTTGGGATTTGAGAATGGGTTCAGGTTAGGTTATAGGTTTTGGTTTTGGTTTAGGTTATAGGTTTTGAGATTTGCAAATAGTTTTAAATTATAAGTATAGGTTTAGGTTAGGTTATATGTTTTGGGATTTGAGAATGGGTTCGGGTTTAGGTTATAGGTTTTAGTTTAGGTTATAGGTTCTGGGATTTGAGAATGGATTTGGGTTTAGGTTATAGGTTTTGGTTTTAGTTTAGGTTATAGGTTTAGGTTTAGGTTTGGGTTTGAGTTTTGGGATTTGAGAATGGGTTCGGGTTTAGGTTACAAGTTTTGGTATTTAAGAATGGGTTCGGATTTAGGTTATATGTTTTAGTTTTGGTTTAGGTTATAGGTTTTGGGATTTGAGAATGGGTTCGGGTTTATGTTATAGGATTGGTTTTGGTTTAGGTTATAGGTTTTGGGATTTGAGAATGGGTTCGGGTTTAGGTTATAGGTTTTGGTTTAGGTTATAGGTTCTGGGATTTAAGAATGGATTTGGGTTTAGATTATAGGTTTTGGTTTTGGTTTTGGTTTTAGTTTTGGTTTAGGTTATAGGTTTAGGTTTGGGTTTGGGTTTGAGTTTTGGGATTTGAGAATGGGTTCAGGTTAGGTTATAGGTTTTGGTTTTGGTTTAGGTTATAGGTTATAGGTTTTGGATAAGGTTTAGGTTTAGGTTTATGTTTATGTTATAGGTTTTGGGATTTGAGAATGGGTTCGGGTTAGGTTATAGGTTTTGGAATTTGGGAATAGTTTTAGGTTATAAGTATAGGTTTAGGTTAGGTTATAGGTTTTGGGATTTGAGAATGGGTTTGGGTTTAGGTTATAGGTTTTGGGATTTGAGAATGGATTTGGGTTTAGGTTATAGATTTTGGTTTTGGTTTTGGTTATAGGTTTAGGTTTAGGTTTGGGTTTGAGTTTTTGGATTTGAGAATGGGTTCGGGTTTAGGTTACAAGTTTTGGAATTTAAGAATGGGTTCAGATTTAGGTTATAGGTTTTAGTTTTGGTTTAGGTTATAGGTTTTGGGATTTGAGAATGGGTTCGGGTTTATGTTATAGGTTTGGTTTTGGTTTAGGTTATAGGTTTTGGGATTTGAGAATGGGTTCGGGTTTAGGTTATAGGTTTTGGTTTAGGTTATAGGTTCTGGGATTTGAGAATGGATTTGGGTTTAGGTTATAGGTTTTGGTTTTGGTTTTGGTTTTGGTTTAGGTTATAGGTTTAGGTTTAGGTTTGGGTTTGAGTTTTGGGATTTGAGAATGGGTTCGGGTTTAGGTTACAGGTTTTGGAATTTAAGAATGGGTTTGGGTTTAGGTTATAGGCTTTAGTTTTGGTTTAGGTTATAGGTTTTGGGATTTGAGAATGGGTTCGAGTTTAGGTTATAGGTTTTGGTTTAGGTTATAGGTTCTGGGATTTGAGAATGGATTTGGGTTTAGGTTATAGGTTTTGGTTTTGGTTTTGGTTTTGGTTTTGGTTATAGGTTTATGTTTAGGTTTGGGTTTGAGTTTTGGAATTTGAGAATGGGTTCGGGTTTAGGTTACAGGTTTTTGAATTTAAGAATGGGTTCGGGTTTAGATTATAGGTTTTAGTTTTGGTTTAGGTTATAGGTTTTGGGATTTGAGAATGGGTTCGGGTTTATGTTATAAGTTTGGTTTTGGTTTAGGTTATAGGTTTTGGGATTTGAGAATGGGTTCGGGTTTATGTTATAGGTTTAGGTTTCGGTTTAGGTTATAGGTTTGGGGATTTGAGAATAGGCTTGGGTTTAGGTTATAGGTTTTGGTTTTGGTTTAGGTTATAGGTTTTGGTCTAGGTTATAGGTTATAGGTTTAGGATAAGGTTTAGGTTTAGGTTTAGGTTATAGGTTATAGGTTTAGGATAAGGTTTAGGTTTAGGTTATAGATTTTGGGATTTGAGAATGGGTTCGGCTTAGGTTATAGGTTTTGGTTTTGGTTTAGGTTATTGGTTTTGGGATTTGAGAATGGGTTCTTGGGCTTCATGCACTCATTTATAGCCTAATTCATCAACTCATTTGTGTAACTGATTGACTTTTCCTTATTGCAACAGATTTTAGACTTTTGTAACTAATCCACATGCTTGTGAAGTGATGCAGATCGATGGATGGTTGTGAAGTGATTCATTGACTTGTTCTATGATTATAGTGTTGGATTGTAGGTTTTTGTGAAGTGATGCACATTAATGGTTTTTTTTCCAAATCAATGGTTACTTTTCTTTCTTACACATTTGTAAACTAATTCATGCACTCATGTGAACTGGATTGTATCATGTGATTGCAGCAGATCCTAATCTAATTTGTTAACTGATTCATAGACTAAACTCCAGACAAATCTGTGAACTAGAATTCATTTGTGAACTGAACTTGAATTGGAATGCGGACTGTAGCTTGAACTGATCATTTTGTTGAAGTCCATACCATTGGAATTTCGGGTGTATGTTGCATGTGGGAGGATTGGAGCTGCATATTTCAGATTTAAGCATCTGGTACATTTCTTGTCAAGAATGCACATGTGTAGTTATCATTGTAGTTATAGTTACTCATTATGTGACAGGTTTTCAGGTGAGATGAACGAGTTTCAAAAGAAAACAGTCTGCGGTTTTGAGAAGCGATTCTCAATGTCATTTTATGTTTAAATGCATATTTCATATTTAAGCATCTGGTACGTCTCTTGACTCAAGAATACACATTATTGGAGTGGTCTGGCCATTTGGACAGACCGTGTTTATTATTTGCTCAAAATTGATGAAGCAGACCCGGATGTGCGTCGGAGCTATCTAGAAGAGCGGGGGTCCCTGGAAGGTGGGAACCGTTGTTATGACCATGATGAAGCTGTTCATTTCCTATGGACAACATTGGAAGGGTCTGGCCATTTGGACAGGCCGTGTTTAAGTATTTGCTCGAAATTAATGGAGCAGACCCGAATGTGCATCGGAGCTATCCAGAAGAGCGGGGGTCCCTCGAAGGTGGGAACCGCTGTTATGACCATGATGAAGCTGTCCATTTACTATGGACAGCATTGGAAGGGCCTGACCATTTAGACAGGCCATGTTTATATTTGTATTTGCAGGTACCATACCCTTAACCTAAACCCGAACTGATTCTCAAACTCAAAAACCATTAACCAAAACTAAAACCAAAACCAAAACCTATAACCTAAACCCAAACCCATTCTCAAATCCCAAAACCTATAAACCTAAACCAAAACCAAAACCTATGACCTAAACTTGAACCCATTCTCAAATCCCAAAACCTTTCACCTAAATTAAAACTATAACCAAAACCTATAACCTAAACCCAAACCCATTCTCAAATCTTAAAACCTATAACCTAAACCTAAACCTTCTCCTAAACCTATAACCTATAACCTAAACCAAAACCATAACCAAAACCTATAACCTAAATCCGAACCCATTCTCAAATCCTAAAACCTATAACCTAAACCAAAACCATAACCTAAACCTATAACCTAAACCCGAACCCATTCTCAAATCCTAAAACCTATAACATAAACCTAAACCTTATCCTAAACCTATAACCTATAACCTAAACCAAAACCAAAACCAAAACCAAAACCAAAACCTAAGACCTAAACCCGACCCACTCTCCAATCTCAAAACCTATAACCTAAACCGAAACCAAAACCTATGACATAAACCAAAACCCATTCTCAAATCCCAAAACCTATGACCTAAACCCGAACCCATTCTCAAATCCCAAAACCTATAACCTATAACCTAAACCTAAACCAAAACCTATGACCTAAACCCGAACCCATTCTCAAATCCCAAAACCTATAACCTAAACCCGAACCCATTTTAAAATCCAAAACCTATAATCAAAACCAAAACCAAAACCAAAACCTATAACCTAAACCCGAACTGATTCTCAAATCCTGAAACCTATAACCTAAACCACAACCATAACCAAAACCTATAACCTAAACTCGAACCCATTCTCAAATCCAAAAACCTATAACCTAAACCTAAACCTTATCCTAAACCTATAACCTATAACCTAAACCAAAACCTATAACCTAAACCAAAACCAAAACCTAAGACCTAAACCCGAACCCTTTCTCAAATCATAAAACCTATAACCTAAACCAAAACCATAAAACTATAACCAAAACCTATAACCTAAACCCGAACCCATTCGCAAATCCTAAAACCTAAAACCTAAACCTAAACGTTATCCTAAACCTATAACCTATAACCTAAACCAAATCCTAAACCTATAACCTATAACCTAAACCAAAACCATAACCAAAACCTATAACCTAAACCCGAACCCATTCTCAAATCCTAAAACCTATAACCTAAACCAAAACCATAACTTAAACCTATAACCTAAACCCGAACCCATTCTCAAATTCAAAAACTTATAACATAAACCTAAACCTTATCCTAAACCTGTAACCTATAACCTAAACCAAAACCTATAACCTAAACTAAAACCAAAACCAAAACTAAAACCTAAGACCTAAACCCGACCCATTCTCCAATCCCAAAACCTATAACCTAAACCGAAACCAAAACCTATGACCTAAACCTAAACCCATTCTCAAATCCCAAAACTTATGACCTAAACCCGAACCCATTCTCAAATCCCAAAACCTATAACCTAAACTAAAACCAAAACCAAAACCTATGACCTAAACCCGAACCCATTCTCAAATCCCAAAACCTATAACCTAAACCCGAACCCATTCTCAAATCCAAAACCTATAACCAAAACCAAAACCTATAACCTAAACCCGAACCGATTCTCAAATCCTGAAACCTATAACCTAAACCAAAACCATAACCAAAACCTATAACCTAAACTCGAACCCATTCTCAAATCCAATAACCTATAACCTAAACCTAAACCTTATCCTAAACCTATAACCTATAACCTAAACCAAAACCTATAACCAAAACCAAAACCAAAACCAAAACCTAAGACCTAAACCCGAACCCATTCTCAAATCCCAAAACCTATAACCTAAACCAAAATTAAAATCTATAACCTAAACTCAAACCCATTCTCAAATTTCAAAACCTGTAACCTAAACCCGGACCCATTCTCAAATCCCAAAACCTAAACCCAAACCTAAACCTAAACCTAAAACTTAAAGCTAAACCTATAACCTAAACTCAAATCCCTAAACCAAAACCAAAATCAAAGCCTATAACTTAAATCCGAATCCATTCTCAAATCCCAGAACCTATAACCTAAACCAAAACCTATAACCTAAACTCGGACCCATTCTCAAATCCCAAAACCTAAACCCAAACCTAAACCTAAACCTAAAACCTAAACCTAAACCTATAACCTAAACTCAATTCCCTAACCCAAAACCAAAACCAAAACCTATAACCTAAACCTGAATCCATTCTCAAATCCTAGAAGCTATAACATAAACCAAAACCTATAACCTAAACCCGAATCCATTCTCAAATCCCAAAACCTATAACCTAACCTAAACCTATACTAATAACCTAAAACTATTCCCAAATCCCAAAACCTATAACCTTATCCTAAACCTATAAGCTAAGCCTAAACCTATAACCTATAACCTTAACCAAAACCTATAACCTAAACCAAAACCAAAACCAAAACCTATAACCTAAATCCGAACCCATTCTCAAATCCCAAAACCTATAACCTAAACCAAAACCAAAACCTATAACCTAAATCCGAACCCATTCTTAAATCCCAAAACCCAAACCCAAACCTAAACCTAAACTTAAAACCTAAACCAAAACCTATAACCAAAACCAAAACTAAAACCTATAACCTAAACCTGAACCCATTCTCAAATCCCAAAACCTATAACCTAAACCAAAACTAAAACCTATAACCTAAACCCAAACCCATTCTCAAATTCCAAAACCTGTAACCTAAACCCGAACCCATTCTCAAATCCCAAAACCCAAAAATCAGTGAGGATTACAACAGGGAAAAGAAAAAAAAATGAAAAAGAAGCCAGTGAGTTGGGGTCGATCGGGTCAACCCAATCGACTGGCCTATCGCTACGGATTATAAACGTAGCCATAACTATAATGCTCTGCACTTTTTTTACTTTTTTCTTTTTTATTTATTTTTTATTTTTCACATGGAGAACTTTATTGTACCTATATTTTTCTTTAATACATGTTTATATAAATATGTGTGTGTGTGTGTGTGTGTGTGTGTGTGTATATATAAATATGTGTGTGTGTGTGTGTGTGTGTGTGTGTGTGTGTGTATATATATATAAAAATTTTTCTCCTTTTTTTTCATCTCTTTCTTTATTCATTTAACAAGAATATCTTCTAAACTAAAATTAGTTACTTGACGTACCACATATGATTTTGGGGCAGGAGAAGCTATTTTAGCCAACCAACCTAGTTATTTTTCAAGATTTCATCAGGTCGATGGTCGAAAATACATTTCATTCACTTCACGATCAATTTCAATCACTTCATGGTCAAACTAGAAATTGAGCGAGGCAAATATGAAATTGAGTGAGTAAATTGAAAATTGAGCAGGACAAGGTATGAATTGAGTGAGGGAAGCTAGAAAATGAGTGAGGTTTCGGATACGTTGAAATTGAACGAGGTTCCCTTGCTCAAATCTTAAGTTGTCTTGCTTAATTTCTACGTTGCATCGCTCAATTGTTAGGTTACCTCGCTCAATTCCTAAGTTCCTTCGCTCAATTTATATATTGCCTCACTGGATGTATAGCTTTCCTCGCACAAAAGCAACATAACCAAAAAAAAAAAAAAATTCAATTTGCCCCGCTCAATTGCAAACTGAAAATTGAGCGGGGCAAACTAGAAATTGAGCGGGGTAAACTGAAATATTTTTTTTTTTTACTTTTGTAGGTCCCATCATAATGTATGTCTTATATCCAAACCGTCCATATATGAGCGGGGCAAACTGGAAATTGAGCGGGTAAACTGAAAATTAACCTAGGCAATCTGAAAATTGAGCTGGGCAAACATGAAATTGACCCCACTGTCAATATCTAGTTTTTCCACCTTTTATTTCAGGGCTTTCATATTTGCCCCGCTCAATTTTCAGTTTGCCCCGCTCAATTTCTAGTTTGCCTCGCTTAATTTTCAGTTTACCTCACTCAATTTTTAGTTTGCCCCCTCAATTTCCAGTTTGCCCCGCTCAATTTCCAGTTTTCCCCGCTCATATATGTACGGTTTAGATATAACAATACATCATGATGGGACCTACAAAAGCAAAAAAAAAAAAAAAAAAAAAAAATCAATTTGCCCCGCTCAATTTCTAATTTACCTCGCTCAATTTCTAGTTTGCCCCGCTCAATTGAGTGGGGTAAACTGGAAATTGAGCAGGGCAAACTAGAATTTGAGCGGGGCAAACTGAAAATTGAGCGGGAAAAACTAGAAATTGAGCAGGATAAACTGAAAATTGAGCGGGACAAACTGAAAATTGAGCGGGACAAACATGAAATTGACCTAAACCTATAACTTAAACTAAAACCAAAACCTATGACCTAAACCCAAACCCATTCTCAAACCCCAAAACCTATAACCTAAACCTAAACCTAAACCTTATCCTAAACCTATAAATTATAACCTAAACTAAAACCAGAACCTATAACCTAAACCCGAACCCATTATTAAATTCCAAAACCTATAACCTAAACCTAACCTTAACCTAAACCTAAACCTATAACCTATAACCTTAACCAAAACCTATAACCTAAACCAATACCAAAACCTATAACCTAAACCTGAACCCATTCTCAAACCCCAAAACCTATAACCTAAACTTAAACCTAAACCTTATCCTAAACCTATAACTTATAACCTAAACCAAAACCAAAACCTATAACCTAAACTCGAACCCATTATCAAATCCCAAAACCTATAACCTAAACCTAACCTTAACCTAAACCTAAACCTATAACCTATAACCTTAACCTAAACCAATACCAAAACCTATAACCTAAACCTGAACCCATTCTCAAATCCCAAAACCTATAACCTAAACCTAAACCTAAACCTTATCCTAAACCTATAACCTATAACCAAAACCAAAACCAAAACCTATAACCTAAACCCAAACCCATTATCAAATCCCAAAACCTATAACCTAAACCTAACCTTAACCTAAACCTAAACCTATAACCTATAACCTTAACCAAAACCTATACCCTAAACCCGAACCCATTCTCAAATCCCAAAACCTATAACCTATAACTTAAACCAAAACCAAAACCAAACCTATAACCTAAACCCAAACCCATTATCAAATTTCAAAACCTATGACCTAAACCTAACCTTAACCTAAACTTAAACGTATAACCTATAACCTTAACCAAAACCTATAACCTAAACCAATACCAAAACCTATAACCTAAACCCGAACCCATTCTCAAATCTCAAAACCAATACCAAAACCTATAACCTAAACCAAAACCAAAACCTATAACCTTAACCCGAACCCATTCTCAAATCTCAAAACCTTAACCTATAAACTAACCTAAACCTATACTTATAACCTAAAATTATTCCCTAATCCCAAAACCTATAACCTAAACCTAAACTTAAACCTAAACCCGAACCCATTATTAAATCTCAAAACCTATAACCTAAACCAAAACCAAAACCTATAACCTAAACCTGAACCGATTCTCAAATCCAAAAACTTATAACATAAACCTATAACCTATAACCAAAACCAAAACTTATAACCTAAACCAAAATTCATTATCAAATCCCAAAACCTATAACCTAAACCAAAACCCATAACCTAAACCCGAACCCATTCTCAAATCCAAAAACCTATAACCTAAACCTAAACCTTAACATAAACCTATAACCTAAACCAAAACCTATAACCTAAACCTAAATCAAAACCTATAGCTTAAACCAAAACCAAAACCTATAACCTAAACTGGAACCTATTATTAAATCCCAAAACCTATAACCTAAACTGAAACCAAAACCTATAACCTAAACCCCGAACCCATTCTCAAATCCCAAAACCTAAACTCAAATCCCTAAACTTTAACCTATAACCTAACCTAAACTTATACTTATAACCTAAAACTATTCACAAATCCAAAACCTATAACCTAAACCTAAACCTAAACTTGAAAACCCAAACCTAAACCCGATCCCGAACCCGAACCTAATTTCTTAAACCCAAACTTTAACTTATTCTCAATTCCCTAAAGCTATTACCTATAACCTACACCTAAACCTAACCTAAACCTATAACCTTAACCTAAACCTAAAACCTAAACGTAAACCTAAAACCTAAATGTATTCTCAAATCCTTAAACCTAAACCTACACCTAATCCTATTCTCAACTCCTTAACATAAACCTAAACTTGAAAATTCAAACTAAATCCGATCTCAAACCTGAACCCGATTCCCTAAACCTAAACCGTAACCTATTCTCAATTTCTTAAAGCTTTAACCTATAACCTAGAACCTATAACCTAAACCTAAACCTAAACCTCAACCTAAACCTAAATCAAAACATATAACCAAATTTTAGTTTTTCCCGCTCAATTTTCAGTTTGCCCCGCTCAATTTCTAGTTTGCCAAGCTTAATTTTCAGTTTGCCCCACTCAATTTCCAGTTTGCCCCGCTCATATATGGACGGTTTGGATATAACACATACATCATGATGGGACCCACAAAAGAAAAAAAAAATTTAATTTGCCCCGCTCAATTTCTAATTGAGCGGGGCAAATTGGAAATTGAGCGGGGCAAACTGAAAATTGAGCAGGGCAAACTGGAAATTGAGCGGGACAAACTGATTTTTTTTTTATTTTTTTGCTATGTTACTTTTGTGGGTTCCATCATGATGTATGTGTTATATCCAAACCGTCCATATATTTTACGAGCTCATATTAAGGCTTGAGATGAAAAATAAGATAGATCTAACTATCAAGTGGACCACACTGTAAAAGGCAATGGGAAATTGAACCTATACAATTGAAACCCTTTTAGGGATTACAGAAGTTTTGGATCATTATGAAAATTTTTTCCCTCTTCATCCAGGTCTTTTTGACCCTATGAATGAACTTTGATGAGGAGGATTTCTCATAAACATCACAGTGGGCCTCCTAAAGGTTTCTAATGGTTGACGCTCATTCAACACTATTTCCTGTAATATGGTACACTTGAGAACTGGATATATCTCATTTTTGGTCTCATACCGTAAAATGATCTGGAAAAATATATGAATTGAGCGAGACAGCCTACGAATTGTGCGAAGGAAGCTAGAAATCCAGTGAGGCAATATATAAATTGAGCGAAGGAATCTAGGAATTGAGCAAGACAACCTAGCAATTGAGTGATGCAACGTAGAAATTCAGCGAGGCAACTTAGGATTTGAGCGAGGTTCCCTCGCTCAATTTCAACGTAGCCTAAACCACGCTCAATTTCTAGGTTCTCTCGCTCAATTTCTAGCTTTCCTCGCTCAAATCCTAAGTTGTCTCGCTCAATTTCTAGATTCCCTCGCTGAATTCATATGTTACCTCGCTCAATTTCTAGCTTCCCTCACTCAATTCATACCTTGTCCTGCTCAATTTTCAATTTACTCACTCAATTTCATATTTGTCTCGCTCAATTTTTAGTTTGACCATGAAGTGATTGAAATTGATCGTGAAGTGAATGAAATGTATTTTCGACCATTGACCTGATGGAATCTTGGAAAATAACTAGGTTGGTTGGCTAAAATAGCTTCTCCTACCCCAAAATCATATGTAGTATGTCAAGTAACTAATTTTAGTTTAGAAGATATTCTTGTTAAATGAATAAAGAAAGAAATGAAAAAAGAAAAAGAGAAAAATTTATATATATACACACACACACATACATATTTATAAAAACATGTATTAAAGAAAAATGTAGGTACAATAGAGTTTTCCATGTGAAAAAATAAAAATAAAAAAGAAAAAAGAAAAAAGAAAAAAAAAGTACATAGCATTGTAGTTATGGCTACGGTTATAATCTGTAGCCTTAGGCCAGTCGATCGGGTCCCAACTTGCTGTCTTCTTTTTCAATTTTTTCTTTTTCCTTTTCTCAGTTGTAATTCCCACTGATTTTTGCGGGTCCCATTATGAGGTATATGTTATATCCAAACCGTCCATCTATTCGGTGAACTCGTATTAAGGCTTGAGATGAAAAATAAGACAGATCTAGCTATCAAGTGGACCACACAATAAAAGGTAATGGGGAATTGAATGTCTACCATTGAAACCCTTTTAGGGGCTGCAGAAGTTTTGGATCATAATGGAATTTGTTTTTCCTCTTCATCCAGGCCTTTGTGACCTTATGAATAGATTGGATGGAAAATAAATGTTATGATGGGCCTTACAAAAATTTTTAACTGTGAAAATCAATTTGCCCGCTGCTCTTTGTGGTGTGGTCCATTGATTTATGGATATGATTTATTTTTTTTTGGATAATGCTCCCAAATGATTTTGAAATATGGATGAACGTTGTGGATATGATAAATACATAGCTGTGGGGCCATGTAACTTTGATCTCTCCTAAGCCGTTCGTACAACTCTCAGTTGGAGGAGCGTCAGCTCTCGTCTTCGCAGCGAAAAGGAGGGGTAGTTTCGTCCTCAAAGTCACTGTCCGCACGTGCTAGTCTAAGTTGGTAACTTAAGTTTGTATTCCGCGATAAAAACCGCTGGGTAAAAGGTTTTGTCTACAGTGGTCATTTTCTCTACAAGTCACCACCCAACTCGTCTCTTATAAAGGGTAGTAATTTGTTACTCTGGCAGCCGGCAGGGTACGATGCTTGATACTCAGGCACTTAAAAATTGGAGCCTTGCATACGTTTAACTCATGCGAAAGCCGGTCACAACCCCAGCTGGAAGAAGCCAATCTCTGATTCGTCCATACTCGTTTGCTGAAACTGGACCGTTGGATATTTTTAATTTCAACCGTCCAGTAAATGTCCACCAACCTGATTTTTATATGGTCCAAACAAGTTCGATTTTTAGCCTGCGATGAATCTAAACTATAACCATAGCTTGTCTAATTCAATTTGAATTACTTGTGTGCCACGTGTACGATTTCTCAGTGAGTGAGTATCAAGATTCATACTCCCTCAGAATATCAAACGTTCCCCGATCAACGCTGAACCCATCAAATCCAAAATACCAGTCTGGTTGCCTATGAACCGGACAAAGAACCTTCACAAGTACAGTGTGGGGTATGAATATCCATACACATGCACGCAACTACTTTGGAAATGGAATTGAAATAAATCAATCCAAACCGTTAAAATAGTGGGTCCAATCGTAGATGGGTAATTATCTAAAAACTAGAATGATCGGATAATTTTAATATTTGGATTGGCAGCCACCAAATGGGGGATAAAATTAGAAATGGTCAATACCCCAAATTCAACAGCATTGGTGACTAACCAGAGGTTAGAATCATTCAATCTATTAACCTTTCTGGGATATAACCGATAAAATATGCTTGCAGCAAACGATGTGGATTTCTCACAAACATCACGGTGGGCCCCATCTAACTTTTCAGCACAGGAACTTCCTCCCAAAGGCAAATCTGTGTCCCTACTCGTCCATCCAAACCATCCACCCCACGGGGGAGATTAAAATATCCCAAAAAATGACATTTTGGGTGGTTTGATACTTCGACGATTTCATCCAAAGGTTCAGAAAATTAGCTAATGGGCCACACATCTTATCAATATGATCATCATGTACATTTATCTTGGGTGGCCATAATGAGCAATTATCTCTCACCGTTCAATAAAACTAGGAGGGAATCTTAAAACACATTTTAAATTGGAGTTTAAAAATTCACAATTTTGAAATGCTTGTTAAAGATCATGTCCGCACATTCCCTCTATTTAAATTACCATTAAGATTACTTTGTCCCAAAGTTTTATCTCAATGTTTGGTGGAGATTTGACTAGATTTGTTAATAGATTGCACATTGTCAATTTTTAATACAATGATTGAATATGAAAACTTTATACGGGACCCAAATTAGAATATCTTTAAGCTTTGCCTCCTATGTTGGAACAATATAAAGAATCATAGGGAGTTGAGAAGAAAGAAGATTAAATTCAGTTAATCTCAATTGTCAATCAGGTTAAAGATGCTGTGTGGTCGAGATCTAGATCATTGAAATTATTCAAATAGTGATTTTTTCATCATCAAGTTTCATCACCTACTTGAGCCTGATTCCAGGTTTAGTGGTAGATAACTTCAATTTCAATATAGAGATCAAGGGATCCAGTGCCCATGTGATATGGGTGAGTGTTAAAAAGAAATCATCATTTAGTTCAATGTTGTAGAATGCACCCTTTGATCTATGCAATTCTTTTTAATGCATCAAGTAAATATTGTATCAGAGTTATATTATTTAAAAAACCCTATAATGCCTTACAGGTAAAATGATTAAGACACTACGAAAGGTCCTTATCATTACCCATCAACACTTCTTGATAGAGACTCCATTTTTTGTGTCATGGTGCTAAAATGGTATAAACCACAAAGCTTACTCTATAATAATTTAGTGCCTACAAGCAATGAAAATTGAGTCATGTCAATATGGATTTAGGGGGCAAATGGGTTGGGTCCGGTAATGCCGTGTGGGAGTTTGGCAGATCTATTTAATAAATAATTTAGATTTAAAACCTAGACCTAATCCAATAGTATATTAGTTTAGTTTAGATGGGGTCAAAGTAGATATTGGTTAGGTTCAAAATGGTTAGACCAAAATGATCTAGACTTGAGACTCTTTGTCAAGTCTAAAATTGGGGTTTAGTTTTCTATTCCCTATTTAATGTAGGCTGTTAGAATTTATTTAATTATCTTAATTACTTTAATTTTACTAGTTTTCAAGGGCCACTTCTAGATCGTTTGTGGGTTAGGTATAATTTTACGCGGTTGAGATGCAATTGCTTTAAAAGATAGGTCTGGCGGTTGGACTGAGTTAAACTTGAGAGGTCTTAGACTCTACTACTTGATAATCACCATGGTGTTTTTGAGCCAAAACCTGACCCAATGGGTCCAATTTTTTTTTTAATCATCTGGCTAGTTTCATTTACTCTAACCTCATAGTGTAAATAATGGCTCCATTTTGTGAGATATAAAAGAGAAAAGTTTTTTTTTTTTTTAATTATTTTATTTTAAAAAAGAGGGTCCTTAATCTTGCCTGGGTGGTAGACTCTCAGGAGTTTCAACTCCCGATCATGGTTTCGAGTACCCATAAGTGAAGAAATTCTACCAGCGTGAGTGTGTGGGGTTTGTGTGCGTGTTATATATATATATATATATATATATATATATATATATATATATATATATATATATATATATATATATAATTTTTAAAAAAAAAGATTTAAAAAAAAAAGAAGTACATGACCATCTCCAAGACTGTCCATAAGAAAATTTAGAACCAGACTTGGGCCGATCGACCAGGTTACAAACGACCAGGACGAGTTAACCCAGTGACCCTAATTTCATATTAATCCTTATTAAATTATTTTTTTAAAAAAATAAAACAGCTTAAACCATGTGATATTTACTTAAAAATTGAAAATGCACGCATGATGGGTACAAGATAACAGTTGATGGAGATGCAGTTACAGTCCGGTTCCGGATCGACTCTAGGGTGCAAATGATCCGATTCCAGTTTGGTTTTTTTTCTTCCCAAAATCAGACCGAACCAACCTGTGTGCACCCTTAATGCATCCAAATGCAAAAGTTAAGCCCAATGCTGGTCCACGGCAGATAAAAACGCACCTAGATTTGGGGCAGTGTCATTCCATGAATAGTAATTATCAGTTACATTCAAGCATGGCCCGCCTATTTTTTGGCCTAAGATAGACCAATGAACCTAAAAATTAGACCCAAGCCCCATAGGCCACCCAGACCCCCATGATGTATAGCCCTGCTCAAGCATGTCCTAATACACATAAATAATTAATAAAATAAGAATAATTCATGTCCTAACCTAGTCAAATGGCCTAAAATAGTAGTAGTGATTGAACAATCTTAGTCATCCAATAATTCTAAAAATTGCAATTTTTATTTTAAAAAGTATTTTGTAAAATATATTTCTTTGAACCCGCCTCAGATTCCGGCAAATGGTTAGTATCGTGGGTTTCTTCTTTACACACGTGAGCTCGATTTCTTTTCCTGTACTTTACTTTGCACTTTACTTTGAACCTGTCTTATTTTTATTTTTATTTTTAAATGTGGGCCCCAATATTAGAAATAGATAAATGGTTAGAAAACTTCGGCTGAGTTTTTCAAACCCTTAGATTTGTTCCACTACCACTTGTGAGTTGATCAACCTGATTCTTGACTAGGGCATCAATATAGTCGTACGATTGTGATGGATGGATATGATTTTGGACCTATCATATCATGCTAGCACATGTATGGCATGTACAGGAGCTTTATTGCACACGTGCGTGTGATTAGCAAAGCTCTAAATGCAGTATATATGCATTTTGCAAGTTAAGAGATTTGTTTTAGATTTAGGACTGTTTGTTAAATCTGATGAAATCTGAAATCTGAATTGAAGTTTGTATCTGAAGTTGGAAAACTAATAATGAAACTAGAACAATTAGTTTGTCAACTAAATTATGAAATATTTGAAAGATGTTAATTTGACACGTTTACCCGTATAAAATTATTGTAATTGAATCTCTACCATTAATTACTTCATAGATTCCACTATAATGTTTATTTTCCATTTAACCTGTTGATAATGTAAAAAAGATCCAGATGAAATGACTACATAAATATCATCTTAATCCAGAGTTTTTATTGCCCACAAGAAATTTTTAATGTATGTGTTTTATTTATGCTATCCATTTATTTTTTCAAATCATTTTAAGAAATAATTTCAAAAATGAGGATAATCCAAATCTCAGCTCATATGCCTAGAAGTTTCATAGCCCATTAATGGTCAATCACTACCGTTTCCTATGGTATGGTCAACTTAATAATTGCATTTGCTTCATTTTTTGAATCAATACAAATGGACGGTGTAGACGCAGTCACATGGATCACAGTAGCCCCCACAGTCAGGGGTCTCACCCACCTGGATGGATCCGGGGTCTCACCTTATCTGCTCCCCAAAATCGGGGACGGAATTGCCGTGCAACCCCCACCAACTGAAGCAGATTAGCTGGTCTACCACACGCCACCTATTTGGCTGATGTGTTGACGTCACTGAGTTATGTGGGTCCAATCATGAGGTATGTGTTATATCACAACTGTTCTTTCATTTGGAGAGCTTGTACTAAGGCTTAAATCGAAAAATAAGACAGATCGAAAGATCAAATGGACCACACTTCAAAAAGATGTGGGGGATTGAACGTGTACCATTGAAACCCTTTTGGGGTCACAGAAGTTTTGGATCAATATGATATTTGTTTTTCCTCTTCATCCAGGTCTGTATGGCCTTATGGACAAATTCAATGAGAAATAAACGCCATAGTGGGCCCTACGAATGTTTTAATGGTGAGAATCACTGTCCCACTGCTAATTTCTGGTGTGGTCCACTTAATATTTTGATACGAATAATTTTTTTTATCATGCTCTAAAATGATCTCACAAAATATATGAACGGTGTGGATATAATAAGTACATTATTTTAGAGCCCATGTAACTTTGACATACTTTGAACCGTTTTTACAGCTCGGAGCGGCAGCCCACGTCGTCCCACCATACGTACTAATCCGCTTGCGAGGTCTAACATTTATTATTATTTTTTTCTATTTTTTTAATGCTAGGCCTATCCTAATATATATGTTTTGTCTACGCCGTACATCCATTTTTTCGTATCATTTTAGAAAATAACACAAAAAACAAGACTATTTTGATCCAAAAGGCCACACCTGTCTATCTTTGATTTTTACGGAACCTCATGAATAAGCAAAATCCACTCCAATCATTAGATGTTATACCATAGGTTAAGCATTGAACTCAAAAATCAGGGTCATACTTGATTTAACTGTGCCTCATCAAAGGAATCATTTTGAAAGGTGGGATTTTTTATTTTTTATTTTGCAATTGTGCAGAATATGCAGTCCACTTGAACCATGGATGGAGTTGATTTTCAATTCCTAGGTCCAACATAGGGTGAAAAACTTGATAGCTATAGTAAAATTTACATTAACACCACCGTGCGCCTCACCCAAGCTAGAATCGTTTTCAAAAGACCTTTTGAAAAGCTAATGTAAAGCAAACGCCCTCTCTTTCGACATTAATTAGCATTAATTAATTAATGCAAACTAGGTATGTATTGTATTTAATAAAATTTTTTTCTAATTAAATGCTCAGCTAGTTGGACCAGAATGTAGTGTCCTCTTAAATGCTGACACACAATTAGTTGGACAGTCCAACTATTCAAATTAATTAATGCTAATTATTGTTGAGAGCGAAGACTTTGTTTATTTTACCTTTCAATTGGGTGTTTCAAAATGGTCATGGCTTGGGTAAGCCCTTATGTGGTTCTAATGTAAAATTCACTCAACTATCACATATGTCATTCCATGTTAGACTTATGGATTGAAAATTAACTCCATTGGTGGTTCAGGTAGACCTCACCATTAGAAACAGTGTGCTGAAAAATCTCTCTCTAAAATAGTTTGTTTGATGAGGCCCACTTAAATCAGGTGTCAATCTTATTTTTGAGTCCATTACCTCACGTTTGATATTACATGTAATGGTTGGAGTTGATTTCACATAATCATGATTGAGGTCATGTAGAAATCAAAGGTGGACATCTCTACTTCAACTGTTTTATTGGTGTGGCTCAGCTAAATTAAAAGTCTACCTTATATTTTAACCCTAGACTTACAATGATATTGCACATCTTAAGGTCAGAGTGGATCTTACATACATGACACGATGAGCCATATCAAAAATCAAGGTTGATTTTATCTTCTCCCGCAGCTAAACTTTTCCTATACGGAGAGAAAAAGTGCGTATTCCTAATAAATGTTGAGTGGACTAGGTGCAACTTGTTCCAATGCAATGCTGTGCATCCCTGGGCTTACCTTGATATACTTATTGTATATCCATGCCCTATATCCATATTTTCAACTCATAATAGGACATGATTCTAAAAATAAAGTAGATAAAATTCTCAAGTGGACCACACCTCAAAAACTACTTTTTGTGGTCCAAAAGTTTTGGATCAAGCTAAAATTTATTTATTATTTTTATTTTACTTCACAAAGGTCTTTGCGACCTTTTAAATAAGTTGAGTGCCAAGTAAAAATTACAGTGGGCCATAGGAAATTTGTAATGGTAAGAGTTCAATATCCACTCCTATGGTACACCACTTGAGATTTATAAGTACTTTATTTTCTTGATTAATATTCCAAATAAAAGTACTTTATTTTCTTGATTAATATTCCAAATAAGCTTAAAAAACCAATGGATAACGTGGATATGTAATACTTAAGGTTGGCGGCGTAGAGATACCTCGTTGAGGTCTTGGTATCGATCCCTAGTGGGGGTGGCTAACATGGAATTGTGTACACACATTGGTGTGTACTAACAAGCTAACTAAAAAAAATGGATTAAGTGCGACTCCTTCCACACAGTTTGTCCCTGATCGTGCCGTTACTTTTTTTCTTTTTAATGATCCTTTTTTTCTTGTAGCGGAGCCGAAGAAGGTTAACCACGAAAGAGGAACAACTGACCTTATTTTTATTGGCACGTCGTGATGTCATGATGTGCGTGTTAGATTTACTACGACCCTGTCAGATGTGTCAACTCATGCCACGTAATTAGACAAAATATTACATTGACTTTTGATCCAAGTAGGCCACGCCTATAGAACAGTAGAGGAGGAGACTTTTACCTCTGATTTTTATAGACACGGTTATAAGTGAAATCCAATCTAATCATTAGATGTCATGCCAAATGTTAGGCATACAAATAAATAATCAGGGTGATACTTGATTTAAGTGTACTTCGTTGAAGAAATTATTTTGAAAAGTGAACTTATTTTTACACACTATTTTCAATTGCATGGTCCACTTGAACCATAAATAGAGCTGATCTTCAATTCCTAGATCTAACATGGGATAACAGACATTGATAGTCAATGTGAATTTTACATTAGCACCACGGTGGTGCCCACCCAAGCGGGGGGATCATTTTCAAATGACCTCTTGAAAAGCTAACGTAAAGCAAACACCATCTCTTAAAATTAATTAGCATTAATTAGCGAATTAGGTAGGTATAATATTGCATTTAAGAGAAAATTTCTCATTAAATGCCCAGCTAGTTAGACCAAAATAGTGTCCAACTAGTTAGACCAAAATGCGTGCTTTTAAAGACTCAATACTGATTGAAAGGATGAGGATCAGGTGGTGTTGCCGCCACCAACCCGCTGTGTAGTGATGTGATGGTCGCTGTGAGGCCCGGTGTGCTTATTGTATGCATGCCGTCCATCCAATTTTTAAAGATCATTTTAGACACGAAAGCTTCTGGGTAACTGACGCAGGTCCATTGAAAGGTTCTGAGGCAGCAAAGGTTTTAAATAGAGTTGATATATGTCATGTGTGACACTATCAACAAGTTAGATGTAAAATACATATTATGGCGAGTCCAAGGAAGTTTCAACAGTAGACGGTAGATGTCATTATCTCCACTATTTATGCTGATACGGTCTATGTAGCGATTGTATTAAATATTAATTTTAGTTCATGCCCTAAAATGAGCCCTGACAGGGTAGATATAAAGGGTGTCACAGGAATGTGTGTCCGACGCGGATTGCTTACTGAGTAACTGAGTAAACGCTGTTGGGCCCACTGTGAAATACATGTCATATCCATGCCATCCATCAGTTTTAACAAATCATTTTTGGGCATGATTCAAGAATGAAATATATAGAAAGTTAAGTGATTAGTTCAAGTGGACCACACTGTAGAAAATAATTGGGATAATTAGGGGTACACATCTAGCCATTGGAACCGTGTAATCGGATTGGAACCACTGCATCGGTCCGATTTGGTCCAGTTCTAGGGTGCTAACAGTCCAATTCCGATTCCTAAATTTTCTGAACCGTTGATTACGGATCGGTTCCAATTTAAGGTCCTATAGAACCAAACCAAATTGTTGATCCAAATCGTTAACCGAACCGTGACAAGAATCGTGGATTTGATCCGTCAATCCGACCTAGTTTTTTTTTTTAAAAAAAAAAACTTAAGCGCTCATCCTTTATGAGCTCCCACCCATTTTGAGCACCCTATCCCTGCCCTCTGCCCTCTCTCTCTCTCTCTCTCTCTCTCTCTCTCTCTCTCCGTATATGGGTGCTGCTGCGGCACTTGCAAACCTGCCTCTCTCTCGCCGTATTTAGGTGTTGTGCGGCACCTGCAAACCCCTCTCTCTCTCTTTCTCATCGTATCTGGGTGCTGCTGCGGCACCTGCAAACCCCATACGTATTGCTCTCCTCTTTAGTTGTGATGGAGTACTCGTTGACACTGAGAAGGACGACCATTGCATTTCTCACTGAGGTACAATTATTAGGTTTTTTTTTCTGTTGAAATGGGTTTTCATTTCTTTGTTCATCCCATGCGCCGGTTTCGGTTCGGTTTTGCTTCCATTCCTTTTTCACGATCCGGTTCCGGTTCCAAAAATTGTAGAACCGTTAGGAACAGTTCGGTTCCGGTTTTACTCCAGAACTGGACCAAACCGACTCGTGTGCACCCCTAGGGATAACGATGTCCATTGATGAAACCTTCCTAAGGCATACAGTGATGTTTATTTGTAATCCAATCCGATTATAGTTTACTTAGACATGGATGAAGAGAAAAATAAAAATACGAGCTTGATTGGCTGGTGCACCGCACACCATCGATGTGGCCGGTGTGGGTACATCACCAAGTTCTGTGGGTTCCATCATTAGGCACGTGTTATATCCCAACCATCCTTTCATTTGGAAAGCTTGTAAGAAGTCTTAAAACTAAAAATAAGACAAATCCAAAGAACAAGTGGACCACACCACAAAAAGCTGTGGGGGATTAAATGTATACCACTGAAACCCTCCTGGGGCTTACAGAAGTCTCGGATCGATATGATATTTGTTTTTCCTCTTCATCCAAGTCTATGTCAAATTATGAATAGATTAGACGTAAAATAAACGTTATGGTGGGCCCTACAAATGTTTTAACTATGAGAATCATTTTCCTCACTGCTATTTTTGGTGTTGTCCACTTAAACTTTGGATATTAATCATTTTTGGTATAATTCTCTAAAATGAACTAAAAAAATGGATGAATGGTGTGGATATAATAAATACATCATTTTGGAGTCCATATAACTTTGATCTACTGTGAACCGTTCGTACAACTTGGAGGTTGAGGGGCTGTCTTTCGCATGATGCCCACACCAGCCATTCTGCTTCCCCATTTAGATGGGGGATTTTAACCAGCCTTGCTGTATGGTCAAATTCCCTAAAGGATTCAACCGTTCAAATATTATGAGGGTGGCCTTATGACAACCTTTAAAAAATTTTTTGGACCAAATTGCCTTTGTCCTTGTATTAGTTGTTGTATGGTTTAGAGTGCAAAAGAAGTTATATGTTATTTCAATCCTGAAAAAATGGCGTGGAAGGAAGCCTTTTTTACCATAGGCAAGGCCCAAATCATGGGGCCCACATTGATGCATGTGTATAATCCATGTCGCATATCCTTTTTGCCGCGTCATTTTAGGACTAGGGCCAAAATATCAGCTTAATCCAGAGCTCATGTGGGCCACGTAATAGAAAATAATTGTGACAATAGCTCCCACTGTTGAAACTTTCCCAACTCATTGTGATATTTGTTAAAAGCGGACACTGCCTAAGTTAAGACTTTATGGGTCGCAAGCTAACCGACAAGGTGGATGGAATGAATCACCCCATTGTGAGCCTTAAGCCATGGTACCAATGACTATCCTTTCATTTGACAGTAAAGAAAGTGAACATATGACAACAACTACACGTATAACATGACAACCATAACTCATATGGGCCCACATTGATACATGTTTGCACATCCTTTTTGCGATGTCATTTTAGGGCTAAAGCCAAAATATTAGCTTGATCTAGAGCTCGTGTGGGCCACATAATAGAAAATAATGGTGACAGTGACACCTACTCTCAAAACTTTTCAGGCTCAATGTGATGTTTGTTAGAAGTGGACACTACCTAAGTCAGGACGTTTTGGGTCCACAGTAAACTAGCTGACAAGGTAGATGGAACGGATCACCCTATCATGGGCCTTAAGCTATAATACAAATGACTATCATTTCATTTGATGGTAAATGAAGTGAACATGTGACAATTATGACCCATACAATATGATAATCACGACCCATATAACATGACAAGTACAACATATATAACATGACAACCACAACCCTGCTATATTACAATCTCGACCCTTGTCACATTACAACCACGATCCATATAACATGACAACCATGCCCTCGACCCTTACTACATTACAACCACAACCTGAATATGTAACCTTTGATCCATTTTATTTATTTATTTTTATTTTTATTTTTTTGTAGTATAGAGGGATCAAAAGCTACAAATTAATGCCATAGTATAGTCCAATTGATCTTTGGATATGTCTCAATTTTAAGCTCAACTCCTTAAATTAGATGAGAAAATGGATATATGGCATGGATAGACCACATACATTCAAGGTGGCCCCAACTAACCGTAAAATGAGAGCATATTGAGTAACTCAATAGGCAATCCAAGCTTGTGTTAGGGAAACGAGTGAGGTGACGTCACCAAGTTCTATGCGGCCTACTATGATTATTATTTTTGTATCCACACCATTTATCCATTTGAAGAGACCATTTCAGGGCATAAACCATAGAATGATTTAGATCCAAAGCTTGAGTGGACCCCACCACAGAAAAAATGGAGAGAGTTATGTCCCCATTAAAAACTTCTAAGGGTTACAAAAGTTTTTGATGAAACTGATATTTGTATTTAACCTTATTTAATATCTATGTTAACTTATAAACATATAGGATCTCAAATAAACATCACCGTTTAGGAAGGTTTCAATGGTGGGCGTCACTCTCTCCACTGTTTTCTGTGGTGGAGTTCATTACAATTTTGGATTTGCCTCATTCTTTGAATTATACCCTAAAATGATCTCTCCTAATGGATAGACCGGGTGGATATAACACATACATCGTGATAGTACTCGCATAACTTGGTGACGTCACTTCATTGCGAGTCTAGCTAGCTAAGAAAAACGTACGCGGTATCCGTAGTCGTGTTATCCACGTAACGAAGCCGTCTACAACACTCTGTTTTACACACCTTACCTGTTCTGGGTCCAAACTCTGTCCATCAGGTGTTAACCACGATTCTAGAATTTTTTCAATAATAATATTTGGATCCAATATTCCGGTGGGCCATACCACAGGAAACAATGAGGATGGTACCCCAACCATAGGTTTATGTCTAGAGTATCTCGGTTTTCATATTTCATCAAACCCGTTCATCAGGTGTAACTCACCGGGATGAAGGTAATATATAAAATATTTCTGATCCAAAACTACTTGGTCTATAGCCAGTGAACTTAGATGTTATAGGCATAATTTCAAGTTTTTCACTTTTGCGTGGCTCATTTGAGATTTTATCCCATTATGTTTTTCAAAATTAAAGGTTAATATGATGCTTACTACCTGATGAAAGGATTTGATTTCATATATACAAGATGGCGGACCCAAACTGTTTGGATGTTTTTCGGGCAGAGTAAAACAGGTGTTGTACATGGTTCCAGTCCGTCGCTCAGATTCACTCTTTTTTCTCAGGAGATTTATACGGGAGACACGTTAGAACCGAAACACGTTACATCCATTATATTATAGTACAGCTGTGAGGGTGATCGTTCGACGTGGACAGTTAAACTAATTTGAAAAACATGCGAGATTATTATTGACTACACTACAAAAATAAGGATCAAATGCTACAAATTAAGCCTGTGATTCTAATGTGGTAACGGCCTGTTTGGCCTGCTGTATTAGATGGTATCAGAGGGGATTGTATTCACAATCCTATATGATAGATAGTGTTGGGATGTTTGGAAGAATGCTGAATACTTTGGTAAAAATTATTTTGAGTTTCGTGCCTAAATTTCCTCATTCCTCTCCTAAAATTTCTAAATCCCACCCTGGGAGTTACCGTGGAAGGGTGGGCCCTCCACTGTGGGTCCCAACATGATGCATATGTTTCATCCAAGCTATCCATCGGATTCTCTTCAATAGTTTATCCTTCGAAACTAAAAATAAAGTTGATACTCATCTCAAGTGAGCCACATTGTGAGGTACAAGTACTGGAAAGCTCCAACTTCAACGGCTCTTTACGTTGCATGGGTAGAGTTTTGGAGTGGGTTTCCACTCGTGGGACTTATCGTGAGGTATCCGTTAGATCCACACCATCTGCCTCTTTATCCTAGTAATTTTAATCCCTGAACTCAAAAATTAGTCCGATCCAACCATTTGGTGGACCGCACTGCAGGTGACGGTGGCTTGAGAATGCCCCCTCACTTCAAATTCCCTATGGGGTTTCGCCCTTTTTTAAACCTTCCTAAGGTCCAACGTGATGTTTATATGCAGATCCAACATGTACATAAGTTAACACAGGAACTAAAGAAGGGAAAAACCAAAGATCAGCATGATCAAAAACTTTTGTAGCCCTTTGAAGTTTTTAATGGTGGGCGTCATTCTCTCCACTGTTCTTTATGGTGTGGCCCACTTGAGATTTAGATCGGACTCATTCTTTGGATAATGTTCTAAAATGATCTCTCCAAATGGATGGTGGGTATGATACAAAACATACATCATGACGGGACTCACAAAACTTAGCAACATCACTTACGTGGCGAGTGCCGAGACTAACTGTTCTGTAGCTAATCGGCAACCCTCCCATACGGCCGTATACCAAACACACTTGCTGTGTAAATCCATCCCACCTAATCCAGTCTAATGCAAATGGCCAAACAGCCTTAAGAGTTGAGGTCGTGGTTAGCATATTTTATGGGTTGTAGTTGTAATGTGATAAGAGTTGAGGTTGTAATGTGGCAAGGGCCAAAATTATCATGTTATATGAGTTGTGGTTGTTATAGTTCATGGTTATCATGATTTGTGGTTGTTATGTTATATGAATTGTGGTTGTTATAGTTAATGATTTTCATGATTTGTGGTTGTTATGTTATATGAGTTGTGGTTGCCAGATGTCCCTTACTTTACTACTAAAGGAAAGCATAGTAATTAATACAATATCTTAAGACCCACGATAGGGTGATCCGTTCCATCTACCATGTCAGTCAGTTCATTATAGGTCCAAAAAGTCCTTACTTGGGAAATGTCCATTTCTAACAAACATCATACTAAGTTTGGAAAGTTTCAACAGTGGGTAACATTGTTACCATTATTTTCTATTATGTAGCCCACACGAGCTCTGAATCAGGCTTATGTTTAAGATCCAACCCTAAAATGACACGGCAAAAAGGCTGGGTGGCGTGGATTATACATACGCATCAATGTGGGCCCATATGGATAATGGTTGTCGTGGATCATAGTCGTTAATGTTATAGAGGACATAGTTGTCGTACGTTCACTTACTTTACTACCAAATGAAAAGATAACCATTGGTATCATAGCCTAACGCCATACAAAGGCCAGTACAACCAAAATCCCTAGTTTATATCTCGACCACTAACCTGCACGTTCAGGCATGTAAATGTGATGAGAGAGAGAGATTACTCCAATTTCATGATCTAGTGCTATCAAATGCTAAGATACAGTGCTCCGACTTTCATAAAGACATAGTTAGTTTAATCAATCAATCTGAGCCGTCCTCTAGTTCTAGCACACATATCATGGGCTATCAGTAAAAGTCACACCATTGGATGAACTAATCCATGTGCAAGATGGTATTACTTTAATACTCAGTTTTTTAAGCCATCAACGGATGGTAAGGATTACCTGATAAGTGTGAATATTTGGAACCATAATCGATCCATGTTATGTCCTAACAAATAGATGGCTCGAAGTACTGATTAACGGCTCCTTTCACGTGGGTTGAGATGCATCGTTAATCTGGTGGAGCCATAACTGATAGCCTGCTATGCTATCAGTTACGGATGTTTAGGGCCTTCCTGTACGATAGAAAAGTGGGATGGACCTTAATGGACGGTCCAGATTGGTGATGTAAGTGACGATAGTTCAAATGCAACAAGTTGCTTGGGAAGGTTTCCATACACTACAAGCGCACTGAGGAAGTTTGCTATAATACGTATTGCAATAGGATACGTAGGTGATTTTAGCCTTTGAATTGGAGTGAAGTTTCAAATTCTTTTTATGTGCGCTTCAGTGGTACAATACAGATGTGGGGCCCACTTGATGTACGCACGCATCCAACCCGTACATAAGAGGGAGCAGAATGAGAGGGGTGCCTGTCCTTGATATGCTCAGTGGCATACCTTAATCGCAAAAGATATGACCGTTTGGCTGTCCTTTCATCAAGGCCAGATGAAGGGTGTTGGAACGGCCTGGATTCCATATAAACAATATGGCGGGCCTTCAATGGAAATCAAGGGTGGGCGTTCACTCCCAACTTGCTAGCTGTGGTGTGGTGTAGCCCACCTTATTCATGAGTCCTGGTTCATATTTTCTGAAGCATCTGATGGACGGATTGGATTTATGCATGCATGGAGTGGACCCCACATCTGCACAATAGGAACTAGCCAAACTCAAATCGTATTGTATTGCAATACGTCAGATGTCATCTAGCAAATTACGGACGCGGATCAGATACTCACAGGTTGAGTAGCCAGAGCCTCACTACTGAAGTGACGTTGCCATGTAATGTGGGACCCACCATGATTTATGTGTTGTATCCACACCGTCCATCCATTTGGAGATATCAATGTAGGGCATGAGACAAAGAATGATTCAGATCCAAAGCTCAAGTGGACCCCACCACAGAAAGCGGTGAAGAGAGTGATACCCACCATGTAGTGTTTATATGCGATCCAACATGTTCATAAGTTAAGCCAGATATTAAAGAAGGAAATGCACAAATTTCAGCTTGATCGAGAACTTTTGTGGCCCTGAGTTTCTTATAACATTTTCGAAGAGAGTTCTTGCAACTCCTAACTTCTATAGGGCCCACCGAGGTCTCCGTGTGAAATCCAGTCCGTCCATCAATTTTTCCAGCTCCTATTTGGATGAGAATCCAGAAAATGAAGCAGATCCAAGACTCAAGTGGATAGTACCACCGGAAACAGTGAAGTTGGAAGCTTTCACCGTTATGGTGTTCACTTGATGTTTATATACCATCCAATGCATTCAAAAGGTGATTACCAACCGGAAGAAGGGCTCATTCGTTAAAATGAGATGGACATCGTGAAAAAAATATATACATCACAGTGGCCCAATACTTAACACATGACAGCCACGACCTGGCCATTACCAACCATGACCCTTATACATTACAAAGGGTTGCGGTTTCCCGTGTATAATCCACACCTTCCACTTAGTAGGTAAGAATATCTTAGGGCTAGGGCTCAAATTTGAGCCAAAACTATCTTTGAGAGGGCTACACCGTAGAAAAGAGTAATGGTGATAGCACCCACCGTTGAAACTTTCTAAGGTCCACTATGATGCATGTGTGTATTGGAACCTACCAAATGTAAGGCTCTTCAGGTCTATAGTGAGCTGGCCAACCCGATGGATGATTTGAATCTTGCGAATGGATCCCACATAGATGAAAATTTTAAAAATAATATTTATATATATAAAAAAAGCTTTATGTGCATGCCCATGACCGTACCGAAGCCATTTTTCTGCGTGGGAAAGCACAACTTGTGGGGCCCACATTAATGTATGCGTATAATCCACACCACCCATCCTTTTTGACATATCATTTTCAGGACAGGGCCCAAATATTAGCTTCATCCAGACCTCTAATGAGCCACATAATAGAATTGTCACATTATATGGGTTGTGGTTGTCATTGTTGATTTTCTTTACTACCGAATGAAAGAATAGCCATTGGTATCATAGCCTAATACCCACAATGGGGTGATTCGTTTCATCCACCTTGTCAGCTAGCTCACCGTGAGTTTAAAAAGTTTTGACTTGGGCAATGTCAACTTCTAACAAACATCATAATAATCAACTTGAAAAGTTTTAACAATAGGTGCCATTCTCACTATTATTTTCTATTATGTAGCCCACATGAGCTCTGGATCAGGTTGATATTTGGGCTCTAACCATAAATGATACAACAAAAATGATGGGTGACATGGATTATACACATACATCAATGTAGGCCCTCCATGAGTTCGGCCTTGCCTACCCTAAAAAAGGCTATCGTCCATATCACTTTCTTGGGAATGAAATAACACTTAACTTCTTTTATATTCTAAACCATATAACTATTGAGCCAAGAACAATGGCATTTTGGTTTGAAAAATTTTCCAAAGCTTATCAGAAGGCCACCCTCATAATATTTGAAAGTTTGAATCCCTTTAGAATATTTGACTATCCATGAGGCCAGTACGATGAAAATCTCTTATTAGTATTAGAGTTGCAAACCAAAAACCCATTTTTCAGCTGGTCGCCATTGAACTCCCATTATATGACAGCAATTCAGAACGTGGTGTTTAGAAAGATGAAAATCCTATATGGGTTTATAGTAACATTAAATAATTGAGCCATCTAGTAGGGGTATTGTAGTCATTTTACAGTTGATGCAAATGCCTATAAAAAGGCACCTTGGGTATAAGGTTGCAGCAAGAGTGAAGCAGTAGTAAAACGGTCTTAAAAAAGTGAAAGTTGTCTTGTTGTCTTCTCTCTCTTCTTTCCTTCCAAGGAATTAGTTTTTCTAAGTTATTTTGCGGATTTGCAAAGCCAATAAATCTGGTTTGTGCAGTGAACAATTAGGAGTACAAAGCTTAAATGTGTTTTGAAATCCTCTTATTATTATTATTTTTATTTTTTGTTTTTTATTTATTGTGATTCCAGGTGTAAAAGACGGGAGTTAGTGATGGCGCCCTACCAAGGAGACAGAGGCCATGAGCTGTTGCAAGCCCAAGCCCACGTATGGAACCATCTCTATCATTATGTGAATTCCATGTCCCTCAAATGTGCTGTTGAGCTGGGCATACCAGACATTATCCACAATCATGGCCGTCCAATGACCCTCTATGAGTTGGTCGCTGCACTTCAGATAAACTCATCCAAAACACCTTACATGAGCCGCCTGATGCGTCTGTTGGTCCACTTGGGCTTTTTTGATGTAGAAAAGATCAACGGCAATAACGGAGTTGAAGAAGGGTATGTTATCACACCACCTTCTAACCTCCTCCGCAAAGAGGCCACGATCAGTTTGTCAGCCTTTGTGTTAGGGGAGTTCGACTCTACTTTACTGACAACTTGGAATTTCTTAAGTAGTTGGTTCCAAGGCAATGAAACCACGGCCTTCGAGAAAGCAAACGGACTAAGTTTTTTGGAGGTCGCGGCCCAGATCCCTGAGCTTAATTGCTTATTTAACGATTCAATGGCCAGTGATGCACAGTTCATCATTAGCATTGTCGTTAAAGAGTACGGTCAGGTTTTCGAGGGGTTGCGGTCGTTGGTTGATGTTGGAGGTGGGACAGGTGCTGTAGCTCGCGCCATCGCTGATGCGTTCCCACACATAAAATGCACCGTGTTTGATCAACCACATGTTATTGCCCACGTGCCAAAGAGTACGAAAATAGATGTGGTCGGAGGGAACATGTTCGAGTCGATCCCCCCTGCAGACGCTCTTCTCATCAAGGTACTTTACCGCTACTTATTTGTCCAAACAACTCTGTGAATATGACCCATGTAGAAAATGATTCGACTACTTGGGTGTCCCCACTATGCTATTTAGTATAAAATCCACCCCGGCCACAAGGTCCGTCACCTCATGTTAGTCCAAGTAGTTAAAAAATTACCCACAATTATGATTCAGGTGGACTGAAACTTTGTACAGGGAAATGATCACCCTCCAAATTGTTTCCCTTGATATGCTCATAAGAATCACAAACGACCCCGGCCACAAGGTCCGTCACCTCATGTTAGTCCAAGTAGTTAAAAAATTACCCACAATTATGATTCAGGTGGACTGAAACTTTGTACAGGGAAATGATCACCCTCCAAATTGTTTCCCTTGATATGCTCACAAGAATCACAAACGAGTCTGATTTTTATGCACTTTGTCTAAATTTTGGTTTTGCAACTAATGTTCAGGGTGAATTTCATATAATCATTATGTTGGACATTGTAAAAATTAAGGGTATTGGATGAGGTTCACTTGAGTTTAATTCAGCTGGATTTTTTTTTTTTTTATTTTCCTTCTGAGCTTAAACTTTGATTATGCATCTAATGGACGGATAGATTTTGCATACCCATTACAATTGTTAGAAATGTAAGTGTTTCTTGTACACAACGGAGAATAGAAGAAAACGATAACGAAATGACCAGATCTATCGAATTCAAGGCTTGACTTGAATAGTCAATTTCTCAAGACAAATTTGTTGCCTTTTTTTTAAATTTTCAGCAAGTGCAAATGAAGAAAATTTGTAAATTATCTTTAAGATACAATGAACACTCAATCCAATTTTCAATACGAAAATTTGCACATTTAAGTGTTGAACAGATCTCTAGTTTTAACACAGATATGCCTTAAGATGTTTAAATAAAACTCAGCAAGAGATCAGATCGAGAGTAATTACACATAAGATGATATAATCTTAAAGATTATAAGTATCTTCTTCTGAATTATAGTATCCAGGATATATATCAATTGAAAGGTTATGAATTTCTTCATGAAGAAATGCTAAAAAGCCTCTTCAAGAAATTTATACTCATTCACAGTAAATAATTGTCTTTCCATGAAAGGACATGACTCTTTGTCCTATGACAATTATTTCTGTACTCATTCAGACAGGAACAGTTATCCAACAAAAAAAACTATATCCACATAAGCGACACGTGCCATAGGTGTCACATGTACAAATATGTCATAATTACTCTCAATTATAAAAATAAAAAATAAAACATCAAGGTAGACCCCAATTCAAAACCAGTTGAACCATGGTCCAAAAAAGTTGGAATTGTATGTCAAAAAGATTAAGGCTCTTATTGCTCCTTGCAATGATGCGCATGTGCGAAGTGCGCCTAATAAATCGCCCAAGCAACCCTATAGCCCACGCTGCGCACGGATGGTGCTTTGTACCGTCCTCGAAGAGATTTGAACCCTAGTTGCATAATCAAAAACTCCTCTTACCGACTGGCTATACACACTATCTATGGAAAGTTTAAATAATTAATATATTTATTTATTTTTTAAAAATAACTTTTATTTTTGAAATCTATTTTTATTCTAATAAACACAACAACAATAGGCTCACGATAAATTAGTTGGTTGTCCTTTGTATTCAACTACACTAAAAATTATTTATAAAAGAAAAAAATAAAAGGTTGACGTCATTCTTGATTTTGACCGGGCCACTGAATATTTATTTACCATCTATTGGGAATATTAGATATTTAGTCCAATATTAATTACAAAGATGAATAAGTAAAACTGACTTGAGATTATGGTGGGCCACACCAAAGGAAACCGTTGGGAGAGAAATGTTCATCCTTTAGTATTACAAGTCCCATATCATAATTATATAAAATCCATAACTATTAAATTTCAAATAAATTTTAAGCTTTTTTTTTTCCCCAAAAATAATATGCATTTGTGATTGATTCATATTGACCACACAAATGGAAATAGCATGGAGGAGAATTGTTGCCCTATACACTATTTTCAATTATGTGGATATCATGAATCACAGATGAATTTGATTTTTGGAACCTAGGCCTAATATGAATCACAGAAGCCACTGACCCATTTGCTTTATAATTAAAGAGGCAGCTTTTTGAAAAATAAAAAAATTTCTAAAAAAATGTTGGAATGTAAATTCCATATTAATTAGATAATTTGTCGTAAAAACGTTGCCTCCATTGTTAAGGTTATTGCTTTGCTAGTAAGGTAGGAGTTTGAATGGAACTGCCAACATCTTTTCTTTTAAGTAATAGCATTGATTCAACAAGTATTTGAGCTGTGTCAACGCTTTTTAGAACCGTGATCAACACACTTGCTGCCTTGTATGTGTTCTTCTTCACCACGGCTAGTGCCAGAAACTAATGGGCTGTAGTCAAGCAATTGGGCTGATCCAAACCAGCCCATTTCATTTTTAGCAACGGCTTCTAATCATTGTGAAAATGGCTTACAGTCAGTCCTACATGGCTGGAGTGACAATGATTGCGTGAAGATATTAAAACGGTGCAAAGAGGTAATTCCAAGTAAAGAAGATGGAGGGAAGGTGATCTTACTAGAAACAGTTGTGAATGCCGACACAGATGATTACAAGTCAATGGAGACAAAGCTTTGCTTTGATCTGGCGATGATGTTGCCTTCAACAGGCAAGCAGAGGGAAGAACATGAGTGGCAGAAAATCTTCATTGACGCTGGTTTCTCTGATTACAAGATTCTACCTGTGTTGGGTTTGCGGTCGATTATCGAAGTTTATCCTTGATTGTATGATGTTAATGAAGAAGATATGAATTATAGTTCCATAATTAAATAAACTAGGCTCATGTACTTGGTTAGTGTGGGATGTGCTTATGCATCCTTTTATCCGTCTTTGGTAAGACTTTCATGTGTACTTAGGCTTGTTTCTTTGTAATAATTTCCTCTTCTATAGAAGTGGATTGAACCGTTTAATGTGACCAAATCTCATTATATTCTCTCACCCAATTAATGAACTGTAAAGACCGGTGGGCACCGAATAGGCCACATGGGGTAGGCTTCATTGTAATGTGCTGTTGATATCAATTCCAACCATCAGATGGGTCACATCATGTTAGAATAAGGTCCTGAAATTCAGTATAATTCGTGATTCAGGTGGGCCACAGCAAACAAAACATAAGGGAGAAACAAGCACCCTTGATTTCACCGGGGCTCTTTTGATGTGCAAAATGACATGGTTATTTGCATACCCCATCATCAAAGGCAGATAAAGGGGCTCAACGGTCCAATCTTCACATACTCCGGGTGATTGGCGGAGGCCGTACGTGCAGAATTATGAGTGGGCCGCCCCCACTTAATTGTTTCCCTTGGTGTGTCTCACCGGACTTATAGCTAGCCGGTTGGCTCGAATGCCAGGAATACATATTACACATAAAAACTAACAGGACACAATTCCCTTTGTGCTAGGGTGTAAGGAAAAACTGAAACAAGGGGTAGAGTGAATTTTCCATGGTGAAGCCAATATAGTGGGGTAAGTTCTACTATTGTTAGTATGACAGGCCCAATCAGCGACAAAGCAAAATCCAAATTTTAAATAGGACTACCCAACCAGTTCAAAATGTGAGCACAGGCCAATTCCAGAGTAGCTCCTTGTGAAAGCGTCTCCACACTCGCTTTCACTTCTGCTTATCAAATTGTACAGATGGGGTGTGGAATTAACTCGAATGTAAAAACGTATGTATTTTTATTCTTAGTCACTGGCCAAATGAAGCATGAAATCTAAGATTAACTAGAAACTGTAGAGTTGCTTATGGGTCAGGAAATTATAAAAAATTTTGAACCAAGCAAATCTATGATTGGTTAGCGACAATTGTTTCTGAAGAAGAAAGGGTTAGGCACCCTCTTCTACCCACACATCACGTGATCTCTACTTTATAAAATTTTATGATTTTTAAAAAAATTCAGCAAAATTTGGACATTATATGTCTAACTAGACTTTGCATAACTGACAAGGAATCGAACAAGTAAAAATAAAAATATCATAGCCTTAATTTGCAGAGTCAAATGACTCCAGATAGATGAATATAATAAAGAAAAAGAATTGCAAAAGAAAAAATAAAATAGTGCGAGTTAATGATGTACATATATTAGAAATGTATAGAGTAGAATGTAAGTTGAGCTTAATTGGGATGTGATAAAGAAAATGAAATATGAGGCACCTTTTTTGTTTAGACGGGATGGTCGAATATCCTCAATTCCAAACTTACTCTTAACTTTATTAACTTCTTTAGTGAATCATTTTCCCTCAAGCTAGCTTCCTAAGTTAGACAGAGACTCAGTATCCCCTAGAATGCCAATTGTGACTCTATATTTATAGATTAAGACGGTAGACCCTTGTCCCCTTCTCATGAAGTTAGCATCTGTGAAAGGGGATCGAGATGTTGGGTAGGTAAAACGCGTGTCAGGTGCTTGTCAGCTTGTAGCAAGCAAATGGCTCACGTGGCCCCGTTTTGTTTGACAAACTAGGTTCCTTAACATCTATTGGAATGAAAAATGAATGAAAAATGAAAGTAGTGATGATAATGTCACCATCAATTCACTGCAACCTACAATTTTATTTTATTGATTTAGTCTGTTGGTTGCATTCGAGGAGTTTAGATGATCGGCTAGGATTTGATTGGTCACCGATCAGGTTCATTGGTTATTCTCGTGACACACCAAGAACCTTGCCCATTTTATCAATTGGATTTTCCATTGTCCTCAAATTACCCATGGGTGATTTTACTGAAGTTTAGCCAAAGTTTGAATAGTAATTTAGTCTAGTTTTAGGCGGGGTGTTTACAACACCATTGAAACATTCATGGGGCTATTGAAGTTTTTAATCAAACTAATATTTATGTGTTTTCAATTCATCCTAGCAGGAAAGACTTAATGAACTGTATGGATGGCATATAAACATCATGGTGGACCATAGAGAGGTTTCAATGGTAAGCATTTTCCTACCCACTTGTTCCCATCGAGTGGCCCACTTGAGTTTAGGATTTTCTTCATTTTTGGGTCCATCTCCTAATATAATCTGGCAAAACTGGTGGATGAGGTGGATTTCTAACAAACATCACATTGGGTCCCACTTAAGTTCCATTGCAAGAAGTTCTTGTTAGAGGCTCTCGCAAGCAATATAGGTACAAGTGCGACAACATGGGAGAAGGAAGCGAATTGCGTAGTGTGCCACATACCTCTAGAGCCGGGCATCAGACCGAGTTGGATCGGATTGGGTCCAACTTGACTCGATTCAAAATTTGCAAGGCCTGACTCGAACTCGATCCGATCCGGGACCGAGTCCGGGTCATCTAACTCAAATTGATCCAAATCCCTACTGGCCTGAACCGATCCGAGTCCGACTCGATCAAGAAAACCTAGTGGGATTGGATTGGGCAAGGTTCGGATCGTTCATTTTTTTCAATGGTGTGGAAATCATTATTCTCACTGTTTCCTATGGTGCAATCTACTTGATTATTAGATATACGTAAAATTTAGTATCAACCCCTAAAATAATCTAGAAAAATTGATGGACTGTGTGGATAAACCAAAAAAATTTCAAGACAAGCCCCACATAGTTTACTAGTAGGATAAAAACGTACTGCTGTCTATAGCTCACACCAGCTATATAGCTTCTTAAAGAAGCTTTACACCAGCTATATAGCTTCCTGAAGAACTTTGTAATTCCCATCAAGTATTGTATGTAGCTAACACCAGCTATATAGTTGTTCTAGGTACGTGTCGTGCAAAGACGAGCACTGACACTCCTCGAGCTCCGAGTTGTACAAACGGTTCAAAGGAGATCAAAATTACATGGGCCCTACAATGATAATATTTATTATATCTACACCGTTCATCTATTTTTAGAGATCAGTTTAGAGGATTATTCAAAAAATGAATCATATCCAAAGATCATTTGGACCACATCATAAATAGCAGCAGAGATAATGATTTTCACCGTTAAAAAATTTTGTAGGCCCACCATTATTTTACATCCAATCTGTTCATAAGGTCACAGGTACCTGAATGAAGAGAAAAAACAAATTTCATAAGGTCACAAGTACCTGAATGAAAAGGAAAAATAAATTTCACATTGATCCAAAACTTCTGTGACCCTAAAAAGGGTTTCAATGGTAGACGTTCAATCTCCCATTAGTTTTTGCAGTGTGGTCCAATGGATGGTTAGATCTGTCTTATTTTTTGTCTCAAGCCTTAAAACGACCTCGTCAAATGGATGGACAATTTGGATATCAGACCAACAGATCTTACTGATGTCAATATAGCAGCTATATAGCTGGTGTGAGGTACACCAACCAATCCGCTTCGTGTCTACTGCTCACTTGAACATTTGAACCGTTTGCCTAGCATATCAAGCAAGAAGCAATGAACTGTACCTCTTTCTCTCTTTCTCTCTCTTTACAACTCTCATGGCAAAAGAATCATGATTTTCGGCATACCAGCTCAAAACCTATGTAAGTTTTTATCAACTCCCTTTTTTCATACATATATAAAATAAAATTTATTAGAAACTATAAAATA